>CM031603.1:58132084-58179584 GCA_018398815.1 Conus ventricosus
GTTCCTTTGAATTATACCAGTATTAAAATCAATATGACCAGTATTAAAATCAGTATGAAGTTATAACAACTTTAAAAGGGTCATCCAAGAAACCATAAACACAAACAGAACAGAACATGGGGAGAGGAAGCGGTCGCACAACGCGACTTAAAAAGAGAACCAAGAATTATCGCCAACACTGGCGACATGACTTGAGGACCGACAGTGCAAGAACTTTTGCAAAAATGGAGCCGATTCCCAACAACAATCCATCCTAGGAGCAGATGCCAATGACAGAACAGAACACATACGGCAGCTGAGAATACAGCCGCTGAAGCTGTCAGTATCTCTGCTTTTTTTTAATTTTTAATATAAACACGCAAATGCACTCATTAGCGCTAGCGTGTGTGTTGGTATGCACCTGTGCAGCAACGTGTGTGTGTGAAGTGTTGTGTTGGAAAGGCCGATGATCGGGTGGAACTGGGCGGAAGGAGGTCAAATACGTATGTGCGTGCCGTCTGTTGCCTGTGTACATATTTGATGTCTGAGTATAATGAACAGCTTTGTAGAGCGGTGTGTGTGTGTTATGTGTGTGTGTGATTGTGTGTATGTGTGCGTGTGTGTGTGTGTGTTGTAGGCGTGACTTCCGTATGTCAGAGCTCCTATGCATGATTTTGACTCGAGTGTGTGGCTGATACAAGGTCAACCATGCAGTGCACTGGTTTACATTTCACCCTGAATCTCTCTTATTCCCAAAAGTTCTCATATATCATTTCTTCCCCTTCTCTTGTATCTATTTGTCTTTAAGCTATCCCCTTTTGAATCGGCTTGGAAGTTATACATTCATATACTTACCCCCTCCCCTCCCCCTCCTTCAGCACTGGGGGAAAAAAATCAGTTTACAAACACTGAGGACACATCTGTTGTGTGAAATGTTGATGTATGTGTCTGTCCCCATTTCTAACTTTAACTCACTGGACACATTCAACAGTTCCTGTACAGTCGACGCATTGAGGATCGTTGCGGCTTTTTTTTTTTAAACACTATAATTTTGTAACTGGATTGAAGAGGCGGAGTAGCCTTGACTGGGCTATGGTAACGCTGAAACTGAAGAACCAGTGGAGAGAGAGAGAGAGAGAGAGAGAGAGTGTGTGTGTTGGCGTAGAGGTTGGGGAGAGGGAAACGGGTTGGTGTTGGGGACTTGAAGCGAGGACGTAAATGCCGCACAAACTTGGGGGGTGGGAGGCTGTGGGTGGGGAGATAAGTGGAGTAGCAAGTAACGAATCATTAATACAAGCGTCATCAAGGCTTTTAGTCAAAGCCAATCGGATTTCGTCTCGTATATTTATTATGTTTTAGTTTCTACTCCCTCTTCCCTGCATGAAAACGTTCCATTTCCATTATCTTTTTAATATTATTATTATACATCCACGTTAACAGTGAAACAATTTTTGAGGGACGTACTGATCATCACAAACCTCAGATCTACAAATGATACAGACAGCATGGCTGACAACCTTACGAAGTCCAAATTCAGGAGTCAAGGGATAGAAGGGGGGTAGTATAGCTTTGGACTGACAACCATTATTCCTACTGTTTCCACTGGTCACTGTGGGACATATTTTCCACTGCACTAAAATACCGTCATCTGCGCTTCCATTGGCAGTAGTTTGTCAGCCTTTTCCACAAGTGACAACCCCTACCCCTACCTCCCATCCCAAGAACACCGTATTTCTTGAAACACCTTTTTTTCTCTCTTTTTTTTTTTTCATCTTCTAAACAAATTCAGGATTTCGAGGATGATTTTCAGATTAGGAAAATTTGGCAGGATTGGTCACCTTGAACCAGGCTTGCATGCACTTACGATGAACTTGTTCAACTGATTAACCGTTTCAACATCAGATCAGCCCAGGAAAAAAAACCACACAGAAACACACCACACAACGCCGCCTCCCCCCCCCCCCCCAAAAAAAAAAAAAAAAAAAGGGAGGCTGTAGATAATCAACACTAGTGGCATCACCACACCGTCACCAAACCCCACAAACTAAAGATAGTGTTTGAGCTCAAACATCTGGGGGCAGTCATCTCTGACTAAGGCTGTCTGACACACTGACCAGACCTGCACTACGACGGGGAACTTTACACACTAGCCAGATGGCTTTTTTTTTTTAACATCCGGACTTCAATAATGGAACATATATGGAAAGCACAAAAAGATATAATTTTATGCAAGACACTGTCACTACAGTAGCTCCTATGCACACACATATGCACATGCGTGCATGTGCACGTCCACACCAACACGTGTGCACACATACACATGAACGCACAAATGCATACACACACGCACATGTGTACACTCCCACATACAAAGACACACACATACATGTACACACACATATGCAGATACGTGTGTATGCTCACAAAACCCCACAAAAATTACACACACACACATGCAGGCACACATGTGCACACACACACATACGCATGGACACACACACACACACTGTGCACACACACATACACACACAAGCGCACGCACACGTATGCGCACACTTACACACACACATGGGCGCGTGCACACACATGGGCCCCCGCCCACACATCCACACGTTTGCATTCACTACACACACATACAAAAAGAGAAAAAAAAAAGACAACCAATGTTAGACAGGCACACAAAGCTGACCAGCGCATTGGGCTAATGCGTAGGTCAGACATCTGCTAAGTGGTAGTCACGAGACCCTCTTCTTCAATTTTCTCTCATCTTAGATGCTAATTCATTTATCCATCAGCCTAAAATCATGCATAGTGTGGTCTCAAACTTAGCGGATATGGTGTAGCATTTATGGACTAGTCCGCACAAAAGTGACGCCTCCTTGGTGAAACTGAAATTGAAACATTACAGAGGGAGAGACAGAGACAAAGAGAGAGACAGAGAGAGGGGTGGGGATGAGAGAGGTGGGTGGATCAAGTGCACATTACCACCGATTTTTTCTTGAATGATGATAGATGATTCTGCAGAGCTGTCAACAGCGCTTGATTTTGCTGCAGAACACTATTTATACAGACAAGAGAGGAAAATCAATGCAAAAAAATTTATACAAAGAATATTTTGATACACACACACACACAAACTTATTATGCAAACTGAGAAAAGAAGCGACTGAACAACTAAAGTGTAAATGTTCACATCCATGTACATGGATGAGATCATCTTCACTGATAACACATGACAGAAAGAAGTACATCTATGTATAAACTACACAAGCACTACACACAAACACACACAACCAACATGACACCATTCTCGCAGTGTATGAATATCAAAGAGTTTATTGCATGTGGAAACATTAAAAGTAATCGAACATGTTACAAAATATAAATCATGTGGCAGATCAGAAAAAAAGATGAGAAGAAAAAGCACCAGTACCCACGTGGAATTCGCCGCTCTGGAAATTATGCAGGGAAAACTATTCATACCTATGCCAGACACTGTTGCCCCATTACAATTCATAAACACTGAAGAATATCTGACATCAAAAATTGTGTTAATGATGCTAATGAACACAGATTTTGTGATGCAATCAACACATACACAGATACATACAAACAAAAATCATGAATATGAAAACAGATATACAACAAATTAAATGTGCCATTTTCACAGATGGAAAAGTAAACAAAAATCACAACATTCTCATATCTATTTTGGTGAGTGCAATTTAGAGTTATCATAAACACATTAAACCACGTGCACACATAGACATGCCACCATTTCATTCTGAAAACTGTTTGATACAGAGTGTGTGTGCGTACGTATGTATGTGCGCATTCATGCGTGCATAAGTGCGCATACTTGCGTGTGTGCGTGTATGTGTGAAATTTTAAAGTGGAAGAATGGTGTAAGTTTTCCTGACGTGAGAGAGAACATCAACATATTCTTGAACAGATGATATGTTTTTCCACATGTTTCAAGATTTCTTTAAAAAAAAAAAAAAAAAGACTGTCCTGAATCACCAATGTCTATTTCAACAAAGTGAAGAACACATGGAGAAATCACATGCTGCCGGAAAGTTGCGGGCCTTTGCATACTGAACAGCCCATGTTATGTGGAGCAGGCTTAATTTGTTTTCCAGAAGGCTGAAAACCATTGTGAATTCTGAAACTAATCTTTAATGGAACTGAAACTATAAAAACACACAAAAAAACAAAGCCACAAACAAACAAACAAAAACGTGTTTTGTTCTCTGCAGCCTGACACATGTGCTGATGTTTCATTTTGCATGCTGAATGTCCCATTTGAAACAACACTGTCAAGCTCTTCTTTCCTGCTTGTGTTATTATGTGAAGTTCGCATTCCCCTCTCGCTTGAATCTCACTCTCAAATGCCACCATGGTGAACACCACGACAGTCTCAAAAAGATGTCCTAGGAAGCTAGGATAAACACTGGTCTTAAAATACAAATGAGGAAACCTCTGGGGAGACATCTAAAAAAATGACAGAATGCATCACCAGCAGCAACAGACCTTTACGTTCATTTTTTTTTTTTAATCCGCTTATGGTCTTCTTGCCATTTCTGCAGATTGTTACCAACAGGTTTCATTGTAAATAAGTCCTGTTACCAATGTCTGTGGTATACACTCAAGTTTCAATCCTAAATAATATATGTTTGGCATGAAATGACATTTTCTCTTCAAGTTAGTACATTGTTTCATTTTCAGCCATGTTTTTTTTTTTTTTTCACTGAAATACACCCAACATTCCTGTAATTTCTCTTTGGATTTGTTTCAGTCTGAAAAGCTCTTCAACTTTAGTTCATTAAGACTGCATCACAAAACATGCTTTCGTTCGTATTCTGTGATTCTGTGACTGCTGGATGAAGTCTTTCACACTCACTCTCTCATCTCTTTCTGTCTTTATACAATGATTCTTAATCATTACTACTCCATATCTCTCTTTGTCTTCATACAGTGATTCTTAATCATTACTACTCCATATCTCTCTTTGTCTTCATACAATGATTCTTAATCATTACTACTCCATATCTCTCTTTGTCTTCATACAATGATTCTTAATCATTACTAGTCTTAAGCTCTGACAAGCCAACGTTAAAAATGAATGAGCCATTCAATAAACCTTACAGCTACAGTTCATTTTTCAAAGTAACTGCAGTGATGCTGCATTTTCTTACCCATCTGCTCCCTATGAAACTTGCACAGGCAAATATGCTAACAGATACTACCAGTCCGAAAATCCTAGATATACTGACCTACAAGCTGAAAAGCACACAAAGAATACAACATAAAAAAAAAAAAAACAACAACAAAAAAGAAGCCAAAATCATATTTACGTACAGCATCACAGAATCAGTCATTAGATGTAACAGTTTACATATCTAATACATATAAATACTTCACACAGTGGATTTTATTTTTAAAACGATTGATAAAACAGCAACAACAACAAACAGTAATTTTTAGCAGTTGCTTTAGGAAGACAAAGTACCCAGATATCTCAGCCCAAACTTAGAATGAAACAGTTTTCTTTCTAAGCAGTTCTCACCCAATGATCACTGCCACAACAGCTTCCTCCCCAGGCCTACACAACACTGGCGACAGGGTCACATCAGAGACCCACATCTGATGAACAGTGACCCATCTTCACATGATCTACACATCAATACTGATGGTGAAGCACCTTTGATAAGCCATACTATAGCTTGGAAAACTGATCCATGTTCATGGATCTGAAAGCATGTGTGTGTGTGTGTGTGTGTGTGTGTGTGTGTGTGTGTGTGTGTGTGTGTGTGTGCGTGTGTGTGTGTGTGTGTGTGTGTGTGTGTGCATGCGAGTGTGTGTGTGTGTGTGTGTATATATGCATGTGTGTGTGCATTTGCTGACAGAACTGTATGTGCAACCACGCAAGTCCCCAATTCAGTAACTTGTCAAAAAGCACTTTGAACCTAACTGCTAATATTGCCATACTACAGACCTGCCCCCTCCTCCTTCCCCCATATTTCTAATTCTGGAATTTCAATGGAAAAACAAACGACGACGACAACAATGCAATGACTTTAACTTCTACATATCAATTATGATTTCAGCATTGATATGTAGCTGCGCATTTCAGAATGGTGAGCATTGTTAATTTAGATTCAGGAAAGAAATTGGACAGAACAAGAACCACCATCCTCACTGACCAGCGTTCATCATTATGTTGTGCACAGCCATTACCACAGTTCTCATTCACGTTGAAAAGGCAATCGAGAAAGGGAGCTTTAAAGACAGATGACACGAAAGCGGCGCAAGAATCAAAAACCATATCAGACATCAAGCACAAGGATTCACGAACAACGCAGACCTCAGTTCCAACCTTCCCACATCACTGTGTGGGAGCACTCATAACTGACAATAACGAGTCTCCATCTTGTCTCTCACAACCAAGATAAACGAACTGTAGTACTGACAGGTCTTCACACTGGGACTTTTTTTTCATGAAAGTTCTTGCACCTCAGGAAACCATACCAAAAAAAGTATGTGTACAAATGATAAGTGTACGTGTGAAACAATAATAAAATGTTACTGCTCTCACATTTCCTGGCTGTAACATACTGTTGTTGCTAAAACTGAAGCAGACAGGTCTTCAAGCCTGGCAGCAATAATTTCATACCCCAGTGCGCACACCGACTTACACACAGGTCCACTCATCAACCAGTAGAGATTACAAACACTGACCACCAATTCACAATCAAAGTAGTCTTTAGTAGTGTAGAATTTTCTATCATTTTTCAAACCACAATAGGAAACATACTGAAACGTACTAGACCACCTTTTTCTATCTTTAGATTTTCAACTGAGCTGGGTAATTCCACCCTTCACTGCCCCCTCCCCATCCCTCTCATCCACCCCTAAGTTATCAAGACGATGTTCATAATCACAGTATGTATCACTATCACCACACCCCCCCTCCCCTCCCTTTACTCCCCCCTCCCAACCAACCAACAAACAAGCAAACAAAGCACAATCCATCCAAACCTTACAGGATCTGCACCGAACAACTGAATACACCAGACAACAATTAGGTACGCTACACCAGATCCAGCAGCAAACAAAGTACAATCCATCCAAACCTTACAGGATCTGCACCGAACAACTGAATACACCAGACAACAATTAGGTACGCTACACCAGATCCAGCAGCAAACAAAGTACAATCCATCCAAACCTTACAGGATCTGCACCAAACAATTGAATACACAGACAACAATTAGGTACGCTACACCAGATCCAGCAGCAAACAAAGTACAATCCATCCAAACCTTACAGGATTTGCACCAAACAATTGAATACACCAGACAACAATTAGGTACGCTACACCAGATCCAGCAGCAGACAAAGTACAATCCATCCAAACCTTACAGGATCTGCACCGAACAACTGAATACACCAGACAACAATTAGGTACGCTACACCAGATCCAGCAGCAAACAAAGTACAATCCATCCAAACCTTACAGGATCTGCACCAAACAACTGAATACACCAGACAACATTAGGTACGCTACACCAGATCCAGCAGCAAACAAAGTACAATCCATCCAAACCTTACAGGATCTGCACCAAACAATTGAATACACCAGACAACAATTAGGTACGCTACACCAGATCCAGCAGCAAACAAAGTACAATCCATCCAAACCTTACAGGATCTGCACCAAACAACTGAATACACCAGACAACAATTAGGTACGCTACACCATATCCAGCAGCAGACAAAGTACAATCCATCCAAACCTTACAGGATCTGCACCGAACAACTGAATACACCAGACAACAATTAGGTATGCTACACCAGATCCAGCAGCAAACAAAGTACAATCCATCCAAACCTTACAAGATCTGCACCGAACAACTGAATACACCAGACAACAATTAGGTACGCTACACCAGATCCAGCAGCAGACAAAGTACAATCCATCCAAACCTTACAGGATCTGCACGAACAACTGAATACACCAGACAACAATTAGGTACGCTACACCAGATCCAGCAGCAAACAAAGTACAATCCATCCAAACCTTACAGGATCTGCACCGAACAACTGAATACACCAGACAACAATTAGGTACGCTACACCAGATCCAGCAGCAAACAAAGTACAATCCATCCAAACCTTACAGGATCTGCACCGAACAACTGAATACACCAGACAACAATTAGGTACGCTACACCAGATCCAGCAGCAGACAAAGTACAATCCATCCAAACCTTACAGGATCTGCACCGAACAACTGAATACACCAGACAACAATTAGGTACGCTACACCAGATCCAGCAGCAAACAAAGTACAATCCATCCAAACCTTACAGGATCTGCACCGAACAACTGAATACACCAGACAACAATTAGGTACGCTACACCAGATCCAGCAGCAAACAAAGTACAATCCATCCAAACCTTACAGGATCTGCACCAAACAACTGAATACACCAGACAACAATTAGGTACGCTACACCAGATCCAGCAGCAGACAAAGCTCAAGTCACAGCCCCTGATGAATGAAGTTCATGATGCAACAAACAGAACACTGCAGGCATGCAGAAAAAATCACGACTCATCACAACAAGAAACAACACTGCTCTGAAAAGTCCTGAGATGGGAAGAAAAAAACAAACAAACATGGATTGCACATCAACACCGTGCAGAGACAAACCCCAGCCTCCATTAAAAGAAAACAAAGTACTAAGGAAAACCTACACCCATTTCCATAGAAAAAATTTATGTCAGCACTTTTTACAAGTACTGACTACAGTACCCTGGAAGAAAAGTCGCACACATATACACTCTCTCTTTCGTTATCTCTTGCAAAAAGGTGCATATACAAGCTTTTACCTGATTTGGATAATCACTGATCATCTTCCTTTTGAGCAATCAACACAAAACAGAAGAAACAAAACTGAGTGGACTGATCTTCAAATGCCTTGCACTAACACACCAATATAGCTTGAACTGGGTTTTTTTTTTTTTTCCAACCAGCTAAAGGAAGTAAAAACACCACCACCGGGACATTGGTTGTTGATCCCCCCCCCCCTCCCCCCCCCCCCCAAAAAAAAAGAAAAAAAAGGTTTTCTTCCCCTTCCTTAATCTGCATTATGACCTCAGAAAAAGTTGAGATCACCTCATGACAAAGAAGAAATGACCAGGAAAGAGTTCAATACAGCAAAATGAAAACTGGGCACATTACACAGCAAGCAGAAAACAGCTTGATCATCCTGTGTGTTCAACAACAACAACAAACATCCAAGCACCACAATCTTTAAAGAGGAAACAAGCACTTGACAATGGTATGCTCAAAAAGAGTGGATATGGAACAAATTATTGCACTAGATCTGCAAGCTGAACTGAACAGTAACAATACTGGGGAATATGATACAAAAACGTCTTCTAAAACAAGGTCACAGGAAACGAACTACTTGCAGGAATAAAAATGGCACAACAAATCAAAACAATCACACATGGTTAAAACTAACAATTAAATCTTTCTTTTTATTTCTTGGTGGTGAAACTAATTCAAAACAAAACTGAAACCAAGTAAATGAATATCCGTAGCTTCTCTGATGTACAAGCGCTTAATAAAATAAAAAAAGGTACAAAAAATGATTATTTTTCAAGTTTTGTAATAAACAATACAAAGATTGGTAGAACAGAAAAGACAGGTGCATGCTATTAATTTTTTTGCAGTTTTTCAAAGCTGTGTGCAAAACCTCTGGCAGTGTGCACACAAAATCAGGAATGGTTGTTTTATAAGCGCTGATAATTATTGCACAAAATATTTTGTACAACACCAACATGACTTTTAAATACACATACAAAATACACATTCAAAATACACATTAATAATACATTTATAGACACATACAAATTGTTGGTAAACCCACAAAAGTGCAGTGAATAGGATTCAAAGTGCTAATGCTGAATTACTGTTTGGCATCAAAACGAAAGCAGACAGCTGAAAATCGTAAAAAGCTGAGCGATAAATAAAAGCTAACAAGTATAAAACAAAGTAGCAAAAGTGCAAAGTGAAATACTGGAGATACTCTTCCAACAAAGGACAAGCACTTTGAAAATGGCTGTGAAATGGTATCACACCCACGTGTTGAGATTATTTATCCCATGCACTACTAACTGAACAGAACCTCTGTTCAACATTCTCAACCGAGCAATTCACACTTGATATACACAACATCTTTAAAGCATGCAGGTGTTAAGCCAGGTGTCACTTGTCTTGCTCTGCTCTGTAGTCTACTATGATTTCTCTTGATGATTCCTATGCCTGACGCTATCTGATCGTTGGCTGGTCCATGAGTAATAGAAGCTGCCAAAGCTCCCCATCCTGAGCAGCTGGAGGACTCACAAAGGTGTCCACCAGCACAAATGCCACAGGATCATTCATCCCCTCATGCTGAAGAACAATGTATGTCCAAGGAAAGAACAGAAGCATCCAGTTCCACAGGTCAAACCTGCTGATAGATCTAGGGAGGTTCATCAATACAGTGAAATAAACAGAAAGTTCACCATTAAAAAAAAGAATGACTTTGTACCAACTGGTCGAGCAGGAGCTGACTGGCTGATGCAGACTGGCCTGCAAGGTGTCCAAGTATTGTGCTAGCGAAAAAAAATGGTTCTAGTAGAGCAAACATGTTGGTCACAGCCTGCCACAGTTTGACAAAGTACAGGACACAAAATCACATTCCAAAGTATATAAGAAGATCAGATTCCTTTGTTCTGTTGAATGTATTCCTGTAGCAGGCTGACATTTCTTTTAGCAATCTACTGATCTTTTTTTCCGTCAAAAATTAATTCATCCTGTTCCTGAAAAAAGAGCAACTGAAAAGAAAAAAATAATTTGATTCAGTACTTTGAAATAAAAGCAAAAAAAAAAAAAAAAAGAAAAGAAAAAGCAAACAAAAAATCCAACAACCACATTCATAGCTGTATTCACATTTTGTTTTTTTTAACTCAGATGCCAGGTTCTGAAACTGATATTCTGAGGGCTGCCAGAAGTCTGGCATACATCAGAAAACTATCCAGTTTCTTGCAATGATGATAGGATATGACCTCACTCTTCTCCTACCCAATGGCTTCAAACTCGCAACATTTTCAGCACAATGGAAAGTGAACACTTATTTTTTTTCTCCAAAACTTGAAAAAAAGACGTGCATAAATCCTTTGCTTCTGAAATTAGAAATTCAGCTATTGTGGCAAAAGAAAATGGCCTTGTTTTACTTTGAATCCAAAACACAGAAATCAATATTTCAAAAAGTTTAATATTCTTGTGGATGTTGGTTCTCAATGCAAAAAGTGCTGACAGCATGAGTGTGTAGACATCACCAGACATGGCAGTGCTGTCTCCCTACAAACTGTTTCTTGCCATGGGTCAAACTCAGCCACTCTGACAATGTTTAACATCCTTGCTCTACATTGTTTCTTGACTGGACAGTCTGCAGTTTTCATCCCATGGAATGAGCAGACGTAAGGGTAGCAGCTTGACCCGAAGTAAAACACACTCGAATACAAGAGACACAGAACCCTCCCAATCATCCACTGTTCTGGCTCTCCTGGGTCCTTTCACCGGTCAGATGTATATATCCACTCTGGATAAGGAGTTCACTACTATGGCTTTCACATGGAATAATCAAAAAAAGATTTAACTCCAAACTAAGCAGGGTGCTATGGATCATGCACATACATTACAATATGCAAAAATACTAAGCACCTGTGTATCTACAGTACAATATGCCAAGATGCTACGTCCCTGTGTATCTAATGTGTACTATATGCCAACATTCTCCTTCCCTGTGTATCTACTGTACAATATACCAAGATTTTACACATCTGTGTATCTACCGTGCAATAGGCTAATATGCAATATACCTGTGGATCTACTGCACAATATGTAAAGATACCAAGGGGCTATGTACCTGTGTATCTATTGCACAGTATGCCAATCTGAATCGGTCAATACTGCACTGTACAAGAGACAGTCTACTATGTCAGGAAAGACAACAATAAAAGCATCATGTGCTCGCAATATTATGTACACATGTCAACAAGCCTATATTTGCAACCATGGATCACACATTTCAGATCTTGAACAATTTACCACTCATGTTCTATACATATACATTCGTTTCATCCACCCTTTCCTATGTTTCCTAAAGTTGAATAGGAAACTTGTGCACAAATCTCTGGACAATGTGTGTATGCTTCTGACAGTGACAGTTCACTCCGTAGTTTGAAAGAAACGCCCTGAAGCATTTTACTGTCCATCAGCAGGTAACCATCATTTTTTTCGTGAACTTCCCTGAGGGATGCTTGTCAAAATCACGTGTGGTGCTCACCAGCCTTCCAAAGGAAAGCTATGTATGTGTCATATAACTGCACGGTATGAACAGATTTCTCTGTATGAAACTGTGATTACTCTACATGGGGAGGGTTCTCCACCACACAGTAGGATCATCAACTGTTTTTTTTTCCCCAACTTGCAAATGTTTTTGCTTACTTTCGAAACACTTGCAACCGAACTTTACAACACTGACTTTACAGGGTTGGATTTAGGTCCTGACAGACCGAAACCCTTAAGGACACATTGTTCAACTGCAGAAACCGAATTGCCCTTAACAGCACTGCTGTTGTGGGTTCTAATAAGCTCGGTAATCGCCAGCTGTGCACTTAAGTTTACCGTCTCCTTTGGAAGATGTTGCCTAAACCCATGTAAAAGTGAACAGTGGTAATCACCTACTGTGCATAAGCTTCAAGTTACTGTCTCACCCGAAGCACGTTGCACAAACCCCATGCAAAACTGAATAGTGCTCATTGCCAGCTCTTTCTCTTCACAAACTGTGCCTTCAGTGAGGGTCACCGTGAGATGGGAATTTTATGAGTTTGGGGCTGGAGGACAGCATGGATGGGAAGATTGCAATTACAAAAACTTCTTTTTTTCTTTCACACCAACACTTATCAAAATACAGTGTCTGCCTTACCCATTTT
The DNA here is from genome assembly GCA_018398815.1 of Conus ventricosus. Classification (NCBI taxonomy): domain Eukaryota; kingdom Metazoa; phylum Mollusca; class Gastropoda; order Neogastropoda; family Conidae; genus Conus; species Conus ventricosus. The sequence goes on from CM031603.1 coordinate 58,145,117, forward strand.
CAAGACTGGTTTGACGAGAAAGACAAAATCAACATCAGCCAATCCTGCTGAGCTAAACCTAACTTTCAGTGGCTTAGGCATCATGAATGACATGTCACTGAACATGCTGACAGTTTCACAAGGTTTTTTTTCATTTTTTTCACTGGCACTAAACACGGAGAAAGTAATTCAGTGTCTTCTGGTAAGTTTAGGGGATAAGCCTAATTGTAAGAAGAGATGAGTGGGAAGGAGAGTGTCTTTTTCCCTGTATTTACCTGAACGTACTGTGTGCCAGATCATCAAACAGGTAACTGGGTGTGCATCCATGATTCACTGTGGTAATCAAGCCGGTGACTTAACTCCATATCTAGGGCTGAATGAAAATTGGGCAGTGACCTTTTGAGGAATTTCCAAACCTTCAGAGAATGGATAGAGTCCAAGAAAGAACAAAAGATGACAGCTGAGAACATGAGCGTGTTCTGAGAGATGGGTTTATCTCATCATCACATATCTGCAAATACGTGGAAAGATTCAGAACATTTTACATGGGACAGCCACACTCAGAATCCTATAAAAAATTAATGGATCGTCACTGTTGAAAAACGTCCAGGGCAGCAAGGGAGGTTGATGGCAAGAACTGTTCACTGTGCATAGCCAGGGTCTGCCTAACTGGAATGCAGTGGGCGGTAAGTCCAGCTCTCCATTGTTGGGAGAGAAACGACTTATGACACTGTGCTCTCATCCAACCCTACAAAAACAGAGAGAGAGACAGACAGACACACAGACAGAGCTGAGGAAAAGGTCTGCATGAGGGAAAGAAAAGGGGAAGCTGCTGCCAGGAAAAAGTAAAACCAAGTCCTTTCACACTGTTTCTTATGATTAAAAACAGCCTTAGGAAAAATAGCCTGAAGGATGTGCTGAATGCTGAGAAGTATCACAACACAAACAAAAGTAAACACACAGGCCCAGCAAATGGAGAGGAGGGACAAAATGCAGATGTTGGGTAAGATGAGAAAGATGGGCAGACACGATGATTGTGAAATGTTGGAAGAATGGTAAGTGATGGCTGAACACTCAACCTGAGGGAGGGCAGGGGGTGTTGGTCACCAAGTTTCAAAACAGACTGCCACTGGTTGGTGTTCCATTTGCCACAGATTGCTACCTATGGGAAAAAAGTGTTTGTCACCAAGTTTCAAAACAGACTGCCACTGGTTGGTGTTCCATTTGCCACAGATTGCTACCTATGGGAAAAAAGTGTTGGTCACCAAGTTTCAAAACAGACTGCCACTGGTTGGTGTTCCATTTGCCACAGATTGCTACCTATGGGAAAAAAGTGTTGGTCACCAAGTTTCAAAACAGACTGCCACTGGTTGGTGTTCCATTTGCCACAGATTGCTACCTATGGGAAAAAAGTGCTGGTCACCTAGTTTCATAACATACTGCCATTCCATTTGCCGCAGGATGCAACCTTCTGTTGTGATACCACTGCTGAAAATTTGGTAGGAGTCAGCCGGGATGTCTCCAATGCAGACAAAACAGGCATGCATGCAGGCCTAGGCAGGACTGTCCTGTTCCCATTGCTTACATATTTGTCAGACACAGCCAGAGCAGGGACCAAGAGCTACCCGTCTAAGACGAAGCACACAATACAGCAAAGACAGAATGGAAAAGGATGCAAGACATTACACTGCTGACAGTAGCCAGAACCTGCCAAGTCGTTCAACCCTAGTGAAGAAAGGCGTTTTTTCTCCCTAGAATACTAGAAAGCAAGAGCCAGCGGTGAAGCCAACCTTTCCTGAAGACAGGAGTTTGAATTCTGAAGCAGTTCTTGCTGTGGTCAGTGGCTAGTCTACCACAGCGCTAGCACAGTCTACCACAGCGCTCAGGCCACTGGAAGTCTGTTTTGCCAGTCTCAACTGCTGAGGTTTGATTACATCTTTCCAGTCAAACAGAACCCCACCTGGCCATATGTGGAGGGGGGGTGGGGATACAGCAAAGTACAAGTGATCAGTAAAAACCAGTTTGAGCAACTCCAACACTAAGTAGTTCACTATAAAATACGGTCATACCCTCAAGTAAGGACCTACCGATTAAAATGCCCTTGACAGAGCTGATGAGTGTGATGCTGAGACACAAATTGTAAATTTGGGAGTAAGGAATAATATATGCAGCTTATTCATCACATTATCCCCAAAACACACACACACACACACACAACCACAAACATTCCAGTCTTCAATTCACAATTCAGAAGGTTCAGCAGTTCCAATGGCCTTTCAATCCGCATTACGCTTGGGTGCTGTTCAGAACATGTGTGAATGTAAATTGTTCATGTGGGCGCAAATGTATGTTGGTTTACTATATTATGGGACTTGTGATAAAAAGGAAGATGATACTACGCATTTTTGTTTAAGATTTTGAATGGAATTGTTCGACCTGTTGCTTTCTTCACCTTTACCAGGCGTGCTCTGCATACAGCCTTCGAATATCTGCTACTCCTCATTGCCCCAAATATGTCCATTTGACCAAAAAGAAAAAAAAATATTCACAGAGTATGGTAAAAGTCTATGAACACAGCTTCACCTCCACCTGATCTGATTCATCTCACTAAATTTCAGAAAGAAGGATGAAGGTAATCACTGTATATGGCAAAAGGTCTCTCCAGACAGTCCAGCCTCTGCCTGATTCGAACCATTTTCCATCTTGAATTTTCAGACTGCATCATCCAGGGATGGAGGGGAGGCATGGGATAGGGGAAGGAGAGGCGAGGGCACCAGGACATCACTTAGAGCCCTGATCCCCCTGGTTGGGACTGTCCACACATGACTCCCCAGCCAAGAGGCCAACAGCTGCAGACCCAACGGCCTGTCCGTCCCTCCTTCTGACCACAGATGCTGCTGTGTGTGTGTCGGGTCTTGATGCAGAACTGGCTTCCTTCTGAGGGGTCGGCTCTCTGGGCGGAGAGCCAGCTTCCCGTTGTTGGGAAAGCATGTCCTTAGGGTGAGACACACTGTCCCTCGGGATGCTCGACACAGAATGTCTGTGAGGCTGGACCTGGGGCCCCAAAAGGTTTCTTTGGGGAGGAGACATTTCTGATTCCATCGACTTGGTTCGACTCAGCATGGGACCCGGCGCCGGTCTGGGGCTACTTCCGGGACAGAATTTAACGGTGCTGCCTTCTAGCACGCGTCTGGTGCTGTGTGGCGGGCTTTCGTTTTTATGGTAAACGTGTAAGACATCTGATGACTGGCGAAAAATCTGATGCACTTCTGCCTCAAATGGATTCCGAAATCTGTCATCTGTGGGAGCAGCAGGCAGCCTCCGGGGAGGACCTTTGGGACTGTCCCGGTAAACAGAGGAGCAGTGAGATTGGGGGCTGCCTGGACCTCTCTCTGCTCCTCCCCAAGGGTTGCCCCCTCTCGTCGGTCCTCCTGGGAAAGTAAAGACACAATACCATGAGAACATGAAAAAGCACTATCATAATCAATTATCCATGACACAGCACAGTAACATGCATGCACAGCAACAACAGAGCAGAAGGAAGAACAAAGCAAACTACATCACAGAACAGCTCTCAGGATCTGCACAAAACCCTTGGCCTCATCCTCAGTTTTCATTCAGATCTCCACAATGTGACAAGTGTTCACTTCACACAATTATCACAAAATCTCACAAGTCTGGAGTTCAAATCCCAACAAATTTAACAGGTAAAGGTTACCGAACTTCCAGGTTAACAGATGTGCTGTACCTTAATCCTCTACACTTAACAATGCATGTGGAGGATCGGATACACTGACAAAGATCCTACAATCCATGTCAGTGCTCAGAGGGTTGCAGGGAGTTGAAAAGACTTGACATGCCTTCACAAAACTATCAGCCTACTGATTTGATAAGGGAACAGGACAACGTTCAGACAGGCTTCCAGACAAAAACAGAAGGACTTTCTGAGGACTTTTCACAGACTTTTAGATTCACAGATGAATTCTAGGACTAACAGAAAATATAAGCTGTTGTGCATACTTCATTTGCTTCCACAGTCACGACAGTAGATTCCTGTCAGCAAGAGAAAACAGGAAATGGACACTGACCTCTGAGATACAACTGAATTCATCTTTACATTATTATTTCCTTGCACAATTTCTTGACTCTTCTCACCAAAATATAAGTTACTTTATTAAAATCTTCATCCAAGTACACCGCGGTATAATACCCAATAAAATCCAAATTTCAAGGACTTTTTTCATCCTTGAAAAGGGGTCATCAGAATTCAAAGACTTAACTGTCAACTAGTTCGCTCCTTGGTAACTGAATGACTACATTAAATGCTGTGCTGCTCCGTCTTTTTTCACTATTACAATATCAGCAATCACAAACAATTTCTGTGGTCCAATTCTGCAGATTTCTTTACAAATGCACAAACTGAATGACTACATTAAATGCTGTGCTGCTCCGTCTTTTTTCACTATTACAATATCAGCAATCACAAACAATTTCTGTGGTCCAATTCTGCAGATTTCTTTACAAATGCACAATCTAAAGATTTTGACTTACATATTGATATACATTCATATTTTAATCCATACTCTTTATTTCACAATCAGTAAACCGTTGTACCTTAGTTCTCTTCAAACTTTAATGCCCAAATATCCAAACCAGTAAGAATTAGGGACATTCATGGACTTGCTAGTGTCCGTCAGGAAGAAGTGCATCTGGGAATCAGACAAGTCTGCAAAGCTTTTCAAGACCTGGCAGTATGATGCCTGCCTAGTCAGAACTAGTCACAACTAGCAGCAAGATTCAAGCTCTGTTTTCAACTCATTTCAGGCCAGGAATCAATTCACAAGGAAAGAAAATAGATGAAACAAAAACATACAACTTCTGAACTACGAAAGTATCCTACATGTATGTACATCTCTCTCTCACACACATCATACCAAATCAACACTTACTTTAAACAAATATGCATACTCTCTCTCTCTCTCTCTCTCTCTCACACACACACACACACACATACACACACACTCATACATTATTACAAATAAACACCCTCAAACCCCCATGCATCCTTCCACACAGAAACAAAACTAAACACACTGCAAGTACTCCACAGCTACCTAAGCAGACAGATCAATGTGGGGCTTAACATTAAGTGACATTCCAAATTCTGTGATTTAACCCAGCTAAAAAAAAACACAAACAAACCCACAAACAGCCTAACCAAAAACCTTGTATGTATTTGTGAAAGCATGCAACATGGATGAATCAGCACTAACACCACGCACAAACACCATGCACCAACCTGGCAGTTATTAGCACTAAAGTTATGCGGGCGATGGCCCACCAGCGACTGGTGGCTGCTAGGGGACCTGAGGGGTGGCGAAGCAGGGGAGGGAAGGGTCCGACGGGCGGCAGGACAGGGACAGGGGAGTTTGGCGAGGGGCTGCGAGGAGGTAGGGGAGTCAGGGCCTCGAGAACGTGGCGACCTCTCCGTCGCACCGCCGCTGCCCTGTGTCTCCAGTCGCTGTAAGGAAAATAGTGGTCACAACCCAAAACCACTTCCGACCGACACTGGATACATGACTGTCTGTCTACAGAAGGATTTGTAAGGTCAGATTTACTTGTTTTACCTTCATTTGCTCCTGAATTGATATGCAATTCTTCTTCATTATAGTTCTATTTTAATTTGTGCTCTTGTTATCTTAATTCTGTCTTATGTTCTGTCCCCTCTCTGAGACATTCCTCCAAAGCTGATCATTCAAACTCCCCCATACACAACCACATCCAGGTGCATCCTGCCAGTCAGACGCAGTAAATGACAGGGAGTCGTCATTAAGGACCCCCATTTATCATTCAACTTTTTCATGTAAACACATCCTAAACTGTTTTCCATACACCAGAACAAGTCAATCATCAAGAGAACCATTGTTCACAGGACTGATTTGTCATCTGAATAAACAGTCTAGTAAGTGTCAGCCAACAGTACACCTTTAGTCATGGTCAAATCAGTACACTGAAACAGCGACATCTTTGTTTATCTGCTGGCGAAGGAAAATTAAAAGAACACAAAGCGAGTCAGTATATTTGCTCAGTACCTGACCATGTTGTTGATGATTGTTCACACCCAGGTTCTGTTCTTTCTCTTGCTCATGCAACTTTTTCAAATGCTTGGTCATTTGTGCAGAAATGCTACCTTCATCACTTCTAGATCCCTTTCCCCCTTCAGTCCATACATACCGAGTTGGGTCATCTCCCATTGAATTCTACATTTGTTGATGAAACCACTTTATAAAAGCATCTCGGTGTCATGATGCCATTTATTAGTCGGCCCATGCAGTAACGCTACGCCTTCTCCTGCATCCTGTTGATTAATGAGCCTTCCTAGAACTTCTGCCTGTGGTGAAAGACACTCACCAGGCCCATCATGCACAATTTCACTTCCAAATCCACATGCGCCTGCCTTTCTGCAGAAACCAAAGTGCACTGACACTCAGCCTTCCTCTTGGTCTTTCATGATGTTGTCCTTGCTCTCCATTTCTCAAGACTTTGCAGAATGGTGAGGCTGACATTCCCGATTGTCAGCCGATCCAAAGTCTTGCTGGAGGTATGCATCGGTCTCTTCAGCAGGTTTGATGTGGTCCCTGTGTGTCTCCTCCTGTTTGTGATTCGTTTGAATAGATAATCTGTTGACATGATAAGGCACCGAAGCCACTTCTCCCTCCTCTCACCCTCCGATGACCTGCTGACTTCTGTTATGCAGGTTTGTTTATTGCAAGTGTGCAACGCACATCCACTGTTTGTTTGAACATACTTTGGCGGTTTGATGTGCATTGCTGTTGCTTGGTTAGGCAACACCCAAGACAGGTGGAAGAATTAAAAACCCTTTTCTTTCTTAGTTTTTTGCTTATTTAACTTTTTTTGTTATCATTCCATAGTGTTTTAGATATCTTTTGCTTTGACTATCTTAGTACTTTATTACGGAGAGCAGGAGTAACTAATTCACCTCCAGACCGCAAACTCAGGGTATAGACCTGGGTGGTGCACCCCCCCCCCCCCCCCTTAATTAGGTGAGCATGGTTTCATGCTACTTTTCAACATTCAGCCATTTGTTTGCGCAGGCTAAGTATGAAGAAAAGGAATCTCACTACAAGTAACAATAATATGAAATATCTGTCCCCAAACTAAATACCCTCCCACCTTCCGCTCTGAAGGAAAAATGTGGAACTGACTTAAGAGTTCACTTTGAGAAGTGATGCAACATCATGGGACAACAACTTTAGTCTCTTTATGCACTTGAGGCTGAGTTAGTTCCTTTGGTCTTCTATATTTTCCTGATCATGAGGCATCGAGTAAAGCCAAGGTGGGAATATCGTATTTGTTCAAACAGATAGGCATTTAACAAACCTACTTTTAGGAGTAAAATTCCTATTTGTGTCTGTCTGCCTGTGTGAGAATGTGGATGTGTGTGAATGTGTACCTGTGCATGTGCTCTCTTCAAGAGACTTGGCGAGACAGAGACTGCAGGTGTTAACATGCTCATGCTCACATGCCTGCACACATGCGCTTCCTCTAAAAGCTTACATGCATGTGCTGGTGCAATAACTGATACCATACTCCACACGCCATGCCAGCATGCTCACCTTCAGAGCCTCCCTTCTCTGAAACTCCACTTGGCGATCTCTGTGGCCACCTCATGGGGCACATCAGGAATGGCGTACTCCATGGAGTATTTGATCAACAGGGGTGACGTGCTGAAACAACACACTACAATAGTCTCCACAGGCATTCAGAACTCAAGCCCCCAACTACAGTCTGTCTTCTCTCAGATTTTCAGCCATTCTATTTGCTTATAATTCTGCCTCCCTAGAAGCAAACTAACAACAACTAAACAGTCTATGCTCTATCAATTATATTCAGTGAACAAAACCCAAACACAGCTAAACAACTGAGCTCTATTGATTATATCCAGTGAACAAAATCTTTACTGTTGTTGAAACTACCATTCCGAAGAATCACATTTCCTTTCATAATCCAGACTTATTTTCTTGCAAGTTCATCCCGCAGTATGAGGCTGGTCAGGCTTCCAATTCCCCTCCTCCTCCACTTGACAGCAACTAAGCAAACCAGCATCCTACACGCATGTAAAAAAAACCCCTCTAATCTGTACTTGCCACCTCTATAGTTAGACACATGCCAGCAAGGTAAAGGACTGTAATGTGTTAACTGGATTTACTGACTACATATTAAAAAAATTCAAAATAATCAATCTAAAAATGATGATCAGGAGGTGAGCTCTGGTCACGATCGAGGAGAGTCAGGCTTTCGAGAGCTGCAACATTAATTAACTCTTTTTATGTTAATTAACATCCGATCAAGCCTCAAAATGCAGCTAAGTTGACCGAGCACCTGTTGCCTACCTCCACACGAGTTTCGGATTACTTTTTTCATGCATCAACGGCCCCGTGAAAAGGAAAATGTGGAACTTGTACTGTGAAAGTTATGGGTGGCGGTAATGGCGGAACTCGGAAAAGAAAACAACGCAAAACAGGATCCAACACTAGTTCCAGCTCGTCTGACACTTCAGTGACAAAGAATATCGAAGATACTGAAGTAAAGTGTACCCCAAAGAAGCAGAGGACCCTAGCCACCAGCACCCCAGCACCATTCAAGGACAAACTGTCTCGGTTTGTTTACCAGTCGAGAGATACGATGGCGGAAAAAAGGGGACGAACGCCCAACAGCAGCTTCAGCAGACTACCACGTTGTTTTCTCCCCTGATTTGTCTCCCTCAAAACAGCAACTAGGCCTAGGCCTAAGCGAGATTACCAATGAACAGCTGATGATCAAGTTGTGTGCCAATGGAGCAGAAATCTCAAAATTGACACAAATGGTGGACGAGTTGAAGGCAACCCTATTTACGGTGCAGGCGGACAACGACAGACTGAAGAAAGAGGTGGCTGATGCGAGGAAGAGAGAGGACCAGCTGAAAACGCAAATCGCCGAAGCCAAGCATCGAGCGGAACTTGCTGACAGTCGTGTCGAAGACCTGTCCGCATATGTACGCAGAAATAACTTGCGTATATATGGCATCAAGGAAGAGCAGACGTCCGGAACCAGAGAAACACCCGACCAGTGCGAGGAGAAAGTGCTTGCTCTTTTCAACGACAAACTCAAAATCCAGTGAAAAAGGGCGATATTGAGGCAGTACATCGGGTGGGCACTAAGCAGGCACGTCGGTCTGACGATTCTAGCGTCTCCAGGGATGGGCCTACTGGACGGGGCATCATTGTCAGATTCGTGTCGCGGCGCATTCGGGACAGCGTGTTGTACGCTCGACGCACTCTAAAGGGCACGAGGATCACTTTAGTCAAGGACTTAACCCCCAGAGCCTACACATTGTTGTGTTCAGTAAAGAACGAAAACACTCTCTGTCAACAAGCTGGTCAAAGAACGGGAACATTTTTGTGAAGACAGTTAGCGGGAAGATAGGGAGTGTGAAGTCTCTAGCCGACCTGAGACAATTGTGTTGATGGATATGATGATGTGTTGCCCGTTACAGAAGGTCAGTAAGTTCGTTTGTTTTTTCCTTCGTGTATGTGCTTAAAAAGTTTCGTTATAACAACCTTCCTCTGTAGAGGGATTTTGATATTTTCCCCTTATTCCAAAATTTTATAATGTTTACCCTTTTCAGCTATTTCATTGGTCAATGTTTTGGGTCAAGGCAATTCAACAGCCGTGTGATAAGCGGGATGAGGAACCAGTGGATCTTTCGTTTTTTTGAATTTGTTATCCTTGCTACATAATGGCGATCGTTGTTTCTTTGATAATCAAATAACTACCCGGCTGTGAGGATCTGCTTGTCTTTTTGGTCTTACTGTCGGAAGCACGTGGGGTTTTTGTTTTTGTCACGTGATAGATGTTCATGATGGCCGCTAACGGATTAGGCATATACGACTGTGGAAAGGGCCTGTATACTTTTTCTTTATGTATTCTTTTGCACTGTGTATAGCAGAATATGCTTGTTAAAGCAGTTGATGTGGAGTGGGGCAATGGGCCTACAGATGAAACCTTTTTTTTAGTTGTAAATTCTACATGTTGTGTGCCTGTCTTGTTTTGTTGTCGTTGTGTGTGCTGATACAGCAAACTTACATTGTGTGCATGTGGATGAGAGTGTGAACATTTGAAATTAAGTCAGGTTGGATTTTTCAAATTGTCCTTATGATACTAGTTTTCCAGAAGACAGGGTTATCTTTAATTCGGTGGATTTCTGGATTGAGTGAGGTACTGTTGTTCTTTTTTTTATAGTATGTGGAGACAGAAACAGAAAATGTGCTTAATTCATTTGATTTTACTAAAGGTTGTGGGAATAAGATATGTTTTGTACTCTGTTTATACCACTCCTTCTTCTCTTTCAAACTTACCAAATGGCGGGTGATAACTCCTTTAAAATATGCTCATTTAACTGTAACGGCTTAAACAACTCCCAATAAGAGGAAGGATGTATTTGACTTCCTTAGGAAAAGAGAAGCCAACATATATTGTCTTCAAGAGACACATTTGAAAACAGAATCAGAAAACTTCATAAGAGCAAGTTGGGGTTATAATGTCTGGCTCTGTGGTTCTGAGACAATAAAAACGGGGTTGCCATTCTTTTTAGCAGTAATTTTGAATATAAATTGTTAGATGTCATTAGAGATCCTCATGGTTGTTATATTGTAATGAAGCTGGAAATTCTAAATAAAAAACTTACCTTAGTCAACCTATATGGGCCAAGTATAACGATACACCTGATTTTTTTTTGATGGTGTGTGCGAACAAATTGAGCGCATTGCCAATGAACATGTGATTATCACTGGTGACTGAATTGTGCCCTGGACATGAAAATAGATGTCAGAAATAATGCAAGTGTGAATAATCGTCCTAGGACCAGAAAAAGAATAATTAACATGATGGTAAAATTCAATCTTTTTGACGTTTTTAGGGAAATGTATCCTGAAAAAAGATCATATACTTGGCGTAAATTTAATTCATTTAAACAAGGAAGACTTGATTATTTTCTAATTACTGAAGAATTATTGGTCGAAACAAATAACATTTTTACTAACCCGGGATACAGATCAGATCATTCTTTAGTCACTATACTTTTAAAAAAGGAGCAGCTTAAACGTGATAGGCTTTTCTGGAAATTTAATAATAGTTTGCTTAAAGATAAAATATATTTCAGAAATAAAAAGAATCATTAATGAGGTGAAAAAACAGTATGCACTATTACCTTACAATTTAGACAACATTGAAAATATTCCTAACGAAAATATCTTCTTTGAGATCAATGATCAACTTTTTTTTTGAAACCCTGTTATTAGAAATTAGGGGGAGGAAACAATATCTTATAGCACTTACAAAAAAAGAAAGGAAACCCAGCAAGAACTCAACCTTGAAAAAGAATAAGTAATCTTGAACGTGATTTGCATGAGGAAGATATTCCAGTTTTAGAAAACTTAAAAACACAGTTACAGGAAATTAGGGATCACAGGATTCAAGGTATGGCAATGCGTTCAAGGGTTCGCTGGATCCATCAGGGTGAAAAGGTTAGTAAATATTTCTGTAATCTTGAAAACCGTAACTACTAGACAAGTCTATACCCTTTCTCGAAAAGGAAAATGGAACAATAATTTCAGATCAAAAAAATGTTCTTAATGAAACAAAATGCTTCTACGAAATTTTTATATTGCTTTAGAGAGGTAAACGATGTTAACATTACTGATGAACTCCCTGATGCATCAGTTCTATCTAATGAGGAGAGTGAATCTATCGAAGGCTTAATAACATTTCGGGAAGCTGCTTGTGCTTTGAAAAATATGAAAAAATTTTAAAAGTCCAGGACCTGATGGCTTTACTGTTGAATTTTTAAGTTTTTCTTTATTGATATTGGCTCTTTCCTTGTGCGTTCTATCAACGAGAGTTTGACAAAGGTCAAATGTCAATAACCCAGCGACAATGGAACTATAATATGTATCCCTAAAGAAGGGAAACCTAAACGATTTATTAAAAACTGGCGCCTATTTCCCTTTTGAATACTACATACAAAATCGCTTCAGCTTGTATTGCTAGCCGTCTCAAGAGAGTTTTACCAAGTGTTATTCATGAAAGCCAAAAAGGTTTTCTAAAGGGCCGTTTCATTGGCGAAAATATCAGGTTACTCTACGATACATTGTTGTACACTGAAAATAAAAATATTCCAGGCATGTTATTATTAGTAGATTTTGAAAAGGCGTTTGACAGTGTGTCTTGGTCCTTTCTACTAAAATGCTTACATTTTTTAAAATTTGGCCCAGACATTATTAAATGGATAATGACTTTTTATAACCAAATTTCTACCTGTATCTCGGTCAATGGCCAATACACTCCTTGGTTTTCAATAGAAAGAGGAGTCAGACAGGCGGATCCTGCCTCACCTTATTTGTATTTAATCTGTGCGGAAATATTGTCTCTCATGATCCGCCGTAATGTGAACATTAAAGGAATTAAAATTAAAAATAAAGTAAACTTACTATCCCAATTTGCTGATGACACAACATTGTGCCTTGATGGATCAGAAAAGTCATTTATTGAAGCAGTACATACCCTTACAAGATTTGCACATATCTCTGGTCTAAAAATAAATTTTGACAAAACCCAAGTTGTTTGGATAGGTAGCAGAAAAAATTCTGGCATGCAATATATGCGTGATAAGAATTTTGTTTGGGACCCAGGCACTTTTAAGGCTTTAGGCATTACATTTTCCACCACACTGACACTATTGTACAACTAAACTACGAGGACAAACTTTTTTCAATCAGACGCATCTTAGCGTCTTGGAAAAAAAAGACAGATTACTCCGTATGGAAAAATAACTGTTATTAAAGCCGCCGTGGCGAAGTGGTTAGCGTCGCGGACTCCCGGCTGGGAGGTCGTGGGTTCGAATCCATCAGAGTCATGTGGGTTTTTCTGCCCCGACCGGCTTCTACCAGAGTTGAGTTTGCTGCGGACTCAGTTGGGAAGACTGGGACCACACAGTCGAGTTTCATCCACTTAATGGATGCGTTTCTGAGAGTGTTGCTCAAATTTCATGACCAACACTGCAGGTGCCTGTATCTCTCGGGCCTGGTTGACGCCAGGATATATTATGAAAGGAAGCGTAGAGTACAGCCTGTCATGTAGTCTCAGACCGACATGGAAATCCGTAGCATCATCTTAATCATCCTCATTCCATTGATCAGCATTAAAAAAAAAATGTCTCAAATTCTGTGGCCCTTCATGCCCTGCTCTCATGGTGACCTCAGTTTCGATGTCCTCTCCGCGTCTGTGGCCTTGGTTTGGTTCCGTCGGGGCACCGGTATCGGCGAGTCCATGGGGGCTGTCGTTGGACGGACGTGGTGGCGCCCTCCGGAGGGAGAGCTCACTCACGCCGGCTCCGCGACTAAGCAATTATTGTCGTCAGTAGGGGCTTAGTAGGTGGTGTCCTGCGTATGTTAGATCAGAACAGGCGCCACTGAACACCACCGAAGTGACTCGGCAGCAGTGCAGTGTCTCCTCCGGTGGGTTGCCTCATGACGACTTGACATTGACTGCTCCCTGTGGATTGCTGGTGTCGGGGCTGCGGCGGGGCCGGCCATGGCTATGGCTGTGGACGGTAGTGTCGGAATGAGCGGCGTGGGTGCACTGCCTCTGAGGTAGGCAGAGGTTGGGACAGCAAAAAAAAAAAAAAAAAAAACTTAGTGTTTTCAAAAATTATCTATTTATTAATTAATTTGCCTGACCCACCAGACTATTTTTTGAAATCTTTAGAAAAGAACTGTACATGTTTTTGTGGAATGGCAAACAAGGCAAAATCAAAAGGTCTGTGGTTGAAAAACAGTACTTTGAAGGTGGATTGAAGATGCTGAATGTTGGAAACTTTTTGTCTTCTATGAAGATATCTTGGTTAAGGAGACTGAACTCTGATTCTGAGTGGAAGGATTTTACCCTTAATATGTTTCCTAGGTTAGGACATTTAAAACATTTTGGAGCTGAATATGCTAATATTATTATTGAAAATGTTGGAAACCCATTCTGGAAGGATGTTGTAAAACATTACAAAAAACTATGTACAAAATGTTGTGTATCTTCTGTGCATGAATTCATGTCTGAATGTATTCATTACACATTAATATTTTACGGGGACGAAGGGTAGTTTGGGTGCGAGAATGGTGTGACTATGACATTTTCTATGTAAAAAATATAATTAATGATAATGGTCAGTTTATGACATATAACCAATTTCTGCTTAAGTAACCAGGTATTAGAACCAATTTTATATTGTACGAAGGTATTGTCGACGCAGTCCGAACATATTGTCAAAAGTTAAATGTAGTTCTAACCAACAGATACAAAACTTTAGACTCGATAACATGGTCCTTTATTTATAAGGGCAATAAACATGTGCAGACCATTTTAAATGGAAATGATGCTATTCCAACAGCAGTCAAAAAATGGAACAACTTGTTTGAAACTCTGAGCTGGAAGCATATTTTTTCACATTATTATAAAACTACCAAAGATGTACGCTCAGATGGTTTCAAACCATACTATTACATAGACTACTCCCCACTCAGAAATATTTGTTCAGGATTAAAATTACGATTCCCCTTTTGCAACTTTTGTAATATGGATGAGCAATGCATTTCACACATGTTGTATGATTGTGCTATTGTCAACAGATTTTGGACGGTTTTGAACATTTGCTTAAGGAAAAATGTCCACATTGTGATTACCTTCAAATTGATAAAGAATTAGTTTTGTTCGGAGTAAAACAAAATATTACAACAGCTAAGCCTCTAGATTTTATTCTGCTTTGGCTAAATTTTATATATACAAGACAAAATTGCAAAATATATACCCAAATGTCCAGTTGTTCATAACATTTCTTAGAAACAGATTGGAATCAGAAAAATATATATCTTTTTTGAACAAACACATATAGAGAATTTGAAGAAAGTTGGCTGCCTTATTCCACACTTTTTTCTTGATCTTTGAAATACAGTTTCTTTTTATTAACAAAACTGGATAGAGCCCTATGGCTGCTGTCAAAGAATTTTTTTTATAACTCTTTTTCAAAAATTTTTGTATTTCTCTGTTATGGTTATTATCAATCATGCAATCTGTTTTCAATATTTATACTATGTTACAGTACTTAGTCGATTCCTATCAATATTATACAAGCTGGCGACCAGTGGTTGGGACTTGTCTCGTCTTTTTTTCACAATTATTGGCTTCGTGGTGAATTGCTGTGACTGAATTTGTGCAAGTTGGTTCGTGAAGAATTCATGATGTTGTTCGACGCTGTTGTGAGAGTGACAGTGCTGTGCGTGGTTTTAATTTCAATATTTATATTCAGTGCGTATGCACAGATTCAAGATGGCGGATTCACGCTCAGGTACAGTCGTGATTTTCTGTTGACATTTCAGCCACATACCTCTCACAATGCGTGCGTTGACCTTTCCTCTCTCCCACGTGAAATCTTTGCCAACTCTTCCCCAAACAATACCCAGCATGTGCGGAAGCGTGGACGGCGAGGAGGCGTGCGACGTAGGCTAAAGAAAAACGGTTTCCGACCACCACTGCCCTCAATGATTCTAGCCAATGTCCGCTCCATCCGACCCAGCCATTGCAACAACAACTACAATTTCGATGAACTGCAAGCGAGCGTGAAATATTTATCTGAATTTCGTGATGCGTGTCTGATCTGTCTGACTGAAACATGGCTTGAGGAGAAGATAAGGGATGACAGTGTTTCAATCCTGGTTTTGGATTACCTTTTAGAACAGACAGAGATAGATTAATAACAGGCAAAAGTCAGGGAGGGGGGGTTTGTGTCTATGTGAACGAAGATGGTGTTCGGCAAAAAACGTCCTTGTCAGAAAACAGCTGTGTACTCAAGATATAGAACTTTTAACACTCTCATTTAGACCCAAGTATCTTCCACGTGAATTTGGACAAGTTTTTGTGACCACTGTGTACGTGCCACCATCAGCCAACGCCAAACGTGCAGCAGTCGACATCACTGACACAGAACAGACTTTTCTGACTCGCTCTCCTGATGCGCCTCATTTTATCGTCGGGGATTTCAACTACTGTGATCTTGGATACTTTTTACCTACCTTTCAACAATATGTTACATGCGCTACTCTCCGTGATAAAACTCCGGATAAATGCTTTGGTAACATCAAGGGGGCGTACAAAAGTGTTCAGAAACATCATATAGGAAAGTCAGATCATAATGTTGTCCATCTTATACCAACTTATGTGCAGAAATGAAAGCGGAAAAAACTGTGACGAAAAACATAAAGTATGGTCTACTGACTCGGTGGAAAAACTGCAGGGCTGTTTAGATTGCACAGATTGGGATGTGTTTTTTGATTCATGTACTGATGTTAATGAGGCCACTGGTGTGATTACAGATTACATAAAATTCTGTACTGATCTCATTGTTCCCACAAAATCTGTCAAATTATTCCCTAACAATAAGCCATGGGTATCGAAGCGGTCAAAACAACATTAAATGAAAAAAAGATAGCATGCTGTCAGAAAGATCGTGCTTTGTGTGATGATATTCAAAAGAAACTAACAAAAGAAATAAAAGAAGCAAAGATAGATTACAGAAAAAAGATTGAACACAAATTTCAGTCTGGAAACATGAGAGAGGCCTGGAAAGGTATCAAAACGTTAGCAGGGGAAGACAAGTTTAAACCTACCTCCAGTGGTATGACCCCTCATGACGAAAAGGAATTCTGTGAAAAATTAAATTCCTTTTATTGTCGTTTCGATCTTAAACATGATTTTAATGTTGAAATAGCCTCAATTAGACAAGAACTCATGAACGAAACGATCGTGGTAGAAGAAATTGAAGAGTATGAAGTTCGTTCTGTCCTTTCAAGATAAAAGTGCAAAAAGCGGGAGGCCCTGATGGCTTGGAAGGTAAACTCCTGAAATCATGTAGTTCGCAGCTTGCAGGTCCTTTTACCAAGCTTTTTAACCTATCTTTGCAACAACACATTGTCCTGTGATTTGGAAAACGTCTGTGATATGTCCTGTACCAAAAAAACGCAGTCCCCAAACTCTTAACGATTATCGACCTGTTGCTTTAACGTCTATTCTTATGAAATGTTTTGAACGGATTCTTATTAAAAGACTGTTAGTGCAGACTCGGGATCAGCTTGATTCCCTACAGTTTGCATATAAACACAACAGAGGCACTGAAGACGCCACACTTTTACTTCTCCATCATGTTTTTACACACTTAGAAAAGCCCAAGTCGTTCGCACGTATTCTGTTTGTTGACTTCTCCTCTGCCTTCAACACTATACAGCCCCATCTTTTGGCCAGTAAACTAAAGCAACTTGGCATCTCCTCTTATCTCATTCTCTGGATTATCGATTTTCTGGTAAATCGCCCCAGTGGGTTCGCTTTCATAACTCTGTTTCATCCATTTCTTATACATCAACGGGTGCTCCCCAAGGTACAGTTCTTTCTCCTTGTCTGTTTACTCTCTACACTAATGACTGCAGAGGTAATAATGACAGCCTTATCATCAAATTCTCTGATGATACTGCAGTCACAGATCTCTCTAACTCAGATAGAGCTTTTAATGAAATTGTGAACAGTTTTACACAGTGGTGTGACACCAATTTCCTTGATCTTAATGTCCAGAAAACAAAGGAGCTGATCACTGACTTCCGAAGAAATGCTGATCCTATTCGAGATTTACTGATCTCAGGTAGCAAGGTTGAAAGGGTGACTGAATATAAGTACTTAGGTTCTGTTATCGATGACAAACTTACATTCACTTCTAATTCTCTCTCTGTGTATAAAAAATGTCAGTCAAGAGTGTATTGCTTACAGAAATTGAGATACCTTGGAGTGAACTGTAACGTTTTAAAAGCATTCTACAGAAGCAATATTGAATCTGTGATCACTTTTTCATTTTTTAGTGTGGTATGGTGGATTAAATGTGAAAAACAAATGCTTGCTGGAAAAGATCGTGAAACGGTGTGGTAAGATTATTGGTGTTAAGCAACAAAGTTTAGGAGAAATGTTTGAAATAAGAGTGCCTAAGAAGCTCAGAAGATTGTATGTGATGAAACCCATCCTCTGTTCCCTTTTATGAAAAGATGCCTTCAGATAGACGATTCTGGCAATTGAAATGTGAAACCAACAGACTGAATCGTAGTTTCTTGCCTATTTCAATCCGTTCATTGAATAATCACTGACCGACCATCCTGAGTAAATGTTTAATGCTGTCGTTATAAAGATAGAGGAGAGGGTGAGGGCGAGACTTGGATAGAGAGAGAGAGAGAGGGTGGGGATGGGGGGGGGGGGGGGAGAGAATGAGAGTGTAGATGTTTTGGGGAGGGGGATGATAATCAAGTGACAATGATTTAAAAAAATTACCTCAGTTCTCATCCGTGTAGATTGTGTGTGTGTGTGTGTGTGTGTGTGTGTGTGTGTGTGTGTGTGTGTGCCCCTTTTTTACGGTTTATTTTAGCGTATAGCTGTTTTTATTAAATTGACTGGATGTAAAATGGAGTGTATGTTGGGTTAGAGTTATTGATTAGTTTTATGTGAAAATAAGAAATAAGCTTTACTTTATTTATATTGTTTTTAAATTTGTGGGCTGTGCAGGTGTGAGTGCATTTGCACATTTTATATTATTCAATGTTGTGTCATGTCATGTGTTTATGTGCTCCACCACAAACACAAAGTTCTTATGAAAGAAAATAAAGTGTCTTGAATTGAAGCTGTGTGTGGCATGCCGTGAAAAGAAGAAAAGAAAAGAAAAGAGGAAGTTGTAGAAACCTCCCTTGAGCATTCCGAAGAGGTCTCATCATACTCTAACTTGTTTCACTCCACGTAACTTACTAGGATAAAAACTATACTATGTATAGATCAACTTCAACCGATACTAGCGATAAGAGTATCATGTATTTATATATATATGCTGTATCATTTATGTAATCAACCAACAACTCTCTCCTGTATCCTTTACCTGTGTGTGTGTGTGTGCATGTGTGTCCTTTCGCCTCTGTGTTGTGTCGTGCATTTGTATATGTATTGGTATGTGTATTTGCATTATGTATATGTGTATGTATATGTATGTGTATATATGTGTGTATGTGTATGCAGGTGTGTGTATGTATAGTCATATATACATGTGTATGTATATGTGTACATACGTATGTGTATGTATGTTGTGTGTGTGTTGTGTGTGTGTATGTACATTGTGTGGGTGCATGTTATTTTCTCAAATTTATAGTACTAGTATTACTGTTTTGTCACTAAAATGTTCTGTCAGTTTGTAACTGAAAATGGAAAAACAAACCTCCTTGTAACTACTACTTTTTTTCTCTTTTTTTTTAAAATTTTTTTCCCCCACTCATTCAAACTGAGTAAACACAAAGAAAAATTGCCAGATTGTAACAATTGTATATTTACTATTCATAATTCATTTATTGTTTATAACTACACATCCTTACATTCGTACATGTACTGGACATGCTTATGTCAAATTGTTTGTTAAATCCATGTCGAAGGATGGGTGCGTGAAGAAAGGAAGAAAGGGAAGGAACTGTAGAGTGGAGGGATGAGAGAGGAGGAATAAAACATTTAAAAAAAAAAAAAAATGATGATCAGCTCAACATGGAGAGATTGAGAATAAAAAATAGTGAAAAACCTGGGGAGGTGACTGGGGGTGGGGGGGGGGATGGGGGAGGTGATGGGTCAGGGAAGCGGTGTAAAACTTGCCTTACCTCCACAACCACCACAAGAACGACGGTGGGGGTATCTGATAGCTCCGGCAGCATTCTATGCACCAGGTCCCCATCCAATGAGAACGGAGTTCACAATGACGGCAATCAACACCATCATATGCAGCACATCTAATCCGCCACCCCAAACATCATTTTCACAGCTGAAATGGGCAGAACATTGTTCTCTAGGTGTCGAAGCTTTGGCCGTAACACATCAATAATAAATCACTACTTCATAAAGAGTGCAAATTCAGCTCCCATGATAAAACAATGACATATCCATGACCAATGACATATCCATAACTCCTGTCTGGTGCCATTTGGCATACCATTTTGCTAGCACATATGCAGATGCAAGGAGACACACAAAACATTCATGGAAATTTCGATGTATTCTTTTGTAAAAGCATGAACAAGCAAATGCTTTTTTATGCTATAGTATTTCAGTAATTGTCAATTAAAATGCACTCAAATTCAGGCAACATACGCAATTCATCATGTCTTTAGCACCACAGCTTCTAAATACAAATTCTGCATTTTCTACAGTGCAAGACATAGAATATATGGCAAGTTCAGTGTACAGGGCAAAACCCGCTGGAGACCCAACCAAACCTGAGTTCCCTTCCACACCGAGATGAACTTATTCACTTCGTTTTTTTAAAAAGTTGATTTTCCTTTTTTTTAGGTCACAAGTAAGTTACAAATTAGAATTTCATACCAAAATATAAAACAAAAACACAATTTCCTATGCAAAATACTATAGCTGAAAGCAGTTTCCAAGCTATTTGTAGCATGTCTTCTTTTCATGACATGCTCCAGTCTGGTAAATTCATGAAGTCGGAATCTTGAACTGTGCTGCTGGTTCAGACATGACTTATCTGCATGAAAAAGCAGACAAGCACTAAAACAGGCTTGATCCGACATCTAGAAGGTAAACCCCTTCATTTCAGAACGATTTACTCCTAAGCCCCTTGATCTGAAGGACTCAAGATACAATAGGCGAGAAAACCACAAAATCAGGCAGCTGGATTTTTATGTTGACTTTATGCATCAGTCAGGTGTGCTGTGCAACTTGCCCCAACATACACACTGGCTCAGTGATTAAGCCAAGCACTGTCATCAGATGGGGCTTCCTGCACATGGCTCAGTGACTAAGCAATTACTGTCATCAGTGGCGGGCTTCGCAGATAGTTTCCTGTATATGATGGATCACAGTGCCCCGGAACACCACCAAAGTGAGTTGGCAGCAGTGCAGTGTCTCTTCCTGTGGGTTGCCTCATGGTGACTCCACACCGACTGCTCCCAGAGAACTACTGGTGCTGAGCTGCAGCATGGACAAATTGGGGTGTGGCTTTGATAGAGGAGCTGAAAAGTGGAGCATAGGGGTAAAGCCTCTGAGGGGCACAGAAGACAAGACAGAAAGAAAAACACACACTCCTGCCATTTTGCAGTGTGCATTTTATCATGCGACACACCTGAAAACAAACCTGCTCTGAAATACCGGTTTCTCAAAACCTGTCTTGGCCACTACGAAAGTATTTCAGCTGGAAAAATTGTCATATGACAATGTGTGTATTAATGTGCGAGTGTCAAACATACGCCTATCTGTGTCTTAAAACAGTAAATGTTCAAGGGCTCTCACCTGCCAGATTCCAATATCCTCCACCCTGATACCAAAGGGCCTTTGATAGGTGTAGCACAGTTTGAAGGCATCACTGCGGATCTCGATCAAATTGTTCAGCAGGCCGCACAGGGCAGCCAAGGGGAAGGCAGAGGAGAACAGTGTGACATAGCCAAACTGAATGCACATTTCCAGGTAGTCTTCAAAGGTATTGTCATACTGGAGGAGAAAAAAAACAGAAACACCTCTGTCACATAAAGAAGATAAACCACCACAAGAAGTTTCAACTCTGAAATTGGATCCTGTGATTGATCCAGGGTGAAAACTGATAATTCATCACAATGAAATATCAGAGTTTTTTATTGGGTACTTATGGGTACATTTCTCAAGAAAAAAATATGTCACCAGGAAAGTGATAATCCATACACTGTGACATCATTGTGTTGAACTGACACAATGTTACATTTTCTGACCTTTTTTTCATGTTTAGAAAAAAAAAAAACCTTTAATAATTAAAGATGAAAAAAAAAAAAGGGGGGGGGGGGGAAGGGCTACATTTTCTAATAAAAATAAAATTCTTGTAGCTTCTGCTGCTGTTCACATTCCCTTTTACAAATGCTTCAAACCCATGTGCTCTTGTCTGCCCAATTTGGCGAAGCCCACACCTCCTTTTTCATAACTTTTAACAAGCTGCAAAGGGAAAAACTTTGACAAACTTTGGTCCCATTTTTAATTGTTCAACGGGAAAAATTTTCTTTTAAACCAATCCTGTTTTTGTTGCTGTTGTTTGATTCATTAAACTGGTTAGAGAGATTTTCTGAGTGGGCTCCTTGAAAGGTTTGGCTTTTTCTAAAACCTGTAAAGTGGGCCAAAAACCCAAAGGCAAAAATAAAGCTCTTTTTTCCTATTGCGAAAAATTTTTTATCCCCAAACCCTGACCAATTTGCGCTGTATTCAAAAACCCGCCATGCCTCACCCGGCATAATTTTGTTGTCCCACGTATGGCCTTTCACTTCCCCCTGCGTCAAGGCCCCGATTGGTCCTCCGGAAATTTCACTGTCTGCCGCAACCCTACCTCTGTGCCTTGCCGAGGGGGGGTTTTCATCGGGTGATGTGTCCTGTCCTTTTGGACTTGTCCTCCGTTTTTTTTATGGGTGAAAAAGAGCACCCTGGGGGGCAAGGATGGTGTTGTAGAATTTGGTCGGTACCCCTGCGAAATTCTCCATCTCTCTGTCCAAACATCCATGGACATCGTCCAGCTATTTTGAAACCCACCTGCAAAACAGGGGGGACTTTCCTGTGATGTTCCAATGAAATTTGTAGAAGGCATCAATTTGCCCCTGCCCTGTGGGTTGGGAAAAGAAAGCCCCACTGCCCTGCCATGCATTTCGTAAAGGCGATTTAAGGCAGGACCACCTCCCCCCGGGGAAAAAGGGGTTTGCAGGGAAAAAACCCCTCCTGTAAAAAAGACGAGTTACAGAAGATTGACGACAATAAACCAAAGCTTTCACCGGGGCAATGAAGGGTCTCCACCCCGGAGTTTGACCAGTGCAGTGAAAGCCGAAAGGAAGGAAAGGCCGACCCCCTTTTCTAACCCCAGGACAACACGAAAATGCCACAGGGAAACTGGACGATGTTTGAAACAGGAAAAAAACCACCAAAGTTGCGGGGAGAGATGAAAAACAAAGATCGGGTGTAGGATGGGAGAAAAGGTGGTACAATCGGGACAGCAGATTTTCTTGGAAAACAGCTGTTACTCGGCACACAGGGATGGATCCCCCCACCTGGGGGCTGGCCCTTTCGGCCCCGGGGGAAAAGGGGCACTCATCGGAGGGGCCCCCTGTAAACTCCCGATCTCACAGCCAGTTTACCACGAAAAAGAATGCATCAGGCTAAACATCACCATGCTATGCTCCCCCCCAAATTGAGGGGAAGAAGAGAAGAAAGATGATTCTACCAGAAACTACAGCGTGATAGACAAAAGAGGAGCAAAGGACAAAACCCATACTGAGGGGAGATTTTAACGCCAAGATGGGAAGGGACAACAAGGCTACGGGGACATCAGGGGGACAAGGACTGGGGGACAGATAAACGAGAATGGTGATTTTTTGCAGCCCTGTGCGCCCTAACCAGGGGTGATAGGGGGAAAGATTTTCCCACACAACGCATCCAAAAGGCCACATGGAGACCCCCGAACCATTCCGGAGAACCAGATTGCCCCAATCTGATTAGCCCAAATTCAGGAGATCAGGGGGGATGTACGAGTAAAGAGGGTGTGGTGTCATCAGCCACCATTCTTTTAACAACAGTGAGACTTCGCTCAAGAATTCCCCAACCCAAAACACACGTAAAAGGTACAAGTGGGGAGTTTTCGGAACAGGGACCAAAAGAAATTTCCCAGATCAGCTTTCCACGGTTCCAGCCGCTACAAGAGTGATAGAAAAACAGTGAGGCGGGCATCGAGACACGGGGAACATGCAAGAAGCTCTGGCATGCCATGTGAAGAAACCTTGGGAAGAAGAAGGCCCAGCACAAAAAATGGTCTCTGCCCACCCTCCACAAGTTGGAAACAAAGGAGAGAAAGAAAACTACATGAAAAGAGCCCACAAGAGCAGCTAGGGCAAAGCACGGAAAGCCCCGAGCGAACGGGGAAGTAAAAGAAAAACATCAAGGGAAAGAGGGACTACTTTGACGACCTGGCCAGCCAAGAGAGGCAGCGCCGGACAGGGGGAAATTTAAGGACCTGTCCTGGGACCAAAAAGCGAGGGGAAATTCCGCAGACAGCAAGCCAGTGAGGACAAAAACGGAAACCATACAACAAGGGAACAGCTAAAAATGGGGGGAAAACCCTTTAGGGGGCTGCTGAACCACCCCCCCCTGACGCACCACCAAAAATCCCACCGGAGACAAACCGCCATCACGTGACAAACCCTCAAAGGCAGAGATCAAAAAAGGCCATCAGATTGAAAACGGGAAGGCTGCAGGGCCCGGGGAAAATACCAGCAAAGCCATCAAAGCGACATGGACAGCTGTCAACATGCTATACAGCCCTTTGCAAAATTGGGGAAGGGGGAGGGACCGGCCCCAGTGGAAAAAGGGAAACGTCATCAAGCTGAAGAAAAGGGGAAACCCGGGGGCTGCAGCAATACGAGGGATAGCCCTGTCAACGCCAGGCAAGGTTCTCAAAGGGTTCTACGGAGAGAATGAAAGAGGCCGTCGACCCCCAAATCCGGACCCGCAGGCAGGCTTGGCGAAAACATGTGCCGACCCAGATCGCCCGCCTGGCCATCGTGGGCATCGCTGGGTGGAACTCCCCCTTTACTCAATTCATGTTTTGAGAAGGGTTTCGACAGTGTGGCAGGAGATTGGGGGAAACGGAGGCATTACGGGCCCGAGGATCATCTCCCCCATCCGGTGCACTACCCGGTCATGAACGCAGGGGTTGCCCCCGCCGGGCCACCTGTCCGAAAATTCAAGGTGAAGACCGGAGTTCGGCAGGGGTGCCTGCTGTCGCCGTTCCCCCTTCCTCCTGGTCATTTACGGATCATGAGACCCTACAAAGGCGAAAAAAAGGGATACAGTGGACACTTGGGGCAGCTCGATGACCTTGACTTTTGTGAACCTGGCGCTCCCCGTCACACAGCCACAGCCCGATGCAGGACAAGAACCCCTCGCTTTGGGGACCCCTCGCCGGGACGGGCCCAAATTAAAAGGGAAAAAGACCGAGCTGATGAAAACAAAAACCACTGCCAACACACC
The DNA here is from genome assembly GCA_018398815.1 of Conus ventricosus. Classification (NCBI taxonomy): domain Eukaryota; kingdom Metazoa; phylum Mollusca; class Gastropoda; order Neogastropoda; family Conidae; genus Conus; species Conus ventricosus. The sequence continues at coordinate 58,170,296 of CM031603.1, forward strand.
AGTCCGTCGATGGGGCCCCTCAGGGGGTGGAGTCTTTTTTCTACCGGGGGGCGTGGTTTACCAAAAGGGGGGCACTGGGCCCAGAGTCACAGCCAAAAATCGGCAAGGCAAGAGCAGCTTTCCTCGTCAAGAAAATTGGGCATTGGGGAATAGCATAAGAACCAAAAACCCATCTTCAAATCCAAAGTGAAAACAGTTCTGCCTACGGATGCGAGACGTGGCGAACAACACAGACGAGCAAAAAAGATTCGACATTTCAACACCCGTTGGGCGATCTTCAAAATCCCATGGCAGGGCAAGGTCCGAAACGAAGATCTGTGGGAGCGTGCGGGACAGGAACCAGTGGCCAAGCAGATACTGCGAAGGAAGTGGGGCTGGATCGGACACACCTCAGGAAGCCAGCATCCAGCACCCACACGCCAAGCCCTGACCTGGAACCCGCAGGGAAAGAGAAAGAGAGGCCGGCCTCGCAACAGCTGGAGACGAGACACTGAGGCGGAGTTGAAACAACAAGGGACCAACTGGACTGGAATGACCAGAACAGCCCAGAACAGAGTGCGATGGCGAAGAGTCGTTGATGGCTATGCTCCACCGGGAGCGACGGGCATAAATGATAGATCAATTTGATCCGCAATATTCCTTTCAAATTCATGAATGCATGTCTTGTCTTACAAGTACTCATGTAAGAAATGATTAGACAAAAATGGATTTTATTGGTAAGCAGCAGCAACTTTGTTTTCCTCCTTTACTTTAACACTCTACATGTTTGAACACCCTAGTTCAACAACGTGCTAACAGATATTGCACGCACCCCAATTTCAATCTATCATGTGAGCTGCACAAATCCTGATGAGTGTTAGTTGTCCAAACTCTGACAGATTTGATACCACCATGTGTGTCAGAAAGATAATGAACAAACTGATGTGGCGAACGTTTCCAACTGCAACAAATCATACCATCGGCACCTGCCCTGCTGTTCATCCATTCATGCACACATAACACGCTGTGTAAAACATGTCAACTCCGGAGAATCTTGCATTGGTTCATACATTCTTATCTTGGGAGGATGTCAGACAGACAGACAAGGAAGGAAGCAGAAAACATATGGTGACTGAACTTACTGTATAAAGCCGTCCTTTCCATCTCAACAGTGGCAAACAAAACTTCCTTCAAGTTCCCCAGAATTTGGCGAGTGATCAACAAGGCAGCAAGGGTCTGAATATGAAGAGGAGAATCATTACTTCTATTTTGCTGTGCGTACAAACGCAAGCTTTAGCCTGCTTTTAGTCAAGTCCACCAGACTGTGGTAAAAGGCTGCTATTTCAATCATGTAGAATGAAATATGGTGTCATATATCAAAAGGTATCTGCAATACTCAAAAACTGAACAACACGAAATATATGCTTCTTGAGTTAAACATAATTTAATTGAGAGGAGAAACATACTTTTAGCTGCATCAAAACAACTTCTAAATCTAATTAACATAGCTACAGGCTATCTCTCTTTTGAATTTTAATGTTTGACTCAAACTAATGGGTGTTTTCTTTCACAATTTATAATTCATTCTTGGTGTACAAAAAAATTTTGTCTTCCCCTTTGGGCATAAAAAACACAGAATAGGAGTCTGATTTCCGAAAACATGTCCAACTCACACTTACACTTATTCGACACTAGGAAATTTCATCCCAAATCGGACTCATACGAAAAACACGCATTTTTAAAAAATCTAAAAAGCCATTTTACATTCTCACGCACTTGATTTACCCATTCACTTCACTAAAACATGCCACTGAAATACACACAACCATATCACAATTTCAAACGACACATCAAAAAATTGGAAAAAAAGAACCATGACTTTTCCATTTACACAAATAAAAAAAAACGGGCAGAGTCAGCAGCAGCCTGACTTACATTCTAAAAAAGCCATATCCCGGGGTAAAAGGGCAATGTAGAACGTGACGGAAAGAGTTGACAAACTAAAACTGAGCATGGCCATAGTAAAAACGCAGAAAGGTCAGGCAAAATAACAAAGGCTGTGTGATCATGAAAAAAAAAAAGCCCACTTTTCCCCGCTGAGACAAAAACTTTAGACTTACACCCCACAGGTTGTGTTCGGGCAACCAAATTCAAAAATAACCAAACAATCTAAGAATTTTTAGAAAGCAAAAACCGATTTTCACATTACGTCAAAAAGCCTTTATTTACAATTTTTCTCAGATACAACAAGTTAATAGTAAAAAAAACAATGGAGTAAAAATAAATTTTCACAGTAACAATACAAAAATTGTAATAAAAACGATTACTTCCCAAACTAATTTGACAACAATTTTTGGTTCTGTGCCCTTTTTCGAGCCGAAAATTTTCTGTTAAACAAAAGAAGCAAAAAATAAGGGTTTTTTGGTTGAAAAAAATCGGGATATTATTGCCATTCATTTCGTGCATTTTAACATTCAGAGAATGCTTTAAACCCAAAATAAACCCTGCATGCTGGGAAAATGCCATGATCCGACAAGCTGGGACAATTTTTACCGCAACATCCGGGATAAATTTTTTCTAAGATTTTTACCAATGTCCCTTATATACCCCAATGGGGGTGACAAAAAAAACTCACCGTTTTTTTGTTTTTCTGTTCTTTTTATTTTTAAAGTTGTTTTAAATTAAAAAAAAATTCATCCCCCTTTGCAAACACTGCTTTACGATTTCACTCAAACACCCCAATTATTTTTTTTCCCTGAAAAAATCGCCTTTTTTTTGACCAAACAGCCCCCGTTTGTAGACCGCCATCCAGAGATCACATAGCCATCCACTTGGGTCCGAAACGAAAAACTGGGGAGTCCCCTCAGCCCCCGTCTGTTACCCACCTGCGTTCAAAGACCACGCATGACATGAACACGTGAAAAGGCACATGAGATGACAGGGGCGGGATCGTAGCGAAGAGGTTCTTTCCATGCCCCGGTGTGGGCCCAGGGGGCCCGGAAGGGGACTTCTGTAAACCCCCTGAAATGGTCGCATAGCTGAAATACTAGGCAAAAGTAACATTACAAGTTGTACCTTTAATTAAGACTGGGTCATTCGCCTTCATTCTAAAAGGCAAGTCTATCTTTCCCTACTATTTTCTAAATCCCCTCACCCTAACACCAATCTTCAAAATCCCTTGCTCATCCCAACACCAAACAGCTGCCCTTTGGTGGTTAAATACTTTAGATAGTTCACACCCACCCATCACACAAAAACAAAAAACAAAGGAACTTGTTCTCTCAAAAAAAGTTGTTAAAAGCCTGAACACCAAAAATTTTTTTTTTTCCCGGCAAAATCCATCATTTAAATAACCAACCCCTGGAAAAGAAACTGGCAAATGGGCTGATTTCTTTACTCCCCTTGACTTAAAAACAGCTCTAGAATGAAAAAACCTCTACATTTATAAAAAGGAACAAAGTGAATAGCAGATAGTGTTTACAGCAAGAGGCCAAAAGGATTTGGAAAAAAAGCAAAAAAGAAAAGGGGTTTTTTTTTTCAAATTAAATATTTTTCATAAAACTCCAAGGGGAAAGGTATTTGTTTTTTTTCTTTTTGGGCAGCCTGCTCCCCACTTTCCCCCAAAACCCCGCTACAAAGGAATGCTTATTTTATGAGAACTTCCTGTGTCAAACGTGCAGGGGTTTAATAGTCCTTGGGATTTTTATTAAAAACCTGGCTGATATATGCAAAAAGTAGATAAATCATTAAATATTCAGAAATTTGTGAATGATAAAAAAGTTACTCAATGGGGCCACATATCCCATTCCGAAAATTTCCTGTCGGTTTTAAAATTTTTGTTGCAAATTTTTTGGGAAGGGGGGGGGGGCAGTGGTGTCCGCTGATTTCTGCAAAACCGCCGGCCTGCCCGGCACTTTCCTTGTTTATTCAATCCTGGCGACCACCCAAGGGTGCTGGTACTGCTCGGTGCTCGACTCTGGGACTACAGTCATATCCGCGGCTGTTGTTTGATGTGAATTTTTTGACGATTGTTGTTTTTCACAAAGCCATGAAACATTTTTGGACGGATTTTTCTCTTTTTTCATTAGTGTTAAAATTTCTCTGGGCCCAGTGCTGGATGAAGTCCTTCAATGATCTTATAGAAGGTGACTAGTCTTTGTTGCTTCCTGCCCACTTTGAGGGGTGGTACCTGGAGTTCAGTCAGCATTCGCGTGACGCAACCCGGGTCTCTGGACCTGCAGTCACGCTTGATAAATCTTGCTGCTTTCTTTGGATGCGCTCAAGCTTTCCTGGCCCTTTGCCATGTACGGGTCCCACACAGTAGCTCCATAATCCAGGGCTGCGCGGATAAGGGAGAGGTACGCCGAGCAACGACATTTTGGGGTGCAGCTGCCAAGATTACGGCATAGGGAACCAAGTGTGGAGCTCGCCTTTTTGCAAGTCTCTGCCACATGCTTTGACCACTGGCATCTTTGTTTGTGAACGCCTGACCTAAATTCAGGAGCCAGGCGAAAAGAGTACATGTGACTAATAACAACATGGATGTTAACAGAATATGACACTAAGGTTTCTTCTTGCACCTAAACATTTCTCTTTAATTAGAAACATACTTTTCAGAGCAGTCCCATGCCCACAGGCCTATGAAGCACTGACCTTGAACAAAGGTCTAGGATCCTTGAGCAGCTCATCCTTCTTGTCCAGTGTGCCCCAGCGGTAAGCCAAAGAAGCGCCGGTTCTCTTCCAGTTGAGGATGTACAGGGTGGCCCAGAAGACATTGGCTATGCTAAACACCACCAGCTGACATCCTCGCACCACTGAAATCAGGCCAGGTTGCACTGATAGCAACACAGTTAGCACTATCAGAGGTGCAACTCCCTCCCCATCCCACACCATCCTTTAGAAACATCAGTAGCAGCAAGAGCTAACTGCAGTAGTATTTTTAACAATGTAAGCAGAATCTCAGAATCAAATTTTCTCTCTCTCTCTCTCTCTCTCTCTCTCTCTAATCCCCACTTATAATGCCCTTTCCAAGCAACCACATAAACACCACACACACACAAATGTACACTGATCTGTCAAGGTGTTTCATCTCTGAGTTTCAAATGATTTCAACTGGCCTGAGATGCTTGATCGCATTTCCTAAACACTCCATCTGGAAATGTCTTCTTGTGACGAGCACTGTCTCCACACCTGATGATCATTAAGGCCTCCATGCTTTTCTGGACACTTCACTGAAAACTCGGTTTGAAACAGCTGGTCTGACACCTTCTCTGGAGAGGGTTCGTCTCCCTTAAGGCTGCTTTTTCCTTTCAACACTGTTCTTCCATGCATAAAATGCCCAGAAAGTTACCGATTCTGCTCAACAACTGGCAGACAAAAATAACATGCAACATCGGTTTGATCCAGTTGTACCTGCCAAAGCACCAGGCAACACACAGGTTCAAAATGTAGCACTGTGAGCTGCTTCGTGATGATCAGAGATGGTGCATCGAAAGCAATCCATAATTCTATTTCTGAGCTTGTTTTCACCAATGCATATTCCACAGCATGCAACAGATTCGACAGAAAACTACAGACAATCCACAGCAGCTCTACAGAGGTAATGTCATAGTCTGCATCAATGAAATTAGAACATACAGTGAACAAGGCTATTGCTGATTCAAATCAGCCAACCCTCCACCACAATCGAGTGGAATGTCAAACGAAAATTCACCATGAAGTTCAAAATCTAAACGGGATGCATCCACTATCACACTTCAGCATTGTTTCCACACATAAAAGCTATGACCCTGTTTGGAACAATGCTTTTCACACGTAAAATTTCTCTACTGGTTTCCAGGCATTTCAGCATGAGGAAAGTCAGTGCTTAAGGGCAGTGATCTGGCTAGACTTGAAACACTTCACGTTGTCTTATATTCCGTCAAATTAACAAAAACAAACAAAAAGACCACACCAACTTAAACAGGATTGTTGTGGTTTCAGGGATAAGCACAATGAAGTATAAGAACAAGCTCAGAGGAAGTGACTCAAATTGTGGTAATGGCTGGCGGACAGTTCCCTATTCAATACACGCTACAGTATTTTTTTCTTCTTCTAGGAATCATAAACAAGAAAATTTTCCCTCATCACAACATCTACAAAATGAGAATAGCACAGAAGTTGTCAGAGTTCACAACAAAAGGGAAACATCCCCAGACGTCTGTTCTAGTAACCCTCAGCCAGAAGCAGGAGAATATTCTATGGGTTTTTTTTTCTATACACCCAGCACAGTCTGCTCATTCCTTCCTGATCATTCTCTGACTGTTAGTGTTCATGTTTAAGGTCCGCTGCCCACCAGGCACAAGGTGGAGACCTACCTGACTGGTTCCCTGCAGAAGCCACAGGACCACACCCAGGAAGGCTGGAACACCAGCCACAAGGTGTAGTGGCCCAGGAAGGCAAAGTACATCCCAACCTTCACTCCAAAGTACTCTGTGATGGCGTCTGGTTAAAACAAACAAACAAACAAGACTTTTGTCTACAAAATAAGACACTGCATGAGCAAGTTTTGTTGTACTCTCCATTTGACTATGTATACCAACCATGACAAACCCTGAAAGCTATGGCCACTTTGCCTGCTATGTCTGGTCAATAAATGTGGCAAACACAGTAACAAGATGCCCCACTCACATTTCTGGTCTACAACCCACAGACAACTCTGTTCCCTTTCACTCCAAGGCCACAAGCTGAAAAAGACGATCCTGTCAGGTTCTGATCTGCCTTGCATTCATTTTCACAGGGCGCCTTAATGTTCAGCTGCTCCATCCCATGTCTCCTGAGGCTAACACGAGCTCCCTCCTTTGACAGTTCTTGGTCTTTTATTCCCATGGATGGACCTATCCACATTTCACTGGTCACTTCATTTGTGACCAGTATTTTGATTAGTGATTTTGAAACAGACCATGCAAATTGTCATCATTTGACCACTGAATCAATTGCAAAGGGTGTCACCATTTACTTGTCTTTGAAGTAAACATTCTTGATTGATTTTCAGGCAACAAACTGATAGGCAATCAGATAGATAGATAGATAGATAGACAGACAGATACATAGATAGATAGATATAGATATAGTGTCAGACAGGCATGTAACGTAGATGGTTGTTAAAGAAATACATTAAACCTTTTTATTTAATCATCATTACAACAAATAGATTGCAGTCACTGACTAAGAATGAAAACTTATTAAAAAACAAAAAAGTTAAAGTTAATAGATACTAAACTAAGACGCACCTAATCAATAAATAAAGCTTAAGTTAACAGATACTAAACTAAGATGCACCTAAATATAGCACTGCTATACATCCTCTGTTGCCCTGTGAAATGCTGTAATGAATGCTGTAAGAAAAAAGGTTATTTTTTGACATCACTGTTCATAGGTCTAGTCAGTCATCCCTTTAACTAATTTACTATGGGGTCACAGAATCATCTTCATCAATCATCACTTAATAAAAATAAAAAAAAGGAAAAAAGAAAAAAAAAACAACACCATCAATTCTATGGATCATCTTGTCCTACTCTCATGGTGACCTCAGTCTCGATTTCCTCTTCACAAACCAGGTCTGTCTGAATATGTAGCAAGTTCATGGGAACCGTCGTTGAATGGATGTGGTGGTGCCGTTCACAGAGGAACCCCCATCCACAGACAAACAATTACTGCCACCAGATAGGGCGGTTCATAGGTGGCGGCCTGTGATGCTGCATCAGGAGGGGTACAAGCGGCTCCCCTGGTGGGATGCCTAGCGACCACCCGATACTAGAGATGCCTAGAGAGACCACCCGATATGTATTGCTCCAAATGATCCATTGCTGGGTGTGGCTGTGCTTCGGCAAGCTGGAAAAAAAAAAGTCACGGAAATGCTGCCACTGACCATACATGGTAGACCAAACAGCAACAGAGAAAACGACAAAGGTCAAGGGTTGCTATCTAGTACAGAGAGATGTAGTCAGTGGTCTGACCTAAAGGCTGGTACTGGGTGAAGCTGAGCACCCAGGCTTGGCGCAGATGCAGGAGAGATCGCTGACAGTGCAGAGGGAAGACACCAGACACCACATTCTTGGAGGTCAACCTCGGTACTGCAACATTCATGAGTTCTATGAACTGATATTCTTTCAAGCGAACATGAACACTGAGCACTGGTAAATCATATCATTTCCAATCCCTCCAGGCAATATTAAAACTGCAAAAGCCACACTGGTATCATTTCATATGCTTTGAGAGGCCGGTAACTGTTTCAGATCAAGGGCACCAACTGGGGTTTTGCAACTTTCTGAAGTTTTAGAATGGCACCTCCTCATTTCCATAACAGCATTATAATTTGAAAATATCTTCCCCAACCTTTCCACTGTTGAATTGAATCAATTAATGCAGAGTTTATCACTGTGCTTGTGAGCAGCTGACTTTTCTTTTTAGGTTGACTGGTGTGTAAAATGTGTTTCAACCAGCAAGCCTAACAATTGGTGTCCAACACATGCTCTTCCAAAAATGAAGGTAGGAAGTTCGAATGATTTCTCCCTAACAAGTCCATCATTTAACCAATCACTTTTAACATTTTTATTTTCTGACTTTTAATTCCTTTTTTTTTTGGGGGGGGGGGGGGGTGAGGGGGTGGAATGGGTATTCTTTTTTTTTTTAATCCACATAAATAGGCCATCTGTGGGCAAAATCAGCAGACAAAATTGGCAATACTTAGTGAATGAACACTTGAGTTAACACTGCAATGTACTGTTAAAGTATATCATTTCATATTCTTTGTGGTCAGTATCAACCCTGCATCATTTCATGTTTCTTTAAATCGGCATAAACCTGCAACATGGGTATATCATATCATTCTAAGTTATTCAAAGTCAGCGTAAATACTGCAACATTGGTAAATTACTTCAGTTTCTCTGGTAAATCACGTCATTCTAGATCTTCTTTTAGATCAGCATTAACACTGCATATATTCAAAATGATATCTTCTAATGTTCTTTAAGATTAAGCTTTTGCACTGCAACATTAACATTTTAAAAGGAAAGAACTGTTCTCTGCAATCAATCTTTATACAACATTTAGAAATGTCCTTCCAATCATATTCTGAGAAACTGGTAAGACTCACCAATGGGCTGTCCTTCGATGAAACGCACCCCATCAAGCTCCTCCCCCTCCGTGGCTCGCAAGTTGATCAGCATGTGGCTGACAATGCTCTGTCGCTCCTGGCTGGTCAGGAAAGTCTCCTCCTCTGACGCTCCTTCAAAGCATTCTTGGTCTTCCAGCACAAATTCTTTGATGC
>CM031603.1:58184584-58219014 GCA_018398815.1 Conus ventricosus
GGGGAATGGTGTTAGAAACAAAGAGATTGATGTTTCTATGTCCTCCATGTAGCAGGCAATGTCTGGGACAGGTTATTACATGTGCCAGTCAGTGGCAGCATTCTGCCATCCTTGGGGCCATGTAGTCATCAATACTGAGGGAATGCGACTAGCAATGCCACGCTACATACACACTGTGAAGCCATGGACGCCAACAGCTGTTGTCGACACTCAGTCTGTCTCAGCCGAAGGCAAATACCCGCAGCTGCTGGGATTTAATCTTTCGCATTCGTGGAATTCACTAAAAAAGAGGTAGGGGGGCAGGTGGGGGGGGTCACGCATGTGCCTACGTGAGATAAGAGGGAGAGAGAGAGAGAGAGAGAGAGAGAGAGAGAGAGAGGGAGAGAGAGAGAGAGAGAGATTAAAAAATTAAAAAAAAAATTATCATTCAAGGACAAATATTTCAGGTAGCGCCTAATCTTGTAATCTGTCAGAGAGAGAGAGAGAGAGAGAGAGAGAGAGGGGGGGGGGGCACACAAGCAGACGTGCATCACATGCCCGACCCCACTCCAAATTTCACATTAGCCTAACTAATATGCATACACATACCCAATGAGAAAGAAAAATCACTCATACCTCAACATAACAATAGATGCATTATATGATACATACAATCACACACAATTATGGTTGAACACACACACGTTTTCAACACTTCATCCTTTTTAGGGCGACATACATTACCTGTGTGTGTGTGTGTGCGTGTGCGTGTGTGTGTGTGTGTGTGTGTGTGTGTGTGTGCGTGTGCGTGTGCGTGCGCGTGTGTGTATGTGTGTGTGTGTGTGTGTGTGTGTGTGTGTGTGTGTGTGTGTGTGTGTGTGTATGCAGCCGTGCCCGTAAAAGTGTTTACTGCATGCGTCCGCATGTATGCATATATATAAGTACATGCGCGCAAGTGTGGGTGTGTGCTTGGTGTGTATGTAGGTGAATGTGCACTTGTGTACCTGTATGCTTATGTGCATGTAAACTAATGTACGAGTCAAACAGAAAAGCAGTGTACTGTAGTGATGTGTAAGGTGCAGCATTATAGGCTGCATTATATTTGTTGTGCAGTAGACTGTTACTGTGTTGTACAATTTTAGTACCTGTGTTGTACAATTTTAATACAGTGTAAATCAGTGCTCTGCAGTGCACTGTACAAAACACATACTGGAAACAGTTGTCAACATTGGGTCATATTCAATCTGCTTTCCTTGGGATACTGTGTAGTCATGCAAACCAGCTGTGTAAATTTCCCCCTGTGGATTTGTTTGCCTACGGGAAAAAAAAAAGGCTGAAATTTCACCGTTGTGAGCTTCTTCTTCGTTCATTCTTTCTTTTTGTTTGTGTTTTTCTTTTCTTTAATTCTTCCTGCACCATGTACTCAAATGAAAACGAATCTGCACAGAGCGTAATGTGACTACAAGTGCTACAGGCATGCTGATTGCTTATAAATGTATTTGACAGTACTCAGAAAATGCATCACTCATATTTCATCAGGGCAGTTTCAACAAAAGGTTAACACTTCCACAATTCTTATCTGAATCACACATCTAATAACAGGTACAGAAAATACACAGACAAATAAATGGAACAAAAGAGAAAAAAGGGAGGCCACACAGACTATGGAATTCGTCCCGTTCAATGAGGAAACCAGGATGGTGACAATCAATATTATGGGCCTCTGCACCAACACTATGACAATCTATGCACGCCTCTGCACCAACACTGTGACAATCTATGCACCGAACAGCATTGCACCATTTCATGGACAACCACACTATCACAGCCAGCCTGCCATCACATCATCCAAGAATGTTACACAGATAGTGGTTCGTGTGCCAGAGAAGTCTGATGGCAACACTTGTGTTCATATCTTCAGAATGGCCACTGGAACCCCTCTGCAGCAAAGCTTTTATTCGTTTGTTGGTGGCATGGGCAACTGTTATTAAGAAGACTACCTTCAACCAGTGAAGTTATGTCCCTAAAGAATTCTGGAAACGCTCTACACGTTGATAAGGCCAGGAGACAATCTAGAACTATCAAAAACAACAACAAACATGCACACACATCAATTCTTGCTACCTACAACACAAATCACACTTGTACCCTACCCAACCAGCCTGACATCCCTGGACATAGCCATCTTTCTCATGGACAGGTCTCTCTCATCAGGTCTTCCAACACACCATGCTGATGCCAAATCCGTTTCCAACATCAAATGCTTACCTGCTGATAAAGTTCACATCCACACTAAACCAAAACTTTTCCAGCAGGAACAAATGTGCGTTGACAACTGGAAGGCATCGCACACAGTAGGCCTCAATCGATGAACGTCTCAGACTGAATTAAAACCGAATGTGTGTGCAGTGAGTCATCTCTAGATGTGTGGGTCAAACACCAAAATGCAGAGCATCCATATCACTTGTATCTTTATGTGTTTGGAAGTGTGCATGTGTGAGTATGAGAAGGCGCAGCCTGCATGTGTGCATGCACATGTACATATACACATTCACGAGCACATGCACATGCATGTGTGTGCACGCACAAAACGTATGCTAGTGTGTAAATAAGATAATGTTGCTTATAGCCCAGCCGGCTAGTGTGTTAGTTTACTATGTGTATATGCACGCATTATATGTGCATGGGTATGCAACACTGTGCCTGTGCATATGCGCACATATGCGTGAGTGCGTATATGTGTGTGGTAGTGTGTGTGTGTGTGTGTGTGTGTGTGTGTGTGTGTGTGTGTGTGTGTGTGTGTGTGTGTGTGTGTGTGAGTGTGTGTGTGTGTGTGTGAGTGTGTGTGTGGTGTGTGTGTGAATGTGTAAGGTAAGGTAATGTTGCTTACAGCCCAGGTGACCGCAAACGGCCATATTACTTATCAAGACTGTCACCACGTTGAAGTCTATTCACAAGTCCTGTGCGTGTGTGCATGTGTGTGTGTAGATCTCAGTGGTGGGAAGAGGTAGAGTATTTTCTAATAGGTGTTGTACAAGTCACCCTTAGATGCTGATGAAACATGTAGATTAAAAAGATAGCATGACAATAACATTCAAAGTTATTCCTAGATAAACTCTTTCTGTGCAAATCTGAGGGAAAGAGAGAGAGAGATACAAAGAGACAGGGGTGTGAGAGAAAGAGACTAGTGGGGGAGACAGACAGACAGAGGGAAGGAGAGGAAAAGATATGAGAGAGAGAGAGAGAGAGAGAGAGAGAGAGAGAGAGAGAGAGAGAGACAGACAGACAGACAGACAGACAGACAGACAGACAGACAGACAGACAGACAGAAACAGATTGATGCCAATGATGGCATAAATTCATCTGAAGTACAGAGAGTGAGGTGGAGGAAGAATGAGACAGACATGCAGACAGAAGAGCCAGACAGGCAGACGAGAAAAGAGGGAAACTTAGATACTTATAACCTGCTCCTACTGAGAACGGTGATGATCCTCAGACAGAAATCTTTAAAGAAAGCATCACTGTCAATACCCAGTATGACACACTGCAATTTTTTTTTCCTTTCTCTTCCTCTGTCACTCTCTATTTTTCTCTCTCTCGTCCCCCCCCCCCCCCCCCCAAACATGTCTTTTCTCCTTTTCTGTTTCATTATTTTCCTCACTAAGCTTTCTTTTCATTTAGTGTTCGTTTCGTAGTTGTCCCAACATCTACAGAGTTATTTTAACTACCACTGAGGATGGCTCTAAAAGCTGAATTTAAAAATAAAAAAAAATGAGGGGGGAGGAATAGCTCAGAGGCAGAGTGCCGGACTCGTAATCTTGGTGATCCTGGGGTTGCGGGTTCAAATCTCCGCCGGGCTATTTCAGTACAGGGGGATTTTCTCCCAGAGTTAACATTGGTTCTGACACCATTTCCCATAGAGTCCTTCAAATGAGACCATAAACTGAGGTTCCGTGTGTGACTGCACGCATAAAATCTTGCACACACGTAAATCCCATCACCAACTTTTGGAAGAGAAGGCCAGTTTGGCCGTTGGTAAAATGACACATTACACATTGCATGCACCTTCCTGAAGTTGGAGTATGGCTGCCTTAATGGCAGGATTAAAAAAAAAGTCATACACACAAAACTCCACTCCCTTTGTTGGGTAGATGGGATTAATCCTTGCCTGTCTACACAGGGAGTGTCCGCAAGAGTATCAGCCTGCGTACGCAGAAAAAGAAAAAAAAACCCATAAGCCAGCTTAGTGTAAATACCAGTGCTGAACAAAACCATGCAGACAAAACCAGTAAAAGATTATCACACACGAAGTTGTATAATCTGGATGGAAAAACATGCTGTACTGCACAACATATTGATGACAGAGAACAGAATCTAAGATGCTCAACCAACAGACTTCAAACATCCTGTTCATTCAAGCAAACTGCATCATGAAATGACTGAGATTAATGAGTCCCCAGACAAGTTTAACCCAACACGAAGGTTACATACTAAGGAAACATGAACAGAGAAGACTGAACAGACCAAGGAAGGGACCAGAAAGGAATCAACACTATCAGGAGCAGACAGTAAACAGATCTACAATCATAAAGTGACAATTATTTCTTAGACAAGCCATGATTCGACTGAAACAAACAACAAAAAGATATCAAGAAGCAACAGATCACTCTCAGGCCTGTTAAGTGGTTTGATATTATTCTTTTATCCAGTCAGTGAAAGAAAATTTTAGGCATACCCAAACTAAAACTTGATGTAACTGTAAGTGACAAAGCGGTCGAAAGAAAATCAGTGTTAAAAAGGTAACTAATGAAATCATCTATGATCTAAACTCTATTTTACATGGTCAATTAAAGGTAATTCTTTAAATTTACAATTTTGCAGCTTTAAAGTCTAACACACATACAAACACTACACAAGCATACACACGAGTATCTGAGAATGAAAAAAAAAAAATCCACAAACAGATCAGACAGGTATTTCTAATAACCAACAGTCTATGCCAACTCACGCAACTTGAGATTTTCTATGCCAAAATCAGTATTGTATGAAAGCAAATCAAATTACAAAATGTACAACATATATATCCTAAAGCACCATGACACACAAAATACCAATTTAAAATGTGCTTTAGGTGACAATTCTGCAGTGCACATGTAATCACAGCAGAACAAAGTTTGCTGCACTGGCCCACAAATCATTTACAGAGCTTTTCCCACTCAGTGTAAATAAGAGATGCTGTTTATTTCTTGACACAGCCAAACTCAACCCTTTGCAGAGTACATCTCAGGATTGAGACACAAATTACAAACACAATCATGATTAAACATTTCCAACAAAACGGATGCTTTCTTCTATTCTAAAATAAATACACACACACACACACACACACACACACACACACACACACACACACACACACATGCACACACAGATACACACACACACAAACCATTCACAAACTCATCAAGAAGAAAGACATATATATCTCAAAAAAGGGTATTCATACACGAGCAATACACAAACACAACCATGCACTCTCAAGCATACTGATTTAAATACTGTTCTTCATTTATGAGTCACAAAACAAACTGGGAACATACAATGCAATCAAAAGCCATGAATTTTTTTAACAAAAAATGGGAATCTGATGGCTTACTAACATTCTACTGTGAAGATCATTTGACTTCTTGAAAGCTATGGCCAGGGTGAATGTTATATGTCAGTGCACCTAAACAAACACTGAAACAGGTCAAGTGGCTCTTTAAAAAAAAACAACAACAAAAAACAACAACAACACCAGGAACCACTCTGAGGCCGCCATGGGTTTGACCTTTCTTATTACTCAAAACCTTACCTTATTCTCTGCTGCATGTCTTGGGTATTGAATGACCTATAGCCATAACCTTCATTTGATACTTGTGTCAGTTTTCAGGCTATCTCCACAAAAACCTGTGACTTTGTCAATATACTATGGCCCCTTATCTGTACCATATATTTTGCATGATTTTGTTAACAAACAAAGAAGAAAACAAAAACAATTACTGCAAGACTTTATTCCTTCAGCATGGAGGCCCAAGAGACCAAGAAGATATGGCTATGCTTTACTCCTTCAGAAAAGTGCAAGTCCAGTGAGTCTCAAGACTAAAAAAAAAAAAAAAGGGGGGGGGGGGGGGTCCCTGGAGACCAATAATACATAGTTTGCAAAATTTGAGGTGACGCATAGCAATGTTAATCCTCGAGTCAACCAGGCTAACAGAGGCATTAGCAGCCATATTACAATGCAGGCCATAGTGGACAAAGAAAACATCAATGAACATATGAGCAGAGGATTTAAAGCCAGGGGTCTGAGGTGTTTTTTTCCCATGCTGTAAATAACATGCTTCACACTTAAGCTGTGACAACTACATTCTCAGAGCTTGTCAGTAATAAATACATCACCAAGTACTTTACATATATCACAAAATACCTTGTTTCTGCTTCGACTGTCTGCATTCTATATGGTGAACTATTTACATTTCAACAGAGTTTTACAATAAAAGGAAAAGGAATAGTACAAAATAATTAAGTGTGGTTGATCTTGTCCATTCAAACATGCATTGAAATAAACATAATTCATATTCTAATTCATATTGAGAGTATTATGTTGAACATTCTCACTAAAACACCGTTTTTCAAAATTTGAACCCACTCTTTCAGCCTTCTGTCAGGGGTGAGATTTTATGTTTGCAATTAGTTTTTATAATGTTGATATACACAAATGAAATGCATCCCATCTTTGCATGGAGATGGTTTGCAAACAAACTTGCATTTGGACGTTAAGTGCTGTGAGTAGTGACATACAGTAATCTACTAAAATAGTGAACGGCATCATGATTGTGATGTATACCTAGACCAAATCAGAAATGTATGGATGCAACATCTGCGCATATCAAACCGGCCAAGAAGCCTACGCGCTATCACAGCTGCAGCACAATACATATTTTTTAACACCGCAGTCAGTTTGGTTTGACTCGCAATGAATGAATTGCTGTCTGCTATGGCTGATGGTAGAACACATCACTACAAGCGTCACGCCAAATGCACACACATATCTAATAACAAAAGACACCGGTCATCTTACTGCAAAATCAGTCTTGAATAAAGATTCATGACGTTCACTGTCATTTTAGATTTAAGATGTAATCTTACAACAGATTCGAGATATGATCTGTCAACTAACTACAGTATAGCCTAGCATAAACCTACGAATGCCACTGCTTTCTCGAAAATCTACGTGAACTTACGAATGCGTCGCCGAACGCCCCCTCTGCTTTCAGATTTGGGTGCCTCATGCTCTTCTCCTTTCGTTCTTTTCGCATTTCCCTCCATGCTTAGTTCAATTAACGGCTACGCAGTCTTCGACACGAAAAGAAATGCACTCGAAGTGCGCGACGTTCTACATCACCCAGCTCCGTCAACAATTGCCGCCATGTTTGTGTTTTGCCCACGTGGTACACACACACCAAAGTCATGTGATCATCATGCTGTCCAAACTTGGCAAGAAACCCACCCACCTGTTCAGCCTTCATTGAGCACCCCTCTCTCCCCCAGTGGCTACCCCCAGCCCCTCCCTCCTCCAGCCGGTCCCTCCACCCCCATCTCAGTCACGTTATGTTATACACACCTCACAATGACCGTCGTGATTTTACCAGTCACATTAGGTCGGCCGTTTTATGCCTCGCTCTGATTATGTCTTTTTCAGTGACCAGGTACCTCGTTCACGGCACTGTCTCCTGTTGTGTTAAAGCCGCCTTATTACTGCCTGGATCCCTGTCCAGTATTAAATCAGTATATAAAAAAGCAAAAAAAACAACAACAAACAAACCTAAGACATGTGGACCAGTGGCAACTGAAAATCTTCCATCTCTATTAATCGGCTGAAATGAGCTCTCTCTCTCTCTCTCTCTCTCTCTCTCTCTCCTCTCTCTCTCTCTCTCTCTCTCTCTCTCTCTCTCTCTGATCAGCGCAAAGTCTTATGTGAACCATACTTTGAATACATCGTGTAAACATATAACCTACTCCGTTAAAATCGCTCATCCCCACTCCCACTCTGTCTACCATCCCTTTTCTCCTCCCCCTACCTACCATTCTCTCCGCTCCCCACCCCCCTCCCTCCTCAGCTGACCTATCTCGCTGTAGTTTTGTTTGTTTGTTTGTAAGTTTCCTTCTGTTTCACCACCACCCATGTCATTATTACTTGTTTGAATAGTTTGCTTATTATTGTAGAATTAGATTACAATGTTGCTATGTTGAATTGTCAGTATGAATGATGTGTGTTGAAATAATGTATGCATGACAAGGACACATTGTAAGATTAGACTTTGGCCTAAAATCTTCATCCTTGCGTATTAAAGATCAATCAATCAATCAATCAATCAATCTCTCTCTCACTCTCTCTCTCTCTCTCTCTCTCTCTCTCTCTCTCTCTCTCGCTCCTCTCTCTCTCGCACGCACGCACACACACACACACACACACACACACACACACACACACACACGCACGCGCGCGCGCGCGCACATACACACACACATACGCACATGCACACAAACACACATCATAATAAGTGTTATGATTATTGATGCTAGAACTTTATTGTCGCTAGCTGATAACTGCTCGTTCTTGTCTTGCCTTGTAACCACTTCATGTAAATATAAATGGAGAAAAAAAAGTTGATATTACTGATGCATTGTATTGTCTAATTATCATCCTTAGCAGGTTGTTGTGTGTTAATATTTTACTAAAGGAATGTAACTCTCTCTCTCTCTCTCTGTCTCTCTCTCTCCCTCCCTCCTCTTCGATAGGAGGATCGCTTATTCTATGTCTGTGTGTGCTGATGTTTTCTTCTTCTTTGAAATCAATTTTCTTTATTCTTGTTGTTGTTTCAATCGCTTTGTTTCCCTTTAAAGTAATCTACGCCTTAAATGTTCATGGAGGAACACCTCAACTTTTCATGCATTTGTGAAGATATGTGTGTTTGTTACAATTTTGTAAGTTTAAGTCGCTAATTATGCTTAGTTTGTCCCTTAGCGGGGACAAGGGCTGGATGGAAAAAAAGCATGTGTTTGCTCATCTGTTACCTTGGAAATAAAATTATCATCATCATCATCATCTCTCTCTCTCTCTCTCTCTCTCTCTCTCTCTCTCTCTCTCTCTCTCTCATTCGCCGCGCGTAAAACACACACACACACACACCACACACACACACACACACACACACACACACACACACACCACACACACCCGGGATCAGGCTGCTTCCATTCAGTAGTGGGGCGACCATCCCCAACCCGGCGGGTCCCCAGGGTGGCGGATAGGGGAACGGCCCTCAGATATGGGGGTTAGCTGCGAAGCAGTCCCGGACCAACTGGCGATGTTCCTACCAGGACGGGGTGGGTCAACAGGTGGCGCTGTTGTCCTCACTGAAATACCCCATGTGTTCTATGACGGGCTCATCATGCGCATGCGGTCAAGAGGCGCGGTATAACCTCTAGCCCCGGGGTGGGATCCTCGGAGAAACAATCCCCCCTGTGCTCACAGGGCAGGACGTACGGGCCATGAGCTAAGGGTGAGGCACCCCAAAAGAAAACTCCAGCTGAAGACGGAGGTATCGGGCCACTGGCGCAAACTAAAACCACGATTCCACGCATCCACGCTTCCATGATGATGCAGTCCACAGAATTTCGATGTGGCGCTCGACCTTCGGAGACCCGCCGGGGAGGTCGGGAGCCGGGCCCTATGCCTCAAAGGGGCCCACCCCAAGCGGTCGGTGGTCAGACAAAGAAAATCTGCATGCCAATGCGACGAAGAAGGAGACCTCATCCTCCTGCTGATGCCAAGCAAACAGTACCGCCCAGAATGCTCAACATTCTCCAGTGGAATGCAGAAGGGGTGCATAAAAAGAAACTTGGCTTGGCAGAAAGGATGCATCAAGAAAATATCGATATCGCATGTGTCCAAGAAACGCATTTGACCGTAAACCATCGCTTTCAAGTGAGGGGTTACGAAACCATCAGGTTGGACCGTGAGGAAAGAAGCAAAGGAGGGGTGCTTATCTTGGTGCGGATTCCATCGCCGCACAAGAACTCAAGATCAACACCAATCAACAGGCAGAGATCCAAGGGTTGATATTGTCCTAAGGAACACAAAATCAGGATCTACAATGCCTATTGCCCTCAAGATCGTGATCTTTCCCTCACATACATGAACATCCCAGACAACAACTGCGTGGTGGTGGGTGATTTTAACAGTCACTCAGAGAGATGGGGCTATGAGGAGACGGACAAGAGAGCGAAGAAGTTGAGGATTGGGAGATTGACACACATCTTCATCTCATCAACCAAGAAGATGATGAACCCACCTTCTACTCTAGATGCTGGATGACCACATCAACACCAGATCTAGCGTTCGCCACCAACGACCTGTTCGTCAGGACCACAAGAACAGTCCTCAACCAGCTTGGAGGAAGTGACCACAAGCCCGCTCAAACTCTCTATCAAACCTCAACTTACAGTGTCCACAAGCAAAATGTTTTCCCCGCTGGAATTATAGAAAGGCGGACTGGACTCTCTTTGAGACTCTCACAGATACCATACACAAAGCCAATCAACATCAGGCAAAAGGACTCTAACAAGATGCTTCAAGACTTCACAAAAGGCCGTCTTGAAAGCTGCTACAGAATCCATCCCAAGAGGAGCACGTAAAGACTACAAGCCCTACTGGACGGAGGAACTTCAGAACCTGGAAGATGTCGTTACGGAAGCCAGGGACAGAGCAGAAAAGCAGCCATCACTGAGAATAACATAGCGCTGAAGGAAGTAACTGCCAGATACAAGCTGTCCTGCGCACAAGCTGCAAGAAAAAGCTGGCAAGAGAAAACTGAAAGCCTAAATCTCGACAGGGATGCGCAAGCAAGCTGTGGAAACTGGCTAGAACCCTCTGTAATGAAACAACAAGGCACACCACTATAACAATACAAGAGAATGGAAATTATCTCTCTGGAAAGAAAGCAGCAGACCACTTCATAGACGTCTATGAAAACATCAGCAATCTGGAAGTCCCTCCTGAACATAGAGCTGCAGTGCACAGGGCCCAAGGTGAACTTCATGAGGAAGAGCCCCAAGAGCAAGTCATGATCACAGCTTTCACAGAAAAAGAGCTGGAGGAAGCGTTGCAGAGCCTCCGTCTGAAGAAGTCACCTGGACCAGACGGAATCACAAATGAAATGATTCTGCATCTTGGGATGAAGAGCAAGGCAGTCCTTCTAAAAATCTTTAACTCCAGCTGGAAGACAGGATCAGTACCACAGTGTTGGAGGGAAGCAGACATGATCCCCATTTACAAAAAGCGAAAGGACAAGTCGAAGGCTGACAGTTTACAGACCCATCAGCCTTACAAGCTGCTTAGGAAAGCTGATGGAGAGACTTGTCAACACAAGGCTTGTCTGGCACCTTGAGGAGCATCAGCTGCTGAGCCCTGAACAGGCAGGCTTCCCGCCAACACAGATCAACAGAAGACCAGATCACATTCATCACGCAAAGCATTGAGGACGCTTTCCCAAGAAAAGAAGAACACGCTTGCTGTCTGGATTGACATGGGAAAGGCGTTCGACAAAGTCTGGAAGGACGGACTTAGGCTCAAACTACGGCGATGTGGTGTGTCTGGGAGGATGTACACCTGGATCACGCCAGTACCTACACAAACCGCCAAGCCCCGAGTAAAGATTCAGGGCCAAAAGAGCCAAGAAGAAGGTGCTGAGACAGGGAGTACCACAAGGAGGAGTCCTTTCGCCAACGCTGTTCCTCATCTTCATAGATGACATCGTCAGAGAACTGCCAAAAGGGTCAGAGGAGCGATCTACGCAGATATCTGGTGCTTTGTGCTCTGAAGATACACCACCACAGCAACAGTACCCTCCAGACTGCGCTCAACAAGATCAGCGACTGGACCAAGGAATGGCTTGTCTCTGTCAACTCCAGCCAAAACAACCTACACAGTCTTCAGCCTATCCAGCAAGAAGCAAGAGGCAAAGCGACACTGCACAACCAAAGGCTTGCAGAGGAACCCACACCTACCTACCTGGGAGTGACCTTTGACCGCAGGCTCACTTGGAAACGCAGATCACAGATGCTGTAGCAAGGCCAAGTTGAACTGGCGATCATGAGGAAACTTGCGGGACGGACTGGGGGGCTGACGAACGTATCCTGAAGAGACTCTATACAGGGAGAGTCCGACCTGTAGTTGAGTACGGGACGTCAGCATGGGCATCAGCTGCAAAGTCTAACCTCGACCATCTCAATAAGAAGAAATGTTGACTGCTGTACCTTTTCCGTATAACTTGAAATATAAAGGTAAAGAATAAAGGTACCTTTTGGAGAAGTCTTCAACGTTTCGTGCTGTAAGCACTTGGTCACGAAGTGAAGTGTTGAGGTTTGTAGGGGAAGCTGGCAGGTTTCTTGTGACCACAGTTCAGCCAAAAAGTAGGGAGGGGGTGGGGAAAAGGTGAACTGTATTTATATGGTCAACAAAAGGGGTGGGCAAGGAGGGGGGGGGAAGGTGGGAGGGAGAGGATCATCTGGGTAGTGGTTTTCAGAGAAAGGGGAGGGGGTGTGGTAAGGAAACATGGTATAGAACATGGGGGGGGGGGGGGGGGGAGCAGGGGGGGGGGGGGAAGGGGGGGGGTTGCAGCTTGAGAGAAACAAGTTTATTTCGGACTCAATGTCAGGAATAAACTTGTTTCTCTCAAGCTGCAACTCCCCCCCCTTCCCCCCCCTGCCTCCCCCCCCCCCCCCTATGTTCTATACCATGTTTTCCTTACCACCACCCCCTCCCCTTTCTCTGAAAACCACCACCCAGATGATCCTCTCCCTCCCACCTTCCCCCCCCCCCTCTTGCCCCACCCTTTTGTTGACCATATAAAACAGTTCACCTTTTTCCCCACCCCCTCCCCTACCTTTTTGGCTGAACTGTGGTCACAAGAAACTGCCAGCTTCCCCTACAACCTCAACACTTCACTTCGTGACCAAGTGCTTACAGCACGAAACGTTGAAGACTTCTCCAAAAGTACCTTTATTCTTACCTTTTTATTTTCAAGTTCATCTCAATAAGATACAGAACCAGCTCAGCGTGTCATAACTGGCGCCATGAGATCCACCCCAATCCTGAAGATGGAAGAGACCACTGGGCTACAGTCATTGGAGGACAGAAGGGACACAAAGATCCTCATCCAAGCAGCAAAATTCAAACGCCTTGAAAACCATCCAATGAACAACAGAATGAGCAGACCCACCAAGAGCCGGTTGAAAAGAGGCAGCTTCATCCACCAGTCAAGACGCCTTGAAAGACAAACTCCAGTCTTGATGGAACATGAAGCAAAGCCTATCCCGGCAAATGTCACCCACCCATCTTGGAAGAGGCAGGTGTTCCCAACAGTCGTCACCAGCATTCCCGGAGTGGAGAAGAGAGGAATACAGTCAGACACCCAAAGGAAGGCTCTGGCCATGGAGTACATCTGCAACCAGTATCCCCAGGAAGACTGGACCCATGTCTTCACAGATGGCTCCGCCACAGAGGCAACGAGGGATGGTGGAGCTGGAATCTTCCTCCGATACAAAGACGGAGATGAAGAAATTGCAATTCCAACAGGAAAGTACTCCACCAACTTCCGAGCTGAGCGAGAAGCCCTCTGTGAGGCAGCCACAACAGTCTTGCAGAACTCCAAAAGAACAACAGGGCAGGTGGTGGTCTTCTCTGACGCTCTCTCCGTGCTCCAAGCCCTCAAGAACTCCCGCTGCAAAGAACAGAACCATCTCACTTCAGCCCTTGTTGCCCTGAGTGCCAGAGTGGAGAAAGTGGTGATACAATGGATACCAGCACACTGTGGCATCAGAGGCAATGAAAAAGCGGACATTCTGGCAAAGACGGTGCACAGAAGGAGCAGGCCAACAACCTGGTGTCATACGATGAAATTAGGACAATCATCAAGGCACAACAAGGAATAAAATGGCGCCTCCTGCATCCCAAATACAACCCAGAAGACACATACCATTTGCTGGGACGACGGGAACAGGTCAAGATCTTCCGCCTGAGGACTGGACACAATCGCCTGCTCCATCACATGCACACAAAATTTGGCATTGGACAGAGTGGAGAGTGCCCTTGTGGTGAGGGACCAATGACAACTGACCCCATCCTTTAAGTCTGTATGACGTATGCAGCATCCAGGAGAAAGTACTGGCCAACACCGACAGCAGTGGAAGCCAAGCTTCATCGAGGACACCGGGCTGCTCATCTAACGGGATGGCGAACGAGGAAGAAGAAGAACACCACACACACACACACACACACACACACACACACACACACACACACACACACACACGGCGAAAAACCATGCACACACTCATACACACGCACGCGCGCGCGTCACACGAACGCACGCAGGCGCGTACCCACTAACACGGTCAGTCAGTGATACTTGGAACACTAATTAATGCCAGGCATGCACGGGCATAACTGCTGTCTGTATATTCATTTTTCACGGGTGATGCAGCCATGCAGTAGGGTAGCCTATACCACAGATTTAGGGGACTCGGGCTTGATAACCTTGGGCTTTTTGATGCCCATGGGTGTGCTGGTGGGAATGAATGGAGAGAATTAGGTGGTGGTTTTGTGCACGATTCCCTCAGGCGCGCGTTCTTGTGGTTAGTGGAAGTGTGGTGCCACAGGGGTCGTGGGTTCAACGTGCTGTAGTGGAGGGAAGGGATGCGGGGAGGTGGGGAGTGGGGTGAATAGTGGTGGTAATTCTGTACGTCTTCTAATTAGCTTAAGTATATGTCTTTCCCCCTTAAAAAAAAAGTTTATTTGATTTTTTTCCAGTATATTTCTTTGAAAAAGGTTTATTTGATTTCATTCCAGTATTATTTTTTCTTTATTGATAATTATGTCTTCAGCTCATTCATTTCTTTCCCATTGTCATTGTTGTAATGACCATCACAGCAGACTAAGTATCGCTGTTGTTGTATTTTTCTTGTTGTGATCATCATTATCATTAGCATAATTTTTTTTCCATGTCATTATCATTAGCAGTGGTAGCAGTAGTAGTAATAGTAGTAGTAGTGGTGGCAGTGTGGTTGCTATTATTATTGTTATTATTATCATCATCATAATTATCGTTATTATTATCATTATTTAATCGTCATCTTCTAATGAGCCATGTTCTCCACAGATCATCACACACACACACACACACACACACACACACACACACACATGGAAATAGTGAGGGGGTTGAACAGTTTCAAGACAGTTTCAATAAGCAGGCTCCTAAACCACAGTAACCCTATCTGCCGGATCTTTCTTATTGTTCTAATCTGGTCTACGCTGCTATAACTATCATTATTGTTGTGTTGTTGAATTATGCTTCGATATGTTCTGACAGTCAACATTCTCTTTTGTTGTGAAAACTTTGATGGTAGTATAGTGTGCGCTTTAGTTTACTTACCAGAGCCGCAGGTCATGTATATTTCAGCCAGTAAATCAGCCACCCCACCATTTTCGGTGAACTCACGCTGAGCATTTCGGAAAATGAATTCAGAAAGGTAAAGCAAAAAAAGGAAAAAAAAAGAAAGAAAATAAAAGAAGAAGAAAACATGACGTCACGTTGGATGCGCTCTTCGATGACGTCAAACATATTTCACTGAAATAGACCAAAGGGTTTTAAAGTAAGCTTACCATTGAAGATTTGATAGGGCCTATAGAGTTTTTGTTCATCCCCTATAAACGCACGAACACACACACACACGCACGCACGCACACACGCACGCACGCACGCACGCACCACACACACACACACACCACACACACACACACACACACACACACACAGAATGTGTGTCATCTTTTACGTCATACTTCATTCGCCATCTTTCACTTTACTTCATAATTCACCTTAAAAAAAAAAAGATATCAGCACGTTGAAAAATTCGGGAAAAAATGGTGTGTGTGTGTCAGGGTTAACAAACTTATCCTATGAATAAAATACCTTCACTTTAAAAAAAAATCAGTATTATAAAGCAAGAAGATTCGTAGATCATACACGTATTTAGACAAGGACAGCTTCAAGATGCTTTTTGTCGCACTAGTGCGTCCACACTTAGAATTTGGCAACGTAGCATGGTCGCCCGGACAGCGGGGCGATAAAGACTTGATAGAAAGTGTGCTAAGACGTGCGTCCAGAAATGTGCCTTGTCTGAAAGAACTCACATATGAGCAAAGACTGAAAAAGCCCAACCTTCCTAGTATGGAATACAGACGGATCAGAGGAGATCTTATTGAAGTGTACAAATACACACATGGTTTTTAATTCAGTCAACCAGGACCTACTTCAGTTGGACACATTTGGTGTTACCAGGGGCCACCAATTCAAACTATACAAGCAAAGATGCAGTCTGAACCTACGACAGAACTTTTTCACATTCAGAGTTGTCGATAGGTGGAACGCCCTGCCATCATCAGTTGTCGACTCTCCATCACTAGGCTACAGGCCTTCAAAAACAGATTTGACTCGCATATGGCAGACAACAAATTTGCTGTGAGACTGGAGTAGTGATCTTGCCACCCACACTACTCCACCCACCCGCTAACTGCAAAGTGTAGTTGAAGAAATCGGCAAAATTGTGAACAGTGCTTCGATCAGGAGAAAGGCCTAGTATAGGCCTACTAGTTCCTGAACCTGATATGATATGATATAAGACATCCATGTTTTCAGGTTCTTGGATAGGCAGGCATACACACATGGACTGTAGGACACTGAAAACAGGGAAGCACACGGCCAGATACACAGTTTGAACACAGACTACCTCTAACTGATTTACAATATTTGAATTGTCAAGGCCGATGCATAAACTTCAAAAAGAGAAAGAGACTGAAAGATGACATCAAATTACAAGTATTTGAATTGTTTAATGTTAATTTGAATTGCATTGTTAAGACAAATGTATAAAAATCAAATCGAGAAAGGGGCAGGAAGATGACGTCAAGTTATAGTGGCGTCAGTTCTTTTTTTTTTTTTTTTTTTAAATTGCATCACGAATCTTGAAAGATATTGTGTCAACGCTACGTCATCTCATGAGTAGGCCTATCAATACGAACTACTACAGACGAATATTTCCAGCTCTGTTTACTTTCGGAAGTGTAGGCTATATCTTTGGAATATTTTAGCTTATCATTCGTGTCGTTTGTCAGCGGAAGACGATTTTGACTAGAAACAGACAGCTTCCGATTAGTCCTTTTTGCCACAACACTGAGATGAAATATCAAGAATCGGGAAAACAGAGACGACATACTGTTAGCCGTCAGCGCTCAGGCTGTTGGTTCATGGTTGATTGTGGTGTGACAGGTCGTCGGAAATAAGCTCAAGGTTTTTGTAAATATTCTACTTCTTCTTCTTCTTCTTCTTGTTCATGTTCATGTTATTGTTCTTGTCTTTCTTCTTCTTCTTCTTCTTCTTCTTCTTCTCCGGACCCACGATGATCAATTAATCGATTGTTCTGGCACCTAATTGAAGAAGACGCTTATTCGTCAGACTCTTATCCTGTATCTTTAAAGTATTTCAATTGGTCATCATGATTTTTGAAAGTTTTCATAATTCGTTCGCTTTTAGTGTTAGAAGGAAATTCAGTGCATACAGCGCAATTCTGTTAGTAAATGAAAATTTTCTCCCGTTAGCACTGGGAGTTAACACAACGTTTCTGCTGGGTGCTCTTCGCTCGTCTTCCGACACGTTTTGATGTCGTGTTTTCTTTCTGGAAAAGACCCAAGAGTATTTAATTAGAAAAAACAACAACAACAACTAACAGTTCTAAAAGTAAAAGAAAAAAAACTTGCCAGTCCCACCCCACCCCTTCCCCAGCCAGCTATAAAAATCGGTGACAGAGAGAAGCTATCATTCAAAAGGAAATTATGCAATTGCGGCTTTGAACATGGTGCCCTCCCCCCCCCCTTCTCTCTCAGGATGTGTGTGTGTGTGTGTGTGTGTGTGTGTGTGTGTGTTGTGTGTGTGTGTGTGTGTGCGTGCGCGCGCGCGCGCGCGCGCGTGTGTGCTTGAGCATTAAAGGAGAACGGAGTATTGTACTACCATAACTATGGTCAGGGCCAGTGGAAAAAAACGTCCAGTCTTTCTGCACTGAAAGGTCGATAACCTACTGTTGCTGTCCTCTGCTCTTCGTTGTTCAGTTTATTCATATTGGAGCAAAACGCACCACATCTGCTGAACACAATACCCTCCAGGTCAATGTTGGAGGTAAACACATCTAAAGGACTGTAACAGTACGGGCAGCGGCTTTACATTTCCTTTCTTTTTTCTTTTTCTTTTTTTCCCTTTAATGCTCAAGCAAATTTGTGCGTCTTGCTAAAGTTTTTCTACGGGCTGGCAACTCTCTGTAGGCGCCTGTACAGAGCTTTTGTTTCCTGAGAGAGAGAGAGAGAGAGAGAGAGAGAGAGAGAGAGAGAGAGAGAGAGAGAGAGAGAGAGAAGACAAGATTCTTTATTAACGAAAATAGTAGATAAGCACTGGTGTACTTTTCTACATCCTGTCCTCGCCCTGAGTAGGGTCAACAGTGCAAAATAAGACAAGGCAATAAATGTACAGGCATGCAAAAAGAGGCTGAGAGAGAGAGAGGCAGACAGACAGACAGACAGAGAAACGGGGACACACACACACACACACACACACACACACGCGCGCGCGCGCGCGCGCACGCACGCACGCACGCACGTACGTACGCACGCACGCACACACACACACACACACACACACACACACACACACACACACACACACACACACACACACACAGTGAGGGAGGAGGGGGGGGGGAGTGATGCCCAAACCAAAAAATAGATTAATTTAAATGGATGCCAATGAAATCAAAACAACTTTTTGTAATCACACACACACACACACACACACACACACACACACACACACACACACACACAAGCGCGCACGCACTCGCACGCACGCACGCACCCACCCACCCAAACACACTCACGCGGTAAAACTGGAGCTGAAGAATCACAGTCCTATTTTCGACTCTCTTCAGGCATGTTTTCTTTACACCGTGCTTTCTTACCGTCTAAAACAAACAGACGAATCCGATTCGTAAACACACTGCACACGTTCTTCAAATGTCAATTACACACACACACCTATACACAAGTTGCCAAGCCGAATCGGCTCTGTAGAGCAGCTATCTTTCAGAGGGAAATTGTCCTGAAGGGAGTTGACTGATAGCTTACTGCAGTCCATGTTTTCCAACCACCACCATTACCACTACCGCCACCACCACCACCTAACCTCCAGCAAAAAAAGAAGTCTTTTTACACACACACACACACACACACACACACACACACACACACACACACACATACTTCCCCCTCTCCCTCTTTCCGTGCGTGTGTGTTGTGTGTGTGTGTGTGTGTGTGGAGAGAGAGAGAGAGAGAGAGAGAGAGAGAGAGAGAGAGAGTTCGGATGAGGGTCTGCATTCAACATTCACCGACGTGAACAAAAATCACATAAACACAGGCGCACGCGCGCTTGTGCACACACACAAACACAGACACTCATGCGCGCGCGTGCGCGCGCATGCACACACACGCACACGCATGCACGCGCACACACACACACACACACGTGCGCCCGCACGCACGCGCACTCATACACACACATACACACATGAGCACGCGCACGCATGCACACACACACACACACACATACCCACACACACACACACACACACACACTCACTCACTCACACACACATGCACGTACGCATGAACTCTTTCTCTCTCTCTCTCTCTCTCTCTCTCTCTCTCTCTTCCCCTTCATTATTGTTATTCTCATTTTCATTTATATTTTTTGTTTGTTATTATTATTCTTATTTTTTGTTTTTTCATTTGTCTTCTATTTTTATTTGATGTTCCATTATGATTGCATGACCGCTTTGTTTGCTTGTTTGCTTTCTTACATTATTTCCTTTCACTGCATGTTGTAGTCCCTACTCAGGGCGTCATTGGATGTAAAAACAAAAGCGCGTCAGTGCTTATCTATTATCCTCGTAAATAAAGAATTTTGTCTCGTCTCGTCTTGTCTTGTCTTGTCTTGTCTCTCTCTCTCTCTCTCTCTCTCTCTCTCTCTCTCTCTCTCTCTCTCTCTCTCTCTCTCTCTCTCTCTCTCTCTGGGGTCAACCTGAAACCATGGTAACTGTGTTCATAAAAGAAGCATTTCACTCCATGGACACGCACTTGTGTTTCATTAGGTAAAGGCTGTGGTGTGATGTGATGTGATGTGATGTGTGAGTGAGTGAGTGAGTGAGTGAGTGAGTGAGTGAGTGTGTGTGTGTGTGTGTGTGTGTGTGTGTGTGTGTGTGTGTGTGTGTGTGTGTGTGTTCGTTTTTGTTTTTTGTTTGCTCCTTTGATTTACAGTCTATTCACTTTATGATATTAGACTTGGACGTAAAGAAAGATCAATAAACAGAAGGGGAAAAAATAAAGGGGAAGCGAGTTAGGTTGGGCCTGGAACAGGTTTGAAGAAAAAAAAAAGATAGCTTATGATCTAGCGACACAACTGAAAAGAGCCAGGGGCCAAATCACTGATCGTGTGCAAATATCTTCCAACTTTAAGAGCTGGATACCGCTATTGCTGTACGTACAAGTTCTGTGTGTGTCTGATCGTCCTAACGGATTCGACTTCCGTGATGGAAATGTTAGATTCCTTAACGAGTTTACAGCAGGGCATTGAAGAAGAATATGACACCAGGTATTGGATGAGCACAAACGCATGCTATTTGTAAGAACATTTAGCTTTCCATCAATTTAATCGAAGTTTGTAAACAAAACTTGAAATCTGTCTTGAATCTGTCTTGAGATTTTCAAATTTATCTGGAGTGTGTTTTGTGTAAGCACTGTTCCAGCAATAAAATGATTTCATGCCCATTGAGTTTTAAATGGCTTTCTGGTACTTTTATCACTGCAACCTCAGCAGCTAATTTATCTGCTGTTTCATTTCAATACAGTCCACAGAGTGATGGAACCCAGCAAAAAAAAATCTGTGCAAACTCCTATGACGAAATGTATTATTTCATTTCGAAAAGTGAATCTCTTCTAACTTTGGAATCCCAGTTTTAGAAGCTGTTTTACACAAATTAACAGTCAGTGCAAGAAAAGGATGTTGAAAACAGCGAGGTTACTATAACGCATAAAATTTAGTGCCATAAGAATAGCTTACAATTCAGCTGTACTAAACAAAATAGGAGCTATAATGGAATGTTGTGGGACACCAATATCAATATGTTTAAATGAGGAATAAACTTTGCTAATTCTTACACACATCGATCTTTTGGTTACGATATAGATGTAGGCCTAATATTCCGCTTATTCCAATATTTTCAACTCGTAAAGCAATCTTGCATGCCATATGTTGTTACCATGGGCTTTTCTGATGTTAAAGATGTTAGGTAATGTATTTTGTTTTCGAACAAACTGTCATTCACATGACTTGTTAGCTTAAAAAGAAGATCATTTGCATGGCTTGTTAGCTTAAAAAAGAAAAGAAAAAAAGATCAGTTGAACATCTACCCTTTCCGCAACCCGCTTGATTTTCAGGAATTATGTTGGTTTTTTCCCGCAAAAATGTAGAAGACATTTTTCACCTATCTTACCTAATATTCTTTTTCAGCATGGCATGTTGGTGTATAGGTCTATATCTCTCTGTTGCAAATCTTAGTTTGCCTTAGTTTAGACAGGTATTACAACTGATCTCTTCCACATAGTAGGGAGAGTTCCATTTGACCAACATTTTTTTGTAAAATGACAAACGTTTGTCTGTATGCGTGTATTTGTGCGTGAGCGTTGGTGTGCGCACTCATGTGTATACGAGTATGTGTATGCACGCGCATATGTATGTATGTCTGTACGTATATCTGTGCATGAGCGTGCCTGGAAGATTTACGTTGCCTACTTGGTGCTCGATCGTTTTCTTCACGTATTTACTCCTTTCCAGTAGGCTTACCCCCATGCCTCCCGGCTTCAGTAGAACGTAACAGCTGTTTCAATCATAGAAAGGGGGAAAAAAGAGAAGAAGAAACCAAGGTGGAAAGAACACGACCTCCCAGAATCAGCACCATGCCCGTCAGGAAGTCCAAGAAACACTCTAGCCGGCACCAGCAACGGAAAACCACCAGCGTCACCAGCTGCATCAAAAGCTTGCCCGACAAAACCTCACCGACGAGGTCCTCAAGGAGCGGCCCAAGTCCCCGACGTCGCCGAACGAGTTCCACTGCACGGGGGACCTGGTGCATGACTTCAGCATTCTGTGTCAGCTGCACGCGTGGACTTCGAGCCGCTGGTCGTCCCCCGTCGGCACCCAATGTCCGAGCGGTCCGTCTCCAGGAGAATGCACAGGAAGGTAAGTGACAAGGTAATAATGGACGTGTCGGGGGAAGGATTGTAAATCAAAGGTAATGGTAATGGTAAGATGAAAAATGTTAATCTCCTTCAGAAATTCAAAGATCACGTCAGGCGGGACATCTCTGAACAGGGTTTTCATGGACTCTGCTGTTAAGTGTTTATGTCTCACATCGTGCAAGTCCCGACAGTCTCAAAGAATATGTTTCACTGAGAGTGGTGGTACATGACATGGAATGCACCACTGTTTTGTCAGGACGCACAATACATACAACACTTTGTATGTCAGGATAGACGAAGGAGAAATATCCCTCAAGCAGGCACACCACAGGACACACGTCTTACAGTGGGGAGAGCTCTGGCAGAAGTGGCGCCAGTTTATTCTCGACAATGGTCCTTCCAGGATGCTTAGGGTGTGAGTCACGCATGCATATTCATAGTGGGTAAAACCATTGGCACACACACACAGTCTCTACAAGTTGGTACCAACACATCTTCCCCCTTCTAAAGTTAATAGCAATTAACTAAATACATAACATTTATCGTTAAACTTTAGTGCGTTATCTTTAGAGTCCTTTTCAATAGAAAAAAAAATCTGTTATTACTGGGGAGATAATATCAATTAAAATTTCCAATTGTCACTGGCACAGTTCTTTCATATTTCAATAACACAATGATGTTTGTATAGTTCTTCCATGTTCATCATTCAATACGCGTTTTTTCACTTGTAAACAAATAAAAGTCAAAATTTTGTTCTTGTGACCATATTGTCTTCAGTGTTTTGTTAAAGTATTTCATTCTTTTGTTCGTAAGGAGACGGTTTAGAACACAATTAATTGTCAGCTTTTGAATTTATGGCTTCCCCATGTAGTTGCATATGATTATATAGTTAAGATAGAACACAAAATTACAACACTGCATGCAAAGCATATTTATTTCAATCACTAGCCCTAAAAGTTGCAATCATGAAGGATCTGAACAACACAAGGTTAACTTGCCATAATAAAGAAGTCAACACACGTGGCTGTCATCGAAATCCTTATCAAGCACAATTATGCAGATGTCGTTTGAATGACAGATAGCACACAGAAAATATAATAAAAGACTAGGATTCACAAGTTAACTTCACAGTTCTAATGGAACTACAACACAATGATGCCATTATAAAGGACTTTGGTGAATTTTCAAAAGATGCCGTCATAAACAAAGTTTCAGGCCTCGATTTAAAAAAAACACACATAGGACTGAAATGATGGCATTTCACTGTAATCCATAGGAATACAACTGTATGCCTGCCAGACACGGGCACCAGGCACACAGAATAACACATCTACGTTGATACACAGTTGATACACAGAACTAACCTTTCTAAATATTTGATATCAAAACTGAATATTGCAGTATGCCTGCCAGACTCGGGCATCAGCAACTGTGAAATGCACAGCTATCACTGGAATCTTGCCGGCTTCTGGATCACTCGACCAGAACGCGTGCATAAGGTGGTGGCGGTGGTGATGGTGTTGTGGCCACAATGGACTGCTTACGCTGTCCGCTGGTGATGGCGGCGCTAATCGCGAGCTGTCTGGCACCGGCGATGATCGGGTGTCGGGCAAAGCGGCCACGGGGGTCGGCGGCTGCTGTGTCGGTGGCAGCTGCTTATCTCGGAGTGACCTCGTGTTGCCCCCGAGATGAATGGGAGTAGAGGGACGACGGAAATCGTCCGGTCTGCATGCTTCTGGGTGCAGTCGCTGCAGATGACGTCGTTGCGACGTAGCTGGCCTTCAGGCGTCTTGACCAGGTATGACCGCGGGCACATTCTTCCACGACTTCGCCCGGCAGCTTCCAGCTTTGTCGCTGCCCGTCTTCATGAGGACAGGGTCGCCAGGTTTCAAGTCTGGGAGATTCTTGGCTCCGTGATGGCGTCGTAGCTGCGTTTCTGCCGTTGCTTGGCAATGCGTCTCGCTCCTGCACCTTGCGGGGGTGATGATGCGAGGCTCCAACTGAGATGGAAGCATGGGTAGCGTTGAGCGAATTTTCCTGCCCATGGCTAGCTCGGCGGGACTTGCTCCAAGGTCTGGAATGGGTGTCGCCCTGTAGGTTAGGAGGCGAGAAATATGTCGTCCTGCCGTAGAATTTCTTTGACAGTTCTCACGGCTCTCTCGCGCGGCACCATTACTTGGGGGTAATGAGGGCTCGATGTGAGGTGCTGGAACCCCCACTTTTTCCGCGAAAGTCCGAAATTCACGGGACGTGAACTGAGTTCCGTTGTCCGATATCACTTGCTGAGAATGCCATGGTGGCGAAGAAGGACTTCATTTTCCCCACCACAGCTGCTGCTCTGATATTCGGAGGTAGGCGATGTCGATGTACTTAGAGTATAGTCACCTGCACCAAATAGTGTTTGTTCTTGATAGTCCAGATGTCTACGCCCACCTTCTGGAATGGGCGTCCGGAAGACAGATGGTTGAAGGGCTCACGATGCGCCGACCTGTATGTCGCACATTGTCGGCATCTGAGACAGTGTCTTTATGTCTTTGCTGATGTGCGCCACCACACAGACTGCGCGGCCCGCTCTCGGCACTTCGTGATCCCCATGTGCCCTTCATGGATTCTTTGTAGCATTCTTTCCTCATAGAGTAAGGTATGACCACTCTGTCCCCTTTCACGAGCATGCGTCATGGATGCTCAGTTCTCCTCTTATTACATAGTAGTCACGGGCTGCTAGTATCACATCTTCCTTGTGTTCTGGCCAGTCCGTGATCGTATAGTTAGTAGCAGCTTGATGCAGACATCAGACTCAGACTCCTTTCTGATTTTGTTGAATCCAGCATCGCTGATTGCCCACGACGACTGGACTGAGTCGATGTGTGTCTCAACATCGTTTGCTGGGATGTTGAGGGTCCGGCGGCCAGAGGACTTCTCGACAAGGCGTGCGCCACCAGCATTTCTTTTCCCGGCACATGCGTGGCCTTGAAGTTGAACCGCATGAGCCGGATCAGGAGACGCTGGCACCTTAGGGGAGTCTCAGAAAGGTCCTTGTTATTAAACAAAGGACAAGGGGCTTGTGGTCGGTGACGCTTTGAAGTGTTCCAGCCGACGAGGTAGCGATCAAACTTCTCACAAGCCCATGTTGTTGCTAAGCACTCTTTTCTATTTGGGCATACCGCGCTCGGCTTCTGCAGCGTGCGGGATGCAAATGCAACAGGCCGCACGATGTCATCGTGCTCTTGGAGGACACGGCACCAAGTCCGAAGCTGCTGGCGTCGGCACTGACGATGGTTGGCTTCTCCGGGTCGTAGAACGCCAGCGTCTGGGCGGAAGTCAGTGTCTCCTTGACCTTGCTGAGAGCACTGCCTGCTGTGGTCCCCAGACCCACGCACGATCCTTCTCTAGCAATTCCGTCATTGGCTGATCATTGAGGAAAGGTTAGGCAGATGGCGTCCAAGAAATTTATCATACCCAACAGACGACGGAGGTCTGCCACGTTCTCCGGGTTGGGCATATTGATAATGGCTTCTACCTTCCCTTTACTTGGCTTGACGCCTTGGCCATTGATAGTGAAGCCAAGAAAGTCGATTTCTCTCTTGCGGAGTGAACACTTATCTCGTTTGAGCTTAACTCCAGCTTCATGAAGGGTAATCAGCGCAGCATTCAAGTGTTCTTCATGAGCCCTTTCGTCTCGCTGAAGACAAGAATATCATCAAAGAAGCAGATGACATTCTGTTGGTCTGCCAGAATGTTTTCCATCGTTCTTTGGAAGATTTCCGGGCGGAAGTGATACCCTGGGGTAATCTGTGGTAGAAATATCGACCACAGGTGTGATGAAAGTGGTTAGTTTTGCTGTGGCTGTCGTCTAGAGGTATTTGGAAGAACCCAGACGTCGCATCCACTTGCTGAATATTTTGGCTCCTTTCAGGCGGTGTATCACATCTTCCACTGAGGCAGCATATAGCGCTCCCTCTTCACTGCAGCATTTAATTTCTTGAAGTCAGTGCAGATCCTAATTTCACCATTTTTCTTGACAACTGGCACCATTGGTGCACACCATGTCTGTCGGTTCATCCACCCTTTCGATTACACCAAGTTTTTCAAGCTTCCCTAGTTCTTGTTTGACTTTGGCAGAAGGGTATTGGGACTCTACGTGCCGTCACAACACTATATGGTTCAGAAGTCTTCTTTTATTTGTATTTGACTGGAGGGCACTTTATTGGGTTTTTCCCTCTAGCTCACCAAACCCGATAGAGTCAACTCTTTCACTAAACCCATCCTGCATGCTGCTTCTCTACTCAAGAGATTCTGCTGGTTTGAGTTCACTACGTACACAGGATAGGAAATGTTTGTTCCTTGTATTTTGCTTCTATCAGAATCTTCCCTTACAGTCTATGGTTCCCCCAGGCTGCGGAGGATTGTCTTTGTGGCTGTATTGGGGGCTGAGGTTCAATTCATCGTAGGTGTCATGTGACATGATAGAGACATCAGCCCCAGTGTCTATTTTGAAGGTGGCAGTACTTCTGCCAAGGGACAAGTCAACTGTCCAAGGAGATCACCATTGGTAATGGAGCAGAGGTAGTACTCATCTTCCTCTCCATCCTCCACCCACGGCTCGCGCGCTGGTCAAAAATTTCATTCACAGACTTGCTACCCTTACAGGCCTGCGAGCGCGCGAAGTGATTTCGCTTGCCACAAACTTTTACAGTCCTTCCCGTAGGCGGGGCAACGCCTTCTCGCGTGAGAGCCCGCACAAAACCTGCAGTTGTGATCAGGCCTCGTTCGTTGCCATTTCGCTGGTATCTGAGACCACGCGGTGCGGTATGGCCTCGCCCTCTGCTGGGTTCTCGCCGCGAGACCAGTGATGGGGTCGGCTAACTGCAGACACTTCCTTCCCACTCTCTCTTTGTGTTTTAGCTGCAATTTGATCAATTCACTGTGCCTGGCTGTTTGCACTGCCCCTTGCAGGGTAAGTTCACTCTCCATTTGAAGCTTTTCTGAAAGTTTCTTGGTCACACACTCCAAGCACAAGTCTGTCCCTGATAGTAGCCTCTCTATTCTCGATTCTGCTAATTCCGACAGTTTCATAGAGAGCACGCACATATTCCTCTATGCTTTCCCCAACCTGCTGGCACCGTCTGTGAAACACTGCGCGTTCATGAATGACATTCCTTTTAGGCGCGAAATAGTCCGTGAAACACTGTTCCACAGTTGTATACTCTTTCTGCTGGTCGGCCGTTAACCGTGTACCGTTAATTGAAAGTTGATTGAAGATCTTGTCTGCCTCTAGCCCATACAGTACACCAGCTGGCCACTGGACTTCACCAGATTTCTTGTGTAGCTCTGACACTAACCGGTAACGGCGGAAATAGTCTCTCCACGCCGGCCACCGGATGGCTCCCGAAAGTTGAAGTTTTTTGGCGGTTTAAAAGACATTTTAACACTTAAACTGTCACTTCACAGAGAAATCAGTTCTTTACTTCTGACACCATGTTTTGTCAGGACGCACAATACATACAACACTTTGTATGTCAGATAGACGAAGGAGAAATATCCCTCAAGCAGGCACACCACAGGACACACGTCTTACAGTGGGAGAGCTCTGGCAGAAGTGGCGCCAGTTTTATTCTCGACAATGGTCCTTCCAGGATGCTTAGGGTGTGAGTCACGCATGCATATTCATATGGGTAAAACCATTGCACACACACACAGTCTCTACAAGTTGGTACCAACACAACCACCGAGCTTCTTCACCTGTTAAAAGATACATCGAAGGTGCTGGGTTTATCTCGTAGAAGTTAGTAATAGCACGGAATCCAGAGGCCTATCGTGCAGGCCCCAGACATAAGAAAGGCCATTTTTCTCTGTCCATCTTAACGCGTTTCTGTTCTGTGTGGTGTCAGTGTAAGTGATGGTAGTAGTAGTATAGTAGTAGTAGTAGTAGTAGAAGCAATAGCACAGCAACAGCAGTTGTAGTAATACCAGTAGAAGCAGGAGCAGGAGTAGTGGTAGTAACAGTAGCAGTTGTTGTATAGTGGGAGGAAGAAACTCTTGGGAGAGCAGGACAGCCAGAACATCAGAGAAGAAGTCTCTGCCGTCACTTACCTTTCCCCGTCCCCCCCCCCCCCCCCCCCCACCTTTACCTCATCAGTGAGTGTTTCAGCCCTCAACACCTTACGCTCTAAGAGAGCTGGACTACATCCAGGTCATGAAGGTTGATGCTCTTCTGCTATGACCTTCCCCCCCCCCCCCCCCCTCCCCCCACACACACACTTTTTTTGGGGGGTTGCGTCACTAGGATTCGAACCAGAACCCCCAGGTGGTCAGGCTCTTCAAGGCCAAGTCATCTTGTGACGGATGTCGTGACCACTCACCTCTGTCACACGTGTTTTATTAAGTAGGGACATTTAAGCCCTATGAAGCGTACTTTAGTTCCTCCTCTATCAGATCCAGCTAGAACTCTTCTCAGCCGCTTGTTGTGCCCTTCTCTTACGGCTCTGGTCCTCACCTGTCCAGAAATCGGAGCTGATTCATGAGATCACAGGCAGGTAAACCGTGCCTACAGGCCCTTGGCTCCAGATTCTCGGCGAGGACCTGATTTTGGTTTGGAAGCCAGATTCCCTTTAGCTAAAGGCTAGATCGGCCTATTTCTCAATCCTGAAGATGTGTGCTTCCTCCATTCTACTTTCATACGGCACAGAGAGTTCAGTGAGAATTATTTGTCTTATCAACTTGATTATTGTCAGTTGAGTGTGCATCTGGCCTAACGGCAATCTGGCTGAAAATTTCTGGGTCTTTTTTTTCCGTTCTGGAAGGTCTGATGAGCACGCCCACGTACTCATCCATTCCATCCAGTAACTCATGTTTCATCGTTCCCATGGCACAGCTGTTCCAGATCATAGTTGGCTGCTTCCTGTCATGTAGAATGTTGTTTTCTCTTTGAAGACAGTTTGTGGGACCAGCATCGGGAATGTGTGTGTGTGTGTGTGTGTGTGTGTGTGTGTGTGTGTGTGTGTGTGTGTGTGTGTGTGTGTGTGTAGTCCCTCGACAACAGGCCCAGTTTCCAAGGTGGGTCCATAGACGACGGCTCCAGGCGGGAGACAGATGACAGTTCTTTGCCTCCACGCACGGCTTCCGTAATCGCCAAAGACACAGTCAACTACTTCAAACCTCGCGTACAGGTTAAACGGGAATTTCTAAAACTTATTAATAGCATTACAATCGTCTATATCACCAGCATCCTCATGGGTAGCATCATCATCACCACCATTATTGTAAAGGCATGAGTTTTACGATGCGTCGATGTCTATGAATGGGGCACCAGCTCGACACGTTGTTCGGGTTGCAGTGACAAATCAATGCACAGCAGTAGTACATTTTCTAAGGTGAGCCATTTAGGTCTACGGTTAGTAACTAGCTTGCAGACCGCGCGTAAAGGGCGACAAATTCAGCAGTGACAATCGCTTTGAAGCGACACAAACTTCGTATGATACAGTTTCATTTGTTTAATGAACAACTGTCTGCTTTGCAGCCCATGGGGTCAACTCAACTGAATTTTACAACCACTTCCGGGTCAAATAATATATCAAACTAAAAACCGAAACTCCACCAAAATACTATGTGAACGCACAAAGCATAAGACGTTATAACAATAAGAATGCTACAAGGCTCCCCCCAGAACGTCACAATGCTTTAAGAAAAGAAAAGAAAAGAAAAGCAAAATCCCAGTTATCAGGAATGTCCAAGAATGACTTCAGGATGCCAAAACCAAAATAGGATTATCATTTTCAGGTAGTGGATCAGTCATTTCAAAACCGACTCAGTTTATAGACTGTTCGATATCTCGTCGGTTTCTGCACCAGTCTACCAGAACGCTTTGTAACGATTGGTTCATAAGTGTCAGATTGCAAAGGATACTGGTCTTGCTGAACCTTGGCTGGAACACTTGCAGTGTCTTTGGCACCTGCTGGTTGTACAGGAGCATCACACTCAGAACGTGGACTGTCGGTCTTCAGCGGAGGTCTTGATGCAACTGGTGTCGAAGGCAGGACTTCTGAATGCGATGAGTAGGCTGGTTGAGTCTGTCAATGGAAATTCGAGCTGATTTTCCATTTTTCAAAATGTCAAAGTATTTGTCCGAGCGTGCAAGAACACGAAATGGTCCATCATAGGGCCTTACCAAAGGCCCTCTGTGAGAGTCAACGCGAACGTACACTTGGTCAGCAAACTGTATTGTAAATTGCGGGGCACGTACGTAGTCGGCGAACCATGATGTCCAGGAGGCGGAGGAGCCAGCTTCTGTAAGTTCTCTTGGAGTTCCTGGACAAAAGCGCTGGTAGGAATCAGCTTATCTGCAGATGGGAAGGGAGAAAATCACCAGGTACTCTGAGATTTGTGCCATAGGTGAAAAGAGCTGGAGCCGCATCCAGATCTTCTTTCCATGTTGTCCGAATACCTAGTAACACCACAGGTAATTCATCCATCCAGCGTGATCCATTCAGGCGAGACTTGAGAGCGGCTTTCAGACTGCGGTGAAACCGTTCTACCATTCCATTGGCCTGGGGTGATAAGCAGTGGTGTTTCTGGGTGAACGCCGAGTACCATGTGAAGCTCACGCCATAGCGTGCTGACAAACTGGCGGCCTTGGTCTGAGGTGATGGTGTCTGGGACTCCAAAACGTGCAATCCAAGAACGTAGCAGAGCTTTTGCGCAGGTGACGGCCTCGGCATTGGGGAGGGGAATGACCTCAGGCCATCGGGTGAATCTGTCCACAATAGTGAGCAGTAGCTGTT
Organism: Conus ventricosus; assembly: GCA_018398815.1. Classification (NCBI taxonomy): domain Eukaryota; kingdom Metazoa; phylum Mollusca; class Gastropoda; order Neogastropoda; family Conidae; genus Conus; species Conus ventricosus. The sequence continues at coordinate 58,215,848 of CM031603.1, forward strand.
GCCTTCTGAAGGGGGAGGGGTCCGACCAGGTCAACGTGTATGTCGCCGAAACGTCTGTCAGGAGGTTCAAAGGGAGACAAAGGAGCCTTGGTGTGACGTCCAATTTTGCTTGCCTGGCATGAATGGCAGGTGCGTACCATGTTTCTCACGTCCTTTTTGAGGCCTGGCCAGACGTAACGAGCGGAAATGGCACGGATGGTAGGATTAGATCCAGGGTGGCAAAGGTTGTGAAAAGTGTCAAAGACCGTCTTTGTCCATGAAGGTGGGACCACTGGACGTGGGCGGCTGGTGGAAAAATCACACAGGATTTGGACCCCATCCAGAGAGACATCCCGTAGTTCGAGGGATCCAGGGTTAGCACGCAGGTCGTTGATCTTGGGGTCAGTGACCTGGGCCGCAGCTAGCTGTGCAAGATCTACTGCAGGAACTGGTGAAGTGCAAGCGATCAGTGGCTCTGGGTCTGAAATCGCCGGGTCTGTGTCTGCAACAGGGGCCCTGGAGAGAGTATCAGGTACAATGTTCTCCGACCCACTGATGTACCTGATGTCTGTAGTAAACTCAGCGATGTAAGAAAGCTGTCGTTCTTGGCGTGGAGATCTGTCGGTGTCACTAGTGAGAGCATGAGTCAGCGGCTTGTGATCCGTGTATACGGAGAATGTGTTGCCTTCCAAAAAGTAGCGGAAATGTTTGATGGCGCTGTGCATGGCCAGCAACTCGCGATCAAAAGTGGAGTAGCGCCGCTGAGTAGGTGACAGTTTCCTGGAAAAGAAAGCGATGGGTCTCCAAATGTCCTCATGTCGTTGTGGACAGCTCTGCTCCGATAGCAGAATCCGATGCATCCACAGAAAGCTTCGTCTCAGCCTGAGGATCTGGGTGATGAAGCATGACAGCCGAAGCCAAAGCAGACTTGGCCTCCTGAAAAGCCGAGTGACATTCAGCTGTCCAGATGAGTTTCTTAGATTTTCCTTTTGTTGCCTCAGTGAGTGGTAAAAGGCGTTTGGCGATTCCAGGCAGAAATCTGTGATAAAAATTCATCATCCCGAGAAATCGCTCAAGTGCTTTCTTGTCTGCGGGCGTTGGCATATCTGCAATCGCACGAACTTTGTCTGGTAGAGGCTGAATTCCAGCTGCTGAGATCATATGTCCCAGGAAATTCAAGGATGAGTGACCAAAGATGCATTTCTTGATGTTGACAACCAGACCGTTCAGAGTCAGTAAACTGAAAACAGTGCGCAGGTCTGTCTCGTGCTGCTCTGGAGTTATACTTGCCACCAAGATATCATCCAGGTAAACAAAACAGCAATCAACGCCTTGCAGGATTCCATCCATGAGCCGTTGGAAAGCTTGAGCTGCATTCTTCAAGCCAAAAGGCATTTTCAAGAACTCGTACAGGCCAAAAGGAGTTATCACTGCAGTTTTGCAAGAGTGTCAAGATCGACCTCAGGAGTCTGTGCTAATATACGACGAACTTCAGGAGGAAGCTGGTTAAGAAAAAGGGCACGAAACAGGGTCTGGGGTTCAGAGTTGAGTGAACGCATGTATTGAAGTAGCTCTGTAGGACGTCTATCCCCTAAACCATGCATATTCAACAGTGCAGTGTCTTTTGAAACTGTGTTGCCTCGTATGCATCTAAAAGTGCTGCTTTGAGGGCCTTGTATTTCTCAGTAGCCGGGGGGTGTTCAATTACTGCTTGGACACGCCTGGAAGTAGCCGAGTCTAAAAGTTGAACCACATGATGGAATTTGGTAAGGTCATTTGTAATGGCGGTGTGTGAGTGGCAAAGGAAGCTTCCAGGCGTAAAAACCATGCACTGGCATTAGTTGTCCAAAAAGGTGGGGCTTTGAAAGCAACAGCGGCCACTGTAGGGGGTGGAGGGACTGCTTGTGCTGCATGAGCGAGCGTTTGTTGACGAATGGCGTCAGCAAGTTGCTGGATAGCTTCTGACGTAGGCTCCATACTACGAGTGGTCGTAGCGTCTTCTTTTTTCATAAGAAAGATGGAAGAGCTTGGTCACTCATAAAGAGCTTCTACTCACGTCGGGGTCACCAATGAAGCGACACAAACTTCGTATGATACAGTTTCATTTGTTTAATGAACAACTGTCTGCTTTGCAGCCCATGGGGTCAACTCAACTGAATTTTACAACCACTTCCGGGTCAAAATAATATATCAAACTAAAAACCGAAACTCCACCAAAATACTATGTGAACGCACAAAGCATAAGACGTTATAACAATAAGAATGCTACAGCTTTACAAGGACCAGTCCGGCTGGGAACGTTATATGCTTTCCAACGTTTCTAGTGAAGAGAAAAAAATTAATACGTGATATAAGAATAATTCTGAAGAATGATGAATAATGGTAATTGTGATTCATTACTCAAGACAGTTCTCGGATCCACAATCAGCAAGATTCATAGAGCGTTAGAATCAGACTTTCGCCTTTAAAGACAGTTTGTAAACAATTAATCAGACTGGAGGAGGACTTGGAGAATGCAAGAAGCAGAATGTCACTTAGTTCGTTTTCTAATTTTCATTCTTCCAGCCTAATTTGCGGTTATGTTATTTTTTAAATCGTTTACCTTCCAGTCATACTACATTCATTTATGTACATCTCTGAGACACTGGCCGACAAACTTCTGTGAAGTGATACTGCAAATACGTATATTTGATAGAGACGTGGTGCACATGAAGTTTGATTTAGTTCTGTGACAGACACTACTGCTGTGTGTTTATGTATATAAGCTGCAAAGTACGAGCGAATATGTATAATTCCAGTGGGGTGCATTATGACTATGGTGATCATGGCACTACAGTCTATAAAACTTTGAAGGGGTGATTGAATCTAAACTCTTCCATTGTGACAGTTTTAAGCGGTATTTATAATTCAAAACGATTCATTTGTGATAGTGACATCAATTGAAGCTTTTTGGGGACTCACAATCAATATTTGACCTTTGACGTCCAGGTGGAGTCCAACAAAGGGATCGCACGTGTCAGAGATATACATAGAAGGGTGGAAGGTGGACAACACGATGATGACATCGTATGTCATGTTGCCTGTTCCTGGTAGACCTCGTCCACCTTCAGCTGTGGAACGTGGGCCTGACAGCCCAACCCTGCAAATACTGCCTCATCAGTGTCCCGCTTTCCCATCCTCACCCTCTC
>CM031603.1:58220014-58235014 GCA_018398815.1 Conus ventricosus
CAGAAACGGCAATGACAACACACATCATATGCAGCACATCCTAATCCGCCACACAAACATCATTTTACACAGCTGAAATGGGCAGAACATTGTTCTCTAGGTGTCGAAGCTTTGGCCGTACACACATCAATAATAAATCACTACTTCATAAAGAGTGCAAATTCACCCTCCATGATAAACAATGACATTTTCCATGACCAAATGACATATCCATAACTCCTGTCTGGTGCCATTTGGCATACCATTTTGCCTAGCACATATGCAGATGCAAGGAGACACACAAAACATTCATGGAAATTTCGATGTATTCTTTTGTAAAAGCATGAACAAGCAAATGCTTTTTTATGCTATAGTATTTCAGTAATTGTCAATTAAAATGCACTCAAATTCAGGCACACATACGCAATTCATCATGTCTTTAGCACCACAGCTTCTAAATACACAATTCTGCATTTTCTACAGTGCAAGACATAGAATATATGGCAAGTTCAGTGTACAGGGCAAAACCTGCTGGAGACCCAACCAAACCTGAGTTCCCTTCCACACCGAGATGAACTTATTCCACTTCGTTTTTTTAAAAAAGTTGATTTTCCTTTTTTTTAGGTCACAAGTAAGTTACAAATTAGAATTTCATACCAAAATATAAAAACACAAACACAATTTCCTATGCAAAATACTATAGCTGAAAGCAAGTTTCCAAGCTATTTGTAGCATGTCTTCTTTTCATGACATGCTCCAGTCTGGTAAATTCATGAAGTCGGAATCTTGAACTGTGCTGCTGGTTCAGACATGACTTACTCTGCATGAAAACAGCAGACAAGCACTAAACAGGCTTGATCCGACATCTAGAAGGTAAACCCTTCATTTCAGAACGATTTACTCCTAAGCCCCTTGATCTGAAGGACTCAAGATACAATAGGCCGAGAAAACCACAAAATCAGGCAGCTGGATTTTACTGTTGACTTTATGCATCAGTCAGGTGTGCTGTGCAACTTGCCCCAACATACACACTGCTCAGTGATTAAGCCAAGCACTGTCATCAGATGGGGCTTCCTGCACTGGCTCAGTGACTAAGCAATTACTGTCATCAGTGGCGGGCTTCGCAGATAGTTTCCTGTATATGATGGATCACAGTGCCACGGAACACCACCAAAGTGAGTTGGCAGCAGTGCAGTGTCTCTTCCTGTGGGTTGCCTCATGGTGACTCCACACCGACTGCTCCCAGAGAATACTTGGTGCTGAGCTGCAGCAGGACAAATTGGGGTGTGGCTTTGATAGAGGAGCTGAAAAGTGGAGCATAGGGGTAAAGCCTCTGAGGGGCACAGAGACAAGACAGAAAGAAAAAACACACACTCCTGCCATTTTGCAGTGTGCATTTTATCATGCGACACACCTGAAACAAACCTGCTCTGAAATACCGGTTTCTCAAAACCTGTCTTGGCCACTTACGAAAAGTATTTCAGCTGGAAAAATTGTCATATGACAATGTGTGTATTAATGTGCGAGTGTCCAAACATACGCCTATCTGTGTCTTAAAACAGTAAATGTTCAAGGGCTCTCACCTGCCAGATTCCAATATCCTCCACCCTGATACCAAAGGGCCTTTGATAGGTGTAGCACAGTTTGAAGGCATCACTGCGGATCTCGATCAAATTGTTCAGCAGGCCGCACAGGGCAGCCAAGGGGAAGGCAGAGGAGAACAGTGTGACATAGCCAAACTGAATGCACATTTCCAGGTAGTCTTCAAAGGTATTGTCATACTGGAGGAGAAAAAAAACAGAAACACCTCTGTCACATAAAGAAGATAAAACCACCACAAGAAGTTTCAACTCTGAAATTGGATCCTGTGATTGACCCAGGGTGAAAACTGATAATTCATCACAATGAAATATCAGAGTTTCTTAGGGGTACTTAGGGGTACATTTCTCAAGAAAAAATATGTCACCAGGAAAGTGATAATCCATACACTGTGACATCATTGTGTTGAACTGACACAATGTTACTTTTTCTGACCTTTTTTCATGTTTAGAAAAAAAAAAACCTTTAATAATTAAAGATGAAAAAAAAAAAAGGGGGGGGGGGGAGGGCTACATTTTCTAAAAAAAATAAAATTCTTGTAGCTTCTGCTGCTGTTCACATTCCTTTCTACAAATGCTTCGAAACCTTTGTGCTCTTGTCTGACCAAGGGTCAGAAGTCCACACCTCCATTTTCATAACTTCTTAACAAGCTGCGAAATGGAAAACTTTGACAAACTTTGGGTCCTCATTCTTTTAATGTTCAACAGGACAAATCTTCTCTTTATACCAGATCCATGTTTTTTGTTGCTGTTGTTTGAGTTCATTAAACGGGTTTTAGAGCAGATTTTCTGAGTGGTTTCCTTGAAAGGTCTTGGCATTTTCTACAACCATGTACAATTTCAGGACCAAAACCAAGGACAGAATATAAAGCTCTCTTTCCTACTTGCGCCAAAATATTTTATCCCCAAACTCCTGACCATCTTTTTGCGCTGTGATTCAAAAACCCAGCCATCGCCTCACCCGGCATAACTTTTGTTGACTAAACCACCGTCATGGCCCCTTCCACTTCCGCCTGCGTCAAGGCGCCGACTTGGTCCTCCAGGAAATCTTCACTGTCTGCCGCAACCTATCCTCTGTGCCCCTTAGCCGACGGGGTGTCATCAGGTGATGTGTCCTGCCCCTTTTTTTGGACTTGTCCTCCGTCTTTTTACTAGGTGAAGAAGAGCAGCCTGGGATGGCGGAGGAAGTGGTGTTGTAGAATTTGCTCGGTACACCTGCGTCCCCCTTCTCCATCTCTCTGCCCAAAACCCATCCACTGGACATCTGTCCAGCTATCTTGAAACCCCACCTGCAAAACAGGCAGGGACTTTCCTGTGATGTCTCCAATGCAATTGTAGACAGGCACAATTGACCCCTGCCCTGTGGGTTGGGCATAAATAGACCCACTGCCCTGCCATGCATGTCGTAAGAGGCGACAAGGCGGGACCACCTCGCCCCGAGGATAAAGGGTTTGCGTGGGGCTAAAAACCCCTGCCTTAAAAAAGACGAGTTACAGAAGCATTGACGACAATGAACCAAAGCATTCCCCGGGGCAATAAAGGGGTCTCCATCCCGGAGACTTATGACGCAGTGCAGTGAAAAGCCGAAAGGAAGCTGCAAGGCCCGACTCCCCTTCTAACCCAGGACCAACAACAAAAAATAGCCACATGGAACATCAGGACGATGTTTGAAACAGAAAAACCACCCAAGTTGCGAGAGAGATGAAAAACTACAAGATCGGAGTGCTAGGACTGAGTGAGACAAGGTGGCTACAATCAGGACAGCTGAGACTTTCATCGGGAAACAGCTGCTGTACTCAGGACACACAGGGGAAATGGATCCCCCCACACTGAGGGCGGGCCCTGATGCTGGCACCGGAGGCACAAGGGCACTCATCGGATGGGAACCGGTCAACTCCCGCATCATCACAGCCAAGTTTACCACGAAGAAGAATGACACCCAGGCTGAACATCATCCAGTGCTATGCTCCCACCAATGATGCGGAAGAAGAGAAGAAAGATGACTTCTCCCAAAGCAACTACAGACAGTGATAGACAAAAGAGGAGCAAAGGACATAACCATACTGATGGGAGATTTAACGCCAAGATCGGAAGGGACAACACAGGCTACGAGGACTCATGGGGACACCATGGACTGGGACAGATGAACGAGAATGGTGAGCGTTTTGCAGACCTGTGCGCCCTGAACCAGCTGGTGATAGGAGGAAGCATTTTCCCCACAAGCGCATCCACAAGGCCACATGGAGATCCCCGAACCATGTCACGGAGAACCAGATTGACCACATCTGCATTAGCCGCAAATTCGGGAGATCATGGCGGGATGACGAGTGATGAGAGGTGCTGACGTGTCATCAGACCACCACCTTCTTTTAACAACAGTGAGACTTCGCCTCAAGAGATTCACCAACACCAACAACACACTTTAAAAGGGTACAATGTCGGACTGTTTCGGAACAGGGACACACAAGCAGCATTCCAGATCAGCCTTTCCAACAGGTTCCCAGCCGCTAACAAGAGCTGAAGAAAAAAGTGAGGCGGACATCGAGACACAGTGGAACACTGCAAGAAGCTCTGGCATGACACATGTGAAGAGATCCTTGGCAAGAAGAAGGCCCAGCACAAGAATGGATCTCTGCCGACACCATCCACAAGTTGGAAACAAGGAGAGAGAAGAAAGCTACACTAAACACAAAGCCAACAAGAGCAGCTAGGGCAAAGGAAACAGGAAGAGCACACAGCAGCGAACGGGGAAGTAAAGAGAGCATCAAGAAGGACAAGAGGGGCTACTTTGAAAGACCTGGCCAGCCAAGCAGAGGCAGCAGCCGGGCAGGGGAATCTGAAGGGCCTGTACCTGGTGACCCAAAAAGCTGACGGGGAAGTTCCAGCAGACAGACAAGCCGGTGAAGGACAAGAACGGAAACCCACTGACAACAACCGAGGAACACTGAAACGATGGCAGAACACTTCAGGGAGCTGCTGAACCACCCCGCCCCTGACGGGACCCCCAGACATCCCCACCTGCAGAGACAGACCTCCCATCAGCTGTGACAAACCCTCAAAGGCAGAGATCAAGAAGGCCATCATGACTTGAAAAACGGGAAGGCTGCAGGCCGGACAGATACCAGCAGAAGCCATCAAAGCAGACATAAGACAGCTGTCAACATGCTATACAGCCTCTTCAAACAGATCTGGAGAAGGAGGAGGTACCGGCTCAGTGGAAAGAAGGAATCGTCATCAAGCTGCCGAAGAAAGGAGACCTCAGGGACTGCAGCAACTACCGAGGATCATGCTCCTGTCAACGCCAGGCAAGGTTCTCAACAGGGGTTCTACTGGAGAGAAATGAAAGAGGCCGTCGACCCCAAGCCCGAGACCAGCAGGCAGCTTCCGGCAGAACAGATCATGTGCCCGACCAGATCGCCAGCCTGCGCATCATCGTGGAGCAGTCGCTGGAGTGGAACTCCCCCCTTTACATCAACTTCATAGATTATGAGAAGGCTTTCGACAGTGTGGACAGAGAGATGCTGTGGAAGCTGCTGAGGGATTACGGAGTCCCCCCAGAAATCATCTCCCTCATCCGTGCACCTACCAGGACATGAACTGCAGGATTGCCCACGCCGGCCACCTGTCCGAAAGTTTCAAGTGAAGAAACCCGGGGTTCGGCAGGGATGCCTTTCTGTCGCCGTTCCTCTTCCTCCTGGTCATTGACTGGAAACATGAAGACCACTACAACAGGCAGAAACCAACGGTATACAGTGGGCACTCTGGGCGCAGCTCGATGACCTTGACTTTGCTGATGACCTGGCGCTCCTGTCACACAGCCACAGCCAGATGCAGGACAAGACCACTCCCTTGGAGACCACATCAGCCGGGACAAAGGGGTCAAGATTAACAGGAAGAAGACCGAGCTGATGAAAATCAACACCACTGCCAAACACCAGTCACAGTCGATGGAGAGCCCCTCAGGGGGGTGGAGTCTTTCGTCTACCTGGGAAGCGTGGTTGACCAACAGGGAGGCACTGACCGAGACGTCACAGCCAAATCGGCAAGGCAAGAGCACTTTCGTCATGCTCAAGAACATCTGGGGATCTGGAGGAATTCAGCATAAGAACCAAACTCCGCATCTTCAACTCCAATGTGAAATCAGTTCTGCTCTACGGATGCGAGACGTGGCGAACAACACAGACGATGCAACAAAAATTCAGACATTCTTCAACACCTCTGAGGCGCATCACAAAATCCGATGGCAGACAAGGTCCGAAACGAAGATCTGTGGGAGCGTGCGGGACAGAACCAGTGGCCAAGCAATACTGCGAAGGAAGTGGGGCTGGATCGACACACCCTCAGGAAGCCAGCATCCAGCACCACACGCCAAGCCCTGACCTGGAAAACCCCCAGGAAAGAGAAAAAGAGGGGCCCCCCCCCGCAACAGCTGGAGACGAGACAAATGAGGCGGAGTTGAAACAACAAGGGACCAACTGGACTGGAATGACCAGAACAGCCCAGAAAAAGAGTGCGATGGCGAAGAGTCGTTGATGGCCTACTTCCCCGGGAGCGACGGGCATAAATGATAGATCAATTTGATCCGCAATATTCCTTTTCAAATTCATGAATGCATGTCTTGTCTTACAAGTACTCATGTAAGAAATGATTAGACAAAAATGGATTTTATTGGTAAGCAGCAGCAACTTTGTTTCCATCCTTTACTTTAACACTCTTACATGTTTGAACACCCTAGTTCAACAACGTGCTAACAGATATTGCACGCACCCCCAATTTCAATCTATCATGTGAGCTGCACAAATCCTGATGAGTGTTAGTTGTCCAAACTCTGACAGATTTGATACCACCATGTGGGGTCAGAAAGATAATGAACAAACTGATGTGGCGAACGTTTCCAACTGCAACAAATCATACCATCGGCACCTGCCCTGCCTGTTCATCCATTCATGCACACATAACACCGCTGTGTAAAACATGTCAACTCCGGAGAATCTTGCATTGGTTCATACATTCTTATCTTGGGAGGATGTCAGACAGACAGACAAGGAAGGAAGCAGAAAACATATGGTGACTGAACTTACTGTATAAAGCCGTCCTTTCCATCTCAACAGTGGCAACAAAACTTCCTTCAAGTTCCCCAGAATTTGGCGAGTGATCAACAAGGCAGCAAGGGTCTGAATATGAAGAGGAGAATCATTACTTCTATTTTGCTGTGCGTAACAAACGCAAGCTTTAGCCTGCTTTTAGTCAAGTCCACCAGACTGTGGTAAAAGGCTGCTATTTCAATCATGTAGAATGAAATATGGTGTCATATATCAAAAGGTATCTGCAATACTCAAAAACTGAACAACACGAAATATATGCTTCTTGAGTTAAACATAATTTAATTGAGAGAGAAACATACTTTTAGCTGCATCAAAACAACTTCTAAATCTAATTAACATAGCTACAGGCTATCTTTTCTTTTGAATTTTAATGTTTGAAATCAAACTAATGGGTGTTTCTATTCACAATTTATAAACGTATCATTCTTGGTGTACAATAAAAATTATGTCTTCTCCTTGGGCATATAATAACACAGAATAGGAGCTCTGACTTCCGTAAAACATGTCCAACTCACACTTACTGACTTACATCGACACTACTGGAAATTACATACCAAATCGGACTCATACTGAAAAACACTGCATTTTTTAAAATCTAAAAATGCACATGTTTTCATTCTCATGCGCACTTGATTATACACTCATTCACATTCACATACACATGCACACTTGAATATACACACAAACACATATTCACAATTTCAAACTGACAGCATCTAAACATTGAAAAAAGAACACATGACTTTTCACATTACACACAAATAAAAAAACTGCAGAGTCAGCAGCACCATGACTTACATCTCTAAGACGATCCATATCCCTGAGGTAGAAGGCAATGTAGAACAGTGACAGGAAAGAGTTGACAAACTGAAACTGTAGCATGGCCATAGTTACAAACTGACAGGAAAGTGTCAGACAAAAAAGTATACAATAAGGCTGTGTGATCATGAGAAAAAAAAAAGCCCACATGTTCTCAGCTGAAGACAGAAACTGTTAGACTTACACCACCAGCATGGGTATGTGTGTCTGGCACACACAAATTCAAAAATAACCAAACAAGTCTAATGAACTTTTAGAAAGCACGACCGATTTTCACATTAGCTGGTCATAAAGCCTTTTATTACAATTTTTCTCAGATACAACATAGATTAATGAGTAAAAAGAATCAGTAATGGAGTAAAAATAAGTATCTTCATCATTGTAACAATACAAAAATTGTAATGAAAACTGAGTGTACTTACCAAGACTAACTTGACAACAAGGTTTGTTTCATGTGTCTCTTCGAGCCGATAATTTTCTGTTAAACAAAAGAAGCAATATAATCAAGGTTTCATTTGGTTGAAAGAAAATCTGGATATTATTGCCATTCATTTCAGTGTCACTTTAACATTCAGAGAATGCTTTCAACCAAATAAAGCACTGCATGCTGGGAATAATGACACATGATCCTGGACAAGCATGTGGACAATTTTTATCCTGCAACATCCAGTGGATAATTCTGTCTAAGATTTTGACCAATGATCCCTTGAATATACCCCATATGGGCCGATGACAAAAAGCATCAGCCGTTCATTTTGTTATTCTGTTCTTGTATTTTACATGTTGTTTAATTAAAAATCATTCATCCCACTTTGCTAAACACTGCTTGAGCGATTTCACTCAAAACTACCCCAATTATTTTTTTCCCTGAAAACTCGCCTTTGTTGTTGAGCCAAACAGCCACCTGTTTGTAGATCTCGTCCATCACAGAGATCACCATAGCCATCAGCACTTTGGGTCCGAAACGCAAGAAGCTGGGGATGTCCCCGTCAGCCACCAGTCTGTTGACCCACTCCTGCAGTTCAAAGACCAGCAGCATGACATAGAACACGAATGAAGGGGCACATGATGATGACAGGGGCGGAGATGCAGTAGCGAAAGAGGTTGCGTTTCATGCCGGATAGTAGGGCTCCAGGTGGCCAGTGATAGGGACTTCTGTAAACCTCCCTGTAAATGGTCGTCATAGCTGAAATCACTAGGCAAATGTAACATGTACAAGTCTGTACAGCTTCAATTAAAGACTGCTCATTCAGCCTTCATTCTAAAAGGCAAGTCTATCTTCCATGACATCATTCTCTAAATCCCTCTGCCACATCCTAACACCAATCATTCTATAAATCCCTCTGCTACATCCTAACACCAAGCATGCTGCCTTTGGTGGATTAAATACTCTGTAGATAGTTGCACACCTACACCCATCACAGCTAAATCTAACCACAATGGAAGCTTGTTCTCTCAATATAAGTTGTTATCATAGCCTGTAACACCAAAGGGATTTTTTTTTTCCTGGTCAAAGTCCATCATTTAAATAACCAACTCCACTGGAAAAGAAAGCTGGTCAAATGGAACTGATTTCATCACTTCCCCTTGACATTAGTAAAACAGCTCTAGGAATGAATAAACTCTTACATTTACTAAAAGAGAACAGAAGTAGAATAGCAGATATGTGTTTACAATGCAAAGTACGGCACTAAAGGATTTGGAAATAAGAGACAAAAACAGAAAGGTGTTTTTTTTACAAATTAACAAATATTTTTCTTATAAAACTCTCAAGGTCAAAGGTACTTCGGTTCTTTATTCAGTTTTGGTCAGCCTGCTCACCCACTTATCCCCCAAACCCTGCTAGCAAAGGAGATGTCTTTATTTTATGAGAACATTCCTGTGATCAAGCGTGTCAGGTTGAATTAGTCCTTGGCATTTATCATCTAAAAACACATGGCTGATATATCAGAAACTGTAGATATAATACATCTAGATATATATTCAGAAAACTATTGTGAATGATAAAAAATTCAGCTCAATGGGACCACCTATCCCATTCCAAGATTGACCTGTACGGTTGAAAACATTTTTGTTGCAATTTAGTGCAAGGTGGCAGCATGGTGTCTCTGCTGATTGCTGCAGAGAACGCTGCCAAGGCCTGCCTGGACACTTGCTCGTTCATTTTATTCAAGTCCATGGCGATCTGCACCAAGGAGTGCTGGTACTGCTCGTGCTCGACTCTGGGACTACAGTCATATCCGCGGCTGTTGTTTGATGTGAATTTTTTGACGATGTTGTTTTTCACAAAGCCATGAAACATTTTGGACGGATTTTCTCTTTTTCATTAGTGTTAAAATTTCTCTGGGCCCAGTGCTGGATGAAGTCCTTCAATGATCTTATAGAAGGTGACTAGTCTTTGTTGCTTCCTGCCCCCCCTTTGAGGGTGGGGACCTGGAGTTCAGTCAGCATTCGCGTGACGCAACCCGGGGCTCTGGACCTGCAGTCCCCGCTTGATAAATCTTGCTGCTTTCTTTGGATGCGCTCAAGCTTTTCCTGGCCTTTGCCATGTACGGTCCCACACAGTAGCTCCCTAATCCAGGGCTGCGCGGATAAGGAAGGTAAAAGCCGAGCAACGACATTTTGGGGGGCAGCTGCCAAATACGCATAGGGAACCAAGTGTGGAGCTCGCCTTTTTGCAAGTCTCTTGCCACATGCTTTGACCAACTGGCATCTTTGTTTTTGACGCCTGACCAAATTCAGGAGCCAGGCGAAAAAAGTACATGTGACTAATAACAACATGGATGTTAACAGAATATGACACTAAGGTTTCTCTTGCACCTAAAAATTTCTCTTTAATTAGAAACTACTTTTCAGAGCAGCCCATGCCCCCCAGGCCAAATGAAGCCCTGACCTTGAACAAAGGTCTAGGATCCTTGAGCAGCTCATCCTTCTTGTCCAGTGTGCCCCAGCGGTAACCAAAGAAGCGCCGGTTCTCTTCCATTGAGGATGTACAGGGTGGCCCAGAAGACATTGGCTAGCTAAACCCCACCCAGCTGACATCCTCGCACCACTGAATCAGGCCGGTTGCACTGATAGCAACACAGTTAGCACTATCAGAGGTGCAAACTCCCCCCCTCCCACACCATCCCTTTAGAAACATCAGTAGCAGCAAGAGCTAACTGCAGTAGTATTTTAACAATGTAAGCAGAATCTCAGAATCAAATTTTCTCTCTCTCTCTCTCCCCTCTCTCTCTCTAATCCCCACTTATAATGCCCTTTCCAAGAAACCCACATAAACACCACACACACACAAATGTACACTGATCTGTCAAGGTGTTTCACTCTGAGTTTCAAATGATTTCAACTGGCCTAGATGCTTGATCGCATTTTCCAAACACTCCATCTGGAAATGTCTTCTTGTGACGACACTGTCTCCACACCTGATGATCATTAAGGCCTCCATCTTTCTGGACACTTCACTGAAAACCGGTTTGAAACAGCTGGTCTACACCTTCTCTGGGGAGGGTTCGTCTCCCTTAAGGCTGCTTTTTCCTTCAACACTGTTCTTTCCATGCATAAAATGCCAGAAAGTTACCGATTCTGCTCAACAACTGGCAAAACAAAAATAACATGCAACATCGGTTTGATCCAGTTGTACCTGCCAAGCACCAGGCAACACACAGGTTCAAAATGTAGCACTGTGACTGCTTCGTGATGATCAGAGATGGTGCATCGAAAGCAATCCAAATTCTATTTCTGAGCTTGTTTTCCCCCAATGCATATTCCACAGCATGCAACAAAATTCGACAGAAAACTACAGACAATCCACAGCAGCTCTACAGAGGTAATGTCATAGTCTGCATCAATGAAATTAGAACATACAGTGAACAAGGCTATTGCTGATTCAAATCAGCCAACCCTCCACCACAACGAGGAATGTCAAACGAAAATTCACATGAAGTTCAAAATTCTAAAACGGGATGCATCCACTATCACACTTCACATTGTTTTCCACACATAAAACTATGACCTGTTTGGAACAAGGCTTTCACACGTAAAATTTTTCTCTACTGGTTCCAGGCATTTCAGCATGGGAAAGTCAGGCTTAAGGGCAGTGATCTGGCTAGACTTGAAAACTTCACGTTGTCTTAATTCCTCAATTAACAAAAACAAACAAAAAACCACACCAACTTAAACGATTGTTGTGGTTTCGGGGATAAGCAAAGAAGTATAAGAACAAGCTCAGAGGAAGTGACTCAAATTGTGGTAAGGGCTGGCGACAGTTCCCTATTCAATACACGCTACAGTATTTTTTTCTTCTTCTGGGAATCATAAACAAGAAAATTTTCCCTCATCACAACATCTACAAAAGAGAATAGCACAGAAGTGTCAGAGTTCACAACAAAAGGGAAACATCCCCCAGACGTCTGTTCTAGTAACCCTCAGCCAGAAGCAGGAGAATATTCTATGGGTTTTTTTTTCTATACACCCAGCACAGTCTGCTCATTCCTTCCTGATCATTCTCTGACTGTTAGTGTTCATGTTTAAGGTCCGCTGCCCACCAGGCACAAGGTGGAGACTACCTGACTGGTTCCCTGCAGAAGCCACAGGACCACACCCAGGAAGGCTGGGAACACCAGCCACAAGGTGTAGTGGCCCAGGAAGGCAAAGTACATCCCAACCTTCACTCCAAAGTACTCTGTGATGGCGTCTGGTTAAAACAAACAAACAAACAAGACTTTTGTCTACAAATAAGACACTGCATGAGCAAGTTTTGTTGTACTCTCCATTTGACTATGTATACCAACCATGACAAACCCTGAAAGCTATGGCCACTTTGCCTGCTATGTCTGGTCAATAAATGTGGCAAACACAGTAACAAGATGCCCCACTCACATTTCTGGTCTACAACCCACAGACAACTCTGTTCCCTTTCACTCCAAGGCCACAAGCTGAAAAAGACGATCCTGTCAGGTTCTGATCTGCCTTGCATTCATTTTCACAGGCGCCTTAATGTTCAGCTGCTCCATCCCATTCTCCTGAGGCTAACACGAGCTCCCTCCTTTGACAGTTCTTGGTCTTTTTCCCATGGATGGACCTATCCACATTTCACTGGTCACTTCATTTGTGACCAGTATTTTTGATTAGTGATTTTGAAACAGACCATGCAAATTGTCATCATTTGACCACTGAATCAATTGCAAAGGGTGTCACCATTTACTTGTCTTTGAAGTAAACATTCTTGATTGATTTTCAGGCAACAAACTGATAGGCAATCAGATAGATAGATAGATAGATAGACAGACAGATACATAGATAGATAGATATAGATATAGTGTCAGACAGGCATGTAACGTAGATGGTTGTTAAAGAAATACATTAAACCTTTTTATTTAATCATCATTACAACAAATAGATTGCAGTCACTGACTAAGAATGAAAACTTATTAAAAAACAAAAAAAAGTTAAAGTTAATAGATACTAAACTAAGACGCACCTAATCAATAAATAAAGCTTAAGTTAACAGATACTAAACTAAGATGCACCTAAATATAGCACTGCTATACATCCTCTGTTGCCCTGTGAAATGCTGTAATGAATGCTGTAAGAAAAAAAGGTTATTTTTTGACATCACTGTTCATAGGTCTAGTCAGTCATCCTTTAACTAATTTACATGGGTCACAGAATCATCTTCATCAATCATCACTTAATAAAAAATAAAAAAAGGAAAAAGAAAAAAAAAACAAACACCATCAATTCTATGGATCATCTGTCCTACTCTCATGGTGACCTCAGTCTCGATTTCCTCTTCACAAACCAGGTCTGTCTGAATATGTAGCAAGTTCATGGGAACCGTCGTTGAATGGATGTGGTGGTGCCGTTCACAGAGGAACCCCCATCCACAGACAAACAATTACTGCCACCAGATAGGGCGGTTCATAGGTGGCGGCCTGTGATGCTGCATCAGGAGGGTACAAGCGGCTCCCCTGGTGGGATGCCTAGCGACCACCCGATACTAGAGATGCCTAGAGAGACCACCCGATATGTATTGCTCCAAATGATCCATTGCTGGGTGTGGCTGTGCTTGGGCAAGCTGGAAAAAAAAAAGTCACGAAATGCTGCCACTGACCATACATGGTAGACCAAACAGCAACAGAGAAAACGACAAAGGTCAAGGGTTGCTATCTAGTACAGAGAGATGTAGTCAGTGGTCTGACCTAAAGGCTGGTCCCTGGTGAAGCTGAGCACCCAGGCTTGGCGCAGATCCCAGGAGAGATCGCTGACAGTGCAGAGGGAAGACACCAACACACAATTCTTGGAGGTCAACCTCGGTACTGCAACATTCATGAGTTCTATGAACTGATATTCTTTCAAGCGAACATGAACACTGAGCACTGGTAAATCATATCATTTCCAATCCCTCCGGGCAATATTAAAAACTGCAAAACCACACTGGTAATCATTTCATATGCTTTGAGAGGCCGGTAACTGTTTCAGATCAAGGGCACCAACTGGGTTTTGCAACTTTCTGAAGTTTTAGAATGGCACCTCCTCATTTCCATAACAGCATTATAATTTGAAAATATTTTCCCCCAAACCCTTTTCCACTGTTGAATTGAATCAAAAATGCAGATTTTAAATCACTGGCTTGTGAGCAGCTGACTTTTCTTTTTAGGTTGACTGGTGTGAAAAAATGTGTTTCAACCAGCAAGCCTAACAATTGGTGTCCAACACATGCTCTTTCCAAAAATGAAGGTAGGAAGTTCGAATGATTTCTCCCTAACAAGTCCATCTTTTAAACCCAAATCACTTTTAACATTTTTATTTTCTGATTTTTAAATTTCCCTTTTTTTTTTTGGGGGGGGGGGGGGTGAGGGTGGAATGGGTATTCTTTTTTTTTTTAATCCACATAAATAGGCCATCTGGGGCAAAATCAGCAAAAAAATTGGCAATACTTAGTGAATTAACACTTGAGTTAACACTGCAATGTACTGTTAAAGTATATCATTTCAATTCTTTGTGGTCAGTATCAACCCTGCATCATTTCATGTTCTTTAAATCGGCATAAACCTGCAACATGGGTATATCATATCATTCTAAGGGTTATTCAAAGTCAGCGTAAATACTGCAACATTGGTAAATTACTTCAGTTTCTCGGGTAAATCACGTCATTCTAGATCTTCTTTAGATCAGCATTAACACTGCATATATTCAAAAAGATATCTTCTAATTTCTTAAGATTAAGCTTTTGCACTGCAACATTAACATTTTAAAAGGAAAGAACTGTTCTCTGCAATCAATCTTTATAACAACATTTAGAAATGTCCTTCCAATCATATTCTGAGAAACGGGTAAGACTCACCAATGGCTGTCCTTCGATGAAACGCACCCCATCAAGCTCCTCCCCCTCCGTGGCTCGCAAGTTGATCAGCATTGGCTGACAATGCTCTGTCGCTCCTGGCTGGTCAGGAAGGGCTCCTCCTCTGACGCTCCTTCAAAGCTTCTTTGGGCTTCCA
>CM031603.1:58240014-58269120 GCA_018398815.1 Conus ventricosus
GGAATGGTGTTAGAAACAAAGAGATTGATGTTTCTATGTCCTCCATGTAGCAGGCAATGTCTGGGACAGGTTATTACATGTGCCAGTCAGTGGCAGCATTCTGCCATCCTGGGGCCATGTAGTCATCAATACTGAGGGAATGCGACTAGCAATGCCACGCTACATACACACTGTAAGCCATGGACGCCAACAGCTGTTGTCGACACTCAGTCTGTCTCAGCCGAAGGCAAATACCCGCAGCTGCTGGGATTTAATCTTTCGCATTCGTGGAATTCACTAAAAAAGAGAGTAGGGGGCAGGTGGGGGGGGTCACGCATGTGCCTACGTGAGATAAGAGGGAGAGAGAGAGAGAGAGAGAGAGAGAGAGAGAGAGGGAGAGAGAGAGAGAGAGAGATTAAAAAATTAAAAAAAAAATTATCATTCAAGGACAAATATTTCAGGTAGCGCCTAATCTTGTAATCTGTCAGAGAGAGAGAGAGAGAGGAGAGAGAGAGAGGGGGGGGGGCACACAAGCAGACGTGCATCACATGCCCGACCCCCACCCCAAAAATTTCACATTACCTAACTAATAGCAACACATACCCAATAGAAAAAAATCACTCTACCTCAACAAACAATAGATGCATTATATGAACAACAATCCACACAATTATGGTTGAACCACACACGTTTCAACATTTTCATCCTTTTTGGGGCGACATTTTTACCTTGGGTGTGGTGCGTGTCGGGGTGTGTGTGTTGTGTGTGTTGGGTGCGTTGCTGTGCGGCGCGTGGTGTTGTGTGTGTTGTGTGTGGTGGTGGTTGGGGGTGTGTGGTGTTGTGTTGCACCTCCCCGAAAAAGTGTTTACGCATGCGTCCGCATTATGCATATATAAAGTACATCGCGCAAGTGGGGGTGTGGCTTGGTGTTATGAGGAAAAGTGCATTTGTTACCTGTATGTTTATGTGCATGAAACTAATGTACGATAAACAAAAAAACCCGGACTGTAGGATGTGAAAGGGTGCACTTAAGGCTGCATTATATTTTTGTGCATAACTGTTACTTTTTTTAAAAAAATTTTATACCTGTGTTGTAAAATTTTTTAATACATTAAATCATGCCTGCAGTGCACTGTACAAAACACATACTGGAAACAGTTTCAACGGTCATATTCAATCTTTTTCCTTTGGGATACTGTGGTCATGAAAACCCCGCTGTGTAAATTTCCCCCTTGGATTTTTTGCCTAGGGAAAAAAAAAAAAGGCGAAATTTCACCGTTTGAGTTTTTCTTCGTTCATTTTTTCTTTTTTTTTGGTTTCTTTCTTAATTTTTCCGCCCATTTACCAATGAAAACGAATCGCACAAGCGTAATGTGACACAAGTGCTACAGGCATGCTGATTGCTTATAAATTATTTTGACAGTACCCAAAAATGCATCCCATATTTCACAGGCAGTTTCAAAAAAAGGGTTAACATTCCAAAATTTCTTATCTGAATAAACCATCTAATAACAGGTACAAAAATACACAGACAAATAAATGGGAAAAAAAGAAAAAAGGAGCCACACAGACTATGGAATTCGTCCCGTTCAAAAGGAAACCAGATGGGGGACAACAATAATCCCCTGCACCAACACTAGACAATCTATCACGCCTCTGCACCAACCTTGACAATCTATGCACCGAACAGCATTGCAAAAACCCTTTTTATGGACAACCACACATCACAGCCACCTCCTCACATCAACCCAAAATGTTTTCACAGATATGGTTCGTGGCCAAGAACTGATGGCAACACTTTGTTTCTATCTTCAAATGGGCCCCGGAACCCCTCGCACAAAGCTTTTATTCGTTGTTGGTGCATGGCAACTGTTTTTAAAAACTACCTTCAACCATAAGTTATGTCCCTAAAGAATTCTGGAAACCTCTCACTTATAAGGGCCCGGAACAACAACTATCAAAACAACAACAAACATCACACACACAATTCTTGCACTACAACAAAATCACACTTGTCCCTACCCAACCACCTGACATCCCGGGCATGCCATCTTTTTCAGGGCAGGTCTCCTCCCCTCAGTCTTTCCAACCCCATGCTGAGCCAAATCCCTTTCCAACATCAAATGCTTTCCTGCTTAAAGTTCAATCCACACAAACCCAAAAATTTTTTCCCGCAGGGAAAAATGTGCTTACAACTGGGAAAGGGATCGCACACAGTAGGCCTCAAAAGATGAAGTCCAGACTGAATTAAACCGAATTTCATGAGTCTCTCTAGATGTTGGGGGAAACACCCAAAAACAGAGCATCCATATCACTTGTACTTTTTGTGTTTTGGAAAATGGCATGTGTGAGTATGAGAAGGGGCCCCCTCATGTGTCAGCACATGTACATATCACATTTCCCACACATGCCATCTGTTTTTGCACCACAAACTAGCTAGGTGTAAATAAGAAATGTGCTTATAGCCCAGCCGCAGGTGAGACGTTTATATGCACCATTAATGTGCATGGTATCAACACTGTGCTGGCAATGCCACATTGCGTAGTGCGTATATGTTGGGTGTGTGGTGTGTTTGTGTGTGTGTGTGTGTGTGTGGGGTGGTGTGTGTGTGTGTGTGTGTGTGTGATGTGTGTTGTGTGTGTGGTGTGTAATGTTAAGGTAAGTAATGTTGCTTACAGCCAGGGACCGCAAACGCCATATTACTTATCAAGACTGTCACCACGTTGAAGTCTATTCACAAGTCCTGTGCGTGTGTGCATGTGTGTGTGTAGATCTCAGTGGTGGGAAGAGGTAGAGTATTTTCTAATAGGTGTTGTACAAGTCACCCTTAGATGCTGATGAAACATGTAGATTAAAAAGATAGCATGACAATAACATCAAAGTTATTCCTAGATAAACTCTTTCTGTGCAAATCTGAGGGAAAGAGAGAGAGAGATACAAAGAGACAGGGGTGTGAGAGAAAGAGACTAGTGGGGGAGACAGACAGACAGGGGGAAGGAGAGGAAAAGATATGAGAGAGAGAGAGAGAGAGAGAGAGAGAGAGAGAGAGAGAGAGACAGACAGACAGACAGACAGACAGACAGACAGACAGACAGACAACAGACAGAAACAGATTGATGCCAATGATGGCATAAATTCATCTGAAGTACAGAGTGAGGTGGAGGAAGAATGAGACAGACATGCAGACAGAAGAGCCAGACAGGCAGACGAGAAAAGAGGGAAACTTAGATACTTATAACCTGCTCCTACTGAAACGGTGATGATCCTCAGACAGAAATCTTTAAGAAAGCATCACTGTCATATACCCAGTATGACACACTGCAATTTTTTTTTTCCTTTCTCTTCCTCTGTCACTCTCTATTTTTCTCTCTCTCTGTCCCCCCCCCCCCCCCCCCAAACATGTCTTTTCTCCTTTTTCTGTTTCATTATTTTCCTCACTAAGCTTTCTTTTCATTTAGTGTTCGTTTCGTAGTTGTCCCAACATCTACAGAGTTATTTTAAACTACCACTGGGGATGGCTCTAAAAGCTGAATTTAAAAATAAAAAAAAATGAGGGGGGAGGAATAGCTCAGAGCAGAGTGCCGGACTCGTAATCTTGGTGATCCTGGGTTGCGGGTTCAAATCTCCGCCGGCTATTTCAGTACAGGGGGATTTTCTCCCAGAGTTAACATTGTTCTGACACCATTTCCCATAGAGTCCTTCAAATGAGACCATAAACTGAGGTTCCGTGTGTGACTGCACGCATAAAATCTTGCACACACGTAAATCCCATCACCAACTTTTGGAAGAGAAGGCCAGTTTGGCCGTTGGTATAAATGACACATTACACATTGCATGCACCTTCCTGAAGTTGGAGTATGGCTGCCTTAATGGCAGGATTAAAAAAAAAAGTCATACACACAAAACTCCACTCCCTTTGTTGGTAGATGGGATTAATCCTTGCCTGTCTACACAGGGAGTGTCCGCAAGAGTATCAGCCTGCGTACGCAGAAAAAGAAAAAAAAACCCATAAGCCAGCTTAGTGTAAATACCAGTGCTGAACAAAACCATGCAGACAAAACCAGTAAAAGATTATCACACACGAAGTTGTATAATCTGGATGGAAAAACATGCTGTACTGCACAACATATTGATGACAGAGAACAGAATCTAAGATGCTCAACCAACAGACTTCAAACATCCTGTTCATTCAAGCAAACTGCATCATGAAATGACTGAGATTAATGAGTCCCCAGACAAGTTTAACCCAACACGAAGGTACATACTAAGGAAACATGAACAGAGAAGACTGAACAGACCAAGGAAGGGACCAGAAAGGAATCAACACTATCAGAGCAGACAGTAAACAGATCTACAATCATAAAGTGACAATTATTTCTTAGACAAGCCATGATTCGACTGAAACAAACAACAAAAAGATATCAAGAAGCAACAGATCACTCTCAGGCCTGTTAAGTGGTTTGATATTATTCTTTATCCAGTCAGTGAAAGAAAATTTAGGCATACCCAAACTAAAACTTGATGTAACTGTAAGTGACAAAGCGTCGAAAGAAAATCAGTGTTAAAAAGGTAACTAATGAAATCATCTATGATCTAAACTCTATTTTACATGGTCAATTAAAGGTAATTCTTTAAATTTACAATTTTGCAGCTTTAAAGTCTAACACACATACAAACACTACACAAGCATACACACGAGTATCTGAGAATGAAAAAAAAAAAATCCACAAACAGATCAGACAGGTATTTCTAATAACCAACAGTCTATGCCAACTCACGCAACTTGAGATTTTCTATGCCAAAATCAGTATTGTATGAAAGCAAATCAAATTACAAAATGTACAACATATATATCCTAAAGCACCATGACACACAAAATACCAATTTAAAATGTGCTTTAGGTGACAATTCTGCAGTGCACATGTAATCACAGCAGAACAAAGTTTGCTGCACTGGCCCACAAATCATTTACAGAGCTTTTCCCACTCAGTGTAAATAAGAGATGCTGTTTATTTCTTGACACAGCCAAACTCAACCCTTTGCAGAGTACATCTCAGGATTGAGACACAAATTACAAACACAATCATGATTAAACATTTCCAACAAAACGATGCTTTCTTCTATTCTAAAATAAAATACACACACACACACACACACACACACACACAACACACACACACACACACACATGCACACACAGATACACACACACACAAACCATTCACAAACTCATCAAGAAGAAAGACATATATATCTCAAAAAAGGGTATTCATACACGAGCAATACACAAACACAACCATGCACTCTCAAGCATACTGATTTAAATACTGTTCTTCATTTATGAGTCACAAAACAAACTGGGAACATACAATGCAATCAAAAGCCATGAATTTTTTTAACAAAAAATGGGAATCTGATGGCTTACTAACATTCTACTGTGAAGATCATTTGACTTCTTGAAAGCTATGGCCAGGGTGAATGTTATATGTCAGTGCACCTAAACAAACACTGAAACAGGTCAAGTGGCTCTTTAAAAAAAAACAACAACAAAAAACAACAACAACACCAGGAACCACTCTGAGGCCGCCATGGGTTTGACCTTTCTTATTACTCAAAACCTTACCTTATTCTCTGCTGCATGTCTTGGGTATTGAATGACCTATAGCCATAACCTTCATTTGATACTTGTGTCAGTTTTCAGGCTATCTCCACAAAAACCTGTGACTTTGTCAATATACTATGGCCCCTTATCTGTACCAATATATTTTGCATGATTTTGTTAACAAACAAGAAGAAAACAAAAACAATTACTGCAAGACTTTATTCCTTCAGCATGGAGGCCCAAGAGACCAAGAAGATATGGCTATGCTTACTCCTTCAGAAAAGTGCAAGTCCAGTGAGTCTCAAGACTAAAAAAAAAAAAAAGGGGGGGGGGGGGGGGTCCCTGGAGACCAATAATACATAGTTTGCAAAATTTGAGGTGACGCATAGCAATGTTAATCCTCGAGTCAACCAGGCTAACAGAGGCATTAGCACCATATTACAATGCAGGCCATAGTGGACAAAGAAAACATCAATGAACATATGAGCAGAGGATTTAAAGCCAGGGTCTGAGGTGTTTTTTTCCCATGCTGTAAATAACATGCTTCACACTTAAGCTGTGACAACTACATTCTCAGAGCTTGTCAGTAATAAATACATCACCAAGTACTTTACATATATCACAAAATACCTTGTTTCTGCTTCGACTGTCTGCATTCTATATGGTGAACTATTTACATTTCAACAGAGTTTTACAATAAAAGGAAAAGGAATAGTACAAAATAATTAAGTGTGGTTGATCTTGTCCATTCAAACATGCATTGAAATAAACATAATTCATATTCTAATTCATATTGAGATATTATGTTGAACATTCTCACTAAAACAACCGTTTTTCAAAATTTGAACCCACTCTTTCAGCCTTCTGTCAGGGGTGAGATTTTATGTTTGCAATTAGTTTTTATAATGTTGATATACACAAATGAAATGCATCCATCTTTGCATGGAGATGGTTTGCAAACAAACTTGCATTTGGACGTTAAGTGCTGTGAGTAGTGACATACAGTAATCTACTAAAATAGTGAACGGCATCATGATTGTGATGTATACCTAGACCAAATCAGAAATGTATGGATGCAACATCTGCGCATATCAAACCGGCCAAGAAGCCTACGCGCTATCACAGCTGCAGCACAATACATATTTTTTAACACCGCAGTCAGTTTGGTTTGACTCGCAATGAATGAATTGCTGTCTGCTATGGCTGATGGTAGAACACATCACTACAAGCGTCACGCCAAATGCACACACATATCTAATAACAAAAGACACCGGTCATCTTACTGCAAAATCAGTCTTGAATAAAGATTCATGACGTTCACTGTCATTTTAGATTTAAGATGTAATCTTACAACAGATTCGAGATATGATCTGTCAACTAACTACAGTATAGCCTAGCATAAACCTACGAATGCCACTCTTTCTCGAAAATCTACGTGAACTTACGAATGCGTCGCCGAACGCCCCCTCTGCTTTCAGATTTGGGTGCCTCATGCTCTTCTCCTTTCGTTCTTTTCGCATTTCCCTCCATGCTTAGTTCAATTAACGGCTACGCAGTCTTCGACACGAAAAGAAATGCACTCGAAGTGCGCGACGTTCTACATCACCCAGCTCCGTCAACAAATTGCCGCCATGTTTGTGTTTTGCCCACGTGGTACACACACACCAAAGTCATGTGATCATCATGCTGTCCAAACTTGGCAAGAAACCCACCCACCTGTTCAGCCTTCATTGAGCACCCCTCTCTCCCCCAGTGGCTACCCCCAGCCCCTCCCTCCTCCAGCCGGTCCCTCCACCCCCATCTCAGTCACGTTATGTTATACACACCTCACAATGACCGTCGTGATTTTACCAGTCACATTAGGTCGGCCGTTTTATGCCTCGCTCTGATTATGTCTTTTTCAGTGACCAGGTACCTCGTTCACGGCACTGTCTCCTGTTGTGTTAAAGCCGCCTTATTACTGCCTGGATCCCTGTCCAGTATTAAATCAGTATATAAAAAAGCAAAAAAAAACAACAACAAACAAACCTAAGACATGTGGACCAGTGGCAACTGAAAATCTTCCATCTCTATTAA
The DNA here is from genome assembly GCA_018398815.1 of Conus ventricosus. Lineage (NCBI taxonomy): Eukaryota > Metazoa > Mollusca > Gastropoda > Neogastropoda > Conidae > Conus > Conus ventricosus. Next base: position 58,247,672 of record CM031603.1, read on the forward strand.
TCGCTGAAATGAGCTCTCTCTCTCTCTCTCTCTCTCTCTCCTCTCTCTCTCATCTCTCTCTCTCTCTCTCTCCTCTCTCTCTCTCTCTGATCAGCGCAAAGTCTTATGTGAACCATACTTTGAATACATCGTGTAAACATATAACCTACTCCGTTAAAATCGCTCATCCCCACTCCCACTCTGTCTACCATCCCTTTTCTCCTCCCCCTACCTACCATTCTCTCCGCTCCCCACCCCCCTCCCCTCCTCAGCTGACCTATCTCGCTGTAGTTTTTGTTTGTTTGTTTGTAAGTTTCCTTCTGTTTCACCACCACCCATGTCATTATTACTTGTTTGAATAGTTTGCTTATTATTGTAGAATTAGATTACAATGTTGCTATGTTGAATTGTCAGTATGAATGATGTGTGTTGAAATAATGTATGCATGACAAGGACACATTGTAAGATTAGACTTTGGCCTAAAATCTTCATCCTTGCGTATTAAAGATCAATCAATCAATCAATCAATCATCTCTCTCTCTCTCCTCTCTCTCCACTCTCTCTCTCTCCTCCTCTCTCTCCTCTCTCTCTCCTCTCCTCGCACGCACGCACACACACACACACACACACACACACACACACACACACACACACACGCACGCGCGCGCGCGCGCACATACACACACACATACGCACATGCCACAAACACACATCATAATAAGTGTTATGATTATTGATGCTAGAACTTATTGTCGCAGCTGATAACTGCTCGTTCTTGTCTTGCCTTGTAACCACTTCATGTAATATAAATGGAAAAAAAAGTTGATATTACGATGCATTGTATTGTCTAATTATCATCCTTAGCAGGTTGTTGTGTGTTAATATTTTACTAAAGGATGTAACTTCTCTCTCTCCTCTGTCTCTCTCTCTCCCTCCCTCCTCTCGATAGGAGGATCGCTTATTCATTCTGTTGTGCTGATGTTTCTTCTTCTTTGAAATCATTTCTTTATTCTTGTTTGTTGTTTCAACGCTTTGTTTCCCTTTAAAGTAATCTACGCCTTAAATGTTCATGAGAACACCTCAACTTTTCATGCATTTGTGAAGATATGTGTGTTTGTTACAATTTTTGTAAGTTTAAGTCGCTAATTATGCTTAGTTTGTCCCTTAGCGGGGACAAGGCTGGATGGAAAAAAAGCATGTGTTTGCTCATCTGTTACCCTTGAAATAAAGATTATCATCATCATCATCATCTCTCTCTCTCTCTCCTCTCTCCTCTCCTCCTCTCTCTCTCTCCTCTCCTCATTCCCCCGCGCGTAAAACACACACCACACACACACCACACACACACACACACACACACACACACACACACACACCACACACACACCGCGGATCAGCGCTTCCAATCAGTATGGGGCGACCATCCCCAACCCGGCGGGTCCCCAGGGTGCGGATAGGGGAACGGCCCCTCAGATATGGGGGTTAGCTGCGAAGCAGTCCCGGACCAACTGGCGATGTCCTACCAGACGGGGTGGGTCAACAGGGCGCTGTTGTCCTCACTGAAATACCCCATGTGTTCTATGACGGGCTCATCATGCGCAGCGGTCAAGAGGCGCGGTATAACCTCTAGCCCCGGGTGGATCCTCGGAGAAACAATCCCCCCTGTGCCTCACAGGGCAGACGTACGGCCATGAGCTAAGGGTGAGGCACCCCAAAGAAAACTCCACGAAACGGAGGTATCGGGCCACTGGCGCAAACAAAACCACGATTCCACGCATCCACGCTTCCATGATGATGCAGTCCACAGAATTCGATGTGGCGCTCGACCTTCGGAGACCCGCCGGGAGGTCGGGAGCCGGCCCTATGCCTCAAAGGGCCCACCCCAAGCGGTCGTGGTCAGACAAAGAAAATCTGCATGCCAATGCGACGAAGAAGAGACCTCATCCTCCTGCTGATGCCAAGCAAACAGTACCGCCCAGAATGCTCAACATTCTCCATGGAATGCAGAAGGGGTGCATAAAAAGAAACTTGGCTTGCAGAAAGGATGCATCAAGAAAATATCGATATCGCATGTGTCCAAGAAACGCATTTGACCGTAAACCATCGCTTTCAAGTGAGGGGTTACGAAACCATCAGGTTGGACCGTGAGGAAAGAAGCAAAGGAGGGGTGCTTATCTGTGCGAATTCCATCGCCGCACAAGAACTCAAGATCAACACCAATCAACAGGCAGAGATCCAAGGGGTTGATATTGTCCTTAAGAACACAAAATCAGGATCTACAATGCCTATGCCCTCAAGATCGGATCTTTCCCTCACATACATGAACATCCCAGACAACAACTGCGTGGGTGGGTGATTTTAACAGTCACTCAGAGAGATGGGCTATGAGGAGACGGACAAGAGAGGCGAAGAAGTGAGGTTTGGGAGATTGACCACATCTTCATCTCATCAACCAAGAAGAGATGAACCCACCTCTACTCTAGATGCTGGATGACCACATCAACACCAGATCTAGCGTTCGCCACCAACGACCTGTTCGCAGACCACAAGAACAGTCCTCAACCAGCTTGGAGGAAGTGACCACACAAGCCCGTCAAACTCTCTATCACCTCAACTTACAGTGTCCACAAGCAAAATGTTTTCCCCGCCTGGAATTATAGAAAGGCGGACTGGACTCTCTTTTGAGACTCTCACAGATACATACACAAAGCCAATCAACATCAGCAAAAGGACTCTAACAGATGCTTCAAGACTTCACAAAGGCCGTCTTGAAAGCTGCTACAGAATCCATCCCAAGAGGAGCACGTAAAGACTACAAGCCCTACTGGACGGAGGAACTTCAGAACCTGGAAGATGTCGTTACGGAAGCCAGGACAGAGCAGAAAAGCAGCCATCACTGGAGAATAACATAGCGCTGAAGGAAGTAACTGCCAGATACAAGCTGTCCTGCGCACAAGCTGCAAGAAAAAGCTGGCAAGAGAAAACTGAAAGCCTAAATCTCGACAGGGATGGCAGCAAGCTGTGGAAACTGGCTAGAACCCTCTGTAATGAAACAACAAGGCACACCACTATAACAATACAAGAGAATGGAAATTATCTCTCTGGAAAGAAAGCAGCAGACACTTCATAGACGTCTATGAAAACATCAGCAATCTGAAGTCCCTCCTGAACATAGAGCTGCAGTGCACAGGGCCCAAGTGAACTTCATGAGGAAGAGCCCCAAGAGCAAGTCATGATCACAGCTTTCACAGAAAAAGAGCTGGAGGAAGCGTTGCAGAGCCTCCGTCTGAAGAAGTCACCTGGACCAGACGGAATCACAAATGAAATGATTCTGCATCTTGGGATGAAGAGCAAGGCAGTCCTTCTAAAAATCTTAACTCCAGCTGGAAGACAGGATCAGTACCACAGTGTTGGAGGGAAGCAGACATGATCCCCATTTACAAAAAGCGAAAGGACAAGTCGAAGGCTGACAGTTACAGACCCATCACCTTACAAGCTGCTTAGGAAAGCTGATGGAGAGACTTGTCAACACAAGGCTTGTCTGGCACCTTGAGGAGCATCAGCTGCTGAGCCCTGAACAGGCAGCTTCCGCCAACACAGATCAACAAAGACCAGATCACATTCATCACGCAAAGCATTGAGGACGCTTTCCAAGAAAAGAAGAACACGCTTGCTGTCTGGATTGACATGGAGAAGGCGTTCGACAAAGTCTGGAAGGACGGACTTAGGCTCAAACTACGGCGATGTGGTGTGTCTGGGAATGTACACCTGGATCAGCCATACCTACACAACCGCCAAGCCCGAGTAAAGATTCAGGGCCAAAGAGCAAGAAGAAGGTGCTGAGACAGGGAGTACCACAAGGAGGAGTCCTTTCGCCAACGCTGTTCCTCATCTTCATAGATGACATCGTCAGAGAACTGCCAAAAGGGTCAGAGGAGCGATCTACGCAGATATCTGGTGCTTTGGTGCTCTGAAGATACACCACCACAGCACAGGTACGCCTCCAGACTGCGCTCAAACAAGATCAGCGACTGGACCAAGGAATGGCTTGTCTCTGTCAATCCAGCAAAACAACCTACACAGTCTTCAGCCTATCCAGCAAGAAGCAAGAGGCAAAGCTGACACTGCACAACCAAAGGCTTGCAGAGGAACCCACACCTACCTACCTGGGAGTGACCTTTGACCGCAGGCTCACTTGAAACAGCAGATCACCAGATGCTGTGTAGCAAGGCCAAGTTGAGACTGGCGATCATGAGGAAACTTGCGGGACGGACTGGGGGGCTGACGAACGTATCCTGAAGAGACTCTATACAGGGAGAGTCCGACCTGTAGTTGAGTACGGACGTCAGCATGGGCATCAGCTGCAAAGTCTAACCTCGACCATCTCAATAAGAAGAAATGTTGACTGCTGTACCTTTTCCGTATAACTTGAAAATATAAAGGTAAAGAATAAAGGTACCTTTTGAGAAGTCTTCAACGTTTCGTGCTGTAAAGCACTTGGTCACGAAGTGAAGTGTTGAGTTGTAGGGGAAGCGCAGGTTTCTTGTGACCACAGTTCAGCCAAAAAGGAAGGGGGGGTGGGGAAAAGGTGAACTGTATTTATATGGTCAACAAAAGGGGTGGGGCAAGGAGGGGGGGGAAGGTGGGAGGGAGAGGATCATCTGGGTAGTGGTTTTCAGAGAAAGGGGAGGGGTGGTGGTAGGAAAACATGGTATAGAACATGGGGGGGGGGGGGGGGGAGCAGGGGGGGGGGGGGGGAAAGGGGGGGTTGCAGCTTGAGAGAAACAAGTTTATTTCGGACTCAATGTCAGGGAATAAACTTGTTTCTCTCAAGCTGCAACTCCCCCCCCTTCCCCCCCCCCTGCTCCCCCCCCCCCCCCTTATGTTCTATACCATGTTTTCCTTACCACCACCCCTCCCCTTTCTCTGAAAACCCACCACCCAGATGATCCTCTCCCTCCCACCTTCCCCCCCCCCTCCTTGCCCCACCCCTTTTGTTGACCATATAAATACAGTTCACCTTTTTCCCCACCCCCTCCCCTACCTTTTTGGCTGAACTGTGGTCACAAGAAACCTGCCAGCTTCCCCTACAACCTCAACACTTCACTTCGTGACCAAGTGCTTACAGCACGAAACGTTGAAGACTTCTCCAAAAGGTACCTTTATTCTTTACCTTTTTATTTTCAAGTTCATCTCAATAAGATACAGAACCAAGCTCAGCGTGTCATAACTGGCGCCATGAGATCCACCCCAATCCTGAAGATGGAAGAGACCACTGGGCTACAGTCATTGGAGGACAGAAGGGACACAAAGATCCTCATCCAAGCAGCAAAATTCAAACGCCTTGAAAACCATCCAATGAACAACAGAATGAGCAGACCCACCAAGAGCCGGTTGAAAAGAGGCAAGCTTCATCCACCAGTCAAGACGCCTTGAAAGACAAACTCCAGTCTTGATGAACATGAAGCAAAGCCTATCCCGGCAAATGTCACCCACCCATCTTGGAAGAGGCAGGTGTTTCCCAACAGTCGTCACCAGCATTCCCGGAGTGGAGAAGAGAGGAATACAGTCAGACACCCAAAGGAAGGCTCTGGCCATGGAGTACATCTGCAACCAGTATCCCCAGGAAGACTGGCCCCATGTCTTCACAGATGGCTCCGCCACAGAGGCAACGAGGGATGGTGGAGCTGGAATCTTCCTCCGATACAAAGACGGAGATGAAGAAATTGCAATTCCAACAGGAAAGTACTCCACCAACTTCCGAGCTGAGCGAGAAGCCCTCTGTGAGGCAGCCACAACAGTCTTGCAGAACTCCAAAAGAACAACAGGGCAGGTGGTGGTCTTCTCTGAACGCTCTCTCCGTGCTCCAAGCCCTCAAGAACTCCCGCTGCAAAGAACAGAACCATCTCACTTCAGCCCTTGTTGCCCTGAGTGCCAGAGTGGAGAAAGTGGTGATTACAAGGGATACCAGCACACTGTGGCATCGAGGCAATGAAAAAGCGGACATTCGGGCAAAAGACGGTGCACAGAAGGAGCAGGCCAACAACCTGTGGTCATACGATGAAATTAGGACAATCATCAAGGCACAACAAGGAATAAAATGGCGCCTCCTGCATCCCAAATACAACCCAGAAGACACATACCATTTGCTGGGACGACGGGAACAGGTCAAGATCTTCCGCCTGAGGACTGGACACAATCGCCTGCTCCATCACATGCACACAAAATTTGGCATTGGACAGAGGGGAGAGTGCCCTTGTGGTGAGGGACCAATGACAACTGACCCCATCCTTTAAGTCTGTATGACGTATGCAGCATCCAGGAGAAAGTACTGGCCAACACCGACAGCAGTGGAAGCCAAGCTTCATCGAGGACACCGGGCTGCTCATCTAACGGGATGGCGAACGAGGAAGAAGAAGAACACACACACACACACACACACACACACACCACACACACACACACACACACACACACACGGCGAAAAACCATGCACACACTCATACACACGCACGCGCGCGCGTCACAACGAACGCACGCAGGCGCGTACCCACTAACACGGTCAGTCAGTGATACTTGGAACACTAATTAATGCCAGGCATGCACGGGGATAACTGCTTTTCTGTATATTCATTTTTCACGGGTGATGCAGCCATGCAGTAGGTAGCCTATACACAGATTTAGGGACTCGGGCTTGATAACCTTGGGCTTTTTGATGCCCATGGTGTGCTGGTGGGAATGAATGGAGAGAATTAGGTGGTGGTTTTGTGCACGATTCCCTCAGGCGCGCGTTCTTGTGGTTAGTGGAAGTGTGGTGCCACAGGGTCGTGGGTTCAACGTGCTGTAGTGGAGGGAAGGGATGCGGGGAGGTGGGGAGTGGGGTGAATAGTGGTGGTAATTCTGTACGTCTTCTAATTAGCTTAAGTAATATGTCTTTCCCCCTTAAAAAAAAGTTTATTTGATTTTTTTCCAGTAATTTCTTTGAAAAGGTTTATTTGATTTCATTCCAGTATTATTTTTTCTTTTATTGATAATTATGTCTTCAGCTCATTCATTTCTTTCCCATTGTCATTGTTGTAATGACCATCACAGCAGACTAAGTATCGCTGTTGTTGTATTTTTCTTGTTGTGATCATCATTATCATTAGCATAATTTTTTTTCCATGTCATTATCATTAGCAGTGGTAGCAGTAGTAGTAATAGTAGTAGTAGTGGTGGCAGTGTGGTTGCTATTATTATTGTTATTATTATCATCATCATAATTATCGTTATTATTATCATTATTTAATCGTCATCTTCTAATGAGCCATGTTCTCCACAGATCATCACACACACACACACACACACACACACACACACACACACATGGAAATAGTGAGGGGGTTGAACAGTTTCAAGACAGTTTCAATAAGCAGGCTCCTAAACCACAGTAACCCTATCTGCCGGATCTTTCTTATTGTTCTAATCTGGTCTACGCTGCTATAACTATCATTATTGTTGTGTTGTTGAATTATGCTTCGATATGTTCTGACAGTCAACATTCTCTTTTGTTGTGAAAACTTTGATGGTAGTATAGTGTGCGCTTTAGTTTACTTACCAGAGCCGCAGGTCATGTATATTTCAGCCAGTAAATCAGCCACCCCACCATTTTCGGTGAACTCACGCTGAGCATTTCGGAAAATGAATTCAGAAAGGTAAAGCAAAAAAAGGAAAAAAAAAGAAAGAAAATAAAAGAAGAAGAAAACATGACGTCACGTTGGATGCGCTCTTCGATGACGTCAAACATATTTCACTGAAATAGACCAAAGGGTTTTAAAGTAAGCTTACCATTGAAGATTTGATAGGGCCTATAGAGTTTTTGTTCATCCCCTATAAACGCACGAACACACACACACACGCACGCACGCACACACGCACGCACGCACGCACGCACACACACACACACACACACACACACACACACACACACACACACACACACAGAATGTGTGTCATCTTTTACGTCATACTTCATTCGCCATCTTTCACTTTACTTCATAATTCACCTTAAAAAAAAAAAGATATCAGCACGTTGAAAAATTCGGGAAAAAATGGTGTGTGTGTGTCAGGGTTAACAAACTTATCCTATGAATAAAATACCTTCACTTTAAAAAAAAATCAGTATTATAAAGCAAGAAGATTCGTAGATCATACACGTATTTAGACAAGGACAGCTTCAAGATGCTTTTTGTCGCACTAGTGCGTCCACACTTAGAATTTGGCAACGTAGCATGGTCGCCCGGACAGCGGGCGATAAAGACTTGATAGAAAGTGTGCTAAGACGTGCGTCCAGAAATGTGCCTTGTCTGAAAGAACTCACATATGAGCAAAGACTGAAAAAGCCCAACCTTCCTAGTATGGAATACAGACGGATCAGAGGAGATCTTATTGAAGTGTACAAATACACACATGGTTTTTAATTCAGTCAACCAGGACCTACTTCAGTTGGACACATTTGGTGTTACCAGGGGCCACCAATTCAAACTATACAAGCAAAGATGCAGTCTGAACCTACGACAGAACTTTTTCACATTCAGAGTTGTCGATAGGTGGAACGCCCTGCCATCATCAGTTGTCGACTCTCCATCACTAGGCTACAGGCCTTCAAAAACAGATTTGACTCGCATATGGCAGACAACAAATTTGCTGTGAGACTGGAGTAGTGATCTTGCCACCCACACTACTCCACCCACCCGCTAACTGCAAAGTGTAGTTGAAGAAATCGGCAAAATTGTGAACAGTGCTTCGATCAGGAGAAAGGCCTAGTATAGGCCTACTAGTTCCTGAACCTGATATGATATGATATAAGACATCCATGTTTTCAGGTTCTTGGATAGGCAGGCATACACACATGGACTGTAGGACACTGAAAACAGGGAAGCACACGGCCAGATACACAGTTTGAACACAGACTACCTCTAACTGATTTACAATATTTGAATTGTCAAGGCCGATGCATAAACTTCAAAAAGAGAAAGAGACTGAAAGATGACATCAAATTACAAGTATTTGAATTGTTTAATGTTAATTTGAATTGCATTGTTAAGACAAATGTATAAAAATCAAATCGAGAAAGGGGCAGGAAGATGACGTCAAGTTATAGTGGCGTCAGTTCTTTTTTTTTTTTTTTTTTAAATTGCATCACGAATCTTGAAAGATATTGTGTCAACGCTACGTCATCTCATGAGTAGGCCTATCAATACGAACTACTACAGACGAATATTTCCAGCTCTGTTTACTTTCGGAAGTGTAGGCTATATTCTTTGGAATATTTTAGCTTATCATTCGTGTCGTTTGTCAGCGGAAGACGATTTTGACTAGAAACAGACAGCTTCCGATTAGTCCTTTTTGCCACAACACTGAGATGAAATATCAAGAATCGGGAAAACAGAGACGACATACTGTTAGCCGTCAGCGCTCAGGCTGTTGGTTCATGGTTGATTGTGGTGTGACAGGTCGTCGGAAATAAGCTCAAGGTTTTTGTAAATATTCTACTTCTTCTTCTTCTTCTTCTTGTTCATGTTCATGTTATTGTTCTTGTCTTCTTCTTCTTCTTCTTCTTCTTCTTCTTCTCCGGACCCACGATGATCAATTAATCGATTGTTCTGGCACCTAATTGAAGAAGACGCTTATTCGTCAGACTCTTATCCTGTATCTTTAAAGTATTTCAATTGGTCATCATGATTTTTGAAAGTTTTCATAATTCGTTCGCTTTTAGTGTTAGAAGGAAATTCAGTGCATACAGCGCAATTCTGTTAGTAAATGAAAATTTTCTCCCGTTAGCACTGGGAGTTAACACAACGTTTCTGCTGGGTGCTCTCGCTCGTCTTCCGACACGTTTTGATGTCGTGTTTTCTTTCTGGAAAAGACCCAAGAGTATTTAATTAGAAAAAACAACAACAACAACTAACAGTTCTAAAAGTAAAAGAAAAAAAACTTGCCAGTCCCACCCCACCCCTTCCCCAGCCAGCTATAAAAATCGGTGACAGAGAGAAGCTATCATTCAAAAGGAAATTATGCAATTGCGGCTTTGAACATGGTGCCCTCCCCCCCCCCCCTTCTCTCTCAGGATGTGTGTGTGTGTGTGTGTGTGTGTGTGTGTGTGTGTGTGTGTGTGTGTGTGTGCGTGCGCGCGCGCGCGCGCGCGCGTGTGTGCTTGAGCATTAAAGGAGAACGGAGTATTTACTACCATAACTATGGTCAGGGCCAGTGGAAAAAAACGTCCAGTCTTTCTGCACTGAAAGGTCGATAACCTACTGTTGCTGTCCTCTGCTCTTCGTTGTTCAGTTTATTCATATTGGAGCAAAACGCACCACATCTGCTGAACACAATACCCTCCAGGTCAATGTTGGAGGTAAACACATCTAAAGGACTGTAACAGTACGGGCAGCGGCTTTACATTTCCTTTCTTTTTTCTTTTCTTTTTTCCCTTTAATGCTCAAGCAAATTTGTGCGTCTTGCTAAAGTTTTTCTACGGCTGGCAACTCTCTGTAGGCGCCTGTACAGAGCTTTTGTTTCCTGAAGAGAGAGAGAGAGAGAGAGAGAGAGAGAGAGAGAGAGAGAGAGAGAGAGAGAGAGAGAAAGACAAGATTCTTTATTAACGAAAATAGTAGATAAGCACTGGTGTACTTTTCTACATCCTGTCCTCGCCCTGAGTAGGGTCAACAGTGCAAAATAAGACAAGGCAATAAATGTACAGGCATGCAAAAAGAGGCTGAGAGAGAGAGAGGCAGACAGACAGACAGACAGAGAAACGGGACACACACACACACACACACACACACACACCGCGCGCGCGCGCGCGCGCGCACGCACGCACGCACGCACGTACGTACGCACGCACGCACACACACACACACACACACAACACACACACACACACACACACACACACACACACACACACACAGTGAGGGAGGAGGGGGGGGGAGTGATGCCCAAACCAAAAAATAGATTAATTTAAATGGATGCCAATGAAATCAAAACAACTTTTTGTAATCACACACACACACACACACACACACACACACACACACACACACACACACACACAGCGCGCACGCACTCGCACGCACGCACGCACCCACCCACCCAAACACACTCACGCGGTAAAACTGGAGCTGAAGAATCACAGTCCTATTTCGACTCTCTTCAGGCATGTTTTTTTTACACCGTGCTTTCTTACCGTCTAAAACAAACAGACGAATCCGATTCGTAAACACACTGCACACGTTCTTCAAATGTCAATTACAACACACACCTATACACAAGTTGCCAAGCCGAATCGGCTCTGTAGAGCAGCTATCTTTCAGAGGGAAATTGTCCTGAAGGGAGTTGACTGATAGCTTACTGCAGTCCATGTTTTCCAACCACCACCATTACCACTACCGCCACCACCACCACCTAACCTCCAGCAAAAAAAGAAGTCTTTTTACAAAACACACACACACACACACACACCACACACACACACACACACACAATACTTCCCCCTCTCCCTCTTTCCGTGCGTGTGTGTGTGTGTGTGTGTGTGTGTGTGTGGAGAGAGAGAGAGAGAGAGAGAGAGAGAGAAGAGAGAGAGTTCGGATGAGGGGCTGCATTCAACATTCACCGACGTGAACAAAAATCACATAAACACAGGCGCACGCGCGCTTGTGCACACACACAAACACAGACACTCATGCGCGCGCGTGCGCGCGCAGCACACACACGCACACGCATGCACGCGCACACACACACACACACACTGGCGCCCGCACGCACGCGCACTCATACACACACATACACACATGAGCACGCGCACGCATGCACACACACACACACACACATACCACACACACACACACACACACACAACTCACTCACTCACACACACATGCACGTACGCATGAACTCTTTCTCTCTCTCTCTCTCTCTCTCTCTCTCTCTCTCTTCCCCCTTTATTATTGTTATTCTCATTTTCATTTATATTTTTTGTTTGTTATTATTATTCTTATTTTTTTGTTTTTTCATTTGTCTTCTATTTTATTGATGTTCCATTATGATGCATGACCGCTTTGTTTGCTTGTTTGCTTTCTTACATTATTTCCTTTCACTGCATGTTGTAGTCCCTACTCAGGCGTCATTGGATGTAAAAACAAAGCGCGTCAGTGCTTATCATTATCCTCGTAAATAAAGAATTTTGTCTCGTCTCGTCTGTCTTGTCTTGTCTTGTCTTCTCTCTCTCTCTCTCTCTCTCTCTCTTTTCTCTCTCTCTCTCTCTCCTCTCTCTCTCTCTCTCTCTCTCTCTGGGTCAACCTGAAACCATGGTAACTGTGTTCATAAAAGAAGCATTTCACTCATGGACACGCACTTGTGTTTCATTAGGTAAAGGCTGTGGTTGATGTGATGTGTGATGTGATGTTGAGTGAGTGAGTGAGTGAGTGAGAGTGAGTGTGTGGTGTGTGTGTGTGTGTGTGTGTGTGTGTGTGTGTGTGTGGGGTGTTGTGTGTTCGTTTTTGTTTTTTGTTTGCTCCTTTGATTTACAGTCTATTCACTTTATGATATTAGACTTTGGACGTAAAGAAAGATCAATAAACAGAAGGGAAAAAAATAAAGGGGGAAGCGAGTTAGGTTGGGCCTGGAACAGGTTTGAAGAAAAAAAAAAGATAGCTTAGATCTAGCGACACAACTGAAAAGAGCCAGGGGCCAAATCACTGATCGTGTGCAAATACTTCCAACTTTAAGACTGGATACCGCTATTGCTGTACGTACAAGTTCTGGTGTGTGTCGATCGTCCTAACGGATTCGACTTTCCCTGATGGAAATGTTAGATTCCTTAACGAGTTTACAGCAGGGGATTGAAGAAGAATATGAGCACCAGGTATTGGATGAGCACAAACGCATGCTATTTGTAAGAACATTTAGCTTTTCCCTCAATTTAATCGAAGTTTGTAAACAAAACTTGAAATCTGTCTTGAATCTGTCTTGAGATTTTCAAATTTATCTGGGGTGTGTTTTTGTGTAAGCACTGTTCCAGCAATAAAAAATTTCATGCCCATTGAGTTTTAAATGGCTTTCTGGTACTTTTATCACTGCAACCTCAGCAGCTAATTTATCTGCTGTTTCATTTCAATACAGTCCACAGAGTGATGGAACCCAGCAAAAAAAAATCTGTGCAAACTCCTATGACGAAATGTATTATTTCATTTCGAAAAGTGAATCTCTTCTAACTTTGGAATCCCAGTTTTAGAAGCTGTTTTACACAAATTAACAGTCAGTGCAAGAAAAGGATGTTGAAAACAGCGAGGTTACTATAACGCATAAAATTTAGTGCCATAAGAATAGCTTACAATTCAGCTGTACTAAACAAAATAGGAGCTATAATGGAATGTTGTGGGACACCAAATCAATATGTTTAAATGAGGAATAAACTTTGCTAATTCTTACACACATCGATCTTTTGGTTACGATATAGATGTAGGCCTAATATTCCGCTTATTCCAATATTTTCAACTCGTAAAGCAATCTTGCATGCCATATGTTGTTACCATGGGCTTTTCTGATGTTAAAGATGTAGTAATGTATTTTGTTTTCGAACAAACTGTCATTCACATGACTTGTTAGCTTAAAAAGAAGATCATTGCATGGCTTGTTAGCTTAAAAAAGAAAAGAAAAAAAGATCAGTTGAACATCTACCCTTTCCGCAACCCGCTTGATTTTCAGGAATTATGTTGGTTTTTTTCCCGCAAAAATGTAGAAGACATTTTTCACCTATCTTACCTAATATTCTTTTTCAGCATGGCATGTTGGTGGTATAGGTCTATATCTCTCTGTTGCAAATCTTAGTTTGCCTTAGTTTAGACAGGTATTACAACTGATCTCTTCCACATAGTAGGGAGAGTTCCATTTGACCAACATTTTTTTGTAAATGACAAACGTTTGTCTGTATGCGTGTATTTGTGCGTGAGCGTTGGTGTGCGCACTCATGTGTATACGAGTATGTGTATGCACGCGCATATGTATGTATGTCTGTACGTATATCTGTGCATGAGCGTGCCTGGAAGATTTACGTTGCCTACTTGGTGGCTCGATCGTTTTCTTCACGTATTTACTCCTTCCAGTAGGCTTACCCCCCATGCCTCCCGGCTTCAGTAGAACGTAACAGCTGTTTCAATCATAGAAAGGGGGGAAAAAAGAGAAGAAGAAACCAAGGTGGGAAAGAACACGACCTCCCAGAATCAGCACCATGCCCGTCAGGAAGTCCAAGAAACACTCTAGCCGGCCCAGCAACGGAAAACCACCAGCGTCACCAGCTGCATCAAAACTTGCCCGACAAAACCTCACCGACGAGGTCCTCAAGGAGCGGCCCAAGTCCCCGACGTCGCCGAACGAGTTCCACTGCACGGGGGACCTGTGCATGACTTCAGCATTCTGTGTCAGCTGCACGGCGTGGACTTCGAGCCGCTGGTCGTCCCCCGTCGGCACCCAATGTCCGAGCGGTCCGTCTCCAGGAGAATGCACAGGAAGGTAAGTGACAAGGTAATAATGGACGTGTCGGGGAAGGATTGTAAATCAAAGGTAATGGTAATGGTAAGATGAAAAATGTTAATCTCCTTCAGAAATTCAAAGATCACGTCAGGCGGGACATCTCTGAACAGGGTTTTCATGGACTCTGCTGTTAAGTGTTTATGTCTCACATCGTGCAAGTCCCGACAGTCTCAAAGAATATGTTTCACTGAGAGTGGTGGTACATGACATGGAATACACCACGTTTTGTCAGGACGCACAATACATACAACACTTTGTATGTCAGGATAGACGAAGGAGAAATATCCCTCAAGCAGGCACACCACAGGACACACGTCTTACAGTGGGGAGAGCTCTGGCAGAAGTGGCGCCAGTTTATTCTCGACAATGGTCCTTCCAGGATGCTTAGGGTGTGAGTCACGCATGCATATTCATAGTGGGTAAAAACCATTGGCACACACACACAGTCTCTACAAGTTGGTACCAACACATCTTCCCCCTTCAAAAGTTAATAGCAATTAACTAAATACATAACATTTATCGTTAAACTTTAGTGCGTTATCTTTAGAGTCCTTTTCAATAGAGAAAAAAAAATCTGTTATTACTGGGGGATAATATCAATTAAAAGTTTCCAATTGTCACTGGCACAGTTCTTTCATATTTTCAATAACACAATGATGTTTGTATAGTTTCTTCCATGTTCATCATTCAATACGGCGTTTTTCACTTGTAAACAAATAAAAGTCAAAATTTTGTTCTTGTGACCATATTGTCTTCAGTGTTTTTGTTAAAGTATTTCATTCTTTTGTTCGTAAGGAGACGGTTTAGAACACAATTAATTGTCAGCTTTTGAATTTATGGCTTCCCCATGTAGTTGCATATGATTATATAGTTAAAGATAGAACACAAAATTACAACACTGCATGCAAAGCATATTATTTCAATCACATAGCCCTAAAAGTTGCAATCATGAAGGATCTGAACAACACAAGGTTAACTTGCCATAATAAAGAAGTCAACACACGTGGCGTCATCGAAATCCTTATCAGCACAATTATGGCAGATGTCGTTTGAATGACAGATAGCACACAGAAAATTATAATAAAAGACTAGGATTCACAAGTTAACTTCACAGTTCTAATGGAACTACAACAACAATGATGCCATTATAAAGGACTTTGGGTGATATTTTCAAAAGATGCCGTCATAAACAAAGTTTCAGGCCTCGATTTAAAAAAAACACACATAGGACTGAAATGATGGCATTTCACTGTAATCCATAGGGAATACAACTGTATGCCTGCCAGACACGGGCACCAGGCACACAGAATAACACATCTACGTTGATACACAGTTGATACACAGAACTAACCTTTCTAAATATTTGATATCAAAACTGAATATTGCAGTATGCCTGCCAGACTCGGGCATCAGGCAACTGTGAAATGCACAGCTATCACTGGAATCTTGCCGGCTTCTGGATCACTCGACCAGAACGCGTGCATAAGGGTGGTGGCGGTGGTGATGGTGTTGTGGCCACAATGGACTGCTTACGCTGTCCGCTGGGTGATGGCGGCGCTAATCGCGAGCTGTCTGGCACCGGCGATGATCGGGTGTCGGGCAAAGCGGCCACGGGGGTCGGCGGCTGCTGTGTCGGTGGCAGCTGCTTATCTCGGAGTGACCTCGTGTTGCCCCCGAGATGAATGGGAGTAAGGACGACGGAAATCGTCCGGTCTGCATGCTTCTGGGTGCAGTCGCTGCAGATGACGTCGGTTGCGACGTAGCTGGCCTTCAGGCGTCTTGACCAGGTATGACCGCGGGCACATTCTTCCACGACTTCGCCCGGCAGCTTCCAGGCTTTGTCGCTGCCCGTCTCATGAGGACAGGGTCGCCAGTTCAAGTCTGGGAGATTCTTGGCTCCGTGATGGCGGTCGTAGCTGCGTTTCTGCCGTTGCTTGGCAATTGCGTCTCGCTCCTGCACCTTTGCGGGGTGATGATGCGAGGCTCCAACTGAGATGGAAGCATGGGTAGCGTTGAGCGAATTTTCCTGCCCATGGCTAGCTCGGCGGGACTTGCTCCAAGGTCTGGAATGGGTGTCGCCCTGTAGGTTAGGAGGGCGAGAAATATGTCGTCCTGCCGTAGAATTTCTTTGACAGTTCTCACGGCTCTCTCGGCGGCACCATTACTTTGGGGTAATGAGGGCTCGATGTGAGGTGCTGGAACCCCCACTTTTCCGCGAAAGTCCGAAATTCACGGGACGTGAACTGAGTTCCGTTGTCCGATATCACTTGCTGAGGAATGCCATGGTGGGCGAAGAAGGACTTCATTTTCCCCACCACAGCTGCTGCTCTGATATTCGGGAGTAGGCGATGTCGATGTACTTAGAGTAGTAGTCTACCTGCACCAAATAGTGTTTGTTCTGATAGTCACAGATGTCTACGCCCACCTCTGGAATGGGCGGTCCGGGAAGACAGATGGTTGAAGGGGCTCACTGGGATGCGCCGACCTGTATGTCGCACATTGTCGGCATCTGGAGACAGTGTCTTTAATGTCTTTGCTGATGTGCGGCCACCACACAGACTGCGCGGCCGCTCTCGGCACTTCGTGATCCCCATGTGCCCTTCATGGATTCTTTGTAGCATTTCTTTCCTCATAGAGTAAGGTATGACCACTCTGTCCCCTTTCACGAGCATGCCGTCATGGATGCTCAGTTCTCCTCTTATTACATAGTAGTCACGGGCTGCTAGTATCAACATCTTCCTTGTGTTCTGGCCACCGTTGATCGTATAGTTAGTAGCAGCTTTGATGCAGACATCAGACTCAGACTCCTTTCTGATTTTGTTGAATCCAGCATCGCTGATTGCCCACGACGACTGGACTGAGTCGATGTGTGTCTCAACATCGTTTTGCTGGGATGTTGAGGTGTCGGCGCCAGAGGACTTCTCGACAAGGCGTCGGCCACCAGCATTTTCTTTTCCCGGCACATGCGTGGCCTTGAAGTTGAACCGCATGAGCCGGATCAGGAGACGCTGGCACCTTAGGGGAGTCTCAGAAAGGTCCTTGTTATTAAACAAAGGGACAAGGGGCTTGTGGTCGGTGACGACTTTGAAGTGTTCCAGGCCGACGAGGTAGCGATCAAACTTCTCACAAGCCCATGTTGTTGCTAAGCACTCTTTTTTCTATTTGGGCATACCGTCGCTCGGCCTTCTGCAGCGTGCGGGATGCAAATGCAACAGCCGCACGATGTCATCGTGCTCTTGGAGAGCACGGCACCAAGTCCGAAGCTGCTGGCGTCGGCACTGACGATGGTTGGCTTCTCCGGGTCGTAGAACGCCAGCGTCTGGGCGGAAGTCAGTGTCTCCTTGACCTTGCTGAGAGCACTGGCCTGCTGTGGTCCCCAGACCCACGCACGATCCTTCTCTAGCAATTCCGTCATTGGCTGGATCATTGAGGAAAGGTTAGGCAGATGGCGTCCAAGAAAATTTATCATACCCCAACAACGACGGAGGTCTGCCACGTTCTCCGGGTTGGGCATATTGATAATGGCTTCTACCTTCCCTTTACTTGGCTTGACGCCTTGGCCATTGATAGTGAAGCCAAGAAAGTCGATTTCTCTCTTGCGGAGTGAACACTTATCTCGTTTGAGCTTAACTCCAGCTTCATGAAGGGTAATCAGCGCAGCATTCAAGTGTTCTTCATGAGCCCTTTCGTCCTCGCTGAAGACAAGAATATCATCAAAGAAGCAGATGACATCTGTGGTCTGCCAGAATGTTTTCCATCGTTCTTTGGAAGATTTCCGGGGCGGAAGTGATACCCTGGGTAATCTGTGGTAGAAATATCGACCACAGGGTGTGATGAAAGTGGTTAGTTTTGCTGTGCTGTCGTCTAGAGGTATTTGGAAGAACCCAGACGTCGCATCCAGCTTGCTGAATATTTTGGCTCCTTTCAGGCGGTGTATCACATCTTCCACTGAGGGCAGCATATAGCGCTCCCTCTTCACTGCAGCATTTAATTTCTTGAAGTCAGTGCAGATCCTAATTTCACCATTTTTCTTGACAACTGGCACCATTGGTGCACACCAGTCTGTCGGTTCATCCACCCTTTCGATTACACCAAGTTTTTCAAGCTTCCCTAGTTCTTGTTTGACTTTGGGCAGAAGGGGTATTGGGACTCTACGTGCCGTCACAACACTATATGGTTCAGAGTCTTCTTTTATTTGTATTTTGACTGGAGGGCACTTTATTGGGTTTCCGTCTAGCTCACCAAACCCGATAGAGTCAACTCTTTTCACTAAAACCCATCCTGCATGCTGCTTCTCTAACTCAAGAGATTCTGCTGGTTTGAGTTCACTACGTACACAGGATAGGAAATGTTGTTCCTTGTATTTTGCTTCTATCAGAATCTTCCCCTTACAGTCTATGGTTCCCCCAGGGCTGCGGAGGATTGTCTTTGTGGGCTGTATTGGGGGCTGAGGTTTCAATTCATCGTAGGTGTCATGTGACATGATAGAGACATCAGCCCCAGTGTCTATTTTGAAGGTGGCAGTACTTCTGCCAAGGGACAAGTCAACTGTCCAAGGGAGATCACCATTGGTAATGGAGCAGAGGTAGTACTCATCTTCCTCTCCATCCTCCACCCACGGCTCGCGGCGCTGGTCAAAAATTTCATTCACAGACTTGCTACCCTTACAGGCCTGCGAGCGCGCGAAGTGATTTCGCTTGCCACAAACTTTACAGTCCTTCCCGTAGGCGGGGCAACGCCTTCTCGCGTGAGAGCCCGCACAAAACCTGCAGTTGTGGATCAGGCCTCGTTCGTTGCCATTTCGCTGGTATCTGAGACCACGCGGTGCGGTATGGCCTCGCCCTCTGCTGGGTTTCTCGCCGCGAGACCAGTGATGGGGTCGGCTAACTGCAGACACTTCCTTCCCACTCTCTCTTTGTGTTTTTAGCTGCAATTTGATCAATTCACTGTGGCCTGGCTGTTTGCACTGCCCCTTGCAGGGTAAGTTCACTCTCCATTTGAAGCTTTTCTGAAAGTTCTTGGTCACACACTCCAAGCACAAGTCTGTCCCTGATAGTAGCCTCTCTATTCTCGAATTCTGCTAATTCCGACAGTTCATAGAGAGCACGCACATATCCTCTATGCTTTCCCCAACCTGCTGGCACCGTCTGTGAAACACTGCGCGTTCATGAATGACATTCCTTTTAGGCGCGAAATAGTCCGTGAAACACTGTTCCACAGTTGTATACTCTTTCTGCTGGTCGGCCGTTAACCGTGTACCGTTAATTGAAAGTTGATTGAAGATCTTGTCTGCCTCTAGGCCCATACAGTACACCAGGCTGGCCACTTGGACTTCACCAGATTTCTTGTGTAGCTCTGACACTAACCGGTAACGGCGGAAATAGTCTCTCCACGCCGGCCACCGGGATGGCTCCCGAAAGTTGAAGTTTTTTGGCGTTTAAAAGACATTTTTAACACTTAAACTGTCACTTCACAGGAGAAATCAGTTCTTTACTTCTGACACCATGTTTTGTCAGGACGCACAATACATACAACACTTTGTATGTCAGGATAGACGAAGGAGAAATATCCCTCAAGCAGGCACACCACAGGACACACGTCTTACAGTGGGGAGAGCTCTGGCAGAAGTGGCGCCAGTTTATTCTCGACAATGGTCCTTCCAGGATGCTTAGGGTGTGAGTCACGCATGCATATTCATAGTGGTAAAACCATTGGCACACACACACAGTCTCTACAAGTTGGTACCAACACAACCACCGAGCTTCTTCACCTGTTAAAAGATACATCGAAGGTGCTGGGTTTATCTCGGTAGAAGTTAGTAATAGCACGGAATCCAGAGGCCTATCGTGCAGGCCCCAGACATAAGAAAGGCCATTTTTCTCTGTCCATCTTAACGCGTTTCTGTTCTGTGGGTGTCAGTGTAAGTGATGGTAGTAGTAGTAGTAGTAGTAGTAGTAGTAGTAAGCAATAGCACAGCAACAGCAGTTGTAGTAATACCAGTAGAAGCAGGAGCAGAGTAGTGGTAGTAACAGTAGCAGTTGTTGTAGTAGTGGGAGGAAGAAACTCTTGGGAGAGCAGGACAGCAGAACATCAGAGAAGAAGTCTCTGCCGTCACTTACCTTTCCCCCGCCCCCCCCCCCCCCCCCCCACCTTTACCTCATCAGGTGAGTGTTTCAGCCCTCAACACCTTACGCTCTAAGAGAGCTGGACTACATCCAGGTCATGAAGGTTGATGCTCTTCTGCTATGACCTTCCCCCCCCCCCCCCCCCTCCCCCCACAACACACACTTTTTTTGGGGGGGTTGCGTCACTAGGATTCGAACCAGAACCCCCAGGGTGGTCAGGCTCTTCAAGGCCAAGTCATCTTGTGACGGATGTCGTGACCACTCACCTCTGTCACACGTGTTTTATTAAGTAGGGACATTTAAGCCCTATGAAGCGTACTTTAGTTCCTCCTCTATCAGATCCAGCTAGAACTCTTCTCAGCCGCTTGTTGTGCCCTTCTCTTACGGGCTCTGGTCCTCACCTGTCCAGAAATCGGGAGCTGATTCATGAGATCACAGCAGGTAAACCGTGCCTACAGGGCCCTTGGCTCCAGATTCTCTGGCGAGGACCTGATTTTGGTTTGGAAGCCAGATTCCCTTTAGCTAAAGGCTAGATCGGCCTATTTCTCAATCCTGAAGATGTGTGCTTCCTCCATTCTACTTTCATACGGCACAGAGAGTTCAGTGAGAATTATTTGTCTTATCACTTGATTATTGTCAGTTGAGTGTGCATCTGGCCTAACGGCAATCTGGCTGAAAATTTCTGGGTCTTTTTTTTCCGTCTGAATCTGATGAGCACGCCACGTACTTCCAATCCAGTAATAGTGTGTTCCATCAGCTAACGTTCATACTGTCATG
>CM031603.1:58270120-58282319 GCA_018398815.1 Conus ventricosus
TTGTCAGTGGTTTCCGTTCTTGTCCTTCACTGCTTGTCTGTCTGCTGGAACTTACCCGTCAGCTTCTTGGTCACCAGGTACAGGTCCTTCAGATTCCCCTGTCCGGCTGCTGCCTCTGCTTGGCTGGCCAGGTCGTCAAAGTAGTCCCTCTTGTCCTTCTTGATGCTCTTCTTTACTTCTCCGTTCGCTGCTGTGTGCTCTTCCTGTGCCTTTGCCCTAGCTGCTCTTGTTCGGCTCGTGTTCAGTGTAGCTTTCTTCTCTCTCCTTGTTTCCAACTTGGGATGGTGTCGGCAGAGATCCATTCTTTGTCTGGGCCTTCTTCTTGCCAAGGATCTCTTCACATGTGTCATGCCAGAGCTTCTTGCAGTGTTCCCACTGTGTCTCGATGTCCGCCTCACTGTCTTCTATCAGCTCTTGTAGCGGCTGGAACCTGTTGGAAAGGCTGATTCTGGAATGCTGCTTGTGTGTCCCTGTTCCGAAGCAGTCCGACATTGTACCTTGTACGTGTGTTGTTGGTGTTGGTGAATCTCTTGAGGCGAAGTCTCACTGTTGTTAAAGAAGGTGGTGGTCTGATGACACGTCAGCACCCTCTCATCACTCGTACATCCCGCCATGATTCCTGAATTTGCGGCTAATGCAGATGTGGTCAATCTGGTTCTCCGTGACATGGTTCGGGGATCTCCATGTGGCCTGTGGATGCGCTTGTGTGGGAAGATGCTTCCTTCCTATCACCAGCTGGTTCAGGGCGCACAGGTCTGCAAAACGCTCACCATTCTCGTTCATCTGTCCCAGTCCATGTGTCCCCATGATGTCCTCGTAGCCTGTGTTGTCCCTTCCGTATCTTGGCGTTAAACTCCCTCAGTATGGTTATGTCCTTTGCTCCTCTTTTGTCTATCACTGTCTGTAGTTGCTGGTAGAAGTCATCTTTCTTCTCTTCTTCCGCATCATTGGTGGGAGCATAGCACTGGATGATGTTCAGCCTGATGTCATTCTTCTTCGTGGTAAACTTGGCTGTGATGATGCGGAGTGTTGACAGGTTCCCATCCGATGAGTGCCCCTTGTGCCTCGGTGCCAGCATCAGGGCCACGCCCTCAGTGTGGGGGGATCCATCCTCTGTGTGTCCTGAGAGTACAGCAGCTGTTCTCCAGATGAAAGTCTCAGCTGTCCTGATTGTAGCCACCTTGTCTCACTCAGTCCTAGCACTCCGATCTTGTAGTTTTTCATCTCTCTCGCAACTTGGATGGTTTTTTCCTGTTTCAAACATCGTCCTGATGTTCCATGTGGCTATTTTCGTTGTTTGTCCTGGGTGTTAGAAGGGGAGTCGGCCTTGCAGCTTCCTTTCGGCTTTCACTGCACTGCGTCATAAGTCCTCCGGGATGGAGACCCTTCATTGCCCGGGTGAATGCTTGGTTCATTGTCGTCAATGCTTCTGTAACTCGTCTTTTTTACAGGCAGGGTTGTTAGCCCTACGCAAACCCCTTTATCCTCGGGCGAGGTGGTCCGGGCCTTAGTCGCCTCTTACGACATGCATGGCAGGGCAGTGGGTCTATTCTATGCCCAACCCACAGGGCAGGGTCAAATTGATGCCTGTCTACAATTGCATTGGAGACATCACAGGAAAGTCCCTGCTGTTTTGCAGGTGGGTTACAAGATAGCTGGACAGATGTCCAGTGGATGTTTGGACAGAGAGATGGAGAAGGTGACGCAGGTGTACCGACGCAAATTCTACAACACCACTTCCTCCGCCATCCAGGCTGCTCTTCTTCACCTAGTAAAAAGACGGAGGACAAGTCCAAAAAAGGAGCAGGACACATCACCTGATGACAACCCCGTCGGCTAAGGACACAGAGGATAGGGTTGCGGCAGACAGTGAAGATTTCCTGGGGGACCAAGTCGGCGCCTTGACGCAGGCGGAAGTGGAAAGCGCCATGACGGTGGTGAGTCAACAAAAGTTATGCCGGGTGAGGCGATGGCTGGGTTTTTGAATCACAGCGCAAATGATGGTCAGGAGTTTGGGGATAAAATATTTTGGCGCAAGTAGGAAAGAGAGCTTTATATTCTGTCCTTGGTTTTGGTCCTGACTTGTACATGGTTGTAGAAAATGCCAAGACCTTTCAAGGAGCCCACTCAGAAAATCTGCTCTAACCAGTTTAATGAACTCAAACAACAGCAACAAAAACATGGATATGGTATAAGAGAAGATTTGTCCTGTTGAACAATTAAAAGAATGAGGACCAAAGTTTGTCAAAGTTTTCCATTTCGCAGCTTGTTAAGAAGTTATGAAAATGGAGGTGTGGACTTCTGACATTGGTCAGACAAGAGCACATGGTTTCGAAGCATTTGTAGAAAGGAATGTGAACAGCAGCAGAAGCTACAAGAATTTTATTTTTATTAGAAAATGTAGCCCTTCCCCCCCCCCCCCCTTTTTTTTTTTTTCATCTTTAATTATTAAAGGTTTTTTTTTTTCTTAAACATGAAAAAAGGTCAGAAAATGTAAACATTGTGTCAGTTCAACACAATGATGTCACAGTGTATGGATTATCACTTTCCTGGTGACATATTTTTTTCTTGAGAAATGTACCCATAAGTACCCATAAGAAACTCTGATATTTCATTGTGATGAATTATCAGTTTTCACCCTGGATCAATCACAGGATCCAATTTCAGAGTTGAAACTTCTTGTGGTGGTTTATCTTCTTTATGTGACAGAGGTGTTTCTGTTTTTTTTCTCCTCCAGTATGACAATACCTTTGAAGACTACCTGGAAATGTGCATTCAGTTTGGCTATGTCACACTGTTCTCCTCTGCCTTCCCTTGGCTGCCCTGTGCGGCCTGCTGAACAATTTGATCGAGATCCGCAGTGATGCCTTCAAACTGTGCTACACCTATCAAAGGCCCTTTGGTATCAGGGTGGAGGATATTGGAATCTGGCAGGTGAGAGCCCTTGAACATTTACTGTTTTAAGACACAGATAGGCGTATGTTTGACACTCGCACATTAATACACACATTGTCATATGACAATTTTTCCAGCTGAAATACTTTTCGTAAGTGGCCAAGACAGGTTTTGAGAAACCGGTATTTCAGAGCAGGTTTGTTTTCAGGTGTGTCGCATGATAAAATGCACACTGCAAAATGGCAGGAGTGTGTGTTTTTCTTTCTGTCTTGTCTTCTGTGCCCCTCAGAGGCTTTACCCCTATGCTCCACTTTTCAGCTCCTCTATCAAAGCCACACCCCAATTTGTCCTGCTGCAGCTCAGCACCAGTAGTTCTCTGGGAGCAGTCGGTGTGGAGTCACCATGAGGCAACCCACAGGAAGAGACACTGCACTGCTGCCAACTCACTTTGGTGGTGTTCCGTGGCACTGTGATCCATCATATACAGGAAACTATCTGCGAAGCCCGCCACTGATGACAGTAATTGCTTAGTCACTGAGCCAGTGCAGGAAGCCCCATCTGATGACAGTGCTTGGCTTAATCACTGAGCCAGTGTGTATGTTGGGGCAAGTTGCACAGCACACCTGACTGATGCATAAAGTCAACAGTAAAATCCAGCTCCCTGATTTTGTGGTTTTCTCGGCCTATTGTATCTTGAGTCCTTCAGATCAAGGGGCTTAGGAGTAAATCGTTCTGAAATGAAGGGTTTACCTTCTAGATGTCGGATCAAGCCTGTTTAGTGCTTGTCTGCTGTTTTCATGCAGAGTAAGTCATGTCTGAACCAGCAGCACAGTTCAAGATTCCGACTTCATGAATTTACCAGACTGGAGCATGTCATGAAAAGAAGACATGCTACAAATAGCTTGGAAACTTGCTTTCAGCTATAGTATTTTGCATAGGAAATTGTGTTTTGTTTTATATTTTGGTATGAAATTCTAATTTGTAACTTACTTGTGACCTAAAAAAAAGGAAAATCAACTTTTTTAAAAAAACGAAGTGAATAAGTTCATCTCGGTGTGGAAGGGAACTCAGGTTTGGTTGGGTCTCCAGCAGGTTTTGCCCTGTACACTGAACTTGCCATATATTCTATGTCTTGCACTGTAGAAAAATGCAGAATTTGTATTTAGAAGCTGTGGTGCTAAAGACATGATGAATTGCGTATGTGTGCCTGAATTTGAGTGCATTTTAATTGACAATTACTGAAATACTATAGCATAAAAAAGCATTTGCTTGTTCATGCTTTTACAAAAGAATACATCGAAATTTCCATGAATGTTTTGTGTGTTCCTTGCATCTGCATATGTGCTAGGCAAAATGGTATGCCAAATGGCACCAGACAGGAGTTATGGATATGTCATTGGTCATGGATATGTCATTGTTTTATCATGGGAGCTGAATTTGCACTCTTTATGAAGTAGTGATTTATTATTGATGTGTGTACGGCCAAAGCTTCGACACTAGAGAACAATGTTCTGCCCATTTCAGCTGTGTAAAATGATGTTTGTGTGGCGGATTAGGATGTGCTGCATATGATGGTGTTGATTGCCGTCATTGTGAACTCCGTTCTCATTGGGATGGGGGACCTGGTGCATAGAATGCTGCCGGAGCTATCAGATACCCTCACCGTCGTTCTTGTGGTGGTTGTGGAGGTAAGGCAAGTTTCACACCGCTTCCCTGACCCATCACCTCCCCCATCCCCACCCCCCACCCCCAGTCACTCCCCAGGTTTTTCACTATTTCTATTCTCAATCTCTCCATGTTGAGCTGATCATCATTTTTTTTTTTTTTTTTAAATGTTTTATTCCTCCTCTCTCATCCCTCCACTCTACAGTTCCTTCCCTTTCTTCCTTTCTTCACGCACCATCCTTCGACATGGATTTAACAAACAATTTGACATAAGCATGTCCAGTACATGTACGAATGTAAGGATGTGTAGTTATAAACAATAAATGAATTATGAATAGTAAATATACAATTGTTACAATCTGGCAATTTTTCTTTGTGTTTTACTCAGTTTGAATGAGTGGGGGGAAAAAATTTTAAAAAAAAGAGAAAAAAGTAGTAGTTACAAGGAGGTTTGTTTTTCATTTTCAGTTACAAACTGACAGAACATTATAGTGACAAAACAGTATACTAGGTACTATAAATTTGAGAAAATAACATGCACCCACACAATGTACATACACACACACACACACACACATACATACATACACATACGTATGTACACATATACATACACATGTATATATGACTATACATACACACACCTGCATACACATACACACATATATACACATACATATACATACACATATACATAATGCAAATACACATACCAATACATATACAAATGCACGACTACAACACAGAGGCGAAAGGACACACATGCACACACACACACACAGGTAAAGGATACAGGAGAGAGTTGTTGGTTGATTATCATAAATGATACAGCATATATATATAAATACATGATACTCTTATCGCTAGTATCGGTTGAAGTTGATCTATACATAGTATAGTTTTTATCCTAGTAAGTTACGTGGAGTGAAACAAGTTAGAGTATGATGAGACCTCTTCGGAATGCTCAAGGTAGGTTTCTACAACTTCCTCTTTTCTTTTCTTTTCTTCTTTCACGGCATGCCACACACAGCTTCAATTCAAGACACTTTATTTTCTTTCATAAGAACTTTGTGTTGTGGTGGGAGCACATAAACACATGACATGACACAACATTGAATAATATAAAATGTGCAAATGCACTCACACCTGCACATGCCACAAATTTAAAAACAATATAAATAAAGTAAAGCTTTTTTTCTTATTTTCACATAAAATTTTTCAATAAAAAACCCACATACCCCTTTTTTTCCCATCCAGTAAAATTTAAAAAAATAAACTTTACGCTAAAAAAAACCGAAAAAAGGGGAACACACAAAAACCCCCATCACACACACACACACACACCCACCCCACAAAAATCTCTGGGGTGAAACTGAGGGAATTTTTTTCATTGTCACGGGATTACCCATCCCCCCCCCCAAAAAACCAAAAACCCCCATTCTCTCCCCCCCCCCCCCCCCAAAAACCCCCCCCCTCTCCCTCTCTCTACCCCAATTTCCGCCCTCCCCCTCTCCTCTATCTTTAAGGGCAGCTTTAAAAAATTTTTCCAGGTGGTGGGTCAGGGGATTTTTCAATGAACGGATTGTTTTGGCAAGAAACCTTACGAGTCAGTCTTTTGGGTTTCATTTTTCCCTTTTTGGGCCAAAATGGGCAAATTTAAAGGGCATTTTTTTTCAAAAAAGGGGGGAAAGGGGAGGGGTTTCCCTCACATACAATTTGGGGGAGTTTTCAGGCACTTTTTTTTAAAAACATTTCTCCAAATTTTGGGTTGCTTAACACCAAAAATTTTTTACCCACCCGTTTCCCCCATCTTTTCCAGCAAGCTTTTTGTTTTTCCTTTTAACCCAAACCTTTACCCCCTTTTAAAAAATTAAAAAAGGGGAACCCCAGTTTCCAATTTGCTTCGGTAGAATTTTTTAAAACTTTACAGTTAATCCAAGGTTATCTAAATTTTCCCTGTAAGCAATACCCTTGACTGACATTTTTTATACCCAGAGGAAAATTTAAAAGAAGTGAATGAAAGTTTGTCATGGGATAACAAAACCCTAAGTACGATATTCAGTCACCCTTTAACCCTTTGCAAACCTGAAAAAGGAAAATCCGAATAGGATAAATTTTTTTGGGGGAAAGGGCAGGACACCCCCTTGTTTCTGGTTTTTTAAGATCAAGGAAATTTTTGGTGTCCACCCACTGGGTAAAATTTGTTCACAATTTTTTTAAAACTCTATTTTGATTTAAGAGACGTGACTTGCAGTTTCATAAAAAATTTTGATGAAAAGGGGCGTCATTTTTCCCTCTGAGTCTTTTTATGTAGGGGGTAAACAGACAAGGAAAAACTGTACCTTGGGGAGCACCCTTGTGTAAAAGAAAGGGTTTAAAACAGGAGTTTTTGAAGCGAAAACCCACGGGGGGCGATTTACCAAAAAATCGATAATCCAGAGAATGGATAAGGGGAGATCCCAAATTTGTTTTAGTTTACTGGCCAAAAGATGGGGCTGTAAAATGTTAAAGGGCAGAGGAAAAAGCAAAAAACAGAATCCCTTTGCGAACAAACCTTGGGTTTTTTCAAAAAGGGGGAAAAACATGGGGAGAATTTAAAAGTGGGGCCCGTCTTCAGTGCCTCTTTTTGGGGTTTTTAAAAAGGCAAACTGTGGGGAAATCAAGCTGATCCCGAGTCTGCACTAACAGTCTTTTAATAAGAACCCGTTCAAAACTTTTCATAAAAAATAACTTTAAAACCCAACGGCCCGTAATCTTTAAGATTTTGGGGACTGCTTTTTTTTGGTACGGACATTTCCCCAAGGTTTTCCAAACACGGGGGACAATGTGTTTTTGCAAAGATAGGTTAAAAAGCTTTGGTTTAAAAAGGGGCCCGCAAGCTGCGAACTACATGATTTTAGGGTTTACCTTCCAAGCCATCAGGGGCCCCCCCGCTTTTTTTCACTTTTATCTTTTGAAAAAGGGCAGAACCCAACTTCATTTTCCTTCAAGTCTTTTTACCCCCGATCGTTTCGTTCCCTAGTTTTTGGCTATTTTTGGGGTATTTCCCAAAATTAAAATTTTTATGTTTAAGATCGAAACGACAATTAAAAGGAATTTAATTTTTCCCCCAGGAAATTCCTTTTCGTCTGAGGGGGCATTCCAAATGGAGGTGGGTTTTACTTGTCTTCCCCTGCAAAGTTTTGTACCTTTCCAGGCCCCTCCCCATGTTTTCCCGACTGAAATTTTTGTTCAAAACTTTTTCAATCTATCTTTTCTTTTTTTATTTCTTTTTTTAGTTTCTTTTTAAAATTTATCACCAAAGCCATCTTTTCCCGACGCAGGGTATCTTTTTTTCATTTAATGTTGTTTTGACCGCTTTTGATAACCCCCTGGCTTTTTGTTAGGGAAAAATTTACGAGGGGGGGGAAAAAGGGGAAACAAATTTCAGAATTTTAAGGGAATCTGTAATCCAACACCAGTGGCCCCCATTAACACGACAGAAAAAAAAACCACCCCAACTGGCAATTTTTAAAACAGCCCCCCCGTTTTTTTTCCCCCGAGTCAGTAGACCATACTTTTATGTTTTTCGCCCGGTTTTTTCCCCCCTTTTTTTTCTGACATAAGTTTGGGTTTTGATGGACAACCCTTTTTTTATCCGCTTTCCTATATGATGGGGGCCGGGAAAATTTTGTACGCCCCCTTGGGTTTCCAAAGCTTTATCCGGATTTTTTTACGGGGAGTACGCATGGAACATAATTTTTGAAAGGTAGGGAAAAAGGGTTTCCCAAAATTTACAGTAGTTTAAAGCCCGCGATAAAATGAGGGGGATCAAGAGCGATCGAAAAGTCGGGGTTTTGTGTCGGGAGGTTCCCAAATGCTTTCCGTTTTGGGGTTGGTGATGGTGGAAAGTAACCCGTGGTCACAAAACTTGTCCAACACGTGGAAGATTCTTGGGTCTAAAGAGAGTTTAAAGTTCTTATCTTGAGTTCACAGCTTTTTTTGACAAGGACGTTTTTTTTCCCAACACCATCTTTCTTCACAAAACACAAAACCCCCCCCTTCCCCGACTTTTGCCTGTTATTAACCCATCTCTGTTTCTAAAAGGGGGGCCCCAAAAACCGGGGTTGAAAACCCCCGTAAACCCCTTTCTTCTCCTTAAACCATGTTTCATCAACAGATCGACAGCATCACGAATTCAGATAAAATTTCACGCTCGCTTGCAGTTCCCCGAAATTGTAAATTGGGTTTTTTGCAAAGGGGGGGGTCGGGGGAGCGGACATTGGTAGAAATTTTTGGGCAGTGGGGGGTGAAACCGGGGCTTTGGGGCCTTGTCGCACGCCTCCCGCCCTCCACCTTTCCCCACATGCTGGGTATTTTTTTGGGGGAAAAGTTGGCAAAGATTTCAAAGGGGGGGAGAGGGGAAAGGGCAACGCAAGCATTTTGAGAGGGGGTGGTGAAATGTCAACAGAAAATCCCGACGTACCTGGGCGTGAAACCCCCTTTTTGAATCTGTGCTTTCGGAAATGAATATAAATATTGAAAAATTAAAAAACCCCCACAGCACTGTCACCTAAAAACAGCGTCGAAAAACATCAAAGAAAATTTTTCCGGGAAACCCAAATTGCACAAATTTTGTCACAGCAATTCAACCCCGAACCAAAATTGTTTAAAAAAAGACGGGACAAGTTTCCCCCCAATGGTCGCCCGCTTGTATAATTTTTGATAGGAAACGACTAAGTACTGTAACCTTTGTATAAATATTGAAAACAGATTGGGATGATTGAAAATAAAAACCCTAACCCAAAAAATAAAAAAAATTTTTTGAAAAAGAGTTATAAAATAAAAAAATTTTTTGCAGCGCCAAGGGCCCCTATCCAGTTTTTTTAAAAAAAAAAGAAAATGTTTTTTCAAAAACAAAAAAAAAGTGTGGAAAAGGGGGAGCCAACTTTCTTTAAATTCTCTATTTTGTGTTGTTCAAAAAAGATAAAATATTTTTCTGATTCCAATCTGGTTTTTAAGGGAAAATTTTTGAACAACGGGAAAATTTGGGTAATATTTTTTCAATTTTGTCTTTTATATTTAAAATTTAGCCCGAAGCAAAAAAAAAACTAAGGCTTTTTGGGTTGGAATATTTTTTTTTAAATCCCAACAAAAAAAATTTCTTTATAATTTGAAAGGGAAAACACAATGTGGGCATTTTTCCTTAAGCTTTTTTCAAAAACCCGGGCCAAAAACTGTTGACAAATTGGGACAATCTTTCAAAATTTGGAAAATGCATTGCTATCCCTATTACAAAAATTGCAAAAAGGGGAATCGGTAATTTTAATCCCCGAAAAAAAATATTTCTGAGTGGGGGGAGTCTATGTAATAGTTTGGTTTGAAACCCTCGGCGGGACACTTTTGGGAGGGTTTATAAAATTGGAAAAAAATTTTGCTTCCCGCTCAGTTTTCAAACAAGTTTTCCCTTTTTTTTATTGGTTGGAATAGCAAACATTTTTCCAAATTTAAAAAAGGTCCCCGCACTGTTTATTGCCCTTTTTAAAAAAAAAAAACCATGGTTTTTCGTTTTTAAAATTTTTTAAACGGGTTGGGGTTTGCACATTTAACTTTTTCAATAAGTTGGCTGGGGTCGCAATTTCCCCGGACCTTTTTAAAATTTGGGGGCTAATACCTTTGGGACTTAAGCAGAAAAAAGGGTTTTAAAGTTTAAAACTGACCATTATCAATTTAAATTTTAATTTTTACATAGAAAATGTCTTGGGAAAACCTTCTCCAAACCCCAAAACCCTTCGTCCCCGTAAAATTTTAATGGTTTTTAATTTAATACATTTAGACATGGGAAATTTATGCAAAAGAAAATACACAACTTTTTTTTCATATTTTTTGTAATTTTTTTTACAACATCCTTCCAGAATGGGTTTTTCCAAAATTTTTAATAATAATATTGCATTTCAGCCCAAAAGGGGTTTTTTTAAAGGCCAACCAGGAAAAATTTTTAAGGGGAAATTTTCCCTTTCCCCTCAGAAACAGAGTTCAGTCTCCTTAACCAAAATAACTTCATAGAAGACAAAAAGTTTCCAACATTCAGCACTTCAATCCACCTTCAAAGTACTGTTTTCAACCACAGACCTTTGATTTTGCCTTGTTTGCCATTCCACAAAAACATGTACAGTTCTTTTTCTAAAGATTTCAAAAAATAGTCTGGTGGGTCAGGCAAATTAATTAATAAATAGATAATTTTTGAAAACACTAAGTTTTTTTTTTTTTTTTTTTGCTGTCCCAACCTCTGCGCTACCTCAGAGGCATTTGCACCCACGCCGCTCATTCCGACACTCCGTCCACAGCCATACCCATGGCCGGCCCCGCCGCAGCCCCGACACCAGCAATCCACAGGGAGCAGTCAATGTCAAGTCGTCATGAGGCAACCCACCGGAGGAGACCACTGCACTGCTGGCCGAGTCACTTCGGTGGTGTTCAGTGGCGCCTGTTCTGATCTAACATACGCAGGACACCACTACTAAGCCCCCTACTGACGACAATAATTGCTTAGTCGCGGAGCCGGCGTGAGTGAGCTCTCCCTCCGGAGGGCGCCACCACGTCCGTCCAACGACAGCCCCCATGGACTCGCCGATACCGGTGGCCCCGACGGAACCAAACCAAGGCCACAGACGCGGAGAGGACATCGAAACTGAGGTCCCCCATGAGAGCAGGGCATGAAGGGCCACAGAATTTGAGACATTTTTTTTTTAATGCTGATCAATGGAATGAGGATGATTAAGATGATGCTACGGATTTCCATGTCGGTCTGAGACTACATGACAGGGCTGTACTCTACGCTTCCTTTCATAATATATCCTGGCGTCAACCAGGCCCGAGAGATACAGGCACCTGCAGTGTTGGTCATGAAATTTGAGCAACAACCTTCAGAAACGCATCCATTAAGTGGATGAAACTCGACTGTGTGGTCCCAGTCTTCCCAACTGAGTCCGCAGCAAACTCAACTCTGGGTAGGAGCCGGTCGGGGCAGAAAAACCCACATGACTCTGATGGGATTCGAACCCACGACCTCCCAGCCGGGAGTCCGCGACGCTAACCACTTCGCCACGGCGGCTTTAATAACAGTTATTTTTCCATACGGAGTAATCTGTCTTTTTTTTCCAAGACGCTAAGATGCGTCTGATTGAAAAAAGTTTGTCCTCGTAGTTTAGTTGTACAATAGTGTCAGTGTTGGTGGAAAATGTAATGCCTAAAGCCTTAAAAGTGCCTGGGTCCCAAACAAAATTCTTATCACGCATATATTGCATGCCAGAATTTTTTCTGCTACCTATCCAAACAACTTGGGTTTTGTCAAAATTTATTTTTAGACCAGAGATATGTGCAAATCTTGTAAGGGTATGTACTGCTTTAATAAATGACTTTTCTGATCCATCAAGGCACAATGTTGTGTCATCAGCAAATTGGATAGTAAGTTTACTTTATTTTTAATTTTAATTCCTTTAATGTTCACATTACGGCGGATCATGAGAGACAATATTTCCGCACAGATTAAATACAAATAAGGTGAGGCAGGATCCGCCTGTCTGACTCCTCTTTCTATTGAAAACCAAGGAGTGTATTGGCCATTGACCCAGTCGGGAGAAATTTGGGTTTTTTATTT
>CM031603.1:58287717-58341478 GCA_018398815.1 Conus ventricosus
ATTCCCTCCAGGTCTTTGTTTCTCCTTGGAGAATCCTGAATCTCGATTAAGATAAGGGGGTAATTTGGGATTGCTCTGTATCCAAGTCAACCCGTGACATGTATCTCTTTGTCTTACTACATTTCCCCCCTAGGAGCAGGCAGTTGCGTGGAGGGGGCAGAGGCAGACTACTCAAGGCCTGAAGCGACTGGTCTTGCACCGGAACAATGTGCCTGCAGACAACAAGGTGCTGATGAAGGTCCAGCACTTCATGTCCCTCAGAGACCCCTTCAAAAAGATCCCCCTCCTCACCCTCCACAAGGGGAGTGTGTCGCCTTGTGCCATGCCCCCCATCACAGTATGATGGTGCAGCATTACACATGTGAACAGGCACAGCCTTGTCTGGATTTTAGCTTGCATTGTTTGATCCAACGTTTGGACCTGCCCTGCAGATGTAGATAAGGAAGTCTCTGACTGTATGCTCTTCTTGGGTGTGAGCAAGCTCTCACCGTTTCTTGTGTTGATTTCATTAAACATGTAGAATTCAATTCATGTATGCGTTGAGAGTGTCTTAAAACAGTTTTATTTTAAATTTAAAGCTAAAAGAAACGAGTCAGTGAAAGACAATTTTCCTCCAGCCTAACCGCAGTGAGAAAGTAAATTATTGCACATTATAGTAAATAAATCTGCTCATTTACACACACACATGAATATAATGTAAAGTTTCCTACAGTCAACATTTTTGTGTTGAAAGATTACATCCAGATCAGTTTTTTTTTTTCTGTGATCTTACCAACATACAATCTCACCATTTTGGGTTCGGTTCTTTTACTGAATTGCATGCATGAAAGGCTTACAGAAATGAACTATTTTAAACTTCGCATGGCATGTTATGAAAGAGAAGGGGCATGCATTTATGGTGCTACCGTTAAACCTTGAACGCATTTTGTCCAGTCTGGTGCAGTAGGTGGCCAAGACTGTGTTAAGTTACATGCTGCCTGCATTTTTAAGCATGAATTGAAGACTGTGTTAAGTTACATGCTGCCTGCATTTTTAAGCATGAATTGAAGTGTAAGCAAAACATATTTGATTTAGAAAACAGTTTTTATTTGATAAATACTCAATTGAGCATGCCAACATTTTGCATGTGAACATTTTAACAGAAATTTATATATGTTTCTGTTTATTCCAGATGTCAGTCATTGTGCTTTGATAGTAACAAATATTTTATGGTGACATGTTGTCAAGTGTCCATTCAAATTTTGACCGTTTTGCTAATCCTAGTCTTAAGTGCATTTAGCCATGCCCATTCTTCATTGTGATTTCCATTGACATATTTTAAAACTATTTTTATACAAGAATAGCATGTAACACTTTCCTTTATTCTTTACGGAATTTCATGTATAAACAACTGACCATATTTTTTTTTTTGGTTTGCGATGCATGTGTATACGAGTAATAAAATTATAACAAAATCACAATGCTTCCAATGTATAATGTATGCTTTGAGACTCAGGACTTCTTTAGAGAGGTTCCTATTTTGTCCCTTGCTACCTCTTCAGATTGTATAATGTAATCTTTGTAACCTTGCTGGTTTCACCATTACATCGAGGACTTCTTTGTCAGAAAGCCCCTGAATCTTGTTCTTCTGTACCTTTGTACACTGTGCATTTTCAAATTTGATTGGTTTCCTCGAGTAGACCAAGGATTTTACTTATGTGGAAGCATCTGGATATATTCCTCTGAAATATCTTTTTGTTTGAGGTGTAGAATACGTGCTTTAAAATCTTACAGGTTGCTGCAGTAGACTTGAGATTTATTTATCCAACAGCTTCTGGATTTTTGTTTCTTGGTAACTATTTCATCTTAGCTGTATAATAGTGCTTTGAAATACCACTGCTTCCCTAGTACCATTGAGGACTTCTTTTCTAGTAAATTTTCTTTCTGTTTTTTTTTAGTTTGTAATAGACAATGAATGCTTGAAATCTCATTGGTTCCATGGGTGGGAGACGAGATTACTTTAAAGCAAGTCAGAGCTTAGGTTTCTGATCAGTGTGAGGGACAGAGAATCAAAACAGTTTATATGTGGCATTCTTGTTAATTTGATCCAGCACCTCATTGCTTGAATGCTGACACCATGAACCTAAGCAAGTTATCTCTGCCAAGGAGGTTCTAGTTTCACCAGGGTTGGCTGATTGGCTTTCCTGTTAATAAGATTATGCAGAAACGACCGAACCAGCTTTAAGAATGGGTGGACAGATAGCTGTGACCCAGGTGAACCCTCATATGATGTTGGTGGGGATTCAGCTCAAAAGGCTGATTCAGGATCTGCTGAGCAAAATTAGTAAAATCTTCCACTGGACATGAACACTACAAACTTCTTGTCTACCATCAAGTATCTATGATTGAAGTTATATACATTTATGGAATATTTATTTAAACTTTCATTTGATACAAACATTGTCTCCTCCCCCCTCCCCTCCCCTCACCTCACAAAAAAGTATACGGGTGAAACTCATTGCGTACCACTGTTACTTTCCCTTGTAAATTTTCATTTTATTTCATTCCTGAATTGCCTTGCTCAAAGAAATTGACATCACTTCAACATAGAAGCCGGCCTACAGAATCAATCTTTAGTATATAGTTAGATTTTGTGCCGTTTGATTCTTTTTTCTTCTTCCATTTTTCCATGAGGATCTGAATCAAAGAATGTACCCTGGATCCATTTGTCCGTGGCTGAGGTCTGTTGTCTCCGTAGTGCTCATCTAGTTATGACTGAAAAAGGTGAAAGAAGATGGTACAACAAAACACATTTCATGCAAACGCATCCCCCAAATCGCAAGGTTCCCCTGAACAATGCGTAGAGAATTCTCGACAGTCCAATCAGAACATAAAGAGTTTGTTTCTCCTTGTTTCTGTATTTTTCAGTACATTCTTAGTGTTTAAACACCAGTAAAGGGGAAGCCACTGCCGAATCTAATCTTGTAGACTTGGATTGTATCTTGTAGACCTGTATGCTTTTCTGGCATTTTGCTTTTCTTGTTCAGCATAAATGTGAATCCCTTGACTTCTAGCGAACATCCAACATTCTCATGCATAATTTGATTGGAAACAGCTTCTGAGTTTTCTATGACTTCTCAAAGTATTCCATGACTGGTACTTGCCCTTATCGTTAGATCGATTTATACTACAGGGCTTAAAATGGTCTATCCAAAAATCAGAGGAAAATTTCTGAAGTGGCGAAGCCACAAATGCGTGCCTGCAAAGCAGGCACGCCCTGCTAGGGGGTCTGGGGGCATGCCCCCCCCAGAAAATTTGAAAATCTAGAACAAAATCTGTGCACTCTGGCTCATTCTGAGCCCTATTTTTGGGAAAAAAATTGAACAGAAAAAGTGCAAGATTTAATGCAGAAAAGGTACATCCATACAGATATTCAATCCACTGTCAAAGACAAGACAAAGGTCTTAAACATCTAAATCTAAAATGATATTTATATCAACACATTTCATGTGAAAAGAGCATAAAAAAGACCAACAGGTTATCAAGACAAAACAAAATGGTTATTGGTGGAGACACAGTTATCAAAATTCAAAACTCACGTTTGGAATGTGGAACTAAGCAATCTGAGAGGGGCTGGTTCTGTCGCCTCTTACGACAAGCACAGCCAAGCTGCAGAAATATTCTTTCCCTTCCCCTTGTCTGCAGGGGAAAGCTGCCCATTTAATCTTTAGGATGGGTCGGAAGAAGCATGACAGGGTGCTCTGCTTCTTCTTCTTGGGTGATGAAGGCATTTCAATTTCAATTACTTCTGTAGTACGGATGCTGACTGCAGAAGGCACATTGCTTGAAGACCGATTCTCCCTATGTTCAGCTTCAAGTGTTAAAGATCGATCCAAGTCTGTAGGTCCTGCACTTGAACTACGGGTGGGATCAATGGACTTTCTTTTCATGGCGAGTCTTTTGTTCAAGGCACTGCTTGACTGCGAACGTGGATTCTTTTTCTGCATGACATCTATGGTTGGGGGGTCTGAAGCTTTCTTTGACTTTGAGGCTGTATCAGTGGTAGTGACAGTGCTTCTGGCCTTTTGTCCTGTCTGCTTTTTTGATGAGACACTGTTATTTTCAGTGTTTGACTCCACGCATGGATTCTCCTTCTGTGCAGCATCCAAGTTTGGAGAGCTTGTAGCTTTCTTGGGTCCTGTGCTGTTGATGATATCATCAATAGCCTTCCTTTTTGTTGTCAGTTTTTTAGCTGAGACACCAAGGGACGTTGCCTTTTGACCTTTGAGCTGTTGGTTTCGCTCCCTCCTCTCTTTGTCCTTCCTTGCGGCAGTCATCATATTCTGGACAAGCCGCCGAGGCACAGGTTCCTTCAAGAAATCCTGTTTCTTGAAGTATTGCACAGCTGATTTCCCACTTGCTTTAAGGCTCATTTTCACAGTCTGGATGGCTGAATATGTTTCGATGATGTATCGATGACCTCTCCCATGACACTGAATGATGATTCCACAATCGGGCCGTGAAAGCAACTTAATGCTCCTTTGACAGCTCGTTTCAGCACAGGGTACTTTTCATTGTCCAATCCTGTCCACCATTTATCCACTCTTTCATCCTTTCCTATCACTGGAATTGAACGATCACTTTGGAAGCTTCTTACTTCCCGCTGAAACTCATCTTCTTCCTGATCTGTGAGACCCAGTGGGAGAAGAGTAGACAGTTTTCCAAGTTCTTTTTGGCCTGTGGTTGTTCCCTTGTTTGTGGGTCGACACATGTAAAGCACCGCAACACTTGTTGTTCAGAGGCATTTTCTCAATCAGCACTTTGCCACAAGAAACAAACCCTTCCCTAGCAAGCATCAGGAGATTTTTCTTGATGCTGTCATCAGCTGTTCTGCGGGCCAAATCTTTGAGAACATATGTCCCAAGGAAAAATTGAGACTCGGGTAAGATGGCTTTCTTGTCATCCAGGTCAAGTTTCTTCAACTTCACTGGCCCCCTGCAAGAAGCTCTGGCCGCACAAAGTACCCCAAGAACTCTTTCAGCAGCTCCTCCTGTTTTGAGTGCAGTTCGTGCATCATGGGTTCCTGTCTTTGAAACACTTTGATGTATTTGAAAAGAGTAGAGAGTACATTGATGTACAGATTCAGCTGGAGCAATGTATTGTCCCGATGAATGAACAGTTTCTCTGTTATCCGTCTCTTTCTCTTTCGGCCATCATTGGTGGCAGATTTAAGGCCGACTTTGGCCTCCTTCTGAATTTTCTTGATAGCAGCTTTCGTTTTCTCACTTACATTTCTTCTCGCGAACACTTGCTCAATGTAAACTTTGTACAGCTTTTCATCACTTTCATCAAGAAAGGAGAAGTAAAATACCAGCAGAGCATCATACAGCCTCAACGTGTCTGCCACTACTTCAGTAAGCGACAGCCAGCGGTGCGGAACATAGCCCTTCGGCGAGGTAGGTGTGATCCCAAGAGCCAAACAAATATCTGCAAGAAGGCTGCGGGGATATGGAGACCATCTGCTGTCAGTGTGCAGATCTGTCATCAGTTGTTCAATGTACTTTCCGAAGGGAGAGCAAAAGGCCTTTGCAGCAATGTGTGCATGATGGCACGTGTCCCCATCTACATCTAAGAGATGGGGGGCTTTACTTGACCGGATCAGAGTCTCCAACCCTGCCCTTTTTCCTCTCATCACTGCGCAGGAATCCATCATGACAGAAAGCAAATTGGACCATGGCAAATCCTTCTCAGTAAAGACTTCCTCCAACTTTTCAAAGAGTTTCTTACTTGTGACCTTTTTTAAAGAAAAGGAGGTCAGATGATTAATGACGACTTTCTCTTGGCTCTCAGAATAATGGCTAACAAGCACTGTCACAACTTTCTCATAGTTCGAATTCATTGCTTCGTCCATGTTCAGAGAAAAATAAGATGATCTTAATTCTGCAAGGAGCTCTTCTTGGAAAAAAGAAGCAACTCCAAACTTAAGTTTATATGATGCTGTTGTATTGGAGGCTGCCATGTTGTCGAGAGCTTTCACATCATGCGCCAGGGCTTTAGTCAGATCCACCAGCTTTGGCACAGCAGCTAGGGCGAGGTTATTTTCTGCCACGAAACTGATGAGCTGTGAACAGAATAACAAACAGTGTGTTTAAAATGTGTACGTGATTGCAGTGTTTGGATTTGAACATATAATTATACCTTCAAAATATTTCTGACATAAAACCACTTGACTTTGACAGCTTTAAGGGTTAACTTAAAGTAAAAAAACAAACAAACACAACCCTAAAAAATGGATTTGTTCTAGATATAACAGCAAAATTACATGCAACATAAATTGTTGGGATCACTGTTTTGTAGCATCACATTTCAAAGAACAGGCCCTTTCAGTCATTCAAACATACCAAGAGGAAGACTAAAACACAGAAGTGTTGTGCGATCAAAACATACTTCAATTAATATTGAAAGCCAAGCTTTATAGTTACTACTCACCATGGCTTCAGCATTCTGTGCCCTGTCTTCAAGAGGCACAAGCGGGATTGTTCGAGTAAGCGAGGGATCCACTGGCTTTTTGGCAAACATCGGATGGGCTCCGTATGCAGCTTCTTCGGAAAGAGATTGTCCTGCAAAATATAATTGCAGACCTGTCTACCTCAGAATATAAAAAATAGTATTCAATATTGCAAATTATAGTATTCCAAGACAAAAAAGTGTACTTTTGTGACCTAGTACTAACTGCACCTTTGGACCCGTTTTGATAGCGATTATGAATGAACTTGTACTCCTTGGGCAACACAATCTTCAGCTTCCAGGCGTTATGGATATGGAGAAGAATAACAAAGAAAAACAATAAAAAGTGTTTTCCAGTATTCTGGAGCTAACAAGAGCTGCAATCCATGGATACTATCATGGCACCGACTGTTTACTGTTCACTATCATTGGCACTGTGACTGAACCAAAGCCACTCACCCCCTTGACCAGTTTTGACCTTGACCTACTTCCAATGCTACAGTGTATGCAAGGATTTCATAATAGTGTCTAGAATGGGGGAAGGGGACAGGGAGACTGATATACAAAGATAGAGACACTAAAGAATGTCAGTGGAAGACTATAACCAGCAGGATGGGGTTCCCCCCACCCCCCTTCACCCTCCTCTCTTTTCTGGAGGTGGTTGAGAGTGGTAAGACCAGAGTGTTGTGAGATATAGATCTCTCTCCATTCCCACCCACCACCCTCTGTGTTGTCTGTCTGCCTGAGCACATGTATACATGTCCTGTGTGTGTTAAGGAGGGAGGGAGGGAAGGAAGAAGACAGACAGACTGGCAGATAGGTAGGTCAGAACTGGCAAGAGGTGCTGTGGGGAGGAGGGAGGGGGTGGCAGGAGGCTAAAATCTACATAAACAGAAAGAGTACAAGCCTTGGAGAAAGAATGGTATGTTATAAGCGATTTATACATTCTGCCTCCAGGTCTGATGCAAGGCAATGATGTAATCAAAACTAGGCTCCTTCACCCCTGTTTGACCTGGTCCAGAATGGATGTGGACTTTGACTTGTCAACTCAGTATCCCTCTTTCAGCAGGGGAGGGCTATCTGCATGAATACCTGAAGTGTGTGTGTGTGTGTGTGTGTGTGTGTGTGTGTGTGTGAGGATTAAGAAGAGAAAGACAGTGGATCTAAAGACAGGGAGGGATTGAGAGAGAGAGAGAGAGAGAGAGAGAGGGGGGGGGGGGGGGGTTGATCACACAGAATCACTTCACTGTAATCACAATAGCCTTGGAATAGTCCCAACAGTATCTGTGTTGAAAATTGCAAGTATTAGTTTGGCCTGATGACTGATAAACACTGAATGGTTCCAATGACTAAAGTAATAGATCTATTGAGCCACTAAACTAAGTAAAATCATGGCAATCATCAACAATCTTCAATTCACAGTAACCTGTACAGTACAGTAACAGTATCAGGTGATTCCTCGGGAAAAAAAATCGATTTCACAGTAACCTTCCCTTTCCAACAAACAAACAAACAAACAAAAATCTTGACAAATCAAAGTAAAATACAAGTGTAATCACGGAGAACATCATACAAAATTCAAGGGAGATCCGGGAAAAAGGAAAGAATCTAATTCCGACAGTATGCTCTTTATTCCGTTTGTTAATGTTATGTCCCTTGAATTTCGTATGATCTTTCCATGATTTCCAAATTATATACAAGATTGCAAATCTTACCTGGATGTCCAGAAGTGCCTTGCACAGCAGCACAGCGATCGCGGTGTCTCTTTGTGACAAGATGCTCTTTCAGTGTGCCGATCCCGCGGAAAGTGTAGACGATGTCTGTGGTGCACAGTACACATCTTGCACTGCCTGGCACGTCAACCTTTCGAATATGTTGACCGATCCGCTCGAATTGATCAGGATCTGACCTCACTTTCACGGACGTTAAAGTCCACTCCCACCTCCATTTGTTTTTGATCCCGCTTTCGTCAAACTTCTCTCCACGTTCGATGATTCTCACAGTCGCCATCTTGATAGATTAGGCGCCTAAAGCTACCGGTGCGAAATGGCTGTTTGCGACTTTGAACCGAATACGAATCAGAACCATATGCGAATGCGGACGCGTTTGGGGCGTTTTAGATCGGGTTTCTTTCCCCCGAGGAAATCGATTTTTTTTCCCGAGGAATTTTTTGGCTTCCCGAGGAATTTCTCGGATCCGAGGAGGATTTTAAGCCCTGATACTAGCTTTTTCCTCCCCCTCATTCATTTACCCATGTACAAACAAGTCAACAGCAAAAACAGTGAGTATAAATAAAACATTCAGCTTCATAAAGTTCGAGCGATACTTTTTGATATCAAGATAGTGCTCAACTTTAATACAAATGAGACCAAAGTTATGACATGGAGGTGGGGAGGGGGCATGTGTGGAACAAATTTAGAAAAAGATAGAACAGAGTTTTGATACAATCAAATAACCACTGATGACTTTTCTCATCAGATACAAACTCTCCACACGCCCAGGGAGACTCGAGGCTTTAATTCATGCAAGGTACCTCCAGGACACTTATGAAATGTACAGCTGTGGTCTTGAAATTCAAATGTATACCAATGAATATTAGAAATATCAGCAAGCCAGGGGTACAGAAAACAGTTTCATATACTGTGGTCAATGAGCAATGGCAGATTCACACAAGAAGTAGAACAGATTAGTAATGCAAGCATCAAATGGATTCAGACTCGCATGTTATGTAAGTACGTAACTCTTTAATGAAGAAAACAAGAGGGTTAGTTGTAAAACAAGTACATGACGGAGGGAATGGCGGTCCCATTTACCTACTTAAAATAATTTAGAATATGCATAATGAAGCCATCACATCTACTTCTAACAATCATGATTCAGATGAAGCTATATTCTCCTAACCCTATCCCCTCCATCTTTCCTGCTAACGCCTGCTCTTAAAAAAGCATTCTTGGACCTAGCTATCTTTTACTGGAACATAGCAGTGATTACATTTCACTAGAAACAACTCACTCAAATAAAATGATTGACAATGACACAACCATGACTGCCAGATCAACTGTGTAACAGCAAAGAAGGCAGAAGGAGGATGAATGACGACAGTTAAGCATAGGTAAAGGACAAGTATTGAAAATTCACCATCGGCTCTCATTGGACACTCCACCAATTTACTGATTAATCAAATGCTCCACTTTTTTTTTTCATGCTTTTACAGAGAAATGACCTCCACAAAGAGGAACAGGAAGAGAGGTCCGGACTGGCTCCACAGATGGATAAATACCACATAAATCTCTACCATACCCTGTGCGCATTCTTCAAGAACAAAAATCACCCTATCCTTCACACACTCACAAAAAACAACTGAGCCACCAGCCACAGCAACCACTCTACCTATAAAACTAAACCTTTAGCTGGATGTAAACTGTACTTACCACAATTACGACCAATATAACTGTTTCACTGTGAAACAAGATGCATCGTTTCATAAACATCAGATAAAAAGAAGGAGGGTGCTTGTATGTAAACCATACACCTACTCAGAGGGATATAGTCAAAAGAGTTGCACAATTTTACTTTTGGTTTCAAACAATGTTCCATAATCAAACTGAGAAGACACCATCATAATCTTCAGTCAAAATGGTTAATGACAGTTCAACTTCTTCTGTAGCATCCTACTTAATACTACACGGGAAGTCAACAATATTTTAGTCAAGCTTTGATAACCTATACAAGTGTCATTTGAAGCACTGAAAAAAAAGTTTATATTACCTATTCACATAATATCATTCCACAGTCACTGTCAAAACTATCTACACATCTGTGGTGTTTAATAAAGCTATGATGACAGAAAACAGCAATTAAAAAAGAAAAAAGAAAAAAAGATATGACATGCTGTCTAAACAAACAAGCAAAAAAGACAAACAAGCATCAGACTCACACTCAGTAGATAACCATACTTTCTAATCTTTTCGAAGAACACCTACCCTCCCCCCACTGAAAAAATAAAAGCATACAAAAAACAAAACAAAACAAAACCAACCACTCATACAAAAACCCACTGAAATGTCATCCCAATTTTTTCAACTGACAAGACTCTTTGAATTTTTCTGAATAAGCCACACTTTCCCACTGATCAGATAATACGTAAAAAGCAATAATCATTACAAAGTGCTGAAACGGTAACACCAAAGGACAACTGCATGCTGTCAATTAAAACTTGAGTGTGTTAAGCTTGAGCGAAGTATGCACTGAAACTCAAAAAGTACTTTTATCACTTGAAAAGTCCAGTCTGTTAGTCCCAAAGTTTGCCTACAGTGTGTTCCTTGTCGTAACATTCACAGAACCAGCCCAGCGTCCAATTCTAGAAGCTGTCTTCGGCGTCCTTGACGAACTCATTCTTGAAATGACGGAAACGCTCGATGACATGCTCCACCGAATGCTCTCCATGCACCTTGTTGTCTCGGGTGCGCACGTTGACAGTGTTGTTGG
This sequence comes from Conus ventricosus, assembly GCA_018398815.1. Lineage (NCBI taxonomy): Eukaryota > Metazoa > Mollusca > Gastropoda > Neogastropoda > Conidae > Conus > Conus ventricosus. The sequence continues at coordinate 58,298,692 of CM031603.1, forward strand.
CCAGCTCCTTCTCTCCCACCACTGAAACAACATCAACATCAATAGAGACATGCTGTTGTCTCACTCTGAATTAGATACAAAAAAAGTTTTTAACCCGCCAGAATCCAATATTGAGCTAATCGCTGCCTATCGATATCCCCTCATGGGACATTCCTCAAATGGGCTGGTAATGGCAACTCATAGAGGGAATGTTGGACTAAGAAAGGTCCTGGAAATCACATCACTGGTCAATATTGAGTACAGACCGCCCATTTGACACTGACCAGCACTCACACTAGATGAAGTGGGCAATCATCATCAGTCACTGATCTATCTGAGGAAGATCCCAAAATGAAACTAAAATCTTGCGATTTTTGGTCAACGATTCAATCCAGCACATGAAAACCTTTTCCAAATTTAAAGATCATTTTTATTTCAAAGCAAGTCACCAGTTTCTAACAATATGTGCAAGTGTTGCTGACCTTTTCTTTTGTCATGACAAAGCATACCTTACTCACTCTGACCTGCAAACCTTGCAGCATGAACAGACTTGACCAGTTAGTGGTTTGCACACCTGTTAATAGGTATTTCTCATTACAGATTATTGGCCATTAAAACCAAAGAATGTGGAAACTTCTTAGCTCTTAACACTGAAAAGTGATACATATTGTCCGTTTCAATTAATGTATTTCAATTAATGTTTCCTTTAATGTAATCATGACATAACATGTTGAAACTTTCTGTGGCATATCCTGTTCCACTCATCTTGTAACCCCCACAGAAAGCCAGTCTCTCATATGCAAATTTTAAATTAAAAAAAAAAAGCAAAAGTCTGTTGCATCATGAGATAACATACTACATGACTTGGTTGTTAATTGTATGTTTTGGTAGTTCGGATTCTCATTTAACACTTTCATCCTGGAGGTTATGCTTTCATGCACACCTGGTTTGTTTGTTCATCAGCAAGACTGCTTACTGAATAAATTCAACAAAACATGGTTAAAAGATGAAAAGCTACCCGAGGACAGACAAGTTACATATTGGAGTGGATCCATTGTGCAGGTCCAAATAAAAACAGGGATTCAAGATCCGTTAGCAAGATCATGCAAAAACTACCGAAGCAATTTTAATGAAACTTTGTAAAAAAATTAAGAGTGGCCCAAATTCATTTAATTCTGATGCACAATGCAGCACATCCATGGTGTGGATCCGGATCAAAAAGGTGATGTAGGATCCATTTGATTGCAGCTGGAGTCTACGCTCTCCCGATTTCTCCTAACTTCTTTTGAGGTGATCTTTTACAAAATGCACCAAACAATCCAAAAACACTTAGTGAAAATTGCCTGAGATCAATTTTGGTTTGTAAGTGGAATTTTGAGTAAAAAAAAGAATAAAGAACTGTTTCTTCAGCTTAATGACAACAATAAAGGTTAAAAGCATTTTCTAACAATGCCCCAACCTCAATACATCATACAGCACACAGAATTATTCCCCAGAGTCTGGGACCCCACCCCCCCCTAAACACACACACACTCCTACATGCACTCGCTCACACACACACACCATACATAACACTCGCTCACTCACACACACACAGACACTTGCTCACACACATACTTGCACATAACACACACACACACACAAACACACGCACAAACACACACACACACTCACCAAAGATGAATTTTGTACTGGGCCAGCTGCGCATGCGGATTTCTTGTTCATGGTGGTGCCAGTGTCAAGGTCATGGTCACACAGAAGCCAGCATCATGGAATCTGCTGCTTCACCTGCACAGCACACGACTGTACACTGTTTTTTCTTTTCTTTTTTGATACTGTGATTGTTCTGAAGACATTGCACGGACTTTGCTCTTTCTGCTGGATTTTCTGGAGGTTGAGCGATGCAGCTGAGAGTATGTGCATGGGGGTTTCGTGCATCTGTCTGTCTGCGCACACCCCACGCGTGTGGGTGTGCATGTATGTATTACTTTTTTTCCAGGTGACAAACAAATTCTATGGAGTGAGCTTTTAATCAGTTTTTGAGCTTTTGTAGATACTGGTGACTATATAAACCCCATATAATCATTTGGGACATACATACACAAAAAAAGATCATTCTGTATTTCACCCTGGGGCAGTAATCTGATGGTACAGAAATTTTGGTTTCCATCACTATCATTTACGTCAAATTTCCAAGGTTGCACAAAATGATATATCTTATGGACCTTACCAGAGACATGAAATGCAGGTAACACACAATTAAATTATTACCATACAACAATACCATACAAGTATTTTTAAGTAATCAGATGACTTCATCCAATGCTGCTTGTGGCATCTATCTAATTAGCAAATACACAGACTAGATGCACATAGGATGAACTAGGACACTTCCTCTGCCCATCAGTAGATACAATTCATCATACTGAGATGCAGTAAGTCATTTTATTATCTGCTGTTACAGGAGTTTACAGAAAAATTCAAACTTTTTTTCCCAGTGCAATACACAAACAATGGCATATACCTTTGATGAACAGATAAATGATGCATAAACAATATATTCAACAGGAAAACAAAAATCCATGAAATAACATCAAAAGAAACCCGCAACACTATCTTTTTGTCATCGCTCTATTTCAAGCAGGAAATAACGTTAATTAAGCAAGGCTACTAAAACAGCAACTTCTCATTGTGATTTAACAAATTTTCTGACAACACACACACACACATGCAAGCACACACACACACACAAAATGATGATTGACATGATGCCGAGACATGCCTGGTCAAATTACTCACCTTTTCTGCATACTCATCAAACGCAGGGGCCACAGGAACAACAATAGACTGACGTGGAGACAACCAGAAAGGCCTGAAGAAAATGGGGGGAAAAAAACAATACAATAAAACAACCGATACCCAGCGTCATATCGTTCATCAGACCTGGTTACCCCTCAGAAATTCTATGTGTAGGTTTTGGGTCAAAAGTGTGTACAACTGTATGTAAAATGTGTAAGCTTTTGCAGCGCAAAGTAACTGCCTAGGAAACAATACTGAATGCATTCAAGACATTGGAAACACTGAAAATTTATTATCATAAAAGATGTTTTTTTCATAAAAGGCGTTAAAGTGGCTTCGTTAACAATCAATGATTGTCAAACTAATCAAGAGTTTCTTTCCAGTGTCCTCTAATGGGCAAAAGCCTTTGCTCAGAAAATTAACAAGAACATGAACTGATGTGAATTTTTCATAACACTTTTAAATAACTCTCTCTTCACTTTTTACTATACTGATGGACATAACTGGAAAAACAATTCTTGATGTAATCTATTTCTTTCATATGCTAATATGGGCACTTTTTCACTGTCTGTTCATAAGCTAAGCAGTCTTTCTGAAGAGCATAATAATTACAATGTGAATTTTATTTCAGATTTTGGCGATTTCAGCTCTTTAAACTGTCAGCTGCGAGGCTGTGAACTGCATCTATGAAGAACAGTCATCATTCTTCAGGATGAGAAGACTTTCAAGAGTTTCATTGGACAGTGTGCTTCTTTGGGGATTTTGGAATTTTTTGTCCCTCTGTACGAAGTTTGATGTTCCAGTCTCTCATCAGGAGAGGTGCCAGCAGAACTCGACTTCACAAAAAAAAAAGCTTTGAATGTTCATAGCCTACCGTTTTCCAGAATCACTGTTTCCCTTGTGACTTTTGCTATCAATGTGCTGCTGAATGTCAAAACAACCACAGTGAGCAATCGAGATTTCACAGTTACACGTGGTGTCGTGTGTGAACGTATCGCCCTTCTTTGGTGCAGCAATGAACTTGAAAATTGTATGATACGCTGGTTTGTACCTCTGTTCATATTTCTTTTCTTTTGACCACAGCTTCCACCAATGAATCTGACTTTTCGTTGTTTCATGGGCACGAGTTGAAGCTGAATGAGAAGCCATGTTATGCATTCATAGAGGAAGGAAGTGCACATGTGCCATGGGAACTTTTGAAAGTTGGACCAGACTCTTGGACTCCGCCGGATTACGTGTTTAGCGCATTTTCGTGAGCTCGGGGATCAAAATTTCGTATAATTCGGTTTTCAAACGTACAATCATACAGCTGTATTGAATTTCGTGAGATTATACGCAAAAATCAAACAGTGCACAGGTCTGGTTCATACATACCATCTCTAGAACATCTAGCACCAGCCATTATATGCAGTAGATATGAAAGCATTTCATTCAGTTTCAGTTTAAACTCCTGACAGAACCTCTCATACACATGACTTCATTTTCCTGTTCTCTAGTCTAACCTTTGGATGTCGTTTTGTATTGTGCTCACTGATTTACATTTGCGAGTTTGTACATTCTGATGTGCATGCATATGAAAGCACATGAGCACGTGCATGTATGAGTGTAGGGTGTAAATGTGTGCGAGTATTTTGTAATTGAAAACCCTCATGGCTCTATAAGGCACAAAATGGTGTCAACATTCATTAAGAAAGATCGTGGTTAATACTTGAATCATAATTTACACCATACATAGGACCACTTTAGTGTGTGTCTGTCTGTGGGTGTTATCACAATAGTGGTTGGTGGCGATAGTGGGAAAGTGAATGTCTGCTCATACATATTTCATTTTGCTTAAACAATTTTTTTTACAGAACTTTTAATTTCACTTTGCCCAGTGCACAGAGCTCCAAGCAATTAGGGATATTCTGCCCACAAATCTTGTCACATCTCATTCCAGTTGACAAGATATGTACAAATAACTGTCACAGCAACCCACTAGTCCAGTAACTAATACAGCAAACTCACTCTCATGCAAGCAGTCTTTCAGCTTAGTTCGCAATCAATCAACCAAACGCTCCCCAACAATTAAAAACTACTGCACTGACCATTTGCCTCCGAAGTTTTCACATAGAATGGCCATCATCCGTTCCACAGAACCCAATATCGCACGATGGACGATGACAGGCCTCAGTCTCTCTCCATGGTCACTGTAGAGTTTAGAAAAAACAATGAAGCATCGCTCATCCTGGTAAGTATTTTAACAAAAATACATTCTTTTTTTTAAAGATTCTAACACAATGAGCAAAAATCATGTTTTAAAAACCTAAATATCCACAGCTGGTAAATCAATGTTCACATCAATTATTTCTCTAAAAAATGCAGAATACACAGAACACACAAACATCTGTTCTACCGTAACAGTAAAACTATTACAAGTGGCAGCTTTATTATTCGAAATGATGAGTTGCCAATTCCTGACAAGACCTGAGAGGAATATCTAGGACAACTGATGATGTAAGCAGGAGAATAATGTTCAGGTAGACACAAAATAGGATGTAAGCAGGAAAATATGCTCAGGTAGACACAAAATAGGATGTAAGCAGGAAAATATGCTCAGGTAGACACAAAATAGGATGTAAGCAGGAAAATAGCTCAGGTAGACACAAAATAGGATGTAAGCAGGAAAATATGCTCAGTAGACACAAAATAGGATATAAGCAGGAAAATATGCTCAGGTAGACACAAAATAGGATGTAAGCAGGAAAATATGCTCAGGTAGACACAAAATAGGATATAAGCAGGAAAATATGCTCAGTAGACACAAAATAGGATGTAAGCAGGAAAATATGCTCAGGTAGACACAAAATAGGATGTAAGCAGGAAAATATGCTCAGGTAGACACAAAATAGGGTGTAAGCAGGAAATATGCTCAGGTAGACACAAAATAGGATATAAGCAGGAAAATATGCTCAGGTAGACACAAAAAGGATGTAAGCAGGAAAATATGCTCAGGGAGACACAAAATAGGATGTAAGCAGGAAAATATGCTCAGGTAGACACAAAATAGGATGTAAGCAGGGAAAAAATGCTCAGGTAGACACAAAATAGATGTAAGCAGGAAAATATGTTCAGTAGACACAAAATAGGATGTAAGCAGGAAAATATGCTCAGGTAGACACAAAATAGGATGTAAGCAGGAAAATATGTTCAGGTAGACACAAAATAGGATGTAAGCAGGAAAAATATGCTCAGGTAGACACAAAATAGGATGTAAGCAGGAAAATATGCTCAGGTAGACACAAAATAGGATGTAAGCAGGAAAATATGTTCAGTAGACACACAATAGGAAAAGTCCAAAGTGGAAATGATAAAAATAGATTTCAAGAATGAAAGAAAAAAAAAAAGGGCGCTTTCTAAAAACAGGCATGGTACAGAAGGAAAATCATTTTTTCCCTGAAAATGTTTGGGGGTCCCCGGGGGCGGTGCCCCCTGGTGGGTCAAGGGCAGAGCCCCTTGTGGGGGTCAGGGGCAGCGCCCCCTGAAGCTGAAGGTTTTTCAGCAATTCTAGCCTGTAAAAAAGCCTCTCCTTGAACTAATTTCAGTTCTTCATACTAAGCAATTTCTGCACAAAATAAGCTCTCCTAGAATCACTTTATCAGTCATTCCTTCAACCCAAAGAGGTTTTAAACCCAAGTAGTCACATAGCAAAAATGAGTACATATCTACATTGCTTTAGTGGCATACATTAAGTCAAATTGTAAACGTTTTACTTACTATGTCAGTGAAGCACACACACAGTGTACACACAGGAGACCCCTCATTTTGCACAACTTTGGTCATCATGTCCAGCACCACCAACACAGCATAGCACAGCACAGCAAAGTAGTGGTCTATTTCATGTCTTGAGTTCCAGTTTTGTTTACTATGTTCAATTCTTTTATGATCCGTCTCCTCTACATTAGTTACTCCTTTTACTTTTTACATCTATCTGAATACAGTACAAAATGAGTTTAAGTTTTGTGTCTCTTTTAACGTACAAATTTAAGTTATGTGTCTCTTCAGTGCAAGCAATGTGAATGAGATGAAGACTACTTTTTGCCTGATTTCTCAGCCATCTGCTTCACGAGCAGAGCCTACTTTTTGTAATGTCCAAACCTCATTCTCTTTGCCTCCTGTCTGTAATGTTCAATGCTTTTCTCTTTGAAGCCAGCCAAATGTGTTCCTTCTGGAACAGTTCAAACTTTTTCTTTCTTTCTTCTTTTTCTTTCTCCAAAATGTGGTGGTAAGTCTATCAACTGTTCCAAGCACGACGAAAACGTTTCATTTTCGTGGCTCCTGTTCAGCCAATCCCATCGCCATTTGTTTGCCACACCAGCATCAATATCTCCTGTCGCAGAATTTCGCGGTACTATGTCTGTACGCTTTGGCATTTTTATTTTTTCCTTCTTTTTCTTTAATCTTGTTCAAATTCGATCACGTCGACCCAGAGCGGAAAGCAGTAGCGAATGTCACGAAAGCGCATGCGCATAAGTAGTCCTGCTCAATGCTACTTCTCGCGAGACGAAGGCTTGACGTGAATGACCTAAAACGAACTAAGTGGGCTGGTCTCGTCGGGCACGGCTCGTTTTTTTTTTTTTTTTTTTTTTCCCGCGGATTTCCGCGAATTCGCGGACATGTACCATGCCTGAAACAGAATACAGACAACTGTAAAATGACGATAATAATCATCATTTGGAAAAGACCCCCCCCCAAGAGAATATCAAATTCTGTGGAAATTCACGCCCTGCTCTTCTGGTGACATCACTTTCTACTTCCTCCAAGCATCCATGTCCATGGCAAGTTTGATTCAAACTATGGTGACAACAGAAATTCATGGGGGTTGCCACAGGTTGACAGTGACGCCCTGATGACTTGGATGCTTGCTCACAATGGTTCCACAATCATACGGTTATTCTTGTTGCTTGGTGGCTTAGTGGATGATGTCCTGCACATGTAAGGCATGAACAGTCACCACTGAAAACTACCAAAGTCCACCACTGAAAACTACCAAAAGTGACCCTGCTACAGTACAGCGCTTCCTCCGGTGAGTTGCCTTATGCTGACCTGTGACCCACAGCTCTTGTGGACTGCCAGTACTAAGGCTGAGATAGAATGTTTCAGAGTCTGTCTGGATGCTTCAGAGCTGCAAGTAATGTCACCGAGAAGGCATGGAAAAATGGAGTCAGAAACACAGAGGAAAGAAAAGAAATGGTGACGTTTTGCCCCAGCCCACTGCCCCCTCTCACACGCTACTCTTACTCGATGTAGGTAAGGCCGAATCTCTCAGGCAGCTGGAAGTCCAGCTGTATGGTGGCACACTGGTGAGAGCGCTTCAAGGCATCCTTGATGGTGATGTCAATCTGCACACACACACACACGCGCACGCACACGCACACACATAGAGTTTCAATTTCAGTTTCATCAAGGAGGCGTCACTACATGCGGACTAGTCCATATACGCTACACCACATCCGCTAAGTTTTGAGACCACACAACACATGACTTGAAGCTGACGGATAAATTAATTAACAACTAAGATGAGACAATTGAAGAAGAGGGTCTCACGGCTACGACTTAGCATGGCCCAACGAGCTGGTCAGACCTTGAGTGCCTACCTACCATGTTTTTTTGTTTTTTTTGCATGTGTGTGTAGTGAATGTACATGTGTGTGTATAATGTGTGGGCATGGGCACATGTGTGTGTGTGTGTGCGCATGTATGTGTATGTGTATGCGCGCAGGCGTGTGTGCATGTTTATTGGTGTGTGTGTGTGTGTGTGTGTGTGTGTGTGTGTGTGTGTGTGTGTGTGTGTGTGTGTGCACATGTGTGTGTATGTGTGTGTGTGTGTGTGTGGTGTGTGTGTGTGTGTGTGTGTGTGTGTGTGTGTGTACGTGTCTCTGCATGTATGTACACGTGCGTGTGCATGTGCAGAAGTGCATGTGCATGTGTGAGCGTGTGTAATTTGTGGGTTTGTGTGAGCATACGTATCTGCATATAGGCTACATAGGTACATATCTGTGTGTATATGCGTGTCTTTGTATGTGGGCGTGTACGCATGTGCGTGTTTGTGTGCATTTGTGCACTCATGTGTATGCGTGTATGTGCGCACGTGTGTCGGTATGGCCGTGTACATGCACACATGTGTATATGTGTGTGGGCAGGAGTGAGCGAACATATGCGCACACGTCAGTATATGTGTGTGTGTGAGCACGCACATGTGTGTGTGTGTGTGTGTGTGTGTGTGTTGTGGCTGTGTGCGTGAATATTCAGAAGATGACTTAGGATCAAGAACAAAAACAAGACCATCAAATACAGCATATACGTGCACGCGCACACATACATACACATAACAATAAGAACAACAACTCCCCCCCCCCCCCACACACACACACAAACATCCCATGCACACACACGCATAAAAACATACACATGCACACGCACACACACATACTCACTCTCTCACACACACACTCACACACCAATGCTTGCACACACGTCTGTGGACTCTCTAACACGCTGGCATTACCCCACTGATGAACACACACAACACACACACACACACACACACACACACACACACACACACACACACACACACACACACACACTCAATATTTAACTCAAAAAAGCCAAACTGGCTAAAACCATTACGTCTGCATACAGGGCAAAGTTACTGACGACCAAACATGTCACACATGAAGAAATTCACATGTAAAAAAAAAACACACACACACACAAAATGAAACAAACAAAAAAAACCCAACAATATGATAATCAAACAAAAAGAAGAAATATCACATTCTTTTACCACCACCTGTTGTCCTAAAACACCTGAGCAGGAGCACTTAGAATGACCAAATAGGAACATAGCAAATAACTGAGAATGAATAAAACAGTTTTGTCCAAGCTTCCTCAAATCCCGCAGTCGGTGAGAAGAAGTTTTAAACCAAGAGCAGTGCCAAAAAGCAGGCTCCATCATACTTTTTAAACCTTGTGTATAGTTAGTGGTAACGACATAGGACCCACAAACTGTCTGCTGTGCACATTTCCTGTTTCCAAAGAAGGAAGTGATACTGATCCGACTCACTGACCTTGCTAAGTCCTTTACAAAAGATGGAACTTTTTTGTCTGAGATCAAAAAGACACAAAAACAATGCAATGTTTGTCTTTTACAAGTGACTTTCTTGGCAAGCCACTAAACAAGTGTCGTTGTTCTTAAAGAGGGTCAATACGTTCAATGTTTAATGGATTATAAACTGTTTAACTCCACAAAATATCACACTCAAAAAACCCACACTGGGACACACAATCAATCCGTCATCCCTTAAAACGAACAATTCTTTCTTTTCTCTTCCTTTGGGTATGTTTCAAAATAACTTTTTTTTTTTAGGGTGGGCACCAGGACCTGCAGAGGATCCAGAATACAATCTGTGAACAAATCAACCGTCTGAACATTTTATTGTCTGCCTTATCGCATACACCATGTAGACACAAAAAAAAAGAAGCTCATAAGGAATGTATGAATCAACATTTTGACTGAACTACAGCGCCTCCAAAAGAAGATGGAGAACAAGAAGAAGAAAGTAATTTGTCATGGTAACTCACCTTGGTCCGTAAAAGGCGCCATCTCCCGGGTTCAGTTCATACTTCTGACCACTCTCGTCCAGCACCTCCGACAATTGCTGCAATCATGTGAAAACAAAAAAGTGTTTGAGGATCATCAACAATTAAACAGAACTTAGGGCAAAATACAAGATATCATGATTGGATAAAACAAGTATAATGAATTCAGATATACAAAAATTGTCTGTTTGCCAAAGTGCGCGCACACACACACAACTGCTGCCATCACGTCAAAACTAAGTATTTGCGGATCAGCAATATTTAAAGAGAACTTAGTGCAAAATGCAAGATACTGTAATTGGGGTAAAACAAACATAATGAATTCAGATATAAGAAAATGTCTGCCTGCCAAAGTGCGCGCATACACGCACGCAAAACACACACAACTGCTGCAATCACATCAAAACTAAGTACTTGAGGATCAGCAATAATCAAAGAGAAATTGATGCAAAATACAAGACATTATGATTTGGGTAAAACAAATATAATCAATTCAGATATAGAAATTTGTCTGTCTGCCAAAGTGCTCACACACACACACACACACACACACACACACACACACACACCACACACACACAACTATTCAAATGTAAAGAATACCAGCAAAACCCTTAAACACCTAGTAAAGCATATCAGCTGTTCTAACTTAAATTTGGAATGTGTGTGTGTGTGTGTGTGTGTGTGTGTGTGGTGTGTGTGTGTGTGTGTGTGTGTGTATGTGTGGGGTGTGTGATTTTTTTGTTGTTGTTGCTTTGGCTTAATGAATTAAACGTGGAACTTTATTCCTGATAACAGTACTTGATAAGCAGAAAGAAACATCTTCCTGTAATTTCTATTCAGAGCTTAGAGTAACAGGGACGTGCAAATCCATAGGGAGCATACTGAGCAGGATGCCTGAAATCAGTCAATTACATTGGTGTGGTGACAGAACAAGTACTGAAACACCTGCATGTAATTTTGAAGTTTATCCTCAGAGAGACTGAAATTCAACTGGAGCTTAGCCAGAAATGGGTTTTTAAAAAAAAAAAGAAAAAAAAAATGGATGATGAAAAAACGAACGGAAGATGTGGGAAGCTAAGGTCTACCTTCTCAGCACTGTTCCAGACAGCAATAATCTCCCATGAAATCGTCCGGGCGAGTGGACAGCTTCAGTCGTAGGTGAAGCCAAGGATACTGTATACACACTTCATGAAATCCAGGCAGCCATCGACCTCATCCTTGATCTGGTGGAATAAACAGGTTCATTCATCCCAAAGAAAACTATAAAAGAGTATTTCATGTGTGCAGCAACTGAGAGAGAGAAAGACAGAGAGAGAGAGAGACAGTGAGAGAAAAAGACAGACAGATACAGAAAAAAAGACAGAGAGAGAGAAAGAGAGAGACACACACACACAGAGACAGAAAAAGAGGACCAGACAGACAGAGAAAGAGAGAGAGAGAGAGAGAGAGAGAGAGAGAGAGAGAGAGAGAGAGAGATGTGGGGAACAGAGGAAGATGGGGTGAGGGAGTGATGAGGGGGACTGGGAGGGTGTGGTTGAGGGACCATCAAAGGAAAAAGAAACAGAAAGACTTTCAGAGAGACAAAGGAAAGGGGAGTATGGGAGCAATCACAACAAGAATATGTTCCCCTTTGTAACTGAACGGTTAAAAAAAAATATTCAGAATCCACCTCATGTCTTTCTGCTCAAATGATACATTTTCTCACTGATCCGGTCAGAACACCTCCCAGATTCCTTCAATAATAAGCCAGAATATTTTTTAGTTTTCCTTTTTTTTTTTTGCTGACATCTGCACCTGATCAAGGACGTTTAATAAAATATGTAATCAACAATTAAGTGCAGAAAAAAAAAACAACAACCCCCCCCCCCCCCCCCCCCCCAAAAAAAAAAAAACCCAAACAAACACAACCTTTGCTTGCAATCAACTTACACCTGGTCAGGTTAGCAAGACCAAAATCCCGGCAAACATCCGACTGTTTTCAATATCCGTCTTCAGTTTATATCACTAACCTCAGATAACAGACATCAAAGCCAACGGTCTCAAAGATTAGCAAAATTTTCCTACATATTCACTGATCTCACCCTCCCACCCCCATCCTCATGCCCCCCTTAACCTTATTTCCCCAGGCCTGCCAGTCAGGTCAGCACAAGAAAAAGGTTCCACAATCCTGACAATTTCCCCCTTCTTTTTCATTTTATGAGTAATTAGAAGAAAAAAAACAAACAAACAAATAGCAGACTTAACAATGTCAACGACCATGAAAATCAAAAGTCAAGCGCTTTAAAGTTGCAGTAAGAAAATAAACGCCATGTATGATTTATCACAAGTCTGAACATGGGAAACTAAACACAAAAGATCCCTGCATGACTTCTGCTGTATTCACAAAGTAAAAAAAAAAAGAGGAAAAAGAAGAAAATCAGACCCCGAAACTATCTGATCTTTAAGACATTTTTCGTTCTAAGTTCACCTGATCAGGTCTGCAGAAGATGTGAGCATCGTCTTGCTGGAATCGGCGGACACGGTCAGACCTGAAAGAGCCCCTGACAGCTCGTTGCGATGAAGCACTCCAAAGTCGGCCATACGAAGAGGCAGCTCACGCCACGAGCCGCGGACGATGGTCGAACATCAGACTTTAATAAAAAATAAAAAAGAAAAAGAAAAAAAGAAAGAAAGAACATAAGTTTTGGTGAAAATGTGACATAAAGCAAACAAACAATTGCCAAAAAAAAAAAAAAAAAAAAAAAAAATTGAACTCTGAATTAAAAGCAAATGCAATAATGCCAATAGGGTGCTATTACTAATGCATAGCCAGAAAGAGACATGAACTCACTGATCTCCCATGGGATGAAAAATGGCAGAACACTGAACTGAGAAGACATACACCTAAGAACACATCTGTCATGGCAACCTTATCTTAATCAGCACACAGCTACTTACCAGTGGCCTGGACAGTTCATTGGCTTCAGGGCGTACTTCTCCTTCTCGCAGTCAAACTGGAACATGTTCTCCTGCAGAAATGTGTGAAAATTCCCGTCATTACCAGAATCAATGAAAATTTTATTGATGCCATTAATCTATAGAGCAAAATCCCCAAATGATGAAAATTTAATTGATACCATTACCCCTGAGAAAAAAAATCTCCAAACACAAGAATAAAAGTATATGCATAAATATATCATGAAAGGAATAAAACAGAAAAAAACCACAATAAACCAAATAATCAAAGTTTGAACTCACAGCATAGTGTTGCCAATGGCCGGAGGTTTGCCATAGTTTATAGTTGTAGATGTTAGGTGATACCACCTCAGAGAAAACCGCGCTTCCAGTACTCTTTCTGTGGACAACAAATCAACACACTCCTGTTGACCAATACTGAAGTGAAACCTGAGCTCCATTATAGCAAGTATAGCACAAAATTTATACTAAGCCAGAACGTTTTAGATGTCAATTTTACTTTCAAATATTAAAAACAATCTGAGGACACACTGAAAAAAAAAATCAAGTCATTGATCACCTAAACCTTTCAATTAAACATTTTATACTTGAACAGGGTTCCCACTTCCTCACAGGAAAAAAATTCAAGGGTTTCTAAAGGGGATATTTTAATTTTAAGGGGCAAATTTAGCCGTACGATTGAAAAAAAAGAGTGAATACCTTACACAAAGTAATCCAGCCATGATGATAAGGTGATTACACTTCTGTAGTCTTTTCCATGCTCAATATCATATACAAAAAAATAAAAAATGAAGTCTTTATACAGAAACTGAGAAATCAGAAAAAGAAAACTTTCAATCTGCTTTCTGGACCAGTATCTGACATGGGATGTCCAGCTGTTTCTGTTTCAAGTCCTTATTCAATGATTCATCAAAAAGCATGACATATTCATTTTCTTCCAGCAGCTGCAGCCGAGCCCCCTCTCTGGCACATTTCAGGAGGAGCTCTGCAAACATTACTTTAAAATACAGCCACTGTATGTGTTGTCGTGTGGAAGTGTGTGTGAATGGTTGGCGGGCCTGACTAGCCTAATGCTTGTTCTGGGGCAGGATCGGGAGCGGGGTAACCCCTCTTGAAAAGGTGAACGTGGTAGCCTTCCTGCAGCTCCACACTGAACTGTTTTTTTGTTTGGTGTGTGTGTGTGTGTGTGTGTGTGTGTGTGTGCATGTGTGTGTCTGTGTGTGTGTATCTCTCTGTGTCTGTGTGTGTGTGTCTCTCTCTCTCTCTCTTTCTCTCTATCTGTGTGTGTGTGTGTGTGTGTGTGTGTGTGTGTGTGTTTGTCTCTCTCTCTCTTTCTCTGTGTGCGTGTGTGTGTGTGTGTGTGTGTGTGTTGTGTGTGTGTGTGTGTGTGTGTGTCTCTCTCTCTCTTTCTGTGTGTGTGTGTGTGTGTGTCTGTTTGTTTGTGTGTGTGTGTTCTCCTGTGTGTGTGTGTGTGTGGTGTGTGTGTGTGTGTGTGTGTGTGTGTGTGTGTAGGCTAGCTGGTAGGTAAGTTGGGGGGGGGGGGGAGGGTAGGGGTGTGGTATGAATGCTGTCTTTTAAACAAGAAAGTAGGATTTTTTTTTAAAAATTACAAATGCGCACACACGAGTCACTTTGTGTCTATGGAGACGACGTGACGATTGATTTGAAGATTCAGTATATGATTTCACTCTTTTTTCAGTTCTAACAGAAAAAAGGAGCAATGCCAAAAGTTGCAAGATATCTAATTTTGGTTTCCCCACACCGATAGTTCGTCGCAATCGAGTAATATGGAAACATTGCTGCAAACAGTTTCGTGTCGTCTTCAGCAGATCGTAAACTGTGATGATTGTTGATGGCATGAATCGTCCACAACACTTCAGCTTTTAACTTTTAACTCATCTGTCCCACTTGCTGTTATCAGGGCTTAAAACAGGAGGAGGAAAAAACCACTGAAACTAGGGGGGTCCGGGGCATGCTCCCCCGGGAAAAATTTTTTAAAAACCGAGTGTAAATCTATGCCATTTCGCGCTTTCTGGACATAATTTCAAGAGTTTATTTAGTGCATAAAAATTGCTGTAAACACATAATTATTACAGGAAGACATATTTGGGACAAGGGGAGAAGGGTTAAACGCATAATAAAATGAAACACACCCCCTTTAACTTGAGTGTTTACAGGTGTTCACCAACTATAGTCTTTGGATGAAATCTCACTTCTGGGGTTGCTCAATAAGTTTTCACTTTCAGGTTTAAATGATCACACAATATCAAGTTTGAAGTTGGTGCACACAGTCAGTAACTGCATCAAACACTTTAAAGTTCAGTCTCATATAACAGAGATCAACTTGCGGAATCAGCACATTTTGAAAGTCACAATATCCAAATTTTGATAAATGAGAAACTTGTGAAATCAGCACATACTGAAAGTCAAATTTTGAAGTTCCAAAATTATAAAAACACTGAAATACAGGATTTCACAAGGACACACACACACACACACACAGCTTTGGTCGTTTGGTGGTGGAGGCATTAAAGAAACATAGCAAGGAACTGTTTTTTTCTTGCTGCTTGCATTGTCTGCACTGTCTTTGCCATCCACCTTCTTGCTTACTTGAATTTCAACCATATCTTTGTCTGCTGTTTCCTTGCTTTCTCCTGTCTGGATTTCACACTCCACAATTTTTATTTCATTCTCATCCACCTTCTTGCTGACAACTTGACTTTGATTAGTTTGAACCCTATCTTTTTTCCTGGCTTGCACTCTCCACATTTTCTATATCACCCTCTTTTTTCCCCACAGGATTGCAATGTTCTATCCTGGCACGTTTTAACTGCTGCTAAAGTGTCTTCAGTGACCTTTCTTGTAGTTCCCCCTCAGCGCCTTGACGTTTGACACGTGCTTCGCTGAACGAATGTGATCAAGAGCTTTCTCCCGTGATTACCGTAACACTTCCCTTAAGCACAGTTTGCACCAAGCTAAACCTGGTGCAATAACTTTGCGAAGAAAGTCTCCAATGACTTCTTCGTCAACTTTCTGAAGCGTCCACTCCCATTTCCACATGTTTTTAATTGCAGATTCGTCAAAAGATCGACCCGCATGAACAATGACTGCACGCTCCGCCATTTTGTTTTTTCCGGAAGTCCGACCGGAAATTTCTTCCAAGAATAATCAGGGCCATAACTTGCGCGCAGTTGCTAATGAACGCTTGCAAGCCGATCACGGATACCTTGCTCCTCTCGGTAACCCGAAATCGCGGAATTCCGCCCAGACGCGGAACGTTTTAAGCCCTGTGTTATTGTGGATTGGCTGACGATTCTTACTGAGGAAAGGGTCTGACCTGATGTTGATGAATTTGATGATTGCCGAACGAAGTCCGTAAGACTAATTACCAGCCTACTCGCGTTTTCCAATTCCACATATTTTTCCTTTTCCGTGACTTGCAACCGCGATTCGCCCACTGCCCGAACATCAACGGTCTTTTTGCACACTTTACGGAAAAACACATGTTTGTTGTCTCTGCATTCAGTGATCCAGCTTCGATATTCTTCCTTCTGTAACCACAACGGATCAAATGCGCAATTTCCCTTAGGCATGATGACAGACGGAACAGTGTTGGCATTCACCGAAGATTAGGGAGCATGGCGCACTTTGTTGGAAGTCGAACTGCGCATGCGCAAACAATAACCAACTATTGAATTGCTTCCCTTTGCTTGAAAAGCAGACGACACACAAAACGATTCGAGAGGCGAAAATCGATGTCCGAAGTCTTGTTCGCGTTTGTTCTCCGATTCGTCTTCAAATGTTACGGTCAGTTTTGGTCCGAAAACGATTTTTAAGGGGATTTCAAGGGATGGTATGGATATCTGCAGTATTCAAGGGTTTTCAAGGGCCTTTTTGACCCAGTTGTATTTTAAAGGGTTTTCAAGGGTCTTCAAGGGGCGTACGAACCCTGTTGAAATTTTCTATGGTAAATGAAGTAAAACCAGTGTTCCTGGAATTTCTTTCGCGAGTACCATCAGGGCTGCCTACCCCCTTCCGCCTCTTTCAGGGACATACTTTTTCAAAACCAGGGACACTGACCGATTTCCAGGGACACATGCAGCGGTAGCACATATCACAACCACATCAACATTAACCCTCTTTTGTATGCACCTTACTGACCTTACTTGGACTGAAATCATACGGTAAGGGACATAACTCCGTAATTTTACCATACCTCCTTATTTAAAAGTATATTTTAAAGCAAACTAAAGCAAGAAAAAATATGTAAAAATTGTTTTTATGTTCTGTGTAATTTGTTCTTGCTTTGTAAACAGATATGATGATGTTTACTGTGCCATTGTATTCTTTAAAAAATATTAAAAATGAAATTTCACAACCAACTTTGTTTTGCGTTGACACTTACCTTCACCCATCTTCTCATATATTACACAATTTTCACAAAACAGAACACAAAATATCAATGCAAGTATCATGTGTTCACACACACACCATGTATCTATGTCACTCAGAACAGGTTTGCAGGCAGCAAAATTGATTATTTACACAGTAATAACACACATTTAGAATCTAGTTTTCCCTTTTCTTCCTGAACTTGCTGAGCATACCGATTTGTTTCTTCAGCCAAGGTCTGAAAAAACGATTCTGGTAAAAGGAGATGAAAATAATCAAGAGGCGAAGCATCGACCGGCAAATCATGTTTTGGCCCTACATCTTCACAAAATTGATCAATTTGAAAATCTTTCAATGAACTAGACCACGTACCAGAAGTTTCACGGTCTTGTAGCAACGGTGCTTCTTCATCATCTTCCGAACTAGATTCCGATGAATCGTGGTTCATCAAACGCACCACATCATCCCAATCAATATCTAGGTCACTTTCATCATCGGCAGGCTTCACTTGCTGCAATTCATCTCGCGTAAATCCTTCAAAATCCGACTCCTCTTCGTCACTGTCTCCCATTATGGAACGCCAAAATCTTTCTGCAGCCATGCTGACGAACGCTACTTTTCTGGCAAACTTTAAAATTCAATAACTCGAATACCACTGCACTGATCGACACGCGGTTTGTTGCAAAAGGAAGCGGAAATGAGCAGAAAAAAGGAAGTCACGTTCTCGCGAGATCTCCGTTCCCATGGTAAACATGGCTGCCCCCATAAAGTGCGTGGTCATTCATGAGGCGCTCGCGGGCGCTTTATGTTTCGGTAACCGACTTCCGGCCGGGCGCTAGCGGGCGCTCTACTGTTAAGAGGGTTAAAGTGAAAGCTTACCTTTATTTACACTATGTACAACTTCTACAATGCCACTTTGCTTCTAGCGCACTGAAACTTCTTTGCGATGTCCGAGTCAGGAAACATCAATTTAACGCCTCTGTTTAGCTGTCCAGCGCAGCCATCGGCAAATTCAGTTCAGCTGCAAGGTCAACCATCATCGTTTCAGCTCTTATGACGTCAAAAGTTCCCTGACTGGTTGACGTCTGAGCGCGCTGAAAGAATCCGCTAATGTTACAAGATTTCTTGCTCTCAACGGATTTTTGTGTTCTTCTTGTGCTTTTCAGTGGCGACATGACGGTTATTTCGTCCCTACCTCCAGATCCGATGGAGAACTCACACGCACAAATTTCACAAGACGCGTAAGTCTCGATCTTGCCACGCTTGATGAACGGCCAGGTTTCCGTATATTTTGACAGGAATGTCTGCCGACGTTTCTTCTTCTTGACAGAAGCCCCATAGTCGAGATCGCCGTCGCATTTTTACGCTTCCCTGTTTCGCGTCCATTTTTCTCTCGCTTTCAAAACTCGGGAAGACGGTGTATGCGCATGCGCACTGGTCAGTTCGGCAATGTTCGGGTCTTTCCGACGGATTTGGTCAGGATGGCCACGACCGAAGTCGGTCAGTCGGTGATCAGCTGACGAACTCGACTTCGTTTTTTTGTTGTTGTTTTTTTTCTCCCGAATTTTTTTTTTCGCGGGACATAGAATAAAAAAGTGGATTCCAGGGACAGGCTGCATGATTTCAATATTTCGGGGACAAATACGGATACTCCGGGACGGTAGGCAGCCCTGTACCATGATCATTTTGCATTTCATCTTAACTTTCCTGTTACAAACAGAAACAACAACACTTGTGGTTTATGCAATGTTTTCTGGTACAATATCTGTGGTCTATTTTTTCCTCTCCTGCATGGAAGTGGAGGTGGGGCAGGGGTGGGGGTGAGGGTAAGGTGTGAGGCTTGCCATAAGCATGAATTTCCTATTCCACAGGTAGGACTTCAGATTCACGAAATGGAAAAACTTTCCCACATTGAATCCAAATTTTTACATTCCTTACAGACAGTACTCTGAGGTAGTTTTCGACTGTTTTTCATATAAATTTCCTCACAGATGCATACTGTATGACAATCAGCCCTCAAGCCACTTGAATCAAAATGACTTTTCCCATTCAACTGAATCTTTTGCCTTAGTAAGAAATGTTCAATTACTTATAATAATTCTTGACTCATTTTCCTCGAGCATCTGAGCACTGAATAAAGACAATCTTGTTCAAGCATACACTTGCATACAAAGCATCTGCCCACTCATTCCACAATCCATCCACCCACAAATGACTGAAGCACCACCACAGGTCCACAAACACGTACCCGTATAAACCTACCAGGGTGTTGTAGATGTGTGCTCCTTTGCAAAAAGAAACAGCTGCCAGGCTCAGCTCATGAAAGAAGAACAGCTCCTGGTCCTGTTCACATAGGATCAAATATCTGTTCACATATGTTAGGGCCAATCTGCACATAACAAAACTTCAATCAAAGCAGCAATGCCAAGCCTAATGTTTGTTAAGATAGGTATTTTGCCACAATCAGAATCAGAACCTGTCAACACTCCGTCAACACCACGCTTGTCTTCAGCGTACTATATCTATAACATCACATATAAAAACCTGGCTTTAGCATAGCCTTAGCTTCAGAACAGACCACAAAGTGTTTGTCTACTAGCATAAATCAACTTTCTTCAACTTACATTTTTAATACAAGGTATCAGATTTGATGGACGTTTTTGCTTTCGAAACATGAACTTTTAAGACAACAAAAGTAAATAAGTAACTGTTATAATCTAAACTAACACCCAGCCCTCAAAACACAAAAAAGCTCCTTAAAATGAAACTTCCCCCCCCATCACAAAGCCTATGCCTCAAAGTCTGGCACAACAGATGCACCCACCCGTCCAATCTTTCTGTGGTCGCGCTTGGCAGCTTCCTCCTGGAAATGGTGCCATTCCTTCAGCTGCTTGGGTCAGGGAAGGAGATGCCGTAGATCCGCTGCAGGTCTCAGCATCCGCCTTGCCCTCCCAGTAGGGAAGAGTTCTGGCCGACAGAACATAACCATCATCTTCTGATACACATTGTCTCTATGCCTGTGACTTAAAATTCACCTTTAAAAAAAAAAAAGGAGACCCCCCCCCCCCCCCCCCCCCCCCCCCCCCCCCCCCCAAAATCTGGGTAATTATGTAAGTAGGGGTCTTAATTAGGAGGCTAATTTAATATAGACAAAGACCAAAATGTGTAAGCAAACACAAGTCTCAAATCTCTCAAACTGCTTGATCTGCTAACTAAATGCTGCAGTTTTGGTATCTCAGCCATCGTAGAATGTAAAATTCAAGGAACATTTCATCATAAAAATTGCTTAAAAAAATAAAGGTGGGATTGTTCCCAAACACTCCAGTCACATAGCTAATTGCACTTGCTCAAACACTTAAGTTACGGCAAACCTGTTGACAACTGAATGACATAGTCATGGACGTTTATGTTGAACAGGAGTAAGATGAGGGGACGGATAGGTGGACACCCATGTAGGTACTCCCGTGATGGTATGGGCTGTCACCGATCGGCGGTACTAAATCAGCCGTCCATGTGTTGGAGTAATGGTAGTTCAGAAATAGAGAGCGTGTGCGCGTGTGCATATGTGTATATGTGTGTGTGCGAGCGTGCGTGTGTAAGATTGGGGTTTTGGTTAAGGTGGAAGGTTAGGATAGGTAGGGGCTGGGGAAATAAGACATACAATATTCTTGCATTCCAGTCTTCACTTGTTGAGGGGATGGAGGCGGGAGGTTGGTTTCGTTTCCGACTGTTACCCTTTGTTACTTTGGTTCCACACCAGAGAAGGCGGGCAGGATATCGGCTGTTGTTGGTGTTGTCAAGTCTGTGAGTTGTTGTGGTAAATTGTCGTGTCGTTGCACGAGCAACAACTTGTCCGTTGGTCCGGCGTGTCAGCTCTGCGGAGGGATACGCTGCTCTGACCAATCGCTGTTTTGTGTTGTGAGTAGAGTTCGCTTGGTTCCGACCAGGTCGGAATGCGTTGGGGTAGCTTCACTTCGGTCCCTGGTGTTCGTCGGAGTGGACGCGCCTTGTAGTTGCGGCGGCAGCGCCGTTAGTTGAGCTGAGTGACTTCGAGTCATAGTTAGGGCCAGGTCCTCGTCGGGTCTGGTGTGCCCTTGGCCTGTGCCGGGTTCCGTGTCGTCTCTGTTGGCAGCCACTTCAGCCAGTTGCAGAACTGGTGTGGTTGAACGTCTGTCTGTCCAGTTGTGTTAGCAGGTATCCTGTCCCGTCCTGAGGCTGGGGTCAGACCACCGCAGGGTACTGCCGCGTGCCGCAGGTGAGCGGCGGTGTCCCGTTGCCTGCTGCTTTTCCCGGAGAGGGAGACCATCCAGGCCGTCTGCCATCTGTGGGCAGCTCTCCTCCGCTGCCGGAGTTCTTCCGGGAGTCCTCCAGCCACCTGTTGCTCTTCCCTGTTCGGGCGTCCTGTGAGAGGGCGCTGCACCAGGCCTCCCCTCACCCTCAGTGTCCAGCGGGGCCTTCAGAGGAGGAGGCGTCCTTCGAGCCCCGGACTCGTCGAGAGGGCACTGCACCAGGCCTTCCCTCACCCTTTGTGTCCGGCGGGGCCTTCAGAGGTGTTGTGCCAGCGCGGGGGAGGAGTCAGACTGAGGAGCCACGGTCGCCGCCGGGGCGTAGAGTCTTCAGGGAGTTGGACTGTGGGGGGCCACGGTCAGCGCTGAGGTGCAGTCTTCCGGGGAGGTGTCAGCTGTGAGGGGCCAAGTACAGCGCCGAGGACTGGAGCTCTCCGGGCCGGATGGGTTGTCCCATAGTTGTAGTAGTAAGGGTGTAGTGTTAGGCAGTAGGGTTAAGTGTGTAGTGTTACGCAGTAAGGTAAGGGTGTTAGCTACTGCCTCCTTTTGAGACGTAGTGGCCAGCACAGGGTAGGGCACTTGTCGTTGCCTCCCTTAGGGACGCAGTGACCAGTGCGATAGTGGTCCCGGGTCAAAAGAGAAGGGTGGGTCCTGGGAGAGGTGTGGGCGGTAGTAGGTTAAAGATTAGAGTCCCTTGGGTTATTTCTGTCCTTAGTAGTTAGCCACCACGTGTGCGGGCTATCTCTGCGTCCTTAGTCGCAGGGATATACCGCAACTGGTGCTTTAGTATAGATTAGGTTCTCATGGTCGTTTCAGGGTAGTGTGGGTCAGTGAAGAAGTGGGATACCGGTGTATGAGTGTGGATGGACGTGAGTGGTGGCGCCATAGTGTGTGTGAAATAAAGAAGTGCGCATGATTGTAAAGCTGTGTTAGTGTGCTGTGTTGTCTGCTCTAGTGTGTAATAGGCGTGGGTAGGGGTGGTAGGGCCGTCCGGCTTAGCGACCGTGACATTTGGTGGAGATGCGGGGTACTTAGGTGGTTCTGGGTAGGTGATAGGTAGCTAGAAGGGAGGTAGGGGGGTGTTGTGTCCGGTGTGTACGTCGTGTGAGTGGGTGGTTGGTGGGAGCGTACCAGTACCCTGGGAGGTGGTACGTAGTGTCCCTGTTCACTTCAGGCAGCTTCCAGTGGCATTGGGCAGGGCACTTGTGTTTGTGTGAATGTGTTGGCGCTACCGTGTGAGTGAGGTATGAGTGATCAATAAATATTGAGTGGTTGTTGGAAGTGCGAGTGATTACGCAGTACAGTGTAGGTGAGTGCCGGAGGGTACCGATTGTTCCTTGTGTCCTTTGAGTGTAGTACACCCCCATGAGTAGGTAGAATTGGGACCAAGCCCGTGACTGTGCACGATGTGTGTTTAGACATCTTGTGGGAGTAAGGGCAGAGTAAGCCCAGGTGACTGTGTGTGGGAAGCATGAGGGTGCGCAATGTTGTGACGCTAAGGTGTCTGAGAGTGCATATGGACTGGCGGGGTGCAAGTGCACTGTGATCGTGTGGGTGCGGCCTACCAAGACAGTGAGGCCCGTGACTTGTAGTCCAGGGTAACTGGTCCCGCAAGACAGTGGACGTTGGGGAAAAACGGCGTCACGTGATTGGTTGGCGCCCAACAGCACAAATTAATATTGTGTGGGTTAAACCCCGTATCGGATATTAATGAAAATATAACAAGTTTTGGGGTGAGTTATGCTGGCCCTGCGTGACTCATTGAAATAGTGTGACTTTTTCCGGGTTCTTCAGGGCAAGTGCGTAGTCAGGAACCTCCTGTTGCGCTCAGAATCGAAATACGTTTTTTTTGCTAGCTCTGTGGGGGTGGGGGTTACCCTATGTCTAAACACACCCGGGCCCACCCGCAGTACGACCCCGATAGTGCAGACCTGCCCTACCTCATGTTGTGCTCAATCAGTAATAACCACAAGATTTTCAGTAATTTTGCATTTCCTTCATAATTCCACGGACGCGAATACACGGCGTTTTTGAACAATGTGTACAAAAACTCCAACTACATTTTTAACATGAACAATAATGTTACAAAACTCCAACACATTTTTAAATTTTAACAAAAAATATAAACAGTAAAAAAGGAACAAAAACAAAAAAGCAAAATTAAAATTTACCTTGGATGAGGGGCATATGAGGGACTCAGGACAGGATTTTCAGGTCAAATCAAAGGTGATATACTTACAGTTTTGTAACTTACACAGCATCCCCCACAGTTTACACCACTGATGAAGAACCAAATGTACAAACCCCCCCCCCCCCCCCCCCCACAAAAAAAAAAAAAAAAAAAAATAAAATTTGTGTGTGTGTGTGTCCCCTGAGCTGTGGCTGACAAATAGTGGCGAAAATGAAAAGGACCTTTTCATTTTCCCCTATCTTGTCAGCACGGGCTCGGGGACAAGTTGTTTTCGCAGATCAGCCACACAACAGTCTTTCCTGCGTTGGTGATCTTCCGTTGTGGGTCTGACGGCTGCCTCTCGCTGGATTCGTAAACAACGATGTGATCTTCAACGGGAGGCACTCGCAGCTGTCCTCTTTGTGCTTTTTTCCCCCGAGATATGGCGCTTGCAGTCATTTTTCTCCCCCCTGTCCGATGGGGAAGTCTGAATTGCACACCGAGCAGAAATGATATAAAAAATCCAGGGCCATGACAAGGCCAAGTCCGCGTGTATTTAAATTCGGGAAAACTTGCTTCTTCGCCTTCTTCCGTTTTTGGCACAGTGGTTTTTCGAACCCTCGTCATCGGTTTTTCAAAGCAAACGTTTAGAGATTTCTCCGCCATTTTTCACAAACGCCGGCAAAAAATCGGGTTTAAACTTTGTCTTACAAAGGGTGAACAAAAAGCTTCGAATGCGCGCACAGATTGTGATGGTGTGTCGTGTTGCCCACAGCACCACATTGACCAATCGCAAGTTCCGAACCATCTGGTTCGGCTTGAGTCAAGGGGAAATTACTCCTGCGGTCTCGGAAAGGGCTAGCAAGTCGACAATTTTTCGAGTCTGAAATTTGCGTAGTTTTTTCAATTTTCTTTTCCGTAATTTCGCACGGAAATCGTACCTCCGTAATGGGGGTTAATTTCCGTAAAATTACGGACCATTACGGAAGGGTAGGCAGGTCTGATAAGTGTCATGGATCCACAGGCCCCTACGGCGGATACCAAACCCAAGGTAGTGACCAGGAATGCGGGGGTGGATCATGAACCGGGACGGGGACTTATGCAAAGTTTGTCAAGTTTTTGGGGAACGGCGATGGGGTTTTAGACGGGGAGAGCTCGCCAAGTTCGTCCCAGACTCGGGGCGTAAATGAGGATGAGAAGATTTGCGAGAGAAGCAGAATGGAGCTCCGGAAAGGAGGAGAAATGAGGCAAGATGAAGGATGAGAGGGAGTTAGAGAGGCAGAAGAAGAAGGAAGAAGAAGAGAAAGCTGCTAGGCAGAGAGAGCTAGAGTTGAAGCAGAGGAAGATTGAAGAGGAGAAAGCTGATAGGCAGAGAGGATTGAAGAGGAGAAAGCTGATAGGAAGAGGGAGCTAGAAAGGTTACAGCGGAAGGATGAAGACGAGAAAGCAGCGAGACAGATGGAACTGGAACTGCAGAGGAAGAAGATGGAGGAAGAAAGGGTGATAAGAGAAATAGAAGCTCAAGCACGCAAGCTGAGTTAGAGGCAAGAGAGCGAGAGCTAAACATACAGAGAGACAGGCCTCGGATGAAGCAGCGCACAGGAAACGCTTGATCGAGTGAAGGAAACGAAGCGGTCCACCTTGAGCCGTTAGGGAAGAAACGATGACGTGGACGCTTTCATCGCCCAATTTGAGCGTGTGGCCCAGATGTGCAAGTGGAGCGAGACCTCATGGCCCACCCGTCTGATGTCTCTGCTGAGATGAAAGGCTAGAGAAGCGGTGATGCGGTTAAGTGTGGAGGAGTTAGGGCGACTATGATCAGATAAAGAACGCCCTGTTCAGCCACTTCAGGCTAGATGCTGAGGCATACCGGGAAAAGTTTAGAAGCATCAAGAAGGACGCTGCTGAGACTTTCGCCCAAGTGCTGGGAAGGATGAAGCGGTGGTTTTCCCTCTGGTGTGCGGCAGCGGGCAAGGACGAGAGTGTGGCAGAGGATGTTAAGGATCTGCTTTTCCAAGAACAGTTTTACCAGCTGCTGTCCCCAGAGTTCACGATCGAGGTCCGGAAGAAAAGCCCGAAAACTGCTGAACAAATGGCAACAGAAGCTACTGTTTTAGCAGAGGCCAAAAGGTTGGGGAGGAAGGCGAAGCAAGACCGAACGGTTAACCAGCCCAACCTGGTAATGGGCATGAAACGACAGAGAGCCAGTCTGCAGAGAGGTCCCAACAAAGTGATGGTGCACTACAGCAACCGAACAGGAGATCAGAAGGGCCTAGATCGACCATAGTTTGTTTTAACTGCAGGAAGCCGGGCCACATCGCTAGGAAATGCCCCGAGCCCCATTCCGTTGGAGCTGTTCATTGTTGCGACCAGCCCCAAGCTCGAGTAGTCCCTACGTTGTGTCGACCATGCGCTGAGCAGCAGTACGAGCCTGCGTGCATTGTAGAAGTTAACGGAGCTCCGGCCAATGGATTACGAGACACTGGTGCTGGATACACCGTAGTGGCCAAGTGGTTGGTGCCAGCAGACGCGTACACAGGAGAGACAGTTCCAGTAGTGTTGGCCGAATCCAGATGTAGGTCTGTGTTACCTGTGGCGAAATCGAGTTGAAGTCGCCATTCATCGCAGGGAAGTTGGAGGTTTTAGTCATGAATAGCCCTGTGCGGGAAGTCCTGATCGGAAACTTCGCAAAGAGAGTAGGAGATTCCGGTTGGACACGTGTGCCTGTATACGCAGACCCGGCGTTGGTAGGGGCAGTGCAGACACGCGCCCAGCGAGCCAGGGAGCAGCAAGAACCAGTACCACTGCCCGTCGAGAGTGCATTCTGAACACCGCTACCCAGCAGTTAATTCAGATGCAGGACCAGGACGAAACCTTGAGGAAGGCTCGAAGTGCGTGTGAACAGGGACGCACTTCCATACCAAGTTTTGGACGAGTCGAGTACGCTCGGAAATCTGGTGTACTGGTCAGGCGATTCGAGGGTCCCAAGGACGGAGCGAGTCAGATCTGCGTCCCAGCTGAACTACGGGCCACGGTGATGAAGCTAGCCCACGACGTGCCCATGTCTGGACACTTAGGTACCACCCGAACCAAGGAGCGAGTTGGTCGCCATTTTTATTGGCCAGGCATGCATGCTGACATTCGTCGGTACTGCCAGTCATGTGTCCAGTGTCAGCGTACTGTTTAAGGGAAGAGTCTCAAGAGTTTATCTTGTAAGGAAGCCACTGATGCGCAGGCCCATGCAGATGCTGAGGGATCTCGTTGCAACCAGAAAGGCAAGAGTTCCGTACAGCGGCAGAATACGTCGTCAACTTGAACAAGGTAGCTGAGACGTGTGAGTTGACAAAGAAGAACTTGGCAACAGCAGGTTGCAGGTGCAAGCGACATGTTCATTTGAGGACGAAACCCAGGAAGGTAGCTGTGGGGTCTAGAGTGTTAGTGGGAGGATCACAAGGTGGGCACTGCAGCTGCAGCCATTCCAGGTTACGGTGCAGGCAGTGTCTGGAAAGGACAATGTGGCGGCAGACTCTTGAGTCGCTTGCCGTAGAGAGAGAGAGAGAGAGAGAGAGAGAGAGAGAGAGAGAGAGAGAGAGAGAAAAGTGAGAGTGAGTAAGTTCCATTTACCTGTGTCATGAATAGTTGACATTGTCGAAGATATGCATGTGTCAATGTCATTGAAGGCAATGACGTTGCAAAGTGTTACTGGGGGTGTGGTATTTGTAGCACGTGTTGCATAGCGGTCGTGCATGCTCAGAGCACCCTCAGTTATGAAATTTATATATAGACCGTAATGTAACGGCTGCCTGTAAGTGCCTGCGTTAAGGTCGTGGAAGGCAGAATTGGACCAGAGTAGTTAATGCATTGTGGTTAATGATGTATTTAAAAGTGTTGTCGGAATGATGATGGGTGCATCAAAAGTAACAGCAGGGCAGAGTGAGTGGTTGGAGTTGGATGGTATAGGTAGGGTGAGTAAAACGCCGATCGAGTGAGAAGTTTTGTTGGTTTTAACCTGTAGTTAAAACTTAGGCAGGGGGGTGTGTCACCGATCGGCGTACTAAATCAGCCGTCCATGTGTTTGGAGTAATGTAGTTCAGAAATAGAGAGCGTGTGCGCGTGTGCATATGTGTATATGTTGTGTGCGAGCGTGCGTGTGTAAGATTGGGTTTTGGTTAAGTGGAAGGTTAGGATAGGTAGGGGGCTGGGGAAATAAGACATACAATATTCTTGCATTCCAGTCTTCACTTGTTGAGGGGAATGGAGGCGGAGGTTGGTTTCGTTTCCGACTGTTACCCTTTTGTTACTTTGGTTCCACACCAGAGAAGGCGGGCAGGATACGGCTGTTGTTGGTGTTGTCAAGTCTGTGAGTTGTTGTGGTAAATTGTCGTGTCGTTGCACGAGCAACAACTAGTCCGTTGGTCCGGCGTGTCAGCTCTGCGGAGGATACGCTGCTCTGACCAATCGCTGTTTGTGTTGTGAGTAGAGTTCGCTTGGTTCCGACCAGGTCGGAATGCGTTGGGGTAGCTTCACTTCGGTCCCTGGTGTTCGTCGGAGTGGACGCGCCTTGTAGTTGCGGCGCAGCGCCGTTAGTTGAGCTGAGTGACTTCGAGTCATAGTTAGGGCCAGGTCCTCGTCGGGTCTGGTGTGCCCTTTGGCCTGTGCCGGGTTCTGTGTCGTCTCTGTTGGCAGCCACTTCAGCCAGTTTGCAGAACTGGTGTGGTTGAACGTCTGTCTGTCCAGTTGTGTTAGCAGGTATCCTGTCCGTCCTGAGGCTGGGGTCAGACCACCGCAGGTACTGCCGCGTGCCGGCAGGTGAGCGGCGGTGTCCCGTTGCCTGCTGCTTTTCCCGGGAGAGGGAGACCATCCAGGCCGTCTGCCATCTGTGGCAGCTCTCCTCCGCTGCCGGAGTTCTTCCGGGAGTCCTCCAGCCACCTGTTTGCTCTTCCCTGTTCGGCGTCCTGTGAGAGGGCGCTGCACCAGCCTCCCCTCACCCTCAGTGTCCAGCGGGGCCTTCAGAGGAGGAGGCGTCCTTCGAGCCCCGGACTCGTCGAGAGGGCACTGCACCAGGCCTTCCCTCACCCTTTGTGTCCGGCGGGCCTTCAGAGGTGTTGTGCCAGCGCGGGGAGGAGTCAGACTGAGGAGCCACGGTCGCCGCCGGGGCGTAGAGTCTTCAGGGAGTTGGACTGTGGGGGGCCACGGTCAGCGCTGAGGTGCAGTCTTCCGGGAGGTGTCAGCTGTGAGGGGCCAAGTAACAGCGCCGAGGACTGGAGCTCTCCGGGCCGGGATGGGTTGTCCCATAGTTGTAGTAGTAAGGGTGTAGTGTTAGGCAGTAGGGTTAAGTGTGTAGTGTTACGCAGTAAGGTAAGGGTGTTAGCTACTGCCTCCTTTTGAGACGTAGTGGCCAGCACAGGGTAGGGCACTTGTCGTTGCCTCCCTTAGGGACGCAGTGACCAGTGCGATAGTGGTCCCGGGTCAAAAGAGAAGGGTGGGTCCTGGAGAGGTGTGGGCGGTAGTAGGTTAAAGATTAGAGTCCCTTGGGTTATTTCTGTCCTTAGTAGTTAGCCACCACGTGTGCGGGCTATCTCTGCGTCCTTAGGTCGCAGGATATACCGCAACTGGTGCTTTAGTATAGATTAGGTTCTCATGGTCGTTTCAGGTAGTGTGGGTCAGTGAAGAAGTGGGATACCGGTGTATGAGTTGTGGATGGACGTGAGTGGTGGCGCCATAGTGTGTGTGAAATAAAGAAGTGCGCATGATTGTAAAGCTGTGTTAGTGTGCTGTGTTGTCTGCTCTAGTGTGTAATAGGCGTGTGTAGGGGTGGTAGGGCCGTCCGGCTTAGCGACCGTGACATGGGCACAAGCTTTTTCTGCAATCTGGGAATTTGTAGAGTGCAGTATTCCAGATATACTGTGGTCAGTGTCTCAGTTCTGTCTAGACAACTTGCTGATAAGCCTGTTTTGTTAACTGTGAGGTGTTATTACAGTAAAGGGATCAAACAGAAATGTTGCCTTCGATTTAGGAATACCAAAGGGCAGCAACTCCTAACAGTCAATGGGCTAAGGGGGAAATATTCATACTAGATTACAAACAGACTAGTCTTTTAGCTGTAGTTTTCCCACATAATGTTTAAACAAAAATGGTAAACAGTAACTGAGTACACACTTCCAACATTTAAGATATATTATCCTAACAATTCCATGTGAAAGAAATAAACAATTAAAACGCATACATATAGCTCAACAATAAAACTTTTCTCCGTATCTGCCTGTCTAAACGAATGCCTCATCTCCACTTGGCATGGAGATACCGAATTCATTGGGACAGGTAAGTATACCATAAAACTACTTTTAGTAGTAAAATTCCTTTTTTTTAACCATCCTTAACTCAACAGACTGTGCTGAAGATTAAGACTGGCAGCTCCCCTGACATGCAAAAGTTACAGCATCGGCAAAACGCTGACATTTTATTAATGTTACAACTCTACAGTTAAAACTACGCAAACTACATGCTTGACCGCTCATCAACACTTTTTTTTCTTTTCTCTATAGATCACAAACAATGTGTAGTGTTCTCTCTGAAAATGTTTCCAAAAGGTCAAAGTCTGCACTTTTCTTAAACTTTATGACGGAGAGAAATCCATGACAGGGTTCCCACTTCCTCACAGGAAAAAAATTCAAGGGTTTTTCAAGGGTTTCTAAAGGGGATATTTTAATTTTTAAGGGGCAAATTTAGCCGTACGATTGAAAAAAAAGAGTGAATAATTACATTACACATGTAATCCAGCCATGATGATAAGGTGATTACACTTCTGTAGTCTTTTCCATGCTCAATATGATATACAAAAAATAAAAAATGAAGTTTTTATACAGAAACTGAGAAAACAGAAAAAGAAAACTTTCAATCTGCTTTCTGGACCAGTATCTGACATGGGATGTCCAGCTGCTTCTGTTTCAAGTCCTTATTCAATGATTCATCAAAAAGCATGACATATTCATTAATTCTCTACCGGCAGCTGCAGCCGAGGCCCCCTCTCTGGCACATTTCAGGAGGGAGCTCAGCAAACTTTACTTTTAAAATACAGCCACTGTATGTGTTGTCGTGTGGAAGTGTGTGTGAATGGTTGGTGGGCCTGGACTAGCCTAATGCTTGTTCTGGGGCAGGATCGGGAGCGGGGTAACCCCTCTTGAAAAGGTGAACGTGGGTAGCCTTCCTGCAGCTCCACACTGAACTGTTGTTTTATTTGGTGTGTGTGTGTGTGCGTGTGTGTGTCTGTATCTCTCTGTGTCTCTGTGTGTGTGTGTCTCTCTCTCTCTCTCTTTCTCTGTGTGTGTGTGTGTGTGTGTGTGTGTGTGTGTGTGTGTGTGTGTGTGTGTGTGTTTGTCTCTCTCTCTTTCTGTGTGTGTGTGTGTGTGTGTGTGTGTGTGTGTGTCTCTCTCTCTTTCTCTGTGTGTGTGTATGTGTGCGTGTGTGTGTCTGTGTGTGTGTGTCTCTCTCTCTATGTGTGTGTGTGTCTCTGTGTGTGTGTGTGTGTGTGTGTGTTGGCTAGCTGGTAGGTAAGTTAGGAGGGGGGGGGGGGGGGGGGGGGGGGTAGGGGTGTGGTATGAATGCTGTCTTTTAAACAAGAAAGTAGGATTTTTTTTTTTTAATTACAAATGCGCACACACCAGTCACTTAGTGTCTATGGAGACAACGTGACGATTGATTTGAAGATTCAGTATATGATTTCACTCTTTTTTCAGTTCTAACAGAAAAAAGGAGCAATGCCAAAAGTTGCAAGATATCTAATTTTGGTTTCCCACGCCGATAGTTCGTCGCAATCGAGTAACATGGAAACATTGCTGCAAACAGTTTCGTGTCGTCTTCAGCAGATCGGAAACTGTGATGATTGTTGATGGCATGAATCGTCCACAACACTACAGCTTTTAACTTTTAACACATCTGTCCACTTGCTGTTATTGTGGATTGGCTGACGATTCTGACTGAGGAAAGGGTCTGACCTGATGTTGATGAATTTGATGATTGTCGAACGAAGTCCGTAAGACTAACTACCAGCCTACTCGCGTTTTCCAATTCCACATATTTTTCCTCTTTCCGTGACTTGCAACCGCGATTCGCCCACTGCCCGAACATCAACGGTCTTTTTGCACACTTTACGGAAAAACGCATGTTTGTTGTTTCTGCATTCAGTGATCCAGCTTCGATATTCTTCCTTCTGTAACCACAACGGATCAAATGCGCAATTTCCCTTAGGCATGATGACAGACACAACAGTGTTGGCATTCACCGAAGATTAGGGAGCATGGCGCACTTTGTCGGAAGTCGAAATGCGCATGCGCAAACAATAACTATTGAATTGCTTCCCTTTGCTTGAAAAGCAGACGACACACAAAATGATTCGAGAGGCGAAAATCGATGTCTGAAGTCTTGTTCGCGTTTGTTCTCCGATTCGTCTTCAAATGTTACTGTCAGTTTGGTCCGAAAACGATTTTAAGGGGATTTCAAGGGATGGTAGGGATATCTGCAGTATTCAAGGGTTTTCAAGGGCCTTTTTGACCCAGTTGTATTTTAAAGGGTTTTCAAGGGTCTTCAAGGGGCGTACGAACCCTGCATGATCAATGCAAAAGGTGATCAAACCTGTGACAGGTTAAGGATCTGAACTGAATATGTATATATTACTATAGGAACATTACCTGATGAAAAAAATGTAGTTCCTTCAAGTGAATCTTTTGATTGATAACATTAAAACAACACATACCTTTCACAATTGCCCCCTCCCCCCCTCAAACATAATTTAATTTTTTAAAAATTTATGCGGCACCAAGAAAATCACTTTTTGAAAGCAAACTAAAAATTTTTTTTAAAATCAAACAGGTATCTTTTATGCCCCTTTAGTATGAACTGTTAAAAAATTAAAAAATGGCCTAAATAGTGATCCCCAAAATACGCTTACTTCTCCCTGTTTACCCAAAACTGTAGAAAAAGGAAAGGTAGGAGAAGCATAGCAAAATGACTTCATCCCCTTCATTATTACTTCATCATGGGAACGGACATCTTTTTTCGACGGAACAAACTTCCTTAGGACAAACAGGGCCTTGACCAGGGGGCACATGGGCCCCCTCGACAAATCAATAAAAGGCCAATCACAAGACAAACATACTTCGGATTCTTTCTTTCACCCAAACCGGGTTTTCAACCAAAGCATCCCAAATTTCCCAAATTTCCCAAATTTTTAAAAAACCCCTTTTCGGGATTTTTCAAACCTTTTTTTTTTTTAACACCCTAAAAACAATTAGTAGAAAAAAGGACATTTAAAAAGACAAACACAACAAAAACAGATTACCTTTTAATTTGAACACCTTGTTTTCACACCAATCTTCTAGCCTTATTATTGTCCATTGTGAACCCCCAAAAAATTTGACTATTTATCCTTTTTTTTCGCCACAATGCACTGCCGTTGTTTTTAAAATAATCAAAGGGTTCGTCCATATGTCACAAGCTCAACAACGGCAATTCCCCAAAAGGGAGCCAATTTTTATGGAATTCCCTTTTTAAAAAACATTCCCGTTTTCACACCAAGAATTTGGAGCAAATATCTTGTAAAAAACACATTACGTCCCAGAATCGACAACACCCAACTTTTTTCCGGAGACGGCACGTTTTTATCAAAAAAAAGCACAAGTTTTCCGCCTTTTTTTTTTGAACCGACAAAAAAATGGGCCCCAAAAACCCAAAAATAACAAGTATCGCTTTGCCTCCACAGGAAAAAAGCTGCCAAAGTTTTGTCAGAAACAGGCTTTTTTTTAAACCTGTCAGCCATCACATATTTCAACTGAAGGATTTATTTCAAAATTCATTTCCCACAAAACCCGGGTTTTTAACACTTCGTGCCAACACGACGATGCCAAACTACCACACTTTTTTTTTTTTTCTGGGGTTGCAGCTGATGAACGGGGGAAACCCCTGAAAGTCACGGCAACAGAGGGAGCTGGTTTGAAGACTTCTGCTGGGGATCCCATGAAGTCACCAAAGTTCAAAATTTGTCAATGAACCACATCTTCTTGGCTTTCCCGAAATACAAATTTTTTTTTCCCCCCCTTTTAATTCTAAAAAAAAAAAAAAAAAATCAACCGTTTACCTTATCAAGCATCAAGTGAAAAATCCAACAATTTTTCTTTGAATCATCAGGCTAGCGTGACTTTAACGATCACTCTTTCACACAAAGGATTATAACAACTGACAACTCCGATCCTCTAACTTACTTGTACACAGTAGTGGTAGGGGTGGTGACTTTCTCATTCAAGATCCTCTGCTTGAACTTGTTGTACTGTAAAACAACACCATGTACATGTACATGGCAATCTATAAAAGTTTACATACGTACAGGCTTGATATGAAAAGAATCCCGAGATCCGTTACTTGCTAGTAAAGCTATGATCTTTTTCTCACTGAATAAAAGAAAAAAACAAGGAAGAAAGAAAGAAATGTAATGAAAACCACATTTCATTTGAATATATTGCCAGTTTTTTTCATAAAGTAGTTCAAAGTCAGTCAAATGAATATATTTCCAGGTTAAAAAAAAAAAGGTAGTTGAAAATCGATCAAACTAAGCACAAGCATGTCATCAGTTAGATGTAGTGCATTTGCGGAGTTCCTACTAACATCTCACTCAACAAGTTCAGCAGTTTTAAAGATACCCTTAGTGCACTGATATACTGAAAATTGCTGTGGTTAGTTGATCTGTTTCTGAAGTTTTATTAAGCTTTTGACAACATATGACATTTCTCTTTTTGCGTTGTGGAAATGAATGTTCAATGTTCTGCACAAAAGACGTTCATTTGACACACAAATATTCACCTGAAATTTACAACAATAATAATCAAATTGTGATTTGCATACATGCAGCACAGAGAAACTGTGGCAATCCTGTAACACAGATGGTCATATAATGTGTTGGAGGGTGCCTGGTCTGGGTGAAATCTACACACGCTCAAAATCCTGGAGATGTTGTTTAATACAAGATAAAATTTAATATGAGAGACTGAAAGGAAGAAAATAAGAATTACACAAGAGTGTGAGTGCGATCGTATGTGTGTGTTCCTATGTATGTGTGTGTGCAAATGTGTGCATGTGAGAGAGGCATGCACTAATGCTAGGTGTCCAAGTATGTACTGACGCGATATTACAGGTTGAATTTAATGCTCTTCAATTAAAAAAAATTTAATGGGCATTTATCTTTGACAAGGGCGCTGTTCGTGCTTAATAGGAATATGACCCTTCTTTGGGTTAGTATATATTAGGAAAGGGCAAGACTTAAGGGGTCAAATTTGCTCTATTTGAAGGTTTACAATAATTATGCCTACTGACTGGCCACTGAAAACTTGGAGGACTAAGCACACATCCTGCCCTAGAAGGTTTATTAGATTTAATACCTACACTCTAATCTTTCTCTATACGGTAATGTTAAACTATTATTTTTCATTACACACATCAATCATCATTATACTTTTACTAGTCTTCTTTTCTTTCACTGCTTCAAAAACCTGAACTCACTGCCTGACCCTGTTCACCACATTCCGTCACTTTCGTCATCAAAACTAAGATCAAAACATTTTTTCAAAAGCAGTGTTTTCCCTGATGCCCTCGTAGCCTTGAAGCAGACGATGACTTTGAACAGGACTTGGGTGAAGCCACCGGCAGTCAGTGCAGCAGACAAATGTTGAGAAAAAGCAAACGAGCATAATTCTAGGAATTCTTGGCCAAAATTCCCCTAGACTGCCACCAAAAAAGAATCTTCCTCATTAGAGGAAAAAGCGAAACTCAACTGTTGTTTGTGGGAATCTGTTGGCAGACAAAAACATGCAGCTGACAAAAAAAAGGCAAGTTCCTTCACCAAGGAAAAGGAGAAACATGAGTTAGCTGGGAAAGAGCTAAGTACTGTGAACTTATCAAGGGAGATCACTCTGGCGCCTATCCATAACTGAGCTGAACTTACCTCCCCACTCTCACGATTTCTGAAGATCCTGATGTTTGCAATGTTCTGTGCCTAGTAGGAATAAGGCATTTGTTTTAAACAGTTAAGTACGAGAAAGAAAAAAAAAATGGTGGCAAAAAAAGGGACACAACCATTGCATTCTTATGCCACAGCTGAAAATTTTTGCTTTTCTTGTAATCCTTTTGTGATCTGTTTTCGACTTTGCTTTTGTTGTTGTTGTTAAGTTCAAACTAGACAGATTAAAATTCCATCTCCTGCATCAACACACAATCCTGTAAAAATGATGATTTACTGTAAGGTCTTGAGCAATCATGATGGCGTGTGCGCCACACACACACACACACAAACACACACAGAGGATCAAGTAACAATGTGCAGCTGTGCATGGCTCCTCAATATACTAACAATGACACTGACCTCGAACATCTTGAGCAGTTCTCCTTGGAGACTTCCAAGCGCTCAAAAGGCTGCTTCTCCTTCACGATGCCTTTCACCAGGGTCTCCAGACCGGGGAAGTCCATTACTGACACGGGTCTGTTGGACCAGGGAAAATACATCATCAAACACTGTAGGACTTGACTGTCCATATACAATTGTCCTAACATATGGTAGATTTAACATAAACAATAATTCTGTAAGTCTTGGGTATGTCAAATGATTTACAGAGGGAAAAAAATGGGTCGGCTTGGAAAATTATATGCATTAAAGTAATTAAGATCCTCTTCAAATAGAAATTGCCAACTCAAACCCCATTCCTAATATGTGTGTGTGTGTGTGTGTTGTGTGTGTGTGTTTTGTGGTGTGTGGTGTGTGGTGATGTGTGGTGTGTGTGTGTGTGTTTTTTCAGCTTTTGGTTTTTTAAAAAATTATGGGGGAAACCCAAAAACAAAAAGAAATTCCCAAAAACTAATGCAATATTCACCTGAAATTACAACAATAATAATCAAATTGTGATTTGCATACATGCAGCACAGAGAAACTGTGGCAATCCTGTAACACAGATGGTCATATAATGTGTTGGAGGGTGCCTGGTCTGGGTGAAATCTACACACGCTCAAAATCCTGGAGATGTTGTTTAATACAAGATAAAATTTAATATGAGAGACTGAAAGGAAGAAAATAAGAATTACACAAGAGTGTGAGTGCGATCGTATGTGTGTGTTTCCTATGTATGTGTGTGTGCAAATGTGTGCATGTGAGAGAGGCATGCACTAATGCTAGGTGTCCAAGTATGTACTGACGCGATATTACAGGTTGAATTTAATGCTCTTCAATTAAAAAAAATTTAATGGGCATTTTCTTTGACAAGGGCGCTGTTCGTGCTTAATAGGAATATGACCCTTCTTTGGGTTAGTATATATTAGGAAAGGGCAAGACTTAAGGGGTCAATTTGCTCTATTTTGAAGGTTTACAATAATTATGCCTACTGACTGGCCACTGAAAACTTGGAGGACTAAGCACACATCCTGCCCTAGAAGGTTTATTAGATTTAATACCTACACTCTAATCTTTCTCTATTACGGTAATGTTAACTATTATTTTTCATTACACACATCATCATCATTATACTTTTACTAGTCTTCTTTTCTTTCACTGCTTCAAAAACCTGAACTCACTGCCTGACCCTGTCACCACATTCCGTCACTTTCGTCATCAAAACTAAGATCAAAACATTTTTTCAAAAGCAGTGTTTTCCCTGATGCCCTCGTAGCCTTGAAGCAGACGATGACTTTGAACAGGACTTGGGTGAAGCCACGGCAGTCAGTGCAGCAGACAAATGTTGAGAAAAAGCAAACGAGCATAATTTCTAGGAATTCTTGGCCAAAATTCCCCTAGACTGCCACCAAAAAAGAATCTTCCTCATTAGAGGAAAAAGCGAAACTCAACTGTTGTTTGTGGGAATCTGTTGGCAGACAAAAACATGCAGCTGACAAAAAAAGGCAAGTTCCTTCACCAAGGAAAAGGAGAAACATGAGTTAGCTGGGAAAGAGCTAAGTACTGTGAACTTATCAAGGGAGATCACTCTGGCGCCTATCCATAACTGAGCTGAACTTACCTCCCCACTCTCACGATTTCTGAAGATCCTGATGTTTTGCAATGTTCTGTGCCTAGTAGGAATAAGGCATTTGTTTTAAACAGTTAAGTACGAGAAAGAAAAAAAAATGGTGGCAAAAAAAGGGACACAACCATTGCATTCTTATGCCACAGCTGAAAATTTTTGCTTTTCTTGTAATCCTTTTGTGATCTGTTTTCGACTTTGCTTTTGTTGTTGTTGTTAAGTTCAAACTAGACAGATTAAAATTCCATCTCCTGCATCAACACACAATCCTGTAAAAATGATGATTTACTGTAAGGTCTTTGAGCAATCATGATGGCGTGTGCGCACACACACACACACACAAACACACACAGAGGATCAAGTAACAATGTGCAGCTGTGCATGGCTCCTCAATATACTAACAATGACACTGACCTCGAACATCTTGAGCAGGTTCTCCTTGGAGACTTCCAAGCGCTCAAAAGGCTGCTTCTCCTTCACGATGCCTTTCACCAGGGTCTCCAGACCGGGGAAGTCATTACTGGACACGGGTCTGTTGGACCAGGGAAAATACATCATCAAACACTGTAGGACTTGACTGTCCATATACATATTGTCCTAACATATGGTAGATTTAACATAAACAATAATTCTGTAAGTCTTGGGGTATGTCAAATGATTTACAGAGGGAAAAAAAGGGTCGGCTTGGAAAATTATATGCATTAAAGTAATTAAGATCCTCTTCAAATAGAAATTGCCAACTTCAAACCCCATTCCTAATATGTGGTGTGTGTGTGTGTGTGTGTGTGTGTGTGTGTGTGTGTGTGTGTGTGTGTGTGTATGTGTGTGTGTGTGTGTGTGTGTGTGTGTGTGTGTGTGACTGTGTGTGTGTGTTTTAACAATCAGTTTGTTGAAAAACGAATGCCAAGATCTTTCAGAAAATCTCATGAATTTGACCAGCACTGGTTGGTATCAACAGATACATCTTTGATCACTTGGTCTTCTTCATTATTGTTTCCATACGTCACAATGTGTTCCATTCAAATCGAAGTAATCCATCTAAAAAGTCACTGTGGCGTGTTCCATGCAAAACAAAGTAAAATAAATAAAAACAAATGAGGTGAGGGGAAGGAAAGTGGACAGAGGGGATGATGCGGAGAAAGGCGGGAGGGGGAAGAGAGGCAGGAGGCAAAAGGAACAGCCCGTACTCCTCAGTCCACATGTCGTAATAGAATCCTCCTTCCACTGGAGGACCATAGCAGAGGTGACCCCCGTAGTGCAACTCCATGGCCTCTCCCAGGATGTGTGCACTGGAGTGCCAGAAGACGTACTGACCTGCACATCATCATCAGCTTTCAAGAACAGGGTCGTTTTTTGCACTTGCAGTGAAGAGCTAGAACCATCATCATCATCAACATACACACGGACATTCTCTGCGCTTAACCAAACTCAAGTCCTTAGTGCTTATGGACACAGCAGGAAGGGTACAAAAAGAGAGGGGTATGACATAATTGTAGATGGGGGGAAAAAAAAAAGAATGAAATAAAGAAATAATGTATACGGGGAAAATCATGAAAGATATGCCAGCACAAGGAAAATTATGTGACAGACACAGCACCAACAGATGCGAAGATGGGTGAAGCACTCAAGCACATGTGAACGTCATATGCCCTCCTTTACATCCCCCACACCCCCTTCACTGCCCTTCTCCCTATTCAAT
This sequence comes from Conus ventricosus, assembly GCA_018398815.1. Lineage (NCBI taxonomy): Eukaryota > Metazoa > Mollusca > Gastropoda > Neogastropoda > Conidae > Conus > Conus ventricosus. Next base: position 58,338,666 of record CM031603.1, read on the forward strand.
GCAGACCAACATACTGCATGCTATCTTTCTCTCTCTCTCCTTCTCACACACACATTCTCCCCCCCCCCCCCCCCCCCCCCCCTCCCCACACACACACACATAAGGAACAGATTAGAGGTTTTGTCACGTTTTCTGCAAGAAGATGATAAACAGAAAAGGAAGATGATAACAGAAAAGGAAGATGATAACAGCATCAGTGTTAAAAGACTGAATAATTTTCTTATTTACACTGGAGAACTAGAACCATTAAAGGACTGAGTCCTTTTCATGCTTGCACTTTTTAATGTATGAAACATACAATAACCAGAATTCAAAAATAACCAGAATTAAAAAAATCTGGTGGATCATCTTAAGTACTCCATCAATAACAAAGACAGAAGACATCATTGCTACAAAATCAAGTCTTACCAGTAACTGTACTACACAGACACTTACCATCAGGGTCGTCAAACTTCAGTAGCTTGAGAGTGGCATCTCCTTCAAATGGTCGATCAAGGTCCCACAACACATCATTCACTTTGCTGATCACAACGTTGTCCGCCAGGCCTTGGCTGAAACACAGTTCAATCAAAGTTGTTTGGAAATACATGCACAGTGTAATATACTTACAGTTACAGCTGAAAGCTTTCTTGAAAGTGTCTGATTCTGACTGTGTGTAAGAAATGTCAGATTTGTGGACAAAACTATGCAGGTTAAAGATGGAGATTTTCGGCAGCTCCTAGTCTCAGGTCAATGCACTGTACAAACCCCTTTTGTATACACATTCAAGATTCCATGAGGTGTGTCAGCATTCAGTGATCTATGGAAACATCAGAAGACACAATGAACATGTGTCTGAAAACAGAATATGCCTACCAAAATATCTGGCAGGGGAGAGAGGGACTCGTACACATTCTCTGTGCATAAATCACGGACAGTGGTCACAATCTTATGAATTCACAATGAAAAATGTGAAACATTCACAGGAGACAGATTTTTTAAAAAGCATTTCAACATCCTCTTCTCCTCTCCCTCCCCCTAATCTCAATCCCTTCTGAAAGAAAAACAAATCAGACAATTCTGAAATAGGGAAACATTATGGCTTCAATCTGCAGCACATTCTCAATCACCTGACTTTGAGGATATAACTTTTTCTATGCTAGTGTTCTCTTTCCATCACATTACACGCTCTCAAACTGTCTACTGACTGTATACACACTGTCCTCTTTTGGTGATAAACCTGACTTTGAGTCAAATTATCAGTAACTGATATGAAAATTTGTGAGAATTCTGCGGTGTATGATGGTTTGAAGACCAGGATTTGCAGATGTTTGTAAAAGCTTGATTGTAGTAGGCACAAAAACAGTAGTCTTCTAGCAGTGCAACTGCTTCAGCAGATAGGTGCCAGGACTGTCAGAGACTTGTGGCTTCTGGCATATTCATATGCACTAATAAGGCAACAAATGAAGTACAGATGCACACCTCGCCACCTGTAATATAATGATGCTAATCACCTCCCTTGTGGCGCTTTACGAAATCATACAATGACCCACGTTTGATCATTTGTGCATACTGCTCCTAAGCGCAGGAATATACACTTAACACATGAACAGTCCTAACCTTTCCATGATGTACTCAATCAATGCATAATACCAACTGCAAACATTACTTACACTACTTTTTAAATGAAGAGACGTGAAGTAATTTATATAGATAGTTGTGCAGAATCAGAGATGAAAGCAAAGAGGAGGCTGGAAAGTTTGTAACTGATCATGTCAGAGATTGGCAGCCAATGCAGAAAGCAGAAATTAAGTTACTTGGCTGAACTTGGAGAATCTGAGGACCAATCCAGCGCCTTCATTAATTTCTAAGTCTCTAAAGTCTATCAAGAAGGTACTCTGAAAAACTGCCAGAACAGAGTTACAACAACCTGTTTCAGAAAGGATAAAAGCACAAACCAAAATATAAGTGCCATCAACTGAGAGGTACTGACAAACATTGAGATCTGCATATTGACGATTTTCTATTTTAACTTCCCCGATATTTTATGGTTACCTGGGCCTGAATCTGGCCATTGCTTTTAACTTTTTGAATATCGAGTACGACCCCTTGTTGCCAAATTTGCTCCAGGGCCAACAGACTGAGTCGCACTATTTTATGTTATTTTATTTTACTTTTTAACATGTGTGCTGGTGACCTACTCATTTTGAGTGAACCAGTATTTTAGGAAGAAGAGAAGAAACAGACCTTACCAGGAGATATGCGACATAACATGCCTAGCTCCTTGATGACTGAGTCTTCATAAGACATCCCAAACTCCTACTGATACTTTTTCTTACTCTCCAAAAGCATGGTGAGTTCAAAATCTTTCGAAGCACATTCAGCAGATGTTATATCTAACTCATTCATTTCATACAAAAACTGCAGGTCTGAAGTGCCCTAGTCATTTGACCAACTAACCTTAAAAACAACCAAAAAGGCCTTTAAACAACAGGGTTCCGACTGTGAAAAAACAAAAACTGCTGAATTTCTAAGGTGGTCTGGTGGCCTTGCTTCCCCTTCCCTGGAAAAACTTTGAAAATTGCTTTCAAAATCATGCAAGATCATTTTCCGGAGCTTCTGTCAATCTCTTTCATTTTTGCAGCACCCTGCCAAAACCTGACATTATTTTTGCTTTCAACCTGATAAACTAAAAAAGGTACTGTCCATTTTCACAAAGAAGTTTATATGAAATTTCATGGTGTGTTTTTGCCAGCATACCAAACACACGACCAGCATTTCAACGCCACTTTCTTTTCCTCTGATTTTTTTTCACAGATATTTTTTTTTCCACA
>CM031603.1:58342478-58359759 GCA_018398815.1 Conus ventricosus
AGAAGAAAGAAGAGAGTACACTTTCCTAAAGGCTGGCTAAAATCTTGGGCTTCCACAGTAGCGATATAGCTTACAGATTTAGTACAAGAGAAGGTGTTTATCAATTTGAAGGTAATAAACCTTCTGATTTTCTCGTAAACCCAATTTTGTATGTCCATTTACAACAGTTAAAAACAGATGTTAATTTGTTTAATGGATACCCATCTACAGTTTTACAGGCACTTCCATCAATTAAGGCAGGGTTTTGCGATTATCAGTTATATAGGTTTGGCAGGGACGGTGAATTTAAAGAATTAATTGAGGGTTCTTTAAATTCATTGGATGTAAAAATAACTAATCAAGATGGAAAGCCAGTTAATTGTTCTGATTTATTAATAGTGCTTGAGGTAGAAGATAATATTAGAAAAGTAGGGAGGGCTCAGTCTCGCGGGCGTTAATTAAACCATTAAATTTTATGTTCTTGGAGAGAATGTAAATATGTTCGTTCAAGATCACCCATATTATTCTGCACGGAAACCCCCGTTTCAATGTGCTAATTACGTCAATTTTAGAGGTTTTTAGCATGTTAATTTTTTTGAAAACAGGTGTTTAAATTTGGCTAAAACTAATATGTGATGGACGTGATTAGTATGTGAAAATGGGGGTTTTCGGGCAGAATCACATGGGCGGTCTTGAACGAACATATTTACATTCTCTAATGACTTACCAGACGGGTTAAAAAAGCACATGCAAGATCTTTGCTGATGATACTAAGTTGTACAGGTCACCATCCAAACACCTTACAATGCAAAACGACATTGAGCTACTCATAAATTGGTCTAACTCATGGAATTTGTACTTCAACGCATCCAAATGCAAAGTATTACATATCGGCAAAAGAAACCCTAAATTAAATTACAGTATGAAAGTTGGGGATCAAGAAGTTCAAATAACGTGCTGTGAAGAGGAAAAAGACTTGGGAGTAATATTTGATGAAGACTTACTTTTTGACAGACACATTGCACAGACCGTCAAGAAAGCCATGCAGATGATTGGTGTTATTAAGAGAACTTTTACATATTTGGACAAAGATAACTTTCTTAGACTATATAAGGCAATGGTGAGATCGATTCTTGAATATGGCAATGTGATATGGTCTCCAAGATTAAAAAGGCAGTCAATAGAAATAGAAAAGGTGCAGAGATGAGCAACTAAGCTAATACCGGACATTTCTGATTATTCATATGAAGATAGATTAAGGTACCTAAGGTTGCCATCCCTCAAAGCCAGAAGGATAAGAGGAGATCTGATCCAAACTTATAAAATTTTCAATAATCTAGATGATATTGATCAAGCATGTTTTTTTGAACCTGCACAAACCAACATAACCCGCAACAGTTGTGGCAAAGTACAAATACAGCAAGTTAATACTAATATAAGGAAACATTTCTTCAGCCAGAGGATAGCACCAATTTGGAATAAACTAACTCCGAACAAATCTTAAATAAATGTTAGCGAACCGCCCAGAGAACGTGGACAAACGAGTCACAAGACAAAACACAACGCGTTTCGACCTCTTAGGTCTTCGTAAAATCTTATCGATGAGCATAAAATAATTGCTGACATCATGTTCGACTTTGATGGTCGAAAATAAAAACTGGGCTCGCTGTCGACCTGACAAATGAAAGAGCACACAAAGAAGGGGCATATAAAGCCGCGGCTATGATGAAAATCATCGCCCTTAACCTGAACCTGAACCTGAGAGGGGGATACTTTCGCGATTTGTTTGCAATTTCATCAGACGTCCACGCCTTTTAAAGGGACGTCATTCTCAAGCCTTTCATTGAACCAAAATGGCAGAAAACGTGGCCGACGGCGTAGCCAAGATGAATGTGTCCGGCAAGGCATGAGGCTTTGTTTCTTGTTTTGGTTTTTCAACAATGATTCCTACGAGGAGCTCGTTAGTTTGGTTAGCAAAAAGGATAGGGATCTCATATCGAAGAATGATGAGTATGGTGTGTTTTAATTCCGTATTCATACCCTACCCAGTTTATTTGTATTGCTAGTGTTGGAGAATTGGACTAGAAATTTACTACAAATGCACAAATAGAAAACGGCAAGTTAAGAAATGTGAATTCAGTGTCATCGGAACGCAGTTGATGGGATTGTTTATAGAGAGGGGGCCAGAGAGATTGCTAGATTGCTGTTCATTGTGTCTTTTTATGGACGGTACTGTTTGACTTACTAAATTCATCTAGTAGACTTGATTGCATCATCTTTTAGAAAAATAGAATACATGCTCAATTTGTAAACAACATTAAAGTCAAGAAATAATGTGGTTTGTGTCTGAGATGCATTTTAAACTGGAAATTGGCCGGAGTTTCCAAAGGCCATAATGGTCCTCTCAAGGGGTATGTTGTTATAGAGAACCCAGACGAACCCAAGCAAATCCAGGCGAACCCCGACTTAAAATATATTAACTTTGCTCACAAAATAAGTTCATTTGTTAAAACTAAGGTTTTAAAGTTGATCTGATTGTTTTTTGTTGTTGTTTTTTTTTATAGACACTTGCAACAACAAAAAAACATGCTAGGGTCGGGGGTGTTTTTCTAGGTAGGGTCAGGTTACCAGAACGCAAGAAGTTTTATTATAGGCCGTACCCTCCAAACTTATTTATGTAAAATTTACACCAAAAGAGACTGTAATGTAAATTGTAAGCTTTTTTTAAAAATTGAGTTAAAAGAATAATGAAATAATATTTAGAGTAATATCAATACATACTTTAAGTAAGAAAGAAAGTTAAAAATATAATACTATTGTATATATATATATATATATATATATATATATATATATATATATATATATATATATATACATACAAAGCAGTGTTCATAAATAACATTGAAAGTAAATTGGTGAAATAAGATACAATTGTGTAAATATTATATACATATACATACAAAGCAGTGTTCATAAATATCATTGAAAGTAATTAAATTGGTGAATTAAGATACAATTGTATAAATATTCTTTATGCACATATATATGAAGATAGTTTGTATTATACAAGTCAGGTCATTTAAGACGGAACAGATGTTAACTTTCTTCTGCGTTTAGGGATGTAAGTGGTCCTCTCTGCACATTTGCGTTTTTTTCTGGTGTGGCTTCTTTCCTCTGTGCCTTGGTGTTATGGCAACATGTCCATCTTTGGTTCTTGTGACCCATGCATCAACTTCTTTTCTGGTCTGCATGTAGTGCCCAAAATGTCTCTCTTGTCTTTCATTTGACATACTACACCAACTGTTGTACTCTTATCATATCGAAAAGGCCTGGTGCTCTTTCTCCAGTACATAGTCCCCTAAACCAAGCAGGCTTCTCCTGATTTCCTTATAGTGTCCCTCTACTAGCTCCAGTATCTTTTCTACTAAGTCAGCCAACTTCTTGGATTTTCACTGAATTGCTTGTTTTTAAACATGATTATAACTTTCACAGTTATTAACTTATTTATTAGTCCACTTCATTGATAAACCCACAAATCCTAGCTTCTTTGATGGTTTGAAATTTTCCTGCAGCAAGGGCACTATACAACTGTTAAAATATGGTTTAAAAAAAAACCTGGATGCTGTGGCTCTTATTTGTGCCCTAGCTGCCTCAATCCTGCAGACCAGCTCTGCTTCTTCTGTGGCCTCTGTGATGGAATCTGGTCCAAAATTTTTATTGATAATAGTCTTCCTGTCCTTGCTATGGATGCCTACTTTGTCCTTCAGCTGATCAGTGATGTTGTTCTTCAGATGTCTACTACAGCACATCATGGATGCTCCTGGATCTGTTCAGTGGATATGAATTACTCAGGGAGAAACTTACCTGCATTACTTACACCTCTGATTTCAGTTAAAGAGTTTGTTAATTACAATAAGCTGCTAATCCTGTTGATGTGAAAAAAAACTTTATGTGAACACAAAAAGGTGTGATCTCACCTCTTGGGCATGCAGGTAGCAAGGTGAGAAAGCTGTCAGAGTGTTGTTCAAGAATAAAGCTGTGAACTGTTAATTTTTCAGTCTTATGAGCAGGAGAAGCTTTAATTTTCATTTCATACATTGATTGAAACATTAAAACATTATACTTTTACTTGGGTTCGCCTACATTTACTTGGGTTTGCCAGGGTTCTGTATAACAACATACCCCTCTCAAGCAGTGAAGATTTGGTTTTCACTTACGGTTATAACTTTCCTATATGAGGTTAGTGTGATTTGGTAAAAATATTAGGAAAATAGCAAGAAGACATACAAAATTACAGACAATAATGAATGTATACTATCAGACGGGAAGGAAATCAAATTGTAACTCTGGTTGGATGGAGTGAATACAAAAAATTGCTATCATGGAGTCCAGGCACGACAATCACAAAATCCACTTGGTGATATCCACTTAGAGAGGGGCTTATATCTATCAGATAGCAAGGTTGAATCAGTTTAGGCCAACTTAACGTGTGTCTGATATTTGGGGAACATAATCTGCACATTAACTTTGATCTTTGACAGAAAGAATGCATCTGTTTCAAATGTGACAGAGAAAGCATGTTTGAAAGCAGAAATTTTAACCTAAGAGAGTGTGTATATTTGAAGGTAGGTGAATGTTGAAAATAGGGTGCCTCTGAATCACACACGTTTGCTGAATATTGCTTCTTGGGAAGAATATTGCCTCTGGATCTAACAATGACAAGTTAACAAAAACATAATGGAGCTGTCAAATGTTTCATATGTCTGATAATGCTATCAATTCAATATAACAAGAAATACCTATGTTGCAGAGCTTCTGTGTAGCTGGTGGAAAGAGTAGGAGTAGTTTCACCTTGTGTTAAAAATTAAAAGTATTTTCATCTTAACCTTCAAATGTTGATTTTTTTTTTTTTCCAGGTCCATGAATACTAAGCCGTGAGGAAAACGGCTGTGCCATAAAATTAAACAATTGTTTCAAAAAGTGAATGACAGAGATTGAGCTGGTATGAATATGTCATTTTATTTCAGCCTCTTGCTGAAATCACAAAAGACCAGAACTTGGTAGGAACTTTCAGTAATAGATGATTGTTTTGTAAGCAGGATTTCTTTGACAGAAAACAAAGAAGGTGAACAAACTTCAGTCTTTCAGATGAAAAAGAAAAGTGATGGTGATGTCAAGAGGTCCATGGGCTGGAAATGAGCTACTAGATTAACCAGTTACCTGGTTATAAGATGAACCAATTACCTGGTTATATTGTTTTATATACTGAAGGGAAAAAGAAAGAAATCCAATGCTTAATGTTGGCTTGCAATATGATAACTGCCTGTTTTTGGATTCCATTTATTCATCCATTCCATGCTGTCGCCTATTGTATATTTGCTTGAATAACATCAAAGGATTATATTAGTTGTCTTGAAAAATATTTGCGTTTGCCAGCATTGAAAATCTACCATTGGTTTTAAAGATTATTTCAGAGATGAACCAAGACTTGGCTATTGTTTTTAGAGATGGTTCTACCATTGGTTTTAAAGATTATTTTAGAGATGAACCAAGACTTAGCTATAGTTTTTAGAGATGGTTCTACCATTGGTTTTAAAGATTATTTTAGAGATGAATCAGGACTTAGCTTTTGTTTTTAGGGATGGCTTTGGAATTTTTCAACTCGTGGCTCAATTGGTCATTGAAACAGGAAATAGACATGCTTTTCAGAATATTGGAGAATATCCTACAAGTTTTAATTCTAGAGGGTAAAGCTCACATACTAGAAAACAAAGTCCTTAGAAAAAAGCATTTTTGTGCATGAGTAGCATGCATCGTGCATAGTTGAGGGATCCTTGAGGTATTAATGTTTAGAGTCAAAGTGACTGACAGAATATTTTGGAGTCTTTCACCAAATTTCAGGAATCAGGTCATGCATGTGTCAGAACCAGAAGTAGGTGATTTTAAAACCAAACTATGTAGTTATTCAAAGGGAGTTATTCATTGCTTAAGTTGTGATTTAAAAAATAAAGATAAGTAAATTGATTAGACTTTTTAATGATGTTTGTGTGTTGGTTTTCTGTGCAAAACTGTATCCTGGTAGCCAGTTTAGCATCCCTATTAGGAATGATTAATATTTTGCTTTCAGCTCTGATTTTCAAGTGAACATTGGAACAATCATCACTGCTTTCTGATGTACAGTAAATCAGTTACTCGCACCTGGCACAAAGTACAGATACAATTTTGAGCAAGTTATTTTATTCCATTCAGCTACCATTAGCTGACAGTTTGAAAATGATGCGAGGCTTTAAGCATTCATGCATTAGCCTGATATAAGGCATGGCTACACTTTATGTACAGTTCTATAAAATGTATGTAAACATATGCGACACAGTGAGCACTAACACATGCATATGAGATGTTCACCAGTACTCGTGACAATTAGGGTGCCGGTCATTTAAGTGACTCCCATTAAAAGCTGTGAAATAGTTATTTTATAAAATTTAGTGCACTGTTCAGTTCAGTTCAGTTCAGTTCAGTTCAGTTCAGTTCACTTGGGACTTTGATAGCCTCACAGCTTTTTGTGTCCCATATCATCTTTTTCATAAACATTGGTTGCTTAATGCATGCATATGCTCAGGATATATTTTAATCTATTCTATTACTTTATTTCTATCAATCAAATTGGGATTTTAACATATTTAACTCAGCGTTAGTATCCAGAAGGTTTTTAAAAGTATTCAAATCTTTTGCTTTTTTAATGTGCGCAGGTAGTTTGTTCCAATACGGTGCCACTCTGTTACTAAATGAAAATTTTCTAATATTAGTGCGACAATATTTAATTTGGATTTTGTTATCAGAATTTCTTGTAATTTGATTAGTGGTTAGTTGAAAAAATGTGTTAAAATTTGTACTGTTAAGTCCCTTAAATAGCTTGTAAGTCTCAATCAAGTCTCCCCTTATTCGTCTGAACTTTAACGATGGTAAATTTAACCTTCGCAATCTATCTGCATAGCTAACATATTTGAATTCCTTAATTAACAAGGTGGCTCTTTTTGTACTTTCTCAATACTTGCTGATTGCCTTTTTAAATAAGGGCTCCATATCACATTTCCATACTCCAGGTGGGGTCTAACTAATGCCTTATATAGTAATGTAAAAACTTCAGTATCCAAATATGAAAAAGACCGTCTGATTATGCCGAGCATTTTATTTGCTTTCATCATTACACTGTTTATGTGCTTGTCAAATTTCAGACTGCTATCAAACATTACACCAAGATCTTTTTCTCTGAAACGGAATCAACATCTGAGACAGCATCATTATATTTCATAGTATATGTATACTCCGGATTATTTTTTCCATAATGTATAACCTTGCATTTAACTGGATTAAAATATAAATTCCATGTTTCACTCCACTTAATTAGATTATCAATATCATCTTGTAATTTAAGATGGTTACTTACAGGATCATATATTTTCGTATCATCTGCAAATATTTTACATGAACTAATTACACATTCTGGCAGGTCATTTATAAAACTGTGAACAGAATAGGTCCAAGAATACTTCCCTGCGGAATACCGCTTACAACATCTATATTTGAAGAATAATTATTTCCAACTTTCACCCTTTGTACTCGATTAGAAAGAAAACTCTTAATCCAGTTGTATATATTCCCATTTATACCATAACCTTCTAATTTTTTTAACAATCGGTAGTGGGGCACAGAGTCAAAAGCTTTCCTAAAATCCAAGTAAATTACGTCAAAAGCAAGCCCATCATCGATCATATTTGTAAAATCTTCCATTACTTCTAAAAGTTGTGTCATACAAGATTTACCCTGTCTAAATCCATGTTGGCAATCTGAATATAAGGAAAAATCATTCATATGGTTTACTATTGCATCTCTCACAAATGACTCAAGCACTTTGCAAAGGATACAAGTCAAACTTACAGGGCGATAATTTCCTGGGTCAGACCTGGTGCCTTTTTTAAATATAGCAGTTACAGTTGCAAACTTCCAATCACTGGGTACCACTCCTTCACTTATTGATTTATTGAACAGCACACACAAAGGCACTGCTAGTTCTACACATAACTCCTTTAGTACTCTAGCTGGTAAACCATCTGGACCAGAAGCTTTAGCAACATCCAATTTACTTAATTTTTCTTTTATCGCTAATGGTGTAATGACTATATCACACAGAGTTTTTCCATCAGATAAAGAGGCGCTGTCGATTTCAGGAACATTTTCAATATTTTCATGTATGAATACACTAGAAAAGAATTTATTTTTGCATGCATAATGGAAATGGCTGTTCTGTCAACTGTATGAAATCTGGTTTGCCAATTTTGTTTTTCCATATAATTTACTGAAAATGGGAACGCCAACACCTACTTAATTTAAATCTGTGTGGAGCCTTCTGTGCGGCTACTTGATGTGATGACATGCTGATGCCGAGGTGACCACATGTCGTGACCCAATGGCTCACAAGGACGTGTGGTCATAATGGCATGTGGTCACATTTGCAAGGCAGAAACTTTTTATTTGAATTACGAACGAACGAAAGCGTTTCGAGTCACCATGGGCGATCGGGGAGTAAAGTATCAGTGACGCATACGCGTAAAACTGTACCGGAAGTGAGAAATTGCGCCCAAAAGTCGTGACGTCCCGTTCCGTTTTCCTTTGACTCGCACAAGACGCAAGCGAGGCGTAAGTCGACTCCGCAAACCAATCTTCATAGTTCTTCTTTCCAAATAATTATCCGTGCTTGAGGTAAGTTATTTTATATTCTTCATTGTTTAATACATCGTTTTGTTACAGTTAGAAATAGTAATACTCATCATTTATGCTGGCAAACCATTCTGAATCTTGGAAGCGTGGCTTTTTTTAAACTTTCGGGCCAGTGTCCCCACAACGCACGCGTAACACAAATCTTGCAATTTTTAGTTACTCATGATTGTTAGCGATGTTTCTTCAGTGGATGTGCACTTCAGATAACTCATTATATTGAAATTATTCGAGTAATATAACCTAATGTTTGAAACAAAGTTTGGATTTTTGATCAAAGACAATTGATTTTATAGTTTTGTGTGATTCATGGGACAGTAAGAATTAAGGCAGTAAGAACTCGACAGTATGTCCTATGAATCACTCGTTGTGTATATTTGCGATTGGTATCATTACATTTCAGACAGAAGCGATATTAATGTGTGGTATTAATTTTAAAAGTACTTCTCCATAATTTTGAAATGATCTGGTATGTCTGTCTTTCTTTGAGTTGATAATTAGAATGAATTTCAGGCTAAAGCATCATGGTGAAACATGGGACATCTTGATCAGTAAATAATTATGTTGTAAACCCATTTTGGTTAGAGGTATGACTCTGTGAAGCATTCGTAAGACAATTTTCTGCTTAGTATGATTAATTGTGATTGTGTGTGTTTTCTTATCTATGAAATAGTTCAGATATTTTACATTTGAATTAATGTAGTAGGCCTACTGTAGTATGAAACTTGAGACGGTTTGAATTTTTAAACAAAAAATTTTTTTTTTCTGTTATGTGTTACATGGGACATGCTGTAGCGCACCAGACACATCATTTGTTTTTATGTCCCATGAAACGCATGTGATTCTGACTGCAGTCTCTAGAATTATATCTGAAGGAGGAAATGTACATTAGTGGTATAAATTTAAAAAGCACTTTTAAATATAATTTATGCTTTTTTCATGAATTTGTTTTTATTTATAAATGGTAACGGCATAAATTTCGAGCCAAAGTGTCATGTTTGAAACGTGAGAAATCTTGTTACATGATATGTGAAGAATTTTTTAATAATTTTTTGAAAATACACAGTGTTTGGATTTCCAACAAAAGATGGTTCTTTTTAACCTGTTATGTGTGTGTAACATGGCAAATACTGAGATAAATCTGTAAGTTTCCATGAATCACACTTGGCATTGTCTAGTGATTTACAGCATTGATAAATCTCAGTTAATTGTTAATACTGATTTGTGTTTAAATTCAAGTAATTCTTTCCTCTAGCTGCCCATTCTGCCCCTATACTCGTAAATCTGTGACATAAAGAACTATGTGTGGGTGTGTCTGTGTCTGTGGTGTGTGAGGATGTCTGGGCTTGCTTTTTTTTTTTTTTTTTTTTTTCCCCCTTCAATTTTATATATGTAAAATTATGGATATACTATGTTATTACTTTACCCTTGTCCCCTTTTGCCTTGATTGGTCTTTGTCTGATGTATAAAAAAAAAAGAAACCTCTTCAACCGAATCCCATTCACTTACTAATACGTACAACTAAATTCTTGAATTTAAAATCATTGTGACTGATAATGTGATATAACAAATGCTTATGTTGAAGAAGGAAATAAAATGTTTGAAAACTAAATTAAAGTAATTTAATGTGTCTATTTTTCTTTATGATGATCACACTAAAAGTCTAAATTTGAAGCCGAAGTCTCACATGTGAAACATGGGACATCTTGATGTTGTTCACAATATAGTTTTGTATATATGGAAGAAAGGTGGCAGAGTGGTTAAGACGTTCACCTGCCAATCCAACGAGTGAGAAGTGCGTGGGTTCAAGCCCTGCCTTTCTCACCCTTTCTTTCCCAGTTTGAATGACAAATCGAACTTAATGTCAAGTCCATCGGATGGGGACTATAAGCGAGTCGGACCTGTGTGCCTTCCTGGCCCCCTGCACATGTTAAAGAACCCATGGCAGTTGAAATTCGAAAAGAGGGGTTCCCCGCTGCCCTGGCAAAATTGATGTAGATTGAAGATAGCCACCTGGTACTTCTTACCAAGCCACAAATTTGTCACTTACTGTTATCGTGTGCCACCGTGTACCGGTGGAAATGGAGGACACGTATAAACATCGCATGCATCCTTTGTGAAAAACTGGAGGAATAAATGAGAAGTGATAATGAGTGACTGATATTTGAATGGTACGGGAAACGACTGAATGAGCGCCAGTAGGCTGCTCTTCGGCCGGCTCTACCTGGGTAGGCAGCCCGTTGAGTGAGTGAGGTAGTGTGTTTATTGTAAAGCGCTTAGAGCTTGGTCTGTGACCGAGGATAGGCGCTATATAAATACCCAAAATAATGATATAATAATAGTTTTGTATATGCTGCTGGTTGAATTGAAAGTTGTGGTTGAAAATAGCTGAAATGGTGAAAACTGGAATGAAAAACAAGGAAAAGATGTGTATTGCAAGCTACATTGAGTGCTACCATCTTTATTGTAACACAGATTGGTAATATTAAATTACACAGTGTTTGGAGTAATGATATGAAAATATTTACAGGTCAATAACTATTCTCCCTATGTCATTTAGATTACTCAGTCATACAACACTTAGGGGCATGACAGTTCATTGTTCTGTTGTTGTTTTTTCTTAAATATTTTTAAAAAGTATACTTTGACAATTAAATTTTGCTTTATTAGTTTTTTCAATTTGATGTTTTGATTTAAAGCTGTGAATGTGCTGGGTGTGGATATTTAACCTTACATGCTCATATATTTGCAAAAAAAAAACCCACATATTTTGAGCGCATTTGTGTTTGTGCATACATTTGGTAAAAGGTCAGTATCTGCATATAAATTATTGACAAGTAATGTATTTTGCTCACTGTTGTCAGCAGAAAATGGCACAAGCTTCAGATGCCCCCTCCCTGGCTAGAGTATCAGCACGTTTACTCGGCAAGCGGAAAAACGCATCTCCTGAGCGTGGAGAATCTTCCTCAAATGAAAAAGAAATAAAGACAGACATTCTAAATGATTTTCCACAGCTGTCATGTGGAGCTATAAGACAGAGACGTTATCGGACAAAAATAAAGCAAGATGAAGAAAAACTCAAAGTGTATAGAGAGAAAGAAAATCAGAGATTAAGAGACATGAGGCAAGCTTGGTCAGATGAGAAAAGAGCAGAAATGTCAAAAGCTGGTGCTGAGCGTTGCCGAAAGTGTAGAGAAAAGAAGAAAGCCAGAGGTGAACCATTAAACACTAAACCACAGAAACCCAAAACCAGAGCTTCTATTTCAGAACGACGTGAGAAGGAACGGATACGCAAACAGAAGTACCGAGCACGCTTGAGCAGTCAAAAAAAAGCTAGCAGCAACAGTGGCAGTCTTGCAGAAATCCTCCTTCTCCTCAGCAAGAAAACTGATGCGCTTTCTAGGCAGTGTGAACTTCCCAGCTTTCGCAATGCCACTGGCCAGGCTACATTACCGCAAGCTACAGAGAGCACTGAGAGCTGTTTACAAACACCTACCCGACCTGAACAAGAAGATGACTTTGGGGTCAGAGGCCTGGAGAGAGTTGCAGTTTTGGCGCAAGCTGAAGCACCGTCCTCGCCCACCGTAACGCCCCAACCTGGATGTCACAATGGCAGCCGACGCGTCCGAGAAGGGGTGGGATGCCAGTCTACAGTCATGGACAGCTTCAGGACAGTGGTCACAGAGGGAAAGGGGAGCACACATAACCCTGTTCAAGATGACGGCGGTTTGGAACACTCTGCAAGCTTTTCAAGCTCAGCTGATGGCCAGGTGTGTGTACAGATTGACACCAAAACAGCGGTGGCATATCTATTGAAGGAGGATGGGGAGGGAGGGGGGGGGGGGGAATACAAATTTCTGCTTAGTATTCTGCAAGCTACATTGAGTGCTACTGTCTTTATTGTAACACAGAATGGTAATATTAGAGTACACAGTGTTTATAATTGTAATGAGATACATTGGTGGTATTAGATGACAGACTGTTTAGTGTAATGAGATAAAAATATTTACAGGTCGATAATTGTTTTCCTCATGTCATTTAGATTATGCAGTCATAAAACACTTAGGGGCATGACAGCTCATTTTTGTGTGTGTGTGTGTTTTTTTTTAAGTATACTTTGTAAATGAAATTTTGCTATATTAGTTTTTTCAGTTTGATGTTTTGATTTAAAGCTGTGAATGTACTGGGTATGGGTATTTAACCTTATATGCTCATATATTTGCACACCTGTAAAAACAGATATATTGAGCGCATGTGTGTTTGTGCATACAGTTGGTAAGAGGACAGTGTTTGCATATAAACTATGGACAAATAATGTATTTTGCTCACTGTTGTCAGCAGAAAATGGTGCAAGCTTCAGATGCCCCTCCCCTGACAAGAGTATCAGCATGTTTGCTCGACAAGCGGAAAAACGCATCTCCTGAGCGTGGAGGATCTTCCTCAAATGAAAAAAAAATAAAGACAGACATTCTAAATGATTTTCCGCAGCTGTCGCGTGGAGCTGTAAGACAGAGACGTTATCGGGCAAAAATGAAGGAAGATGAAGAAAAACTAAAACTATATCGAGAGAAAGAAAATCAGAGATTTAGAGACATGAGGCAAGCTTGGTCAGATGAGAAAAGAGCAGAAATGTCAAAAGCTGGTGCTGAGCGTTGCCGAAAGTGTAGAGAAAAGAAGAAAGCCAGAGGTGAACCATTAAACACAAAACCACAGAAATCCAAAACCAAAACCAGAGGTGAACCATTAAACACAAAACCACAGAAATTCAAAACCAGAGCTTCTGTTTCAGAACGACGTGAGAAGGAACGGATACGCAAACAGAAGTACCGAGCACGCTTGAACAGTCAAAAAAAAGCTAGCAGCGACAGTGGCAGTCTTGCAGAAATCCTCCTCCTCCTCGGCAAGAAAACTGATGCGCTTAACCTTTCTGGGCAGTGTGAACTTCTCAGCTTTCGCAATGCCACTGGCCAGGCTACATTACCGCAAGCTACAGAGACTGAGAGCTGTTTACAGACACCTATGCGACCTGAACAAGAAGGTGACTTTGGGGTTAGAGGCCAGGTGAGAGTTGCAGTTTTGGCTCAAGCTGAAGCACCGTCCTCGCCCACCGTAACGCCCCAACCTGGATGTCACAATGGCAGCCGACGCATCCAAAAAGGGGTGGGATGCCAGTCTACAGTCATGGACAGCTTCAGGACAGTGGTCACGGAAGGAATGGGGAGTACACATAACCCTGTTCAAGATGAGGGCAGTTTGGAATGCTCTGCAAGTTTTTCAAGCTCAGCTGACGGGCAGGTGTGTGTGTGTACAGATTGACACCAAAACAATGGTGGCATATCTATTGAAGGAGGGGGGGACAAGATCCAGTCAACCCTCTGGAGTCTTTTCACCTTTCTTCTGCCAATGCTGTCCTGCGCAACACAGTAACACTTTTTGGAAATAATGTATTTCACTAAAGCGAATGATCCATCAGGATTGCAACTACAGGTATCTTATAAATATTATTACTGCACATATTTTTAATTCAGTTAATGGTTGGTTGTGGGCTAGTGTAAAAAAAAAATAAATTATCTGAGGACTGTTACGTGTGCTGCAACGAATAAGGGTTCTGTTGTCTGTTTCCTCTTTCCCTAGCATTTGATAGCGCCAACTCTCCTGATTTTTTCCCCCCAGATTTCTGTAATTTAGAAATTATTCCTGAATTTCAAATTTTGTTTAGAAATACGAGGTTTAGGGGTTGAATTTTGGCAACTACATGTATGGAAAACACATTTCCTTTTTGAACTCCACATTTGTCAGCTGAAACACAAGGGGGTTAGAAATGCTTCCTATCACAAGCTGAACTGTCCCACTTTCACTCTACCCACCCTCTTCATCCCCTGGTTCTTGAATTTTGACTCCAGATGATTGGCAGCTAAGTATTTTGCACATGTGTGGTTTGATTTTGTTCACTTGAAACGATCTTGTGTTTCTGTGTGTGCACGTTCACCCATAACTGTATTGCGTCTGTTCACCTGCATGCACCTCTTTGCTTGTCTCAACAGTCTGATACCATGTCTTGCTGAGTTTTTTTGTTGCTGTAGTGACAACCTGGAAAAGAGACAAGAAAATACCGAACAATATGGAAATAAAAGGTGGAAAATATCAGTGGAATGAAACTGGTCTTGAGTGAGTGCTAAGGCTGTGTGAAACAAATGCTCAGTGTCTTTGCTGCTTCACGATGAGTCCAAGCGCAGACCGCCTTCTTCACGTAGGACAATAAAAATGTTTTTGCAGGGTGCCTTTTGGCACAAGTTGAAAGTAACTGGTTAATTTGATCCTGCATTGTGTGTGGGTGTGGGTGTGAGCGTTGTTGTTTGTTTGGTATTCATAGGCTTAACGGTTACCACTTAGCAAGGTTGTTATTGTGTGTCTCGTGAGTGTTGTTTGTTATTCATAGGCTTAACCACTTACCAAGGTTGTTATTGTGTGTCTCGTGAGTGTTGTTGATATTCATAGGCTTGGCCACTTACCAAGGTTGTTATTGTGTGTCTCATGAGTGTTGTTGTTTGTTTGTTATTTGTAGGCTTAACCACTTACCAAGGTTGTTGTTGTCTGTCTCATTACCAGGATGCCAAGTCAAAGAAGGGAAAGGGGGCAGCCGGTCAGGGAGACGCCTCAAAGCGACCACTGAGGGTAAACAGCTGCTGAGAACTAAAATTGTACATACTGATGAGGCATAAAATCAGTCAAAACAAAACAGGCTGCATTCTGGCTCAGCTCATGGTGCAGTTTGAAGAAAAAAAAAGAGATCAATTACAGATTTGCGTCAATATGTCAGCAGACATTTGGTTTTGCAGTGTGAAATCATTTGAAATTGTCCACAAAACAAACTGATATATTACTTTTTACATTGTCTTTGTAGTCCATCTAATTTTGCAGCTGAAAGATGTGTCCACTAGAGACAACAGTGTAACTCATATGATACATTTATGTTAACACCACGCTTTTACTAAGTGCATTGTTGTTTCTTATATCAGATGTTATATGCAAATTAATTAATTTCAAAATGTTGTGGTGATTGAGTGAATTTTGAAGTTCATGTGTGTGTTTGCATATATGCTTATCTGCAGGTGTGTGTGTGTGTGTGTGTTCTCCAAACCAGATTTTGAATAATTTAATCTTTTGACTGCTATCGACAAGCATTGTCCTTCAGAGAGAGACTTGAAGAATAAGATCCTTATGATGGTATAGGGCACACAGATTAGGTCATCAAGCAGCACTATGTTGGTATTTGCCATGTTCTCTTTCATCTAAACTACAAAAACTGTATTCTTCCAAACTCATTCCACTCCTAGTTCTCGAGGCTGTTGGGCAGAATTCTGCTGTTGGAAACACATTCTTTGTCCCCCCACCCCCCCCCCACCCCCACCCCCCTTGTCCCCCCCCCCCCCCCCCCCCCCCCCCCCCCCCCCCCCCCCCCCCCCCCCCCCCCCCAAAAAAAAAAAAAAAAATTCAACTGAAAAAATTGTTGGATACTTCAGGGAATGCCCGTCTCATTCCCGTCCTCTTGCCAAGAGAAAGGAGCATACCCACAATTTTTTGGCGAAGATCGTGGTCTTGCCATATTCCCAGAGTAAAGGCCAATATGTTCCTTGCAAAGCTTATTGGGCCAGTGGTATGTTTAATTCTTGAAAGTTTTTGCAAGATTTTAAAGGACTAACTGACCCTTCTCCACTTGCAAATTTTCAAGGACTATTTCCTGGTCCCAACCCCACCCCTTCAACCCCTCCCCATACACACATACCCCTCCTTTCTCCCATTCTTTCAAGTGAAATTTCAAGTGAAATCCACACACAGGCCCACATGCACACACCTACACTCAGACACAAATGCATGCATGCACACAAGCTCACACCTACACACATATATACGCACACACACACACACACACCACATCACACCACACCACACCATACACACACACACACACACACACACACACACACACACACACACCACATCACACCACATCACACCACACCATACACACACATGTACACGCACGCACACACGCATGCACACATACATTCCCTCCTCCTGAACACTTGTAGACTGATGTATCTTCAACTTGGTGAGTTTCCTTCATTTTTTTAATTTTCTTTTTTCTTATGCCTGACCATGTTAAGTGCCAGGTTCAGAACAGTCCACACTAAGCACAGTTTCTGCCCTTGGAATTCTAGTACACTGCATCCATAGGAGGTCTTCAGTCAAGGGGCCAGTCTGTCAGAGTGCTAACAGAAGACTTATGCCCAATGTCCAGTGGCTGTTTTATTTTGCCCTCAGGTTGAGCCTCCGCCAGAGTTCCTGGCCAAGAGGCAAGTGCTATGGGACCAGCTGAAAAAGGAGCATGATGATTGGCTGGCTGCCCAAGTCCTGAGCCTATCAGATCACTCTGCAGATGGAAAAGTGGTTGAGGCCAGTCATGAAGACCATCCGTATGAGGTCGCTGCTGGCATCAGGTGGGTTTGTTTGATTGGTTGTT
>CM031603.1:58360759-58401204 GCA_018398815.1 Conus ventricosus
GATCATCAGTTTTACATTCTGCTGAAATTGGCCTATTTGTGGTGAGGCGGGAGCCCTGAAGTACATGTCATTTTACCTGGATATGAATGTGAGCTCTGACTGATGTCACGACACCCAAGATAGTCAAATTACTGAAAAAGCATGGTCAAGAGAAAGAGTGCATATGTGACCAACACAACAACCAATCAAACAAACCCACCTGATGCCAGCAGCGACCTCATAACGGAGTGGTCTTCCATGACTGGCCTTCAACCACTTTTCCATCTGGCAGAGTGATCTTGATAGGCTCAGGGACTTGGGCAGCCACCAATCATCATGTCCCTTTTTCAGCTGGTCCCATAGCACTTGCCTCTTGCCAGGAACTCTGGCGAGGCTCAACCTGAGGGCAAAATAAAACAGCCACTGGACATTGGGCATAAGTCTTCTGTTAGCACTCTGACAGACTGGCCCTTGACTGAAGACCTCCTATGGATGCAGTGTACTAGAATTCCAAGGGCAGAAACTGTGCTTAGTGTGGACTGTTCTGAACCTGGCACTTAACATGGTCAGGCATAAGAAAAAAGAAAATTAAAAAATGAAGGAAACTCACCAAGTTGAAGTACATCAGTCTACAAGTGTTCAGGAGGAGGGAATGTATGTGTGCATGCGTGTGCGTGCGTGTACATGTGTGTGTATGGTGTGGTGTGAGTGGTGTGATGTGGTGTGTGTGTGGTGTGTGTGTGTGTGGTGTGTGTGTTGTGTATGGTGTGGTGTGGTGTGATGTGGTGTGTGTGTGTGTGTGTGCGTATATATGTGTGTAGGTGTGAGCTTGTGTGCATGCATGCATTTGTGTCTGAGTGTAGTGTTGCATTGGGCCTGTGTGTGGATTTCACTTGAAATTTCACTTGAAAGAATGGGAGAAAGGAGGGGTATGTGTGTATGGGGGGGTTGAAGGGGTGGGGGTTGGGACCAGGAAATAGTCCTTGAAAATTTGCAATGTGGAGAAGGGTCAGTTAGTCCTTTAAAATCTTGCAAAAACTTTCAAGAATTAAACATACCACTGGCCCAATAAGCTTTGCAAGGAACATATTGGCCTTTACTCTGGGAATATGGCAAGCCCAAACGATCTTCGCCAAAAAATTGGGGGTATGCTCTCCTTCTCTTGGCAAGAGGACGGAATGAGACGGGCATTCCCTGAAGTATCCAACAATTTTTTCAGTTGAATTTTTTTTTTTTTTTTTTTGGGGGGGGGGGGGGGGGGGGGGGGGGGGGGGGGGGGGGGGGGGGGACAAGGGGGTGGGGGTGGGGGGGGGGTGGGGGACAAAGAATGTGTTTCCAACAGCAGAATTCTGCCCAACACCTCGAGAACTAGGAGTGGAATGAGTTTGGAAGAATACAGTTTTTGTAGTTTAGATGAAAGAGAACATGGCAAATACCAACATAGTGCTGCTTGATGACCTAATCTGTGTGCCCTATACCATCATAAGGATCTTATTCTTCAAGTCTCTCTCTGAAGGACAATGCTTGTCGATAGCAGTCAAAAGATTAAATATATTCAAAATCTGGTTTGGAGAACACACACACACACACACACCTGCAGATAAGCATATATGCAAACACACACATGAATCTTCAAAATTCACTCAATCACCACAACATTTTGAAATTAATTAATTTGCATATAACATCTGATATAAGAAACAACAATGCACTTAGTAAAAGCGTGGTGTTAACATAAATGTATCATATGATTACACTGTTGTCTCTAGGGGACACATCTTTCAGCTGCAAAATTAGATGGACTACAAAGACAATGTAAAAAAGTAATATATCAGTTTGTTTTGTGGACAATTTCAAATGATTCACACTGCAAAACCAAATGTCTGCTGACATATTGACGCAAATCTGTAATTGATCTCTTTTTTTTTCTTCAAACTGCACCATGAGCTGAGCCAGAATGCAGCCTTTTTGTTTTGACTGTTTTTTATGCCTCATCAGTATGTACAATTTTAGTTCTCAGCAGCTGTTTACCCTCAGTGGTCGCTTTGAGGCGTCTCCCTGACCGGCTGCCCCCTTTCCCTTCTTTGACTTGGCATCCTGGTAATGAGACAGACAACAACAACCTTGGTAAGTGGTTAAGCCTACAAATAACAAACAAACAACAACACTCATGAGACACACAATAACAACCTTGGTAAGTGGCCAAGCCTATGAATATCAACAACACTCACGAGACACACAATAACAACCTTGGTAAGTGGTTAAGCCTATGAATAACAAACAAACACTCACGAGACACACAATAACAACCTTGCTAAGTGGTAACCGTTAAGCCTATGAATACCAAACAAACAAAAACGCTCACACCCACACCCACACACAATGCAGGATCAAATTAACCAGTTACTTTCAACTTGTGCCAAAAGGCACCCTGCAAAAACATTTTTATTGTCCTACGTGAAAAAGGGCGGTCTGCGCTTGGACTCATCGTGAAGCAGCAAAGACACTGAGCTTTTTGTTTCACACAGCCTTAGCACTCACTCAAGACCAGTTTCATTCCACTGATATTTTCCACCTTTTATTTCCATATTGTTCGGTATTTTCTTGTCCTTTTCCAGGTTGTCACTACAGCAACAAAAAAACTCAGCAAGACATGGTATCAGACTGTTGAGACAAGCAAAGAGGTGCATGCAGGTGAACAGACGCAATACAGTTATGGGTGAACGTGCACACACAGAAACACAAGATCGTTTCAAGTGAACAAAATCAAACCACACATGTGCAAAATACTTAGCTGCCAATCATCTGGAGTCAAAATTCAAGAACCAGGGGATGAAGAGGGTGGGTAGAGTGAAAGTGGGACAGTTCAGCTTGTGATAGGAAGCATTTCTAACCCCCTTGTGTTTCAGCTGACAAATGTGGAGTTCAAAAGGAAATGTGTTTTCCATACATGTAGTTGCCAAAATTCAACCCCTAACCTCGTATTTCTAAACAAAATTTGAAATTCAGGAATAATTTCTAAATTACAGAAATCTGGGGGAAAAATCAGGAGAGTTGGCGCTATCAAATGCTAGGGAGAAAGGGAAACAGACAACAGAACCCTTATTCGTTGCAGCACACGTAACAGTCCTCAGATAATTTATTTTTTTTTTTACACTAGCCCACAACCAACCATTAACTGAATTAAAAATATGTGCAGTAATAATATTTATAAGATACCTGTAGTTGCAATCCTGATGGATCATTCGCTTTAGTGAAATACATTATTTCCAAAAAGTGTTACTGTGTTGCGCAGGACAGCATTGGCAGAAGAAAGGTGAAAAGACTCCAGAGGGTTGACTGGACTGTCCCCCCCTCCTTCAATAGATATGCCACCATTGTTTTGGTGTCAATCTGTAAAACACACACACCTGCCCGTCAGCTGAGCTTGAAAAACTTGCAGAGCATTCCAAACTGCCCTCATCTTGAACAGGGTTATGTGTACTCCCCATTCCTTCCGTGACCACTGTCCTGAAGCTGTCCATGACTGTAGACTGGCATCCCACCCCTTTTGGATGCGTCGGCTGCCATTGTGACATCCGGTTGGGGCGTTACGGTGGGCGAGGACGGTGCTTCAGCTTGAGCCAAAACTGCAACTCTCACCTGGCCTCTAACCCCAAAGTCACCTTCTTGTTCAGGTCGCATAGGTGTCTGTAAACAGCTCTCAGTGCTCTCTGTAGCTTGCGGTAATGTAGCCTGGCCAGTGGCATTGCGAAAGCTGAGAAGTTCACACTGCCCAGAAAGGTTAAGCGCATCAGTTTTCTTGGCCGAGGAGGAGGAGGATTTCTGCAAGACTGCCACTGTCGCTGCTAGCTTTTTTTTGACTGTTCAAGCGTGCTCGGTACTTCTGTTGCGTATCGTTCCTTCTCACGTCGTTCTGAAACAGAAGCTCTGGTTTTGAATTTCTGTGGTTTTGTGTTTAATGGTTCACCTCTGGTTTTGGTTTTGGATTTCTGTGGTTTTGTGTGTTAATGGTTCACCTCTGGCTTTCTTCTTTTCTCTACACTTTCGGCAACGCTCAGCACCAGCTTTTGACATTTCTGCTCTTTTCTCATCTGACCAAGCTTGCCTCATGTCTCTAAATCTCTGATTTTCTTTCTCTCGATATAGTTTTAGTTTTTCTTCATCTTCCTTCAAATTTTTTCCCGATAACGTCTCTGTCTTACAGCTCCACGCGACAGCTGCGGGAAAATCATTTAGAATGTCTGTCTTTATTTTTTTTTCATTTGAGGAAGATCCTCCACGCTCCCGGGGATGCGTTTTTCCGCTTGTCGAGCAAACATGCTGATACTCTTGTCAGGGGAGGGGCATCTGAAGCTTGCACCATTTTCTGCTGACAACAGTGACAAAATACATTATTTGTCCATAGTTTATATGCAAACACTGTCCTCTTACCAACTGTATGCACAACACACATGCGCTCAATATATCTGTTTTTACAGGTGTGCAAATATATGAGCATATAGGTTAAATACCCATACCCAGTACATTCACAGCTTTAAATCAAACATCAAACTGAAAAAAACTAATATAGCAAAATTTCATTTACAAAGTATACTTAAAAAAAAAAAACACACACCCCACAAAATGACTGTCATGCCCCTAAGTGTTTTATGACTGCATAATCTAAATGACATGAGGAAAACAATTATCGACCTGTAAATATTTTTATTCATTAAAACTAAACAGTCTGTCATCTAATACCACCAATGTATCTCATTACAATTATAAACACTGTGTACTCAATATTACCAATCTGTTACAATAAAGACAGTAGCACTCAATGTAGCTTGCAGAATACTAAGCAGAAATTTGTATTCCCCCCCCCCCTCCCCCATCCTCCTTCAATAGATATGCCCCCGCTGTTTTGGTGTCAATCTGTACACACCTGGCCATCAGCTGAGCTTGAAAAGCTTGCAGAGTGTTCCAAACCGCCGTCATCTTGAACAGGTTATGTGTGCTCCCTTTCCCTCTGTGACCACTGTCCTGAAGCTGTCCATGACTGTAGACTGGCATCCCACCCCTTCTCGGACGCGTCGGCTGCCATTGTGACATCCAGGTTGGGGCGTTACGGTGGGCGAGGACGGTGCTTCAGCTTGCGCCAAAACTGCAACTCTCTCCAGCCTCTGACCCCAAAGTCATCTTCTTGTTCAGGTCGGGTAGGTGTTTGTTAACCAGCTCTCAGTGCTCTCTGTAGCTTGCGGTAATGTAGCCTGGCCAGTGGCATTGCGAAAGCTGGAAGTTCACACTGCCTAGAAAGCGCATCAGTTTTCCTTTGCTGAGGAGAAGGAGGATTTCTGCAAGACTGCCACTGTTGCTGCTAGCTTTTTTTTGACTGCTCAGCGTGCTCGGTACTTCTGTTTGCGTATCCGTTCCTTCTCACGTCGTTCTGAAATAGAAGCTCTGGTTTTGGGTTTCTGTGGTTTAGTGTTTAATGGTTCACCTCTGGCTTTCTTCTTTTCTCTACACTTTCGGCAACGCTCAGCACCAGCTTTTGACATTCTGCTCTTTTCTCATCTGACCAAGCTTGCCTCATGTCTCTTAATCTCTGATTTCTTTCTCTCTATACACTTTGAGTTTTTCTTCATCTTGCTTTATTTTTGTCCGATAACGTCTCTGTCTTAATAGCTCCACATGACAGCTGTGGAAAATCATTTAGAATGTCTGTCTTTATTTCTTTTTCATTTGAGGAAGATTCTCCACGCTCAGGAGATGCGTTTTTCCGCTTGCCGAGTAAACGTGCTGATACTCTAGCCAGGGAGGGGGCATCTGAAGCTTGTGCCATTTTCTGCTGACAACAGTGACAAAATACATTACTTGTCAATAATTTATATGCAGATACTGACCTTTTACCAAATGTATGCACAAACACAAATGCGCTCAAAATATGTGGGTTTTTTTTTTGCAAATATATGAGCATGTAAGGTTAAATAATCCACACCCAGCACATTCACAGCTTTAAAATCAAAACATCAAATTGAAAAAACTAATAAAGCAAAATTTAATTGTCAAAGTATACTTTTTAAAATATTTAAGAAAAACAACAACAGAACAATGAACTGTCATGCCCCTAAGTGTTGTATGACTGAGAATCTAAATGACATAGGGAGAATAGTTATTGACCTGTAAATATTTTTCATATCATTACTCCAAACACTGTGTAATTTAATATTACCAATCTGTGTTACAATAAAGATGGTAGCACTCAATGTAGCTTGCAATACACATCTTTTCCTTGTTTTTCATTCCAGTTTTCACCATTTCAGCTATTTTCAACCACAACTTTCAATTCAACCAGCAGCATATACAAAACTATTATTATATCATTATTTTGGGTATTTATATAGCGCCTATCCTCGGTCACAGACCAAGCTCTAAGCGCTTTACAATAAACACACTACCTCACTCACTCAACGGGCTGCCTACCCAGGTAGAGCCGGCCGAAGAGCAGCCCTACTGGCGCTCATTCAGATCGTTTCCCGTACCATTCAAATATCAGTCACTCATTATCACTTCTCATTTATTCCTCCAGTTTTTCACAAAGGATGCATGCGATGTTTATACGTGTCCTCCATTTCCACCGGTACAAAAGGTGGCACACGATAACAGTAAGTGACAAATTTGTGGCTTGGTAAGAAGTACCAGGTGGCTATCTTCAATCTACATCAATTTTTCCAGGGCAGCGGGGAACCCCTCTTTTTCGAATTTCAACTGCCATGGTTCTTTAACATGTGCAGGGGGCCAGAAGGCACACAGGTCCGACTCGCTTATAGTCCCCATCCGATGGACTTGACATTAAGTTCGATTTTTCATTCAAACTGGAAAGAAAGGGTGAGAAAGGCAGGGCTTAACCCACGCACTTCTCACTCGTTGGATTGGCAGGTGAACGTCTTAACCACTCTGCCACCTTTCTTCCATATATACAAAACTATATTGTGAACAACATCAAGATGTCCCATGTTTCACATGTGAGACTTCGGCTTCAAATTTAGACTTTTAGTTTTGATCATCATAAAGAAAAATAGAAAACATTAAATTACTTTAATTTAGTTTTCAAACATTTTATTTCCTTCTTCAACATAAGCATTTGTTATATCACATTATCAGTCACAATGATTTTAAATTCAAGAATTTAGTTGTACGTATTAGTAAGTGAATGGGATTCGGTTGAAGAGGTTTCTTTTTTTTTATACATCAGACAAAGACCAATCAAGGCAAAAGGGGACAAGGGTAAAGTAATAACATAGTATATCCATAATTTTACATATATAAAATTGAAGGGGAAAAAAAAAAAAAAAAAAAAAGCAAGCCCAGACATCCTCACACACCACAGACACAGACACACCCACACATAGTTCTTTATGTCACAGATTTACGAGTATAGGGGCAGAATGGGCAGCTAGAGGAAAGAATTACTTGAATTAAACACAAACAGTATTAACAATTAACTGAGATTTATCAATGCTGTAAATCACTAGACAATGCCAAGGGGATTCAGGAAACTTACAGATTTATCTCAGTATTGCCATGTTACACACACATACAGGTTAAAAAGAACCATCTTTTGTTGGAAATCCAAACACTGTGTATTTTCAAAAAATTAAAAAATTCTCACATATCATGAAACAAGATTTCTCACGTTTCAAACAGACACTTGGGCTCGAAATTTATGGCCGTTACCATTTATAAATAAAAACAAATCATGAAAAAAGCATAAATTATATTTAAAAAGTGCATTTTAAATTTATACCACTAATGTACATTTCCTCCTTCAGATATAATTCTAGGACACTGCAGTCAGAATCACATGCGTTTCATGGACATAAAAACAAATGATGTGTCTGGCTACGCAAGTCCCCTAAAAACAATTTGTTTAAAATTTAAAGCTCGTTCACCAGTGTACTACAAATTAAAGAAAAAACTGAACAAATTTTGATAAGAAAAATCTTATTACTACAAAATTGTCTTCAATGCTTCAACGCATCTCAACAAGGTTTTCAATAACATAAGACCATGTTAAGTGCTTAGCCTAATCATTCTAATTAAATATCAAATAAGAAGTACTTTTAAAAACCTCTTCCAGATTACACTTTTCATCTGGCAGACTAGGCCGGACTTGCAGCCCAATATCATGCTCCTTTTTCACTGGTCCATAGCACTTGCCTCTTCCAGAACTCGGGCGGAGGCTCAACCTGAGGGCAAATAAAACAGCCACTGGACATTGGGCATAAGTCTTCTGTTAGCACTCTGACAGACTGGCCCCTTGACTGAAGACCTCCTATGGATGCAGTGTACTAGAATTCCAAGGGCAGAAACTGTGCTTAGTGTGGACTGTTTGAACCTGGCACTTAACATGGTCAGGCATAAGAAAAAAGAAAATTAAAAAATGAAGGAAACTCACCAAGTTGAAGATACATCAGTCTACAAGTGTTCAGGAGGAGGGAATGTATGTGTGCATGCGTGTGTGCGTGCGTGTACATGTGTGTGTATGGTGTGGTGTGATGTGGTGTGATGTGGTGTGTGTGTGTGTGTGTGTGTGTTGTGTGTGTGTGTGTGTGTATGGTGTGGTGTGGTGTGATGTGGTGTGTGTGTGTGTGTGTGCGTATATATGTGTGTAGGTGTGAGCTTGTGTGCATGCATGCATTTGTGTCTGAGTGTAGGTGTGTGCATGTGGGCCTGTGTGTGGATTTCACTTGAAATTTCACTTGAAAGAATGGGAGAAAGGAGGGGTATGTGTGTATGGGGAGGGGTTGAAGGGGTGGGGTTGGGACCAGGAAATAGTCCTTGAAAATTTGCAAGTGGAGAAGGGTCAGTTAGTCCTTTAAAATCTTGCAAAAACTTTCAAGAATTAAACATACCACTGGCCCAATAAGCTTTGCAAGGAACATATTGGCCTTTACTCTGGGAATATGGCAAGACCACGATCTTCGCCAAAAAAATTGTGGGTATGCTCCTTTCTCTTGGCAAGAGGACGGGAATGAGACGGGCATTCCCTGAAGTATCCAACAATTTTTTCAGTTGAATTTTTTTTTTTTTTTTTTTGGGGGGGGGGGGGGGGGGGGGGGGGGGGGGGGGGGGGGGGGGGGGGGGGGACAAGGGGGGTGGGGGGTGGTGGGGGGGGGGGTGGGGGGACAAAGAATGTGTTTCCAACAGCAGAATTCTGCCCAACAGCCTCGAGAACTAGGAGTGGAATGAGTTTGGAAGAATACAGTTTTTGTAGTTTAGATGAAAGAGAACATGGCAAATACCAACATAGTGCTGCTTGATGACCTAATCTGTGTGCCCTATACCATCATAAGGATCTTATTCTTCAAGTCTCTCTCTGAAGGACAATGCTTGTCGATAGCAGTCAAAAGATTAAATATATTCAAAATCTGGTTTGGGAACACACACACACACACACCACCTGCAGATAAGCCATATATGCAAACACACACATGACTTCAAAATTCACTCAATCACCACAACATTTTGAAATTAATTAATTTGCATATAACATCTGATATAAGAAACAACAATGCTCTTAGTAAAAGCGTGTGTGTTAACATAAATGTATCATATGAGTTCACTGTTGTCTCTAGTGGACACATCTTTCAGCTGCAAAATTAGATGGACTACAAAGACAATGTAAAAAGTAATATATCAGTTTGTTTTGGGACAATTTCAAATGATTTCACACTGCAAAACCAAATGTCTGCTGACATATTGACGCAAATCTGTAATTGATCTCTTTTTTTTTTCTTCAAACTGCCATGAGCTGAGCCAGAATGCAGCCTGTTTTGTTTTGACTGATTTTATGCTCATCAGTATGTACAATTTTAGTTCTCAGCAGCTGTTACCCTCAGTGGTCGCTTTGAGGCGTCTCCCTGACCGGCTGCCCCCTTTCCCTTCTTTGACTTGGCATCCTGGTAATGAGACAGACAACAACAACCTTGGTAAGTGGTTAAGCCTACAAATAACAAACAAACAACAACACTCATGAGACACACAATAACAACCTTGGTAAGTGGCCAAGCCTATGAATATCAACAACACCTCACGAGACACACATATAACAACCTTGGTAAGTGGTTAAGCCTATGAATAACAAAACAACACTCACGAGACACACAATAACAACCTTGCTAAGTGGTAACCGTTAAGCCTATGAATACCAAACAAACAAACAACGCTCACACCCACACCCACACACAATGCAGGATCAAATTAACCAGTTACTTTCAACTTGTGCCAAAAGGCACCCTGCAAAAACATTTTTATTGTCCTACGTGAAGAAGGCGGTCTGCGCTTGGACTCATCGTGAAGCAGCAAAGACACTGAGCATTTGTTTCACACAGCCTTAGCACTCACTCAAGACCAGTTTCATTTCCACTGATATTTTCCACCTTTTATTTCCATATTGTTCGGTATTTTCTTGTCTCTTTTCCAGGTTGTCACTACAGCAACAAAAAAACTCAGCAAGACATTGGTATCAGACTGTTGAGACAAGCAAAGAGGTGCATGCAGGTGAACAGACGCAATACAGTTATGGGTGAACGTGCACACACAGAAACACAAGATCGTTTCAAGTGAACAAAATCAAACCACACATGTGCAAAATACTTAGCTGCCAATCATCTGGAGTCAAAATTCAAGAACCAGGGGATGAAGAGGGTGGGTAGAGTGAAAGTGGGACAGTTCAGCTTGTGATAGGAAGCATTTCTAACCCCCTTGTGTTTCAGCTGACAAATGTGGAGTTCAAAAGGAAATGGTGTTTCCATACATGTAGTTGCCAAAATTCAACCCCTAAACCTCGTATTTCTAAACAAAATTTGAAATTCAGGAATAATTTCTAAATTACAGAAATCTGGGGGGAAAAATCAGGAGAGTTGGCGCTATCAAATGCTAGGGGAAAGAGGGAAACAGACAACAGAACCCTTATTCGTTGCATGCACACGTAACAGTCCTCAGATAATTTATTTTTTTTTTACACTAGCCCACAACCAACCATTAACTGAATTAAAAATATGTGCAGTAATAATATTTATAAGATACCTGTAGTTGCAATCCTGATGGATCATTCGCTTTAGTGAAATACATTATTTCCAAAAAGTGTTTACTGTGTTGCGCAGGACAGCATTGGCAGAAGAAAGGTGAAAAGACTCCAGAGGGTTGACTGGATCTGTCCCCCCCTCCTTCAATAGATATGCCACCATTGTTTTGGTGTCAATCTGTACACACACACACACTGCCCGTCAGCTGAGCTTGAAAAAACTTGCAGAGCATTCCAAACTGCCCTATCTTGAACAGGGTTATGTGTACTCCCCATTCCTTCCGTGACCACTGTCCTGAAGCTGTCCATGACTGTAGACTGGCATCCCACCCCTTTTGGATGCGTCGGCTGCCATTGTGACATCCAGGTTGGGGCGTTACGGTGGGCGAGGACGGTGCTTCAGCTTGAGCCAAAACTGCATACTCTCACCTGGCCTCTAACCCCAAAGTCACCTTCTTGTTCAGGTCGCATAGGTGTCTGTAAACAGCTCTCAGTGCTCTCTGTAGCTTGCGGTAATTGTAGCCTGGCCAGTGGCATTGCGAAAGCTGAGAAGTTCACACTGCCCAGAAAGGTTAAGCGCATCAGTTTTCTGCCGAGGAGGAGGAGGATTTCTGCAAGACTGCCACTGTCGCTGCTAGCTTTTTTTTGACTGTTCAAGCGTGCTCGGTACTTCTGTTTGCGTATCCGTTCCTTCTCACGTCGTTCTGAAACAGAAGCTCTGGTTTTGAATTTCTGTGGTTTTGTGTTTAATGGTTCACCTCCTGGTTTTGGTTTTGGATTTCTGTGGTTTTGTGTTTAATGGTTCACCTCTGGCTTTCTTTCCTTTTCTCTACACTTTCGGCAACGCTCGCACCAGCTTTTGACATTTCTGCTCTTTTCTCATCTGACCAAGCTTGCCTCATGTCTCTAAATCTCTGATTTTCTTTCTCTCGATATAGTTTAGTTTTTCTTCATCTTCCTTCATTTTTGCCCGATAACGTCCTGTCTTACAGCTCCACGCGACAGCTGCGGAAAATCATTTAGATGTCTGTCTTTATTTTTTTTTCATTTGAGGAAGATCCTCCACGCTCAGGAGATGCGTTTTTCCGCTTGTCGAGCAAACATGCTGATACTCTTTGTCAGGGGAGGGGCATCTGAAGCTTGCACCATTTTCTGCTGACAACAGTGAGCAAAATACATTATTTGTCCATAGTTTATATGCAAACACTGTCCTCTTACCAACTGTATGCACAAACACACATGCGCTCAATATATCTGTTTTTACAGGTGTGCAAATATATGAGCATATAAGGTTAAATACCCATACCCAGTACATTCACAGCTTTAAATCAAACATCAAACTGAAAAAACTAATATAGCAAAATTTCATTTACAAAGTATACTTAAAAAAAAAACACACACACACACAAAAATGAGCTGTCATGCCCCTAAGTGTTTTATGACTGCATAATCTAAATGACATGAGGAAAACAATTATCGACCTGTAAATATTTTTATCTCATTACACTAAACAGTCTGTCATCTAATACCACCAATGTATCTCATTACAATTATAAACACTGTGTACTCTAATATTACCATT
The DNA here is from genome assembly GCA_018398815.1 of Conus ventricosus. Classification (NCBI taxonomy): domain Eukaryota; kingdom Metazoa; phylum Mollusca; class Gastropoda; order Neogastropoda; family Conidae; genus Conus; species Conus ventricosus. Next base: position 58,373,392 of record CM031603.1, read on the forward strand.
CTGTGTTACAATAAAGACAGTAGCACTCAATGTAGCTTGCAGAATACTAAGCAGAAATTTGTATTCCCCCCCCCCCCTCCCCCCATCCTCCTTCAATAGATATGCCACCGCTGTTTTGGTGTCAATCTGTACACACCACGGCCATCAGCTGAGCTTGAAAAGCTTGCAGAGTGTTCCAAAACCGCCGTCATCTGAACAGGGTTATGTGTGCTCCCCTTTCCCTCTGTGACCACTGTCCTGAAGCTGTCCATGACTGTAGACTGGCATCCCACCCCTTCTCGGACGCGTCGGCTGCCATTGTGACATCCAGGTTGGGGCGTTACGGTGGGCGAGGACGGTGCTTCAGCTTGCGCCAAAACTGCAACTCTCTCCAGGCCTCTGACCCAAAGTCATCTTCTTGTTCAGGTCGGGTAGGTGTTTGTAAACAGCTCTCAGTGCTCTCTGTAGCTTGCGGTAATGTAGCCTGGCCAGTGGCATTGCGAAAGCTGGGAAGTTCACACTGCCTAGAAAGCGCATCAGTTTTCTTGCTGAGGAGAAGGAGGATTTCTGCAAGACTGCCACTGTTGCTGCTAGCTTTTTTTGACTGCTCAAGCGTGCTCGGTACTTCTGTTTGCGTATCCGTTCCTTCTCACGTCGTTCTGAAATAGAAGCTCTGGTTTTGGGTTTCTGTGGTTTAGTGTTTAATGGTTCACCTCTGGCTTTCTTCTTTTCTCTACACTTTCGGCAACGCTCAGCACCAGCTTTTGACATTTTCTGCTCTTTTCTCATCTGACCAAGCTTGCCTCATGTCTCTTAATCTCTGATTTTCTTTCTCTCTATACACTTTGAGTTTTTCTTCTATCTTGCTTTATTTTTGTCCGATAACGTCTCTGTCTTATAGCTCCACATGACAGCTGTGTGGAAAATCATTTAGAATGTCTGTCTTTATTTCTTTTTCATTTGAGGAAGATTCTCCACGCTCAGGAGATGCGTTTTTCCGCTTGCCGAGTAAACGTGCTGATACTCTAGCAGGGAGGGGGCATCTGAAGCTTGTGCCATTTTCTGCTGACAACAGTGAGCAAAATACATTACTTGTCAATAATTTATATGCAGATACTGACCTTTTACCAAATGTATGCACAAACACAAATGCGCTCAAAATATGTGGGTTTTTTTTTTGCAAATATATGAGCATGTAAGGTTAAATATCCACACCAGCACATTCACAGCTTTAAATCAAAACATCAAATTGAAAAAACTAATAAAGCAAAATTTAATTGTCAAAGTATACTTTTTAAAAATATTTAAGAAAAAAACAACGAACAATGAACTGTCATGCCCCTAAGTGTTGTATGACTGAGTAATCTAAATGACATAGGGAGAATAGTTATTGACCTGTAAATTTTTCATTCATTACTCCAAACACTGTGTAATTTAATATTACCAATCTGTGTTACAATAAAAGATGGTAGCACTCAATGTAGCTTGCAATACACATCTTTTCCTTGTTTTTCATTCCAGTTTTCCCATTTCAGCTATTTTCAACCACAACTTTCAATTCAACCAGCAGCATATACAAAACTATTATTATATCATTATTTTGGGTATTTATATAGCGCCTATCCTCGGTCACAGACCAAGCTCTAAGCGCTTTACAATAAACACACTACCTCACTCACTCAAGGGCTGCCTACCCAGGTAGAGCCGGCCGAAGAGCAGCCTACTGGCGCTCATTCAGTCGTTTCCCGTTACCATTCAAATATCAGTCACTCATTATCACTTTCTCATTTATTCCTCAGTTTTTCACAAAGGATGCATGCGATGTTTATACGTGTCCTCCATTTCCACCGGTACACGGTGGCACACGATAACAGTAAGTGACAAATTTGTGGCTTGGTAAGAAGTACCAGGTGGCTATCTTCAATCTACATCAATTTTGCCAGGGCAGCGGGGAACCCCTCTTTTCGAATTTCAACTGCCATGGGTTCTTTAACATGTGCAGGGGGCCAGAAGGCACACAGGTCCGACTCGCTTATAGTCCCCATCCGATGGACTTGACATTAAGTTCGATTTGTCATTCAAACTGGGAAAGAAAGGGTGAGAAAGGCAGGGCTTGAACCCACGCACTTCTCACTCGTTGGATTGGCAGGTGAACGTCTTAACCACTCTGCCACCTTTCTTCCATATATACAAAACTATATTGTGAACAACATCAAGATGTCCCATGTTTCACATGTGAGACTTCGGCTTCAAATTTAGACTTTTAGTGTGATCATCATAAAGAAAAATAGACACATTAAATTACTTTAATTTAGTTTTCAAACATTTTATTTCCTTCTTCAACATAAGCATTTGTTATATCACATATCAGTCACAATGAATTTAAATTCAAGAATTTAGTTGTACGTATTAGTAAGTGAATGGGATTCGGTTGAAGAGGTTTCTTTTTTTTTTATACATCAGACAAGACCAATCAAGGCAAAAGGGGACAAGGGTAAAGTAATAACATAGTATATCCATAATTTTTACATATATAAAATTGAAGGGGGAAAAAAAAAAAAAAAAAAAAAGCAAGCCCAGACATCCTCACACACCACAGACACAGACACACCCACACATAGTTCTTTATGTCACAGATTTACGAGTATAGGGCAGAATGGGCAGCTAGAGGAAAGAATTACTTGAATTTAAACACAAATCAGTATTAACAATTAACTGAGATTTATCAATGCTGTAAATCACTAGACAATGCCAAGTGTGATTCATGGAAACTTACAGATTTATCTCAGTATTTGCCATGTTACACACACATAACAGGTTAAAAAGAACCATCTTTTGTTGGAAATCCAAACACTGTGTATTTTCAAAAAATTATTAAAAAATTCTTCACATATCATGTAACAAGATTTCTCACGTTTCAAACATGACACTTTGGCTCGAAATTTATGCCGTTACCATTTTATAAATAAAAACAAATTCATGAAAAAAGCATAAATTATATTTAAAAGTGCTTTTTAAATTTATACCACTAATGTACATTTCCTCCTTCAGATATAATTCTAGAGACTGCAGTCAGAATCACATGCGTTTCATGGGACATAAAAACAAATGATGTGTCTGGTGCGCTACAGCATGTCCCATGTAACACATAACAGAAAAAAAAATTTTTGTTTAAAAATTCAAACCGTCTCAAGTTTCATACTACAGTAGGCCTACTACATTAATTCAATGTAAAATATCTGAACTATTTCATAGATAAGAAAACACACACAATCACAATTAATCATACTAAGCAGAAAATTGTCTTACGAATGCTTCACAGAGTCATACCTCTAACCAAAATGGGTTTACAACATAATTATTTACTGATCAAGATGTCCCATGTTTCACCATGATGCTTTAGCCTGAAATTCATTCTAATTATCAACTCAAAGAAAGACAGACATACCAGATCATTTCAAAATTATGGAGAAGTACTTTTAAAATTAATACCACACATTAATATCGCTTCTGTCTGAAATGTAATGATACCAATCGCAAATATACACAACGAGTGATTCATAGGACATACTGTCGAGTTCTTACTGCCTTAATTCTTACTGTCCCATGAATCACACAAAACTATAAAATCAATTGTCTTTGATCAAAAATCCAAACTTTGTTTCAAACATTAGGTTATATTACTCGAATAATTTCAATATAATGAGTTATCTGAAGTGCACATCCACTGAAGAAACATCGCTAACAATCATGAGTAACTAAAAATTGCAAGATTTGTGTTACGCGTGCGTTGTGGGGACACTGGCCCGAAAGTTTAAAAAAAGCCACGCTTCCAAGATTCAGAATGGTTTGCCAGCATAAATGATGAGTATTACTATTTCTAACTGTAACAAAACGATGTATTAAACAATGAAGAATATAAAATAACTTACCTCAAGCACGGATAATTATTTGGAAAGAAGAACTATGAAGATTGGTTTGCGGAGTCGACTTACGCCTCGCTTGCGTCTTGTGCGAGTCAAAGGAAAACGGAACGGGACGTCACGACTTTTGGGCGCAATTTCTCACTTCCGGTACAGTTTTACGCGTATGCGTCACTGATACTTTACTCCCCGATCGCCCATGGTGACTCGAAACGCTTTCGTTCGTTCGTAATTCAAATAAAAAGTTTCTGCCTTGCAAATGTGACCACATGCCATTATGACCACACGTCCTTGTGAGCCATTGGGTCACGACATGTGGTCACCTCGGCATCAGCATGTCATCACATCAAGTAGCCGCACAGAAGGCTCCACACAGATTTAAATTAAGTAGGTGTTGGCGTTCCCATTTTCAGTAAATTATATGGAAAAACAAAATTGGCAAACCAGATTTCATACAGTTGACAGAACAGCCATTTCCATTATGCATGCAAAAATAAATTCTTTTCTAGTGTATTCATACATGAAAATATTGAAAATGTTCCTGAAATCGACAGCGCCTCTTTATCTGATGGAAAAACTCTGTGTGATATAGTCATTACACCATTAGCGATAAAAGAAAAATTAAGTAAATTGGATGTTGCTAAAGCTTCTGGTCCAGATGGTTTACCAGCTAGAGTACTAAAGGAGTTATGTGTAGAACTAGCAGTGCCTTTGTGTGTGCTGTTCAATAAATCAATAAGTGAAGGAGTGGTACCCAGTGATTGGAAGTTTGCAACTGTAACTGCTATATTTAAAAAAGGCACCAGGTCTGACCCAGGAAATTATCGCCCTGTAAGTTTGACTTGTATCCTTTGCAAAGTGCTTGAGTCATTGTGAGAGATGCAATAGTAAACCATATGAATGATTTTTCCTTATATTCAGATTGCCAACATGGATTTAGACAGGGTAAATCTTGTATGACACAACTTTTAGAAGTAATGGAAGATTTTACAAATATGATCGATGATGGGCTTGCTTTTGACGTAATTTACTTGGATTTTAGGAAAGCTTTTGACTCTGTGCCCCACTACCGATTGTTAAAAAAATTAGAAGGTTATGGTATAAATGGGAATATATACAACTGGATTAAGAGTTTTCTTTCTAATCGAGTACAAAGGGTGAAAGTTGGAATAATTATTCTTCAAATATAGATGTTGTAAGCGGTATTCCGCAGGGAAGTATTCTTGGACCTATTCTGTTCACAGTTTTTATAAATGACCTGCCAGAATGTGTAATTAGTTCATGTAAAATATTTGCAGATGATACGAAAATATATGATCCTGTAAGTAACCATCTTAAATTACAAGATGATATTGATAATCTAATTAAGTGGAGTGAAACATGGAATTTATATTTTAATCCAGTTAAATGCAAGGTTATACATTATGGAAAAAATAATCCGGAGTATACATATACTATGAAATATAATGATGCTGTCTCAGATGTTGATTCCGTTTCAGAAGAAAAAGATCTTGGTGTAATGTTTGATAGCAGTCTGAAATTTGACAAGCACATAAACAGTGTAATGATGAAAGCAAATAAAATGCTCGGCATAATCAGACGGTCTTTTCATATTTGGATACTGAAGTTTTTACATTACTATATAAGGCATTAGTTAGACCCCACCTGGAGTATGGAAATGTGATATGGAGCCCTTATTTAAAAAGGCAATCAGCAAGTATTGAGAAAGTACAAAAAAGAGCCACCTTGTTAATTAAGGAATTCAAATATGTTAGCTATGCAGATAGATTGCGAAGGTTAAATTTACCATCGTTAAAGTTCAGACGATAAGGGGAGACTTGATTGAGACTTACAAGCTATTTAAGGGACTTAACAGTACAAATTTTAACACATTTTTTCAACTAACCACTAATCAAATTACAAGAAATTCTGATAACAAAATCCAAATTAAATATTGTCGCACTAATATTAGAAAATTTTCATTTAGTAACAGAGTGGCACCGTATTGGAAACAAACTACCTGCGCACATTAAAAAAGCAAAAGATTTGAATACTTTTAAAAACCTTCTGGATACTAACGCTGAGTTAAATATGTTAAAATCCCAATTTGATTGATAGAAATAAAGTAATAGAATAGATTAAAATATATCCTGAGCATATGCATGCATTAAGCAACCAATGTTTATGAAATAAGATGATTGGGACACAAAAAGCTGTGAGGCTATCAAAGTCCCAAGTGAACTGAACTGAACTGAACTGAACTGAACTGAACTGAACAGTGCACTAAATTTTATAAAATAACTATTTCACAGCTTTTAATGGGAGTCACTTAAATGACCGGCACCCTAATTGTCACGAGTACTGGTGAACATCTCATATGCATGTGTTAGTGCTCACTGTGTCGCATATGTTTACATACATTTATAGAACTGTACATAAAGTGTAGCCATGCCTTATATCAGGCTAATGCATGAATGCTTAAAGCCTCGCATCATTTTCAAACTGTCAGCTAATGGTAGCTGAATGGAATAAAATAACTTGCTCAAAATTGTATCTGTACTTTGTGCCAGGTGCGAGTAACTGATTTACTGTACATCAGAAAGCAGTGATGATTGTTCCAATGTTCACTTGAAAATCAGAGCTGAAAGCAAAATATTAATCATTCCTAATAGGGATGCTAAACTGGCTACCAGGATACAGTTTTGCACAGAAAACCAACACACAAACATCATTAAAAAGTCTAATCAATTTTACTTATCTTTATTTTTTAAATCACAACTTAAGCAATGAATAACTCCCTTTGAATAACTACATAGTTTTGGTTTTAAAATCACCTACTTCTGGTTCTGACACATGCATGACCTGATTCCTGAAATTTGGTGAAAGACTCCAAAATATTCTGTCAGTCACTTTGACTCTAAACATTAATACCTCAAGGATCCCTCAACTATGCACGATGCATGCTACTCATGCACAAAAAATGCTTTTTTCTAAGGACTTTGTTTTCTAGTATGTGAGCTTTACCCTCTAGAATTAAAACTTGTAGGATATTCTCCAATATTCTGAAAAGCATGTCTATTTCCTGTTTCAATGACCAATTGAGCCACGAGTTGAAAAATTCCAAAGCCATCCCTAAAAACAAAAGCTAAGTCCTGATTCATCTCTAAAATAATCTTTAAAACCAATGGTAGAACCATCTCTAAAAACTATAGCTAAGTCTTGGTTCATCTCTAAAATAATCTTTAAAACCAATGGTAGAACCATCTCTAAAAACAATAGCAAGTCTTGGTTCATCTCTGAAATATCTTTAAAACCAATGGTAGATTTTCAATGCTGGCAAACGCAAATATTTTTTCAAGACAAACTAATATAATCTTTGATGTTATTCAAGCAAATATACAATAGCGACAGCATGGAATGGATGAATAAATGGAATCCAAAAACAGCAGTTATCATATTGCAAGCCAACATTAAGCATTGGATTTCTTTCTTTTTCCCTTCAGTATATAAACAATATAACCAGGTAATTGGTTCATCTTATAACCAGGTAACTGGTTAATCTAGTAGCTCATTTCCAGCCCATGGACCTCTTGACATCACCATCACTTTTCTTTTTCATCTGAAAGACTGAAGTTTGTTCACCTTCTTTGTTTTCTGTCAAAGAAATCCTGCTTACAAAAACAATCATCATTACTGAAGTTCCTACCAAGTTCTGGTCTTTTGTGATTTCAGCAAGAGCTGAAAAAAAATGACATATTCATACAGCTCAATCTCTGTCATTCACTTTTTGAAACAATTGTTTAATTTTATGGCACAGCCGTTTTCCTCACGGCTTAGTATTCATGGACCTGGAAAAAAAAAAATCAACATTTGAAGGTTAGATGAAAATACTTTTAATTTTAACACAAGGTGAAACTACTCCACTCTTTCCACCAGCTACCAGAAGCTCTGCACATAGGTTATTTCTTGTTATATTGAATTGATAGCATTATCAGACATATGAAACATTTGCACAGCTCCATTATGTTTTTGTTAACTTGGTCATTGTTAGATCCAGAGGCAATATTCTTCCAAGAAGCAATATTCAGCAACGTGTGTGATTCAGAGGCACCCTATTTTCAACATTCACCTACCTTCAAATATACACACTCTCTTAGGTTAAAATTTCTGCTTTCAAACATGCTTTCTCTGTCACATTTGAAACAGATGCATTCTTTCTGTCAAAGATCAAAGTTAATGTGCAGATTATGTTCCCCAAATATCAGACACACGTTAAGTTGGCCTAAACTGATTCACCTTGCTATCTGATAGATATAAGCCCCTCTCTAAGTGGATATCACCAAGTGGATTTTGTGATTGTCGTGCCTGGACTCCATGATAGCAATTTTTTGTATTCACTCCATCCAACCAGAGTTACAATTTGATTTCCTTCCCGTCTGATAGTATACATTCATTATTGTCTGTAATTTTGTATGTCTTCTTGCTATTTTCCTAATATTTTTACCAAATCACACTAACCTCATATAGGAAAGTTATAACCGTAAGTGAAAAACCAAATCTTCACTGCTTGAGAGGGGTATGTTGTTATACAGAACCCTGGCAAACCCAAGTAAATGTAGGCGAACCCAAGTAAAAGTATAATGTTTTAATGTTTCAATCAATGTATGAAATGAAAATTAAAGCTTCTCCTGCTCATAAGACTGAAAAATTAACATTTCACAGCTTTATTCTTGAACAACACTCTGACAGCTTTCTCACCTTGCTACCTGCATGCCCAAGAGGTGAGATCACACCTTTTTGTGTTCACATAAAGTTTTTTTTCACATCAACAGGATTAGCAGCTTATTGTAATTACAAACTCTTTAACTGAAATCAGAGGTGTAAGTAATGCAGGTAAGTTTCTCCCTGAGTAATTCATATCCACTGAACAGATCCAGGAGCATCCATGATGTGCTGTAGTAGACATCTGAAGAACAACATCACTGATCAGCTGAAGGACAAAGTAGGCATCCATAGCAAGGACAGGAAGACTATTATCAATAAAAATTTTGGACCAGATTCCATCACAGAGGCCACAGAAGAAGCAGAGCTGGTCTGCAGGATTGAGGCAGCTAGGGCACAAATAAGAGCCACAGCATCCAGGTTTTTTTTTAAACCATATTTTAACAGTTGTATAGTGCCCTTGCTGCAGGAAAATTTCAAACCATCAAAGAAGCTAGGATTTGTGGGTTTATCAATGAAGTGGACTAATAAATAAGTTAATAACTGTGAAAGTTATAATCATGTTTTAAAACAAGCAATTCAGTGAAAATCCAAGAAGTTGGCTGACTTAGTAGAAAAGATACTGGAGCTAGTAGAGGGACACTATAAGGAAATCAGGAGAAGCCTGCTTGGTTTAGGGGACTATGTACTGGAGAAAGAGCACCAGGCCTTTTCGATATGATAAGAGTACAACAGTTGGTGTAGTATGTCAAATGAAAGACAAGAGAGACATTTTGGGCACTACATGCAGACCAGAAAAGAAGTTGATGCATGGGTCACAAGAACCAAAGATGGACATGTTGCCATAACACCAAGGCACAGAGGAAAGAAGCCACACCAGAAAAAAACGCAAATGTGCAGAGAGGACCACTTACATCCCTAAACGCAGAAGAAAGTTAACATCTGTTCCGTCTTAAATGACCTGACTTGTATAATACAAACTATCTTCATATATATGTGCATAAAGAATATTTATACAATTGTATCTTAATTCACCAATTTAATTACTTTCAATGATATTTATGAACACTGCTTTGTATGTATATGTATATAATATTTACACAATTGTATCTTATTTCACCAATTTACTTTCAATGTTATTTATGACACTGCTTTGTATGTATATATATATATATATATATATATATATATATATATATATATATATATATATATACAATAGTATTATATTTTTAACTTTCTTTCTTACTTAAAGTATGTATTGATATTACTCTAAATATTATTTCATTATTCTTTTAACTCAATTTTAAAAAAAGCTTACAATTTACATTACAGTCTCTTTGGTGTAAATTTTACATAAATAAGTTTGGAGGGTACGGCCTATAATAAAACTTCTTGCGTTCTGGTAACCTGACCCTACCTAGAAAACACCCCCGACCCTAGCATGTTTTTTGTTGTTGCAAGTGTCTATAAAAAAAAACACAACAAAAAACAATCAGATCAACTTTAAAACCTTAGTTTTAACAAATGAACTTATTTTGTGAGCAAAGTTAATATATTTAAGTCGGGGTTCGCCTGGATTGCTTGGGTTCGTCTGGGTTCTCTATAACAACATACCCCTTGAGAGGACCATTATGGCCTTTGGGAAACTCCGGCCAATTTCCAGTTTAAAATGCATCTCAGACACAAACCACATTATTTCTTGACTTTAATGTTGTTTACAAATTGAGCATGTATTCTATTTTTCTAAAAGATGATGCAATCAAGTCTACTAGATGAATTTAGTAAGTCAAACAGTACCGTCCATAAAAAGACACAATGAACAGCAATCTAGCAATCTCTCTGGCCCCCTCTCTAAAACAATCCCATCAACTGCGTTCCGATGACACTGAATTCACATTTCTTAACTTGCCGTTTTCTATTTGTGCATTTGTAGTAAATTTCTAGATCCAATTCTCCAACACATCGCAATACAATAAACTGGGTAGGGTATGAATACGGCATTAAACACACCATACACATCATACATCGATATGAGATCCCTATCCTTTTGCTACACCAACTAACGAGCTCCTCGAGGAATCATTGTTGAAAAACCAAACAGAAACACGCCCTCATGCCTTGCCGACACAACATCTTGGCTACGCCCGTCCCCCCCCCCCGCCACGTTTTCTGCCATTGTTGTTTCAATGGAACGGCTAGAGAAATGACGTCCCTTAAAAGGCGTGACGTCTGATGAAATCAAACAAATCGCGAAGTATCCCCCTCTCAGGTCAGGTTCAGGTTAAGGGCTATGATTTTACATCATAGCCATCGGCTTATATGCCCTTCTTTGTGTGCTCATTCATTTTGTCAGTCGACAGCGAGCCAGATTTTATTTTTCGACCATCACAGTCGAACATGATGTCGCAATATATTTTATGCTCACTATAAGATTTTACGAAGATCCTTAGAGGTCGAAACGCGTTGTGTTTGTCTTGTGACTCGTTTGTCCACGTCTCTTGGCGGTTCGCTAACATTTATTTAAGAATTGTTTCGGAGTTAGTATTCCAAAATTGGTGCTATCCTCGGCTTAAGAAATGTATTCCTAAATTAGTATTAACTTGCTGTATTTGTACATTGCCCAACTGTTTTGCGGGTTATGTTGGTTTGTGCAGGTTCAAAAAAACTATGCTTGGATCAATATCATCTAAGATTATTGAAAATTTATATAAGTTTGAGATCAGAACTCCACTTATCCATACTGGCTTTGGGGGGAGGATGGCAACCTTAGGTTACCATAATCTATCTTCATATAATAATCAGAAATGTCCGTCTTAGCTTAGTTGCTCATCTCTGCACTGTGTGTTACCTTTTCTATTTCTATTGACTGCCATTTTAATCTTAGGAGACCATATCACATTGCCCTATCAAGAAGCGATCTCACATTGCCTTATATCGTCTAAGAAAGTTATCTTTGTCAAAAAAAAAAATAGTGAAAACGTTCTCTTAAAAACACAATCAACTCATGGCTTTCCTTGACGGACCCTGTGCAATGTGTCTGCAAAAAGTAATCTTCAACAATAATCCTCCCAAGTCTTATTTTCCTCTTCACAGCACGTATATGACTTCATGATCCCCAACTTTCATACTGTAATTTAATTTAGGGTTTTCTTTTGCCGATAAGTAATACCTTTTGCCTATGGAAATGTATATGAAGTACAAAATTCCGCCATGAGTTCGACAATTTATGAGAAGCTCAATGTCTTTAGGCATTGTAAGGTGTTTGATGGTGACCTGTACAACATAGTAACATCAGCAAGATCTTGCATAGTGCTTTTTTAACGCCGTCAGGAAGTCATTAGAGAAAGTAAATCTGTTCGTTCAAGACCGCCCATGTGATTCAGCCCTAAAAACCCCCATTTTCACATACTAACGCAACGTCCATCACATAATAGTTTTAGCCCAAATTTACCACCTGTTTTCAAAAAAATTAACGATGCTAAAAACCTACTAAAATTGACGTAATTAGCACAATGAAAACGGGGTTTATCCCGTGCAGATAAAATGGGTATCTGACCGAACATATTTACATTCTCCCAAGAACATAAAATTTAATGGGTTTAATTAACGCCCGCGAGAACTGAGCCCCACCCTACTTATCTAATATTATCTTCTACCTCACGCAGCACTATAATTAAATCAGAACACATAACTGGCTTTCCATCTTGATTAGATAATTTTTTAACATCCAATGAATTTAAAGAACCCTCAATTAAACTTTAATTCAACCTAGCCCTACCCTGCAAACCTCTATAAACTGATACTCGCAAAACCCTGCCTAATTGATGACAGTGCCTGTAAAACTGTAGATGGGAAATCCATTAAACAAATTAACATCTGATTTTAAACTGTTGTACATGGACAAACAAAATTGGTATTTACGAGAAAATCAAAGGTTGATCACCTTCAAAATTGATAAACACCTTCTCTTGTACTAAATCTGAAAGCTATATCGCTACAGGGAAGGCCCAAGATTTTAACCATGCCTTTAGGAAAGTGTACTCTCTTCTTTTTCTCTAGTGGGAAATTTAATAGTAATTCTAAGGTTTGCCTCTTAATTGTTAATAATATGCAAAATTTGAAAAGTACGTTCTTTAAAGAACACAAGTTGAAATAACGCTCTGGTATTTACATGGCGTTGCTTGACTGCCTTGTTCACTTTACTAAATATTGATCCAGTTATTTTGGGCCCTTCAGATATAGATAACCCCACTTAACTTAAAAACCAATTTCTTTTAAGGGCAATCCTACAACTAACCGCGCCAATTGACAATATGGATAATGTAAGAAGAACACACGCTCGTTTTATGCTTGAGATTAAAAAGATGTACATCTTTAATTATAACTAAATTATAAAAACAATTAACGAAAAAAGGAGCCTTTTAAATATAACGAAAGTGCTACTTATCAATGTAGGAAGCGATTTATCATCCCCAATCGTTAGACTTTTCAGCAATCTAACCATTGCATAAGATGAAAAATAATGGCTTCCAAGTTAGACTTGTAAACCCACTAACAAAAATTATTCAAATCCGCCAATAAAGAATGATAGAGGTGCCATCAGCAAGGTCCATCCCCGTCCAATGACGTTTTACCAGAATCAGTTAAATTAGCCATAATACTTCCGCAACTACCTGGCTGTGGTGTTTCATATGCAAACCATATAAACCCTCCTAATCTTTAGTAAGGCAGTATAAAACTTTCATGTTTATAACCAATACAGGCGAATACTGAACTTAACTACAAGTAGTCCTCCCTACCGACAATGCACTTAATCCATTTAACAGCCCAATGGACAATAATGCATTATGAAAGATCTGCAACTGAATTTACATTACTCCTTCAACTGAGCTTAAGACAAAAAGTTAGACCGCAAACATGGGAAGGTTACATAGTATTTGTGGGGGGTGGCAAAAAGAGAATATAATTATGACTACTGTGGCCTGGCCACACCTCTTTTCAACCAGACAAACAAGTTCGATTTGATGTCAATAGAACAAAAATGCCCTAATGCTTGGGTGCACCATTTATCTTAGATGAAAGTGAAGGCCTATCAATGCCAGAGTGCAAAGACTCAACGACTCATAGACTGACATATGTTTTGGTAGTCTAATAGGAGCACAAGCACAGAACTAAGTCTAAGCATACTAGCACATCTACAGCTTGACGCCAGAAAACAATTTCTAGGCTAATTTAGAAGATGCATAAACTCTGCTAGTGGGGTTTATGTTTTATGCGATTTAGGCCTGCCAGCATATACAAGGTATCAAGACGATCTAGCACATGCAAGGTCAAAGTTGAAACTTTGTTGTAGGTCATGATGGGATTTATACATGCTACCCTCTGACCTTAGACTACAGAATGGCATGAGACAGACATAAAACAAAGAAATCCTTAAAGCAAGAGACGATCAAAAACTGATATGGCAAGTCAAGTTTAAACACAAGGCCCGCTCCATCCATTTATACAAGAAAGTCCCATAGCGTCTGAAGAACCCAAAAGCGACCACCAGCCAGAAAGCACCCCACAGCCAGAAAGCAGCCCAGAAGCACGCCACCTGTTAATGTAACTCACCCGTGAAGCCACACTAAATGAAAAGACAGCCCTCGATGTGTTTTTAAACTTCACTGGATTAGCCATACTTTATAACACTAAAATTATCCAGCAGCTAGCACTCCTACGTCCACAGATGGTCGGCCATATAACCAGCAACTATTGCTAAAGTAGACAAAACCCAACTAACAACACAGCCAAATATGCCAGGCAGACATCAAGCGCTTTGGCTGCAAACTTCTTTAAATAAAGTGGGTTTGCTAGATGATGCAATTGTTTTCTAATCCAACTTTTACCAGCTGAGCAATGGAGAGCTAACTGTCCTGTTGTGCACGGGCCCGGTTAAAAGCAATAACGAGTGAGAGATAGCAAACCCTACAGCTGTTCCTATACTAACTATTGTCATCCCCCAGTTTCCCAGAACAGAGTCCTTATTCTTTCTGCACGCGTAGTGTTTGTTCAAAAGAATTCTGTTTATAGTTTCTCTGATTCGCTTGTTTGCCGCTGCTAGCTGCGCTCTGTTAGTAACAGCACTCTAACCTAGCCGCCCTTTTAGCATTAAATCCTGGTATTTTCTGCTGTATTCTACCTTTTCTTCTCGCCCTAAATTGATATCATCTGCATCAGCCAATATATTGTTTTCTTCTTTTATCTCTTCTATCCCACTCACCAAGTTTTGCCAAATTGTTTGTTAGTTCACACCCTTAATGTCCGCAAAGAGCCTCATTAAGCCCCAGGATTCACGCAATAGGTAATCGGAGACTCTTCAATGTATTTAATTGTGTCTCCTCATTAAAACTTGGTTCAATTTCTGCTATTAGTTCTTCTGCTCTTCTAATTGATTCATTTGTTTGTTAATGCATCATCTGCTTGTTTGACATAAATCTTGAAGAGGTATGTTTTGTATTTTAGATTGTGTTGGCAGCCCCCGCTCCAATTAGTAAATGACTAAACGACATCGGCTCTAAGCACTAAAAGTTTAACTGTTCAGGCCTTAGCAGTCAGGGAGGTCTCGTTTAATTGTTATGAGACTAAAAAACTAGTTTTGTCTGACTTTTAGTAACTCTTACACATACCCCACACCGGTATTCTTTATATAAAATGCCCACCATCTTCCATCAAAATCGTTAGGATCAAGCACGCATGGTAGCTCTCGGACCTATGTTCTATAAATATTGAATTCTTTCACGCAATAGTTCTTGAACGTTGTTTAGGGAGTAAAGAAACCCACTCCTTCAGCACTTTCTTGCAATGAAGGGCCAGTTCGTTTCATCTTCTTCTTTCTCCAATAGGATCACTAGGTCAAAATCTACATCATATTTTTTATTTATATTCTTTTTGTTTTTATAAAAAATGAACTCATACGGTTGTGACCGTCGATCCATACAGAAAAGAGAAGGAGCCCCATGGCTAAAAAGGCAATAAGGCAAACTGTAATAGTGTAAATACCCCATCAACAGTTTCAACCTGGACAAACATTAATAGTCAAGTTCCCTGAACTTGCGCTGACGAAGATATAATGCCAGGCACCGCTAAACTATCATTCAAAATAGATATTACGTCACAGACCTAATCCTACTTAGTTGCCAAATTAGGGCAGGGCTATCGTTAAACATATAGCAAACAAACTGGAGGCAGAGAAGTCTTTGTACTAAACGAGGCAGACATTTTGCCCTTTAGTTCTGATTTGTGGCATGCCTAAAAAAGAAAGAAAAGAGAAAAGTTTATCAGAATTAACAAGACTCCAACGGCCTCAAGCACAGGCTTAAAGCAGGGATGCCAAAGAATGAGTAAAGATATGCAGTAGCAAAGCAATTGGCGACTAGAATTCTGCATCCCTCAGATTTTTGAGCTGGTTAAAGCTGCATATGCCATATACCAGGCGCAAAAAAAGAAAAACTTACTTTATCACTGACATTTAATCCTAGCGGGTTCTGTCGTTCTGTCTGAAGATCCTGAAGCTAAATATCGCGGTTAGTGACATTTCCTCCTTGAGTTTTGATGGCTTTGTTACTACCCCCTGGACTGGCCAGAACAATCTAACCCAGTATAAAAGTAAAACGGTAATTTATTATGAAAACGTTATACAACCGCCATTACAGAAATCGAAACAAGCGAGACCACTCTTGGAACATACATCTAAATCATCCTCTGAAGTCATTAAAGGAAATTTTGATCTTATTTACTGAAGGAACAACTCCTTTTCAGAGAGAATCAGAAGTGATTTATAATCCAAAAATTTGAGAATTGACTGTGTGCAATAAATGGCAAGTCTGATCAGTTGTATCGGGCGCGAAAACCCTTTTTTACCTCACCAACCACTTTGATGAAAATAAGCAAGTTTGTTCGCATGGAGGTAGCAAAGGGATCCTGCAGTTGATCGTGTATGTAAAAAACTTCGCACTTTGGTGATGTACTGACAAGAAGACTACTTAATAACCAATATGGGCTGTGGCTGGAATTTAGATCTCCATTTGACAACAGATTGTACGGCCTTGGCTTAAGGCTTGTCAGACCAATTGACATAGTAGCCAGAACACCAAGGCTACATCAAATGTAGTTATGCTCTGCAGAGTATGTGGGGATTGTCTTCATCCGTGACAAGCTCCTAGCATAAACTTATCAGTCTCCCCAAATACCCCGAAGTCGATGTGCTGCCCATGTGGCGGGTAATCAAAAACGGTCACACACGTAATGTTCTCATCCCCAGCTGAGCATTTGTGCCATAGTGTTCAAATACTTCGGCTGTTCGGATGAATCCCTGGAGTCTTTATAGCCAGGGTACGACAACAACAACAACAACAACAACACATATTGTTTGTGGAAAGCGGAGAAAGTATAGGGCAAGCTGGTATAAAAATAAATATTCACCAAGCAAGCCACGGAAACGGGTACAAAAACAAATGCACATTATTTTGGTTGTGATGCTCAGTTAAACAATGAAGAAAAACAGGCTAAAAGACGCAGCTTAATTAAAATACAGAAGAAATATTCTAATAACAAACAGATGGATAGCAGAAGTTTCTTCTAAAGATTCCGCACTGCTCACTGTATCGTGCGGGATTACAGGGAGTGGGAAAACTGTCTTAGTACTGATTTGTTACAAACAATATACCGGTTCATTACGAGCACAATTTATAATCTGCACAACCTTAAGCACAACAATCTTAACAAAGCAAGGAAGTTTATTTGGACAGATGATCATATAAATTTTTTAGTTGATTCCAAGCGACAAACTGACGACTGTTATAGAACTTACTAAAGACTTTTTGAGCGAACTGAAACCCCTGTTTTATTATTGATGACTGTATCAGCTGAACGAGACAATGTTCAAAATAGAAAAGCTCTGGTCAAAGCTACCTAATGGCCGCCACGCTTAGTATCTGTGTGGCTTCTTCACTCAAATATAAAGCTGGTCTAAAGACTTTCGAACGCAATTAAAATCGGTTGTAATTATTTTACATTAGGACACAGATAGTTCTGAAGAATGTTAAGTGAAAATTATATAATAAGGGACAAAGATGAGCTAAAAACAATAAAAGAGCAGTGAAAAACTTCTAAGCACCTAAGCTATGCTTACGACTGACCGCCCCATTCAATAAATACGTATGTTTATTTTGTAGATTGTTTATTAAAATTTTAATATTAAAAAGAATGTCTCGGGCCCAGAATCTCAAAAGCGGAGCTAGCTCCTAAATGCCAACAGCAGTAGAGCCTAAAGACCTAGCAGACACAACCGAGTTTGACACTAATAGGAGTGCCAGGAAATGTTTAAGGATTTGAATACCCAATGACGGGGGGGTTTACAAACGAACAGAATTTGAAGACAAAAACGGTCAAGCAGCATCCTGCCCTAGAAGAGATAAGAAATGTACGGGCAAACATTAAGGCAAACGTGAAAACAAACGTCATACAAGAGAGATGCTCGGGCGTTGCTTCTGAAAAGACTGGAAATTAAAGTATTGGAACTACGAAGCCCCAATGAATCCTATGATAAGAACAACAATTTTAAAAGCCTTAAATGGAAGGGGCCCATTCTTGTTTAGCCTGGTTCCAGAACCCAACAGAAAAAGGCAGATAGAAATAACTACGCAGGTTCTGAAAAGTGTGCTACAGAGAAAGAAGTCCTTAGCTGAAGTAGGGGGTGACACACACCGTCGCTTAAGAAATTTACCCCAATGCTAGAATCACTAACGCTAGGCAAATGACGCTGAATTTACGGCTTATTTATTCACTCCGAGGGAGGGCGATTCTAGTCTTTGCCAGAACATGGCGTTATATAGAGGCCATACAAATAAAGGCCGAAAACTTGGGATGCCCCACTTCAGTTTGTTATTGTTATTCTAAAAACGAGGAGAATAAACACCCATGTATCATCTGACAAGGTTACTGTGATGGGTTACAAAGACAAACTAAACAGTACTCGACTTTATTATTCATTAGTATGTTGATTATTGCGTTTTACTCCTGTGATGAGTGCTGCAGACGGATATAAGAAGATAGGTATAAGATTAATTAAAAAATAAAAAAAAAAAAAAAGTCTTGATTAAAACATTGGAGGTTTCCAACCGTTAGGATAAAGCAATAACGAACTTCAAACGGAAAAGAAAATGAACTGTGGGGGGGAGAAGGTATAGGGTTACTAGAAAGAAAATATGCAAAAGCTTTAAATACTCTATTCTTATGTAATTACTGCTCATCAGCAGTAGGCTAGCGTAAGTGCTGGTTCTAGTGTCTGTTTTAAACCACTGGAGTTGGTGCGTCCAGCCTCTTTAAAGCATTGAGGGGCTTGGTTTTAGGGTTAGGCACCGTTCTATGTTTGTAAGTGCCTTTTTTAAAAAAAATCACTCCCTAAATTACAAAAAGCACACAGCCATTGTTTGCCCAAGCATCGCAAAACTTGTTCATTAAGATAAGAATAAAGCAAATCAATACAGGATAGAAAACATTACGGAACGAAGAATTTCAGAAGCTTAAGGCTGACCGTGGGTGAATTATAGCGGCAAAAAATTGAACTTCAAAAGGATAGAGAAATACGTTTACGTTCGCGGCAGTAGACCTGATGCAAATAAACAGAACATTGAAAAACACACACATGATCGGTTAAACCCAAATAGACAAAAAAAGACTTAACAAAATGGATGACAGACTAGCCGCTCCGCAGACAATTAACGCCCGGCAGTACAGAAAGACTGGCCTGCATTCCTCACCCTTATAGATTGCATCCCCACCACGGCTACACGCCCGCAAATCAATACTAGCTCCTCTACTGTGAAGAGCCGCGGTCCCAGAGCGTCGTCTGCTTCAGCCAGTACCAGAGTTTGTAGTCAGCTATACCAGTCCGACCAGACAAGCGCAGTGGATTTCATTCACTGTATTTCCTGTTAAAACATTTTTCCGCGAATGAGTATGACCTAATTCTGCTTCTGAAAATTTTGTTCGTCGGAATACAGTGACAGAAAAATCCCAACTGCGACAATTGTGCTAACCTCATTAACAGACAAAAATCGAAACAACATTTTGTGAGTACGCATGTGCTAACCTATGATACATTAACAAGATGAAACCGAAACAACATTTGTGGAGCGCGCATGTGTAATAATCAATTAGGATCATAAAATCGAGTTTGCTAGACATGGACGGACTACGGGTCTTACAAAAGACAGAAATACAACAGTAGGTGCAGATAGATTGCGTTACTTAAGAAATATCTTTGTTACAAAATTTAACAATGATTTCCATTCTCAATCACAGTCCAGTGAAGGACATAGCGATGGTGTTCCGGCGTCAATATTGGCACCTGGCTCCGTAGAAGCCGCCGGTAAGTATTATGATTTTTACTCTCTGCGAATAACGCCTTGCAGTGAGTGTTGCCGAGTTCCGCTGGCAGTGTGTATTGAGTCGAGTGTGGGCATGCATGTTTGCAGATTTAATTTATATTACTATATTTAAACATTTAGGTTTTAAAAATGACTGCCGAACTCAGTGAATCTTATTTAAAGAATTTGTAATGACCAAATATTAACGAAACACAGAAAATGTTAAAAATGATTTTCAGGAATTTGGGTTTGAAGACTGATATAGACAATATAATAAAAGATCATAGTGAACTATTAAACAAAGCAATCACAGTTATAAACATTTTGACTGTAGTGATTCAGAAAACACAAAAATAATGGCTCGGCGATACTTGATAAAGTAACCGTGTCTTGAAGTATGTTGCGATGGCTTGGGTGGAGAATAGAAATAGCGCGATAATACTTTACTATATTCTATAACAATAATTTTATTGTTTACGTCAATAAATGTGGGCTTTAAAAATGCCGACCCCAAGTAATTCGAGGCCGTAAAACTATATACATGGAAGAATATTAGATATTGAAAAAAAAAACAATTAAGCAATACGTATTAGTGAAGTAGACATGAACATCATTAACCCCACAAGTGTTTCATGAAAGCGTGGCACATGCAGATCTCTAAAATCCCCAGAGTCCTCTTCAGATGGAGCCCTCCAGTAAAAGTGCTATTAACTGTTCTGATTGATTATATAACACCTGATATAGTACATGGAAGCCTGGGTTACAACTAAACATAAAGAAGTAAATGAGCTATCAGAACTTTAACTCAAACTGGCCTGAACTACATGCTTACACATTTAATCATGGCAAGTGAGGAGGCAAAGTATAAGGGGTTCAGTGCTGGTCCTGAAGGGACAGTCCCTGAAATCAAAATAAGACAAACAAAGTCATCCTATAGTCGCAAATCATACATATCTCTCCCAACAGCGTTATAGAGTTAAAAAACGGCAGTCTAAACCTACAACATCGAGACAACAATGTGTTTATTAATGTGGTGGCGTTATTTTAGCGCATCTACAACCTGTTAAAACTCATGCCTAACAGAGTTTTCCAATTAGAAGCATACAAACAAGAGCTGAACTTTGATAATATAAAACCTTTCCAGAGAGTAAAGAAAGTATATCTCAGTTGAAGAACAAAACAGACCCAATCACTTGTAAACGTATACACATATGGTCTGTAGAAAGCTAATCAAGTGACCTCTAAGGATATCTCCCAACGCTCCTACATTAAGGCGAACCACTTGACAAACATGTATGACATAATACTGTTAGGCAGATAGTAACAAAGAGTCAATATGTATAATCAGAACAATAAGCAACTATATGGGTTTTACATCAAAGAAATCATGCCGAAGAAAGGGTTTTGAAGAAGATGTTTGATTAGAATCCCCACTATAGGCGCACTGCCAGTCATAGAACTCATTGAAAAAGTTTGTAAGACTGTGAAACCCAAACTCCTCACACCTAAACCAGGGTCTAAAGTTAGCTTTAAGAATGTACACAAAAATGCAGAAGAGCCCATACTTATTTATGCTGCCTTTGACTCGCTCTTACCGCAGTACTACGGCCCACAACAACAAAACAAAAAACAACCTTATATTAACCCCCCCATCAGATCTGTTTCTTATGCGTTATAATGTTGTATAGGGTCCAGATGGGTACACACACTCCAGAGATTTATATAAGCCCCCACGCCGCTAGTAAAATATTAGAGAAGAGAAACAAGTTCGCAATCAATTATCCAACCAACTAAATCTTTCAGGCATTGTTAGACCCTGAAGACCCAAGAGCGCAATGACTCATGCTACACACTAGTTGATAAGTAAAACAGAGAATTATTAGGCGACTAACAGTAAAGACCAACGAACATATAAACTGGCAAATTCAAAGGAGCCGCACACAACAATTGTAATCATCAACTTAAGGTTGATCCTAATACAAGGAAACTGCTATCTTCTTTTCAAACTTTCCGAGGCTACGCTTCTCATTTTTATCAAGCAAGCAGAGACATCTGATTATAAGAGGGTTACCTGCATTGCACAAACTTCAGAAAGTACATGAACTTTAGACGGCGCGGTGAGCGGGTCTTTGGGAGGTGGGGGGGCGGGGGATCCTTCTATACTAGGTGGGGGGGGGGGGGGCACGAACGATCTGATGGGGAGTTTGGATAAACTGAGCGGGAACTCTGCAAGACTTTCAATCACTAAACAATAATTTGACGCCATCTTTAGTGCGTAAGGTAGTTTATCCTTATGAAAACATGGACTCGTGGGAAAGTTTTAGAACGGAGCCCGCGCACCGCTATAAAAGGAAGATTTTAACTCTCGGCTTTACCGGAAAGTGCATCACTGACTCAGACTAAGAATCATGCACAGAAAGCCTGGACAGAATTTACACGACTAACGAAGGGCGACAATCATGCAAACTAAATTCTAGCAGCCGTAGAAACATCGCCGACGAGCTTCCCGCAAATCCCGCCCAACCTGACCTGCACCCAACCGGCAACGCCTCAATCCCGCACCTCAAACTGCGCCTAGCGCAAACAAGGGCGCGCCATCATAAATTCTACCCGAACGGGGGGGGGGGGGGGGGGGGGGGTAATCCCTAAATCCTTCCTCACTGATCTGCCTACCCTCCAAAAATGACGATAGTCTAAGGGCGGAAATAGCCTGGCCTCACCACCAACTGCAACTAACAACAATATTATAGACGCTAATGACCCAAACAAACCAACCAACTAATTATACTGACCTTAGACGCTAACAATTTTGAAAGGATGGGGCATATGAGATCCATCCACTCCGTCTGAGAGGAACAATTAAAATTGTACACGGACCTCATGATGTCAATCCAGTGATTAGGCATGGTGTCACAGCTTACGCCTGATAATCCAGCAGGCCTAAACTATAGAAGTAGACTTAGAATATTCATTAAAGAAATACTACGATCACCACAACGCTTATCCTCTGGCCGCAGAAAGCAATAAAGATGGCCCTCACGAACCCACCAAACTTGACCCCAATCATTGCCACAAAACTAATATAATGTCTGTCATTACAGACAGATCCAGTTTTCCTACGACACGGACTGAAACAGACAGCTGTTCCCAGAATAATTTTATTTATCAGTGAACAAGAAGCATTTAAGAGGCCGGTACAAAAAGAAGAATACTGATCTTCGAACACAAGCCACTGTGACGCTTCAGAAAAAGAGACTAACTTTAAACTGATGCACAACAGCTGGATAATTGGTACCACTCATGAAAATCCCACACAAACGTAACGAATGAGACATTAGTTACAAAAGAAAACCAAGCAAATAAGTTTGCCTCAAAACCTAACTACAAGACTTAGAAGATTTAACCGACAGCCTGGTATGGCATTTATGAGAAGAAAAAGGATGTTAAGTTGGACAAGCCGGTGTTTTTGGCCTTTACTGTAATAGAGTTGTCAAAATTAATATATGCTAGAATTTCTGAAACGACTACTTATAAACCGCTGTACCCCGAAGCAAGAGTCCTATAACACAGACACAGACACTTATTATTCAAGACTTCCCCAGAAGACTTTATACAAAGACTTTAGAAACAGAAGTAACTAAAGGAGATGATGGTGGTACGCCACATGCGACTATCCTAAAGACAGTCCTTAACATTCAACTGTAGAACAAGAACGTGATTGGAAAGATGAAGGAAGAACTTAA
The DNA here is from genome assembly GCA_018398815.1 of Conus ventricosus. Lineage (NCBI taxonomy): Eukaryota > Metazoa > Mollusca > Gastropoda > Neogastropoda > Conidae > Conus > Conus ventricosus. The sequence continues at coordinate 58,397,173 of CM031603.1, forward strand.
TGGACAGTTATCCAAGAATAATATTGTTTTCGGTCCTAAGATGAATAGCGTTGCTAGCCAGACTTCTGTAATTGAAAAGCTAAGGGTATAAGTAAAGAAGTTGTCCAAAAAAATAAAACTCACGATAACGTACAAGCAAGCTCAATGTGAAAACAAAGTATATTTATCACACAAATGTAATCTTCGCTCTACTCATTCATCAAGTAACACAACTGCCGTTAACAAAAATCACTAGACTCTACATAACAAGAAGAACTTACGTCAGTCCTGCGTTTTCATATGCGTAGGGCATTGGGAGAACTTTAAAAGATAAACTTGGCTTGGTACTTAAACTTAAGAACCTAACAAGAACCAAACTTGTACTTACTTAAGAACCTAACAGTACTTATTAAGAACCAAACTAGTACTTATTATAAGAACCTACTAGTACTTCAAAAAGAACTTATAAATAACTAGAACTATTACTTGTAATTTACTATGCACCTTAACTTAAAAAGTACTTACTAAAAACAAACTTACTTGTACTTATTTAGTGCATAACATGTCCTTATATCCAGTATCTTAAAAACTAAACCATAGAAAATGGTTCTACTGCAGGAGGTTGTACATTTATTTGCAGAAGCTGGTTTCATCTACTTTGCTGGGGTTGTGGGGGTTTTGTAACTTTGCTGCAAATATGGGCGTTAGACATTTGTATATGCTAAAACTACCCCCACTCAACACACAGCAGCAAATACCTAATAAATAGCATCTATTCGTTAGATTGAGATTGTTTTGTTGTTAATTAGGGCTTGTTGTTGTTGGCGGCGATGTTGTAATACTATCTAACAATTTTTGTTTTGTTGATTGGTTGCTTTTTTGGGCAGTTGTTCCATTCAGCTAGTATTACCGCCAGCCTCAACAGGCTCCAGGATCTTTTAGACTTAGTAACATTACTCACTTGCGGAACATTCACTGTAAGTTGTTCGTGTGTCGCATTCTGCTCTTTCGGGCTGTCCTGTAGCGTCTACTTCTCCGGATCGCTCATTTTTTTATTGCGATAAAATTTAATAAGATCAAAATTAATATGATTAAAAGTAATTACTCCCAAGAGAATGGGATAACATCGTCCCCAAATTCAGAATACATGTCACATCGAGAGTATTCTAGATGACATTGTTTAAAACCGGATCTTGCGATAAGTCATATTTATAAATCTTCTACTGAATCAACCGCGCCATCGTTACATACTAACATTAGCATATAGACTAATCATTGTCTGACCCACTGAACTAACCATTTTAGATCCTATCTGTGCTTCGTATCTAGTGTAAGTTACTTCTCAACGTCTGATGTAGACAGTTGCTGAATCTGTCATACTTAGTTCAGTGCCTAAATACAGTTTTAGTTTTCCACACGCAGCTAGAGCGTAAATAATCTTTCTTTTTTGCAGGGTCAACGGAGGTAGGCTGACTTGCTCCTCACACTTTAAACAGTTCTCACAATCCATTTAAAAAGTCAATAAAAATAATATAATACTTTTAAACCCATGAGTTAACGCTAGTTAATTATGCAGTGCCTATCGTTGGTGTTATAGTTTTATTCAACCTTGCAAAATGTTTTGTTAGGAATAAGAACCGCCAACATGGGGAAAGATAGAAGATTCGCCAAAGAACTATTTCCACTATTTTTAGCTTTAACAACAAAAGATTATTTATTAAAAAGCACAAGACCGCCGTTCGTATTAGGGATTATTTTAAAGTATTTTTTTTAGTTAAGTAAAAGATGAGTGAAAAAAGATTAACAATACGATATAGCCACTCTGCTGTAATTAGCGGCCTTATTATAGGCTAAAGCGTGTAGCAAAAAACATGTTTAAAATGAAGGCCGCGGATCTAGGAAGGTTAGACAAGAGGATGTATGTATAAGGTTATAGTTGTAATTACTGCAGCATCGCCTCAAAAAGACTATTCATTGTTTACACAGGGGATTACCCCAGAAAATATTAGTTTCCATAGAAAGAATAATTCAAACTAAAATATTGATTAATAAAAGAACGGCGGAGAGTTATGATGAGTAGGAGAGCTATTGAAATTGCCTTGGCCCTCTCTGGAAGCAATTATATGTTTAGTAAATTGAGAGTCCGATGAAGAGAGAGAACGGCATAACAAAGCAATAGAAGATTATAGCCAAGGCAAGAAGACCTTAACGACGAAAAGGCGAATTGCACACTTAGACCTTAGTTAATAAAAAAAGTAAGGAACAGGGACATGCAGAGCACACATTTACAGACGTTGATGAGGCAATTAATGAGATTACTTAGTGACAGTAAAGAAGTTTCTAACATCGCCACCGCCAGAACTGTCGGACATTTATGAACATCTGAGGAAGCAGAAAATAGCAGAAAATGGGTTTTATTGTGGGAGGCTATGGAGCAATCTCATATACTTGCACAAACACTTTAAAAACATTAAAAATATAGTCCTTCTATGGACGATACGAAGTACAACATAAATTAATCACCTAAAGATATTGGAAAGAAAGACAGCTATTAAAACCTGAGTAAAAGCTGCTAGGAGTGTCTAGAATCCGATTCGAAGACATGGCCTTTCAAAACAGGCAATATGCAAATAAATCTGCCAGCCCCAAAAAGAATAATAAGGCCTAGATATATTAAACTCAGTTCAAATGACACCCACCCGATGGACTTGCGTATCTTCACTGACCAAGTTGTAGAAGAAAAAAGTTTAAGTAGCTGGTGACAGTTTGTAGACATGGCTTCAAGATAACAAAGACCCTGAAACATTTAACAGATAAAAGCTCAACTGCTGTGGCTGTGGCTTACAACAAATATACATGCGAGGTCCATTAAAGTATCCCAGCTGATTCAGGTTGCTGATGGAAAAGATTTTAAAGGATCTGTAAACCAACGATTTTTAACATCCAGTCACAGTACGAGAGGGATTCCAGCAAGACCCTCGGATCACAAAGCCGCTAAAGAACAACTTTAATAAGGAATCAACGCTGAACGCCTGATTTACCTATCACTATCACAGAGAAATTATGATAAAGAACGCAACACCGAATGGGTTAGGAGATAGCTCACAGTCTTACTGTGCCATGATCAATGACGAATTTAAAGCAACAGGCCTTAAACCAGTAAACGCAATCAAATTATAAACAAAAATTAGCATTACAGAAGATGGAGCAAGGTAACAAAAACTCTTGCCGTTTGACAAAAAGTAAAGATACTTGTATCTCAGGAGAGGCAGAAGGCGAATGTAAGAATTAGACCACAGATCCTATATGGAAGCGGTAGACAATATATGAAGTAGAGCGAATCTAAGAAAACAGACCCCACCCGTGGTATTCATTTAAGAGAGACTCTCGCTGCTAAAAGGCACCCCAAAGATCTTTGAGTTCGTGACAGAGCTGCAAGTTGTCCCGCCAAACACGGTGAGTTCAAAATAGTATTTATTTTTTGCTAGCCCATAATTATTATGTTTACTGGAGGAGAATGTAAATATGTCGTTCAAATCACCAAAATTATTCTGCACGGACCCCCGTTTCATGTGCTAATTACTCAAATTAGGGGGAGGGGGTTTTGTAGCATTTAAATATATATTAAAACAGGTGTTAAATTGGCTAAAACTAATATGTGATGGAAAGTGATTAGATTTGAAAAAAGGGGGTTTTTCGTCGAATCACATTGGCGGTCCTTGAACGAACATATTTTACATTCTCTTCATTTATAAATATAGTAAATAATAAGGTCCCAGTATGCTGCCTTTGGGGAATTCCACTATTGGACATTAGCCTTACGAGAAACAGAAGAGCCCACTCTAACATTCTGAACTCTATCTCTCAAGAAGTCTTCAATCCAGTCTAAAACTTTTCCCAGTATACCATACGATTTGAGTTTACTAAGTAGTCTGGCATGTGGGACCCCAATCGAAGGCTTTACGAAAGTCCAGGTACAAAACGTCAATGCTATCTCCACTATCAATTAACTTAGTAAAGTCTTCCATTACCTCAAGCAACTGTGTGATACAA
>CM031603.1:58411908-58446908 GCA_018398815.1 Conus ventricosus
AGGGTTAATCTTATAGGTAAAAATACATCCTTGTATGATTGAAGCAAGTATTCATCATGATGAAAACTTTGATGGTTTCTATCTTGTAGTTGCATTTGTCTAACATTTCAGAGAATGCTCTGTAACTTGTAAAAAAAAAAAGTCAACTTTTGAAACTGACATGTGACCGTTGATCAACATAACAAATGTTACCAGAAATCGTAGCTACATGGAAGAAAGAATGGACAGTTGAAAACCATTCTGAAGGTAATAGGTATATAAAATGAATAAATTAGCGTGAGCCACCAGACTGAGAAGACAAAACAGTCCATGCATGTAGACAAGTTGTTGGGGTGATTGCACTGACCCATGTGAAGAGACAGTATCAATAAAAAAAGAAAAAAAAAAGAAAAACGACAAGATCAGCCGCTGCAATATATTCACGTTTAGCCTCATAAGAGAAGATGATCTGTTGATGGACAGAAACTTTCTGACATATTCGTTGAGTAACTGTCCTATAGTGCTGTACTGGAACACCTTCTCTTAAGTGGGTGAATATGGATATATAGTCAAACAATTGAAAAAATGTAAACAAAAACATGTTCTGCATTCAGCTTATTTCACTGTCAAACTCTGCTTACAAGCAGACACACACAAACATTAAACACACGCTGTCATGCACAAAGATACACATATACACAACAAACACACACACACACACACACACACACACACACACACACACACACACACACACACACACACACATCTGGGGTCTTGTTGGTCTGGCCTGTAGGACTATCGTACCAAGGTTCAGGCTTTGATGCCCACTTGAAAGCCAGGCAGGAAGAAAATTCCTTTTCGGGCAAAAACATTTGTGCAGACTCTTGTCCCTTTCTAGTCCTTCAGATGAATCTGTATATTATTGAAGCTTCATGCATGAATGCATGCATGAAAATCCTCCGTATGCATTAAATCCCATTTATGTCTTTCAAAAAATTGCTATTGTGCGTTAGTGAAAATGGGATAACACAGATGTAAGCACACGCACACTGGTGCAGCAGAATCCCCAAGATAAGATAAGATAATGTTGCTTATAGCCCAGCCGACCGCAAAGGGCCACATCAGGGCTGTGCAGAATCCCCAAAGCTACATTAAGTTGGCTGCCTAACTAGTGGAAGGGGGAGGGGTACAGAGAGAGAGAGAGAGAGAGAGAGAAGAGAGAGGAGAGAGAGAGAGAGAGAGAGACAGACAGACAGACAGACAGACAGACAGAGATTTGGATGTCACTGGTACAAGTTTAAAAAAAAAGCCTGATTTCTTTCTACCTGTGCAGGTGAACACATTGATTATTCTGGCTATGCAGTGTTGCCAATGGCAATTGAACAGGACATTGTATTTGCTGTCTCCCCTAATCCTGATGGTGGCATTGTTTTGGTCAACATTAATCCTGACTACAAGTAAGTGCGCGCGCGCTCATGTGTGTGTGTGTGTGTGTGTGTGTGTGTGTGTGTGTGTGTGTGTGTGTGTGTGTGTGTGTTTGCATGCGTGCGTGCGTGACTACTTGTGCATAGCTATGACTGTGTGTGTGAGTGTGTGTGTGTGTGTGTGGGTGTGTGGGTGTGCGCATGAGTGTGTGTGTGTTGCAAGTACATATATATATATGTAAATGTGCTTGTACATAGTGACTTCATGTGCATCAGCATGCATGCACATTCGGACACATATACACTCTCATGTGTGACTTAACTGTACCACAGCAGAATTGGAAAGGTTTGAAAGTTGGGTTACCTTGTCAGTGACAGATATTTTCTTTTCTTTTATCAGTTAAAATAAGGACAACAACAACAATAGCAAAACAACAACAACAACCAAACAAATGAGCCAATCAAACCCAGAGAGATAGATTTTGAACTCAGCATTTAATTAGAAAATTATTTAAAGAAAAAATGTATTAGAGCATTACATTGTTTGTTTATTTTTAAAAAAGTTTTTTTCTTTTCTTTACATGTTTTAGATCCAAGCCAAATGAGGTGTGTCCTTATTGTTTTAATCAAAAAGAGCTAGACAGTATCATTAATATAGTATTAATTTGTTCAAGACTCCAAATTTGTAATTTAGCATTATACATGTAAAGACTTTTGCTCTTTCGCGATGCACATATTTGGTTTAGGGGGTCTGGTTGTGTGGGAGTATAAAACCTTGTTTTATTGATGCAAGGGTCCAGGGTTCACTCCTAAGAGAGACAGCTAGATGCATTATTTGGCATCAGTGTCTGTGCAGCACTTACACAGGTTCCTCAGAAGAATTTTTAAACCAAAATCCCATGCATGAATGCATGCGTGAAAAAAAAAAGAAAAGATAAAATAAGAGCATTAGACTCCCTCCTCTTTCACTTCCACCACCCAGAACTTTTATAGAAGAAGGCTGTCATGTGTTGGTCACTGATGGGATGGATGACGTTGGTGTTCACGCCGTTGAGGAAATGGTTTACGTCAATTCTGTGTGAACGATCGATTATGTTGACCAAATTCTAGTTGAAATGATTGCACTGCTGACTGCATTATTTGTAATGACTAATCCATTTTCTTTGCAAAAGTAAGATTTTTATGTTTGGTCCGGAGTGTGAAAAAAATTGGATTTCCATTCTCTCTTCTCTATCCCTCCCCGTCCTTTGCCCCTGCCCCCCTCCCCACTTGTCGGTATGCGGAAGTCTGATTCTGTGTTGTTTAGTGTGTATGATAATATTTTGATTACCATCTCCCCACCATCACAGCTCCATTGTAGAGCTTTATATGCTGAAGTATGCGTTATTTTGTGTGTGTGTGAAATTTTTAGATACCCCCCTCCCAATCTATGTTCCATAGTAGAAGTAAAGTGTATGCTGTATGGGTTTGCTGAAATTTGGATTCTGATTCCATATCTCTCCCCAGCCCCATTCTTGTTATTGCTTTGTTTGTGATTTGTATTGAAATATGTTTTTTAATGTGTAAATGTGTGTGTATAGAAATTGTTCATTTAGAATAAATAGTCTCTTAAATGGTGAACTTCTGATTTTCTAACCAAAGAATGAAAAAGAATGAGAGGACTTGTTTTTAAAAGGAAGAAAAAAAAAATTGCCTCGAAGCTTCAGACTCATGACATGTATTGAATGGATTTAGAAAACTTTGGACTCTTTCTGGGAGTTTTCAGGTAAGTGAAAGACTTCACATTCAGAAGTCAGACCCAAAGTGGCACAATACGCTCTGTGGTGGGGTATCAATAGGGCGAGGGAGGTACGTGGGTGCTGACTCGGTTTGCTAGGGGTTTCATGCTGTAGTGGAAGGTCGTATTCCAGGAAAGTGCTGTGTTTCATTGTAGGTCAAGCTCTGTAGTGCCTTGGTGTGCTGATGCGGCCATTTACCATGAACACGTCAAATGACTGGAAATGTTGTCATCTGGTCGGTTTGGTGTGATGCATATTATTCTTAAATTGTTAACATAGATGATTCGACAATAAAAGAGAGCAATACCACAGGGAGCAGTAGTGACTAGTGTGGACAGTGATGCATATTTAGTCATAAAGTTGTTTAACATAGATGTTAGACAAAAATGGACAGGGAGCATAGTGAATGTGTGTGCTTGAGATGAAAACAGATTCAAGTAAACAGTACCAAACTGAGAGCTGGGTTAGTGTCTCTGTGGTGGTAGTGGGTGGGCTCTTTGGACCTTGTTTGTGATATCTCTCTGTGGATGCTGGGGCTGGGAACAGCAGTGACAAAATAGTTTAGGGTGTGTGTGACAGTATATGGGGGGACTGGTGAGCATGTGTGAGAGTGATTGCCTCTGGTAAGGTGTGGACACGGAACAATGTGAGTGGCCTCATTGAAAAGAGAGATTGGGTTAAAGCAGTAGTAAAAAGGTTTCATAACTTTTTTTTTTTTTTTTTTTTTTTAAATCTATGATTTTATGCAACAATTTACATGAGTTGACAGTGCGCGCAAAAGAGGACAGTGCTGCAGAGACAGATTAAACTATTTTCCGTTGCAACTGAGATGCAACTAAATCGAATAACAAAAAACAAGTAAATATGTATCCACTTTTACATACGTCCAAGGTATCTACACATTAACATAAACACATTTTTCGCACACACACTCACACTCCACACACACACACACACACACACACACACACACACTACACACACACAACACCACATAAGAGAAAGTGAGAGAGTGAGATGCAAAACATATTACAATATACGTCTTGCATACATACATACTGGTATACTATTATGGCTCTGCCGTGTATCATTGATCATCATCTATAGGTTATGAAAAGGAGATGGAAGTGCTAGTAATATAACTGGTGAATGATATTTAACTTGGGGAGGGTGGAAAAGAAAACAATACAGTTTTCTTTTCTCTATGTATCCTTCCCTAGTCCCTTTGTCATGTGTCGTTGCCTCAACATCAAGGCATTGTGACGCGCCATCCACATTGTACGTTAGTGATATGAATCATTTCACGTTGCCACAATTAAGGAAATGATTATTCATGTGGCTGGACTAGTTTGTAGCGGGGCGTCCCCAAATAATGTGAGTATGTCTCATTCAATAGAAAAACGAATGTGGTCATTGGTGAAAGTGACACTGAGTGTATATGTTTAACATTGGGCTCGGTATTGGTATGGCTGGCGGGTCATGGTTTTGAACACTGAGTTTGCAATCACTTGGATAAGGGGGGGGAAAGTGGCGTTTTGGGTTAAACCCAGCAGATGGCCTAGAGTCTCGAACCTGTCAGGTCGGTGGTCACGTTGCTGACCAGTCCTTTACCAGACGTGAGCGATAGATTGTTGGGGAAAGTTACAGGGGGAATACTTTAATAAGAAAAGAGGATAAGAATTCATATGTTGAATTGTGAAAGCAGGTTACGTACACGATACCTTATTCGTGTTTCAGCCTTCACCCTTCACCCTTCACCCTCACCCTTTACCGTCGCCCAGCCACCTTCATCTTTCTCCCCGTGAGGTGGTCGAAGATGGCCATGGTGGGGGTAATACACGGCTAGTTCAGCCCAGCCAGTACAAAACTCCATGGAGAGGAGTTGAAGCTCGTCATTTGAGCAAGAGTGAGCAGTTGAGTCGCGGTAAAAGAGGGAAGTCGAGACTCGTATCTCCAGGACGGGAGAGTTCGAGGGGGCAGTATATTGCTCAGAGAGAGACAGGAATTGAGAAGAATGCTGGGGAAGCTTTTTACTTGAGGCAGGCGGTACTCAGTGATTACGGGAGTTATGTATTCTATGAGTCGGAATTTTTGGGATAACGGAATGTGAAGCATAGCTTTATAGAAAGCGGAACTTGACTTATTTTATCTTCTAGTGGAAAGAGAGTTACAAGTGTGAAGGATTTTTATCTCTCAGTTGTTAAAGAGAGCTACTTTAGTGTTGAAGATTTTTTTTCTCTCAGTTAAAGAGAGATTCATGTGTGAAGATTGATTTGTCTCTCAGTGTGAGGGAGTGATTAATGTGAGCGGATTTATTTGTCTTCAGTGCGGGTGATGCATACAGGTGTAAAATCTGTTTACAAGTTGTTGTTGTGATTAGCTAAGTGTTTTCCTGAAGGAGAGGGGGAGTAGAAAAAACATTCGGTAGTGCCGGCTTTTGGTTGATTGGAAAGATGCGTGTGAGTTTGGAGTAAATGCTGTCATGAATGAGGGTATTGCAAAGTGACAGTGTGACAGTGGTGCCCCGACTCTCCAGTTTCACCGGCGTTAGCTGCCGTTTGTTTCTCCGGAAACAAAAACAAGTAGGATTTCTTTTTGTTGCCCTCATAGGGTTTGAGAAAGAAAAAAAAAGAAATTAGTTGGATTATTTATTGTGTATAATATTTGATTGTTGTGGTTTTTTTTTCTATTTCTGTGTTTTTGGGTGGTTGACATTTCTTTGGTTGCCTTGCCCGTTAAGTTAAGGGTTTTTTTTTGGTTTAGGGATTTCTTTTTGACCCATTCCCCACCTCAGGACCGTAGCTCACACCTCCTCGTGCTCGAATGGCAGCAAGGCGGGCCAGGCGTTGAGGATTCGCTGTCCTTCCCCTAGAGGATTAGAATTGTTTGTCCCCCTTTCCCTAGGACTGATAGCCTCAACCTCTTTACTGCGTTAGCAGGGGGGACATGGCGTCGTTGGGGAGTCAATAGTCTTTCCCTTCTCTTAAATTTCTATTTCTTTCGCTTTTATTGTTTAAGTTTGTTTTTCCCCTTGCCCCTCAGAGAGTGGGATCATGTTCCTTAGTCACGCTAGTAGGTGGTGGTTGGCGTTGATTAACGCTCCTGCCCAAATAAACATCTTATTCTTTTGATCATTTATTTTTCTGGGTGTGGTGCCGAGATTTTCTTTGTGTTGGGGTGAATGTGGGCATTTTATATTGAGTGTTTTGTATTTGTATGTTTACTGTAGTGTTTGTATTAGGGGGCATTGTTTTGGTTTTTCCACGTCTCCAGTTTCACGGGAGACAGTGCCACTGGGGGTTATGGCTGTCTGTGGGCTTCTTTTTGCTTTTCTTAGATTTTCTGCTCATATTCCGGTCCTGTGAGCCTTTCATTTCCTTTTCAACCCGTTTTCAAAATCTTCCGTAAACCTTTCCTCAATTGGCTCCTATCTAGGTTTTCTTTTCAATCATTTTCATTATTTTAGGTGAATTCCGCTAGTTTGTGTTTCTTTTCCCTCTTTTTTGTTTGTGATTCCATTTGTTTTGTAAAAATTTATATTCATTTTTTGTATTAGGCGGGTACATTTGTTGTAAATTCGGTTTTTTTTTGAAATTAAGTATGGAAGAAAGACTGACAACCAAGATCATTTTGAGAACTAAAATTTATAAAAGAATTTTTGTTCAGAAACTTTATTGTGTTTATTTTTTTCGTATTAGGGAAATAAGTTAGTTTTGTATAAACTTCATTTTGTTTTTGTACATTCCAATATTGAAACAGTTGCAATTTTTTTTTTTGGAAATTTACATTCCTTGGATTTCATAGATTCCCTGTTTAAGTAAGCTGGTTTTTGTTTTACACCGGAAATTGAATTTCTGTATTTGTTTTAATACTATAATTTTTTCGGTTTTGTTGATCACATAATATAATCAATATATCGCCTTATTTTTTTTCATACTCTGATATTGTTTTGTGTTTATATCTGACGATTCATTATGGATGATTTTGATCAAATATATGTATACAAGCGGGATGACGCTTGGGTTTTTGAGGAGAACAAACTTTCTAAATATGTGAAACATGCACAGATAGGGCAGAACAGGCTAAGGGAGAGGGAAAGAAAATAGCAATACTGAGGAAGCTGAAGCTGAAGACAATAAAACTACTGGGGAAGCTGAAGAGATAAATAAACTACGTGGGAGCTGATGAGAAAAAACTTACAGAGGGAAGCCGAATTGGAAGAAAAAAGATTACAGAGGGAAGCTGAAGAAAAATAAACAACAGAGGGATGATGAGCTGAAAAGAACGTTCAATTTTAAGTGAGGCAGTTAGAATTAGAGGATGATGCTGAAATTAGAAGAATACTATGCATCGAGTGATACAGCCACCAGTCGGTTCCGCAGCCTTGCCTTCAACCAAAGCGGAATATATATCCAAAAGTTGCCAACCTTTTGAGGAAAAAAAAATACGGATAGTCACTTGATAGTTTTCTTCGATTTGAAAGTCTCGCAACGTCTTGTGGTTTGCCATAGGATAAAGTGGAATGGTATATTTGCGCGTTGTTTAAGGGTAGTCGCTTTGACTACTGTATCCCTCACTTGCAGCGACAAAATTTATCTTGGGATCAGTTGATAGTAGTACTCCTCAGAAATGTCAATGTTCTGCTGATAGTTTGTCACGTACGTTTCCGTTCTGTCGCCCTTGAAAAGGAGAATCGTTTTCCTTCGTTGTCTGATCCGTATGAGTCATTGTTTTGGATCGATGGATAGATTTGGTCTAATACGAACAAAACTTTTCAATCACTGCGAGATCTCCTTCTTAGAGAACAACTTTTCCAGAGCTGTGAGCAAAGATCTGGCATCTTTCCTTAAGAAAGACAATTTGAAACGTGGAGGTATGTGTCAGATGTGCGATCAGTATTGTATCGCTCACCCAGATTATGGGCGTTGGCTTGGAAAGGAGAATTTTCCCATTTTGAGGATCATGCGTCATGTACTATCACATCAGGACATGGGAGTTACAAGGAGATAGGAAATCGTAGGGTTATTTTTGTGTCCTCAACGGATAGACCTATCATAGGAGACGGACAGGGATCTTTCCGCGGTTCGAGTGACCTTTCCGTCAATACCAGATCTCACCGCGGAAAGACGTTTCTCTCAGGCTAATCGTTCCCGAGGTCGTGGATCCGACCACCACGTAGAACCCTTTTGGGCCAGTTCAGTGGTAGACTAGAAGTTCACAATATCTGTCGGCTGCCGATCAGACAATGCGATGTTTCTTTTGTTGTATGGACAAGTTCCATTTGAGGAAAAATTGCCCTTTCATCCAAATGATTCAAACCCGCATTAGTCTCCACCTTGATTGTGTGAAGTAAGGCCTTGTTTTGGCACCAGATCAATTGTTGATGGTCTGGTGTTAGAAAAACGGAGCATCAATGGTTTGCAGGCTCGGTTTTGCGAGACATCTGGTGTGCACTACTGCTGGTTGTACGGAAATCTTTCGTGCTTTCTATGACCAGTATCTCAACACTGTTCAAAAGTTAGGTCGTTTGGAGGCAAGATTGAAACGTTTCCGATGGCGAAGAAAATTTCAGGTCGATATACCGTACTATCTCCAGGTTTTCTTCAACGCCTGTGTTATTGTTTACCCAGTCTTATGCGACTGATCTTGGGCAATTTTGCCAGGTGGCTCATACAGTACATGGTGGTGCTGGAGGATCGTTGGTTCCTTGTTTGTGCAAGTACTAGAATCAAACGTCATAGAGCAGGGTAAGGCCTTACAAAGCGCTAAATGTCTCATAAAACGGGATGAACTCCAGGTTTAACCAGATGATTTAAAGAAATGCAGGAAAAGACGAGACGCTGACGGTCAATTACTTTCTGCTGCTAAACTGGACTGTTCACTGAACGTACCAAAGGAACAAACCACGTACATATGGACTCTGACATTCTTACAGGTGTGTACCTGGACGGACAACCAGACAAAGTGTGGTTCCATAATAACCACTTAGTGAATACAGTACTGCACACGGTCTCTGATGCATTGTTCGCTGGTCTCACTGCGGAATCATAAGAACATTAAAGTGTGTTCTTGATTACTTTTTATGGCTTCCGGGTGTCACAATGGGAAGTTACGAAATACTGACGCTTCTATGTGACATCTGCAGAATAGGATACATCTCAGATTGTCGCTGTCCCATTGTGCACCTTTGACTAAATTGCCTCTCTTTCCGTTCCATTGCGGAAGGGTGCTATTGATTCTTGTTGGTCGCGACCACTCGTCTTCTTCGGGTTATCGCTATATCTTGACTTTGGTGGTTTCAGCAACATAGGTATCCAGAAGCGATTACCACTGGAAGAATTGATACAGTATCTGACGCTGAAGCATTACTTGCAATTTTTTCATGAGTGGATTTCAGGACGAAATTCTCTCGGATTGTGGAAGCAATTCATTCAGATCTTCAGAGAGATAAATTTACAGGACTGTTTGTCAATCTCTTCCATTTCAACCACGCATATCATCACCCAATCGTATGGCATGGTTTTGAAAGTTTCAATGGAACGTTAATGTCCATGTTGAGAACTGGTTGCAAGGCAAGAGAATCCCAGGAATGGGATCGTTATACCGGCTTTGACTTTTTGCATTCAGGGAAATGCAGAACGAAACGCCTGGGTTTCTCACATTGGGCTTCTTTTTGGTCACTCACAAGGGGACCTTTGGATCTATTGATGTCACAATGGAACGGAATGGACGGACATTCCTGACAGTAAAACTGTTTACCAATACGTTATGATCTGCATAATCGTTTGTAGGATGCATGTGAGCGTGCTCAACAGTCAGTCTGAATAGAAAGAGATGTGTTCAAGGTCTTTGAGACAGAAAAGCAAAAGGCTGTTCCTTCTGTGTAGGGGTTAATGTCCTTGTGACTTCTTACTGATGAACCATAACATGCTTCGTGTTATGTCGGTAAGGGTCCTTTTCAGGTTGGTCACGAAAAAAAACTTTCGGAAGTAAATTATAAGATCAATCCATGGCATACACTGTGTAAGGTTATTTTCATGTGGAACATGTTGGAAGGAAGTATGTTGGAACGTACTTAATGTTGCCATCACCAGTCGGTTGAGGTGGATATGTCCTCCTGTGTCAGAAATCTGATGCAACATGTCAGACATTATCAAGTGATGTTTTTGTACCAATGTACGTACAGGGACAGATCAAAGGTTATGGAAAACAGCATATGTCAGGATTGTTAACATTACCAGTGCAGTGGATGTTGTACCCCTCCTATTTGGCTATTCAAAGGTGAACCTAATGAGGTTGGGTTCTACGAATGATTTGTCTACAAGTCATACGAAAATGGCTCTAAAGACATTTTGTAAAGATTTTCCAGGACTGTGTTGACAGATACCCCAGGTACAGTAACTGGTATTGAACCCTATAGTATTCAGTTAACATTCTTGAATTACCAGTGCGAACCCAGACCCATATCCCCCTCCCATTTGCAAAAAAAGAGGTGGTTGAGAGAAGAGTACATCAATGTAATGCTGGATTTTAAGGTGATTAGAACCTTCTACATCTCCGCTACAGCTACAGTGGTATTGGTGGACAAACCTGAGGATCAGTGCGTTTCTGGCATCGATTACAGAAAAGTATTAAGATCACTTGTGTTCGATGCCGAGCCTATCCCCAGACATTGAAGACTTTGGGTCTGCTCTCAGAGGAAAGTATTTTGTGAAAGTAGGACTTGACTAAAGGGTACTGGAGATTCCTATGGCTGAACTAGGACCAAGGAGAAAAGGACAGCAGTTTTCAAACTCCGTTTGGTCTTTGCGCATGGTCGAAAACTGCCATTTGGTTTGCAAAAATGCCCCAGACCTTCTTTTGCCAGAATGATGCGAGGCCCGAATCCTTCCATGAATGTGGGTGACAGTCAGTTTTTTTGATGATTTGTTGGCGCAAGGTCATGGACAGTGACCTACTTTCTAACTTACGAGCTGTTTTTTGCAGACTCAGAAGTTTTGGTTTGACTTGCAACAAGACCATCAAAAATTCGGGCGGTTTTCAAACTCTCGTGTTTTTGGGTCACACTATTTCAGTAGGAAAATTGATGCCAGAGGGAAAGAAAGTGGGAAAAGATTTTATCCTTTCACAACCCACTACAAGAAACAGTTCAGGGTCACTCATGGATTTGTTGTCTTTACCTATAGACGATATTGTACCCCACTTTGCGTCCATGACGGCCCACTTTGTCTGAACTGACGAAAGAGGGACGAGAAACAAAAGTATTGTTGTGGTCTGATGAGGCCAGAAGGACTTGGGAGGTGTTCAGAACACGCCCTCAGATACTCTTTTCCTGTTCTATTGTTACCCTCCATCTCAGAGACTTTTTTTAAGAAGACTGAGGACAGTTCTAAAGGGTATGGGAGCGGTACTGTTGAGGGAAAAAAGTGCTCTTTGTTACATCCAGTGCTCAATTACGCCAGTAAGATGTTCTCAAGTCACAGGAGAAATTCTTCCACTATTGAGAGAGAGTGCTGGGCTATTGTTATGGGCAATGTGTGATGTTTCGCAGGTTCTTGACTAGAAGAATGTTTCAGTTACAGTCTGTCCATAGGCCACTGACGTTCGTGTGAAAATCGTCTATGACTAAGAACAGCAGGTTATTACGATGGTCTTTGGCCATTGCAGGAATTCCAATTTACCATCTTGATCCAGTGCCTGGAACTCAAAATGTCATGGTGATTTTGTTGTCACGTGCGTGAATATTCATGGACAAATGTAACTGTCTTCAAGGGAAGGACTATTCCTTGTTTTTTGTCTTTCTTAATGATTACGGTGTTGTGATCTCTTTTGTCGCGTGCATTGTAGGCTACTGATGATTTAATTCAAGTGGCTATTTATGCATATTTTGATTATTGAAGTGACTATATGTTTTGCAAGCAATCAACTACTTGATGTTGATGTTATTACTATTTTGTTTCTTTGGTAAACAATGGAAAAATTTATGTACTATTTAATGTCGATTTGCTTGTGAAGTTGAATCTATATGTATGTGTGATGAGCAAATAACTATTTAGAAATGTATATATACATGTTTTGATTGTGGCAATGAGGACAAAACCATTTGTTTTCATTTGTCATTGTATCAAATTTGGAAAGCATGTGGACTTAATTTTCAATGGACGTTAAATTATCATGTGGGGAAAAAGAAATTATGTTAAACTATGTTTATTTTTGTTTACTGTATATTGAGAAACATTTACACTTGGGAAAATATTCTCATTTCTTGAGGGTTTTGAAACTATTGATGTGAGACAAAAATCATAGGGAAATTGTGCTTCACATCTTAATGTTTGAACAACATTTGGTGCTTTGATATTGTTTTTATCCCTAATGGTTTTAGCCATGTTCATTTGTGAGATGTATCTGTGGATTTTGGTGATCAATTTGACTGTTTTTTTTTTAGAAAGATTTTGAAAGTTTGAATTATGCTATTTAGGTGGATCATGGTGATTGATTCTTATACGTTGATGATTAATTTGGTGTATCATGTTGCGATGGTTACACATTTTTGAGATTCATGGCTGAAGATGTGTTTAAGTGAAGTTGTATATCCTTTAAAAATATTTTCTGGAGAAAAATTTTTTCATCCTGGATGGGGGGGTGTATTGTGACGTAGCCCTCACATCAAGGCATGTGACGCTCCATCACTTGTAGTTAGTGATTATGAATCATTTCCCCGGTGCCCAATTAAAGGAAGGAATATTCATGTGGCTTGATCGTGTAGCGGGCGTCCAAAAATAATTGTGAGTATGGACTCATTCAAGAAACGAATGTGGTCATTGGTGGAAAGTGTCCCTGAGTGATTTGTTTTATACAAGGGTGGTAAGGTAGGTGCTGGTCATGTGTTTGAACACTGTAGTATGCACTCACTTGGATAAGGGGGATGGAAAGAGTCAGTTTTAACCCAGCAGATGGCCTTGGGACTCGTAACTCGTCAGGGACGGTGGTCCTCGTTTGCTGACCAGCATTACAGAGTGAGCGTTAAGTTAGTTGGGGAAAGCTACTGGGGGAAAACTTAAAGAAAAGAGGAAAGAATCATATGTTGGAATTGAGAAGCAGGTTACTTACACGAACCATATTCGTGTTTCAGCCTTCTACCCTTCACCCTTCACCCGTCTCCCTTTACCCGGTCGCCCTTCATCCCTTCATCTTTCCACCCCGAGAGGTGGTCACGATTGATGGCCATGGTTGTGGGGAAAATCACCGGTAGTTCAGGCCCCAGCCAGTACAACTCCAGAGGAGAGGGTTTGTAGTCGTCTTTTCGCAAGAGATGAAGAAGTCGCGGACAGAGAAGTCGAGACTCGTATCTCCAGGACGGAGAGTTCGAGGGGGGGCGTTTTATAATTTGTCTCAGCCCGAGGACTGGGAATTGAAGATAAGCAGGGTAGCTTTTTACTTGAGGCAGGCAGGTTCTCAGTGATTACGGGTGTTATGTTTTCTCTGGTCCGGTATTTTGGGATAACGGAATGTGAAGGCCATAGCTTTTTAGAAGCGGATCTAGTTTATTTTATCTCTCATGTAAAGAAGATACAAGGGTGAAGACTATTTTATCTCTCAGTGTTAAAGTAAAGGAGGATACAAGTGTGAAGACTATTTTTTCTCTCAGTGTAAAGAGAGAGTTACATGTGAGATAGATGGATTTGTCTCTCGGTGTGAGAGGATACATGTGTGCGGTTTTATTTTGTCTATCTCAGTGCGGAGAGGATACAGTGTAAGAATTGTTTACAAGTTGTTGTTGTGATTAGTAAAGTGTTTCCTGAAGGAGAAGGGGGAGAAGTAAAACATTCGGTTAGTGCGCCTTTTGGTTGGATTGGAAAGATTGCGTGTGCGAATGGAGTAAATGCTTTTCATGAATGCGGGTATGCAAAAGTGACAGTGGATCCCTTAAAAAATATGGTATTTTAGATCGAGGCAGTCATCCATTCAACAGAAAATCTACAGAGGCACATTTGATTTAATTTTAAGATCAAACAATCATGTTTGTGTTTGTGAGTAGACTTTTTTTGTTGCCCTTTTTTCCTCCTGTTTTCTCGCCCTTTTCGTGTTTAAACGTGTTCTATAGAAAGAAAACTTGGTTTATATGCGTTCCAGGTCTATTGAAATCTGTTATAATTAGAGTTAATTTTACGTTTTATTCTTCAATTTATATCTGGCATTGTAATTGTCTTTGGAATACTAATATATCTGGAGATTTTTTCATTTTTGCATCTATAAATGAAACATCTTGGCAAAACATTACAATAAAAACTCTAAGACAGAATCCACTTTTAACATTCATTCCACTCCGTAAAATTACAAGTTCACATGAAAAATTCCAACATTATCGTGTGTTCACTTTTTTCAGTCATAGTTTTTTGAGAGATTTCAAAATACTTGTGCCATATTTGCAATTCCATTAAAAATGTTCAATGGAATCTCTTCCTCATTACAAATATTACACTGTAAGGTATCGGTTAACCCCATTTGCATTCAAAACGATATTAGTCGTCCACAAATAATTCGGTGTATGATTCTCATTTGCACCCTTTTCAGTTTAAATCCTTGATTTACTGATTTTATAAAAATACATTTCTTCCAGGAAAATGACTGGGTACATTTTTTTTGACACTTTGGAGTAGCGTTAGTTTATTATTGTTTGATGTAAAGTATTCTTATATCGTTTTGCTCCTGTATTGGAGTTTTATAATTTTCAATGCATTAGGCAATTCATGAATGTAATTAGTATTGTTATTAATTTGTATTCCGTTTTTTCTTAGGTATTGTTTTATTGACGAAATCCAACCATAGTACGTAATAAAGTCAACAGACAAGTGTGTACTTAAAATAAATTCTCTATGTTTGAAAAATTCCCCGTTTTCTTTCAGAAAATGCCTGATTGAATATATTCCTTTCTTAATTACATTGTTTTGTTTGATGACAGCATTACCTATTTTGATTTTTTCGTTGTAGAAAACAGGTTCATCTAGCACCTCACAAACATTTTTTGGCGTAATATTGAGGCAAAAGTTTCTATATGCTTTGAAAGTATGAGTCCAAAAAGGGTTAATGTTTGAATAATTTAAACCGTACATTGGTCCGTAACATTCAAAGTTTTTAAGAAAAGGATACATTTCAACTGCAATATGTATCCATTTATGATTCGCTGTTTTATATTTTCTCAGCCATGAAAGTTTCAGAGCATACATATACTTTCGAATATCTGGTATGTTCAAACCACCTTGTTGTACACTTTTTACTGCCGTTTTTCTACTAATCCTGTCGAAAGGTTCATAACTTTGTTGTCATGTCAAGACTGTTATGGTTTGTTGATCGGGTTCAGATTGTAAAAGGATATTTTTGTTGTTGTTTTGTTTCTGTGTTTTTGTCGTAAGAGACTAAAATGAAACCAGGAGTGTCCTAACTGTAGACAATAAACACGGTGCGCATAGATTGTGAATGAAGGCATCCACAATGACATGTACCCAGCTGAAGAGGTAAGACCAAGCCTGAATCCACTTGAGGAGTGTTGTCACAGCCCTCAGTTCCTCAAAGAATTCAAAGGCCACGTCAAGTCAGTCAAGACTGACATAGCTGATCGATCTTATGCAAGCCACAAGTTACTCAGAACGCACAGAGAGATGTAGAGCTTGCCTAAGTGTTGTTGAAATGAAGGGATATCTGTGTGAAATACTCTTTATGAAAGCTTTGGGTAATTATTTTGCATATGATGAATTTGAAGGTTGCTTTATGTGTTCTCAGAAACAATTAGCGGAGCTGACAGCCTGCTGTGAGCGCTACATCGGCACAGAGGGGGGAGGCATGGACCAGGCTATCAGTCTGATGGCCAGCGCTGGAAGGGTGAGTTGGTTCTGTTCCCAGGTTTAGCATGTTCTCAGTGATCTGTATACAGAGGACAGTGTGCCCCCGAATTTCCCCTAAGCTGTATTCAACACCAATAAGATCACTACCGTCAACATCACATGACACAGACAATACACAACAGCTGTGTTGATGGGCTGAAATAGCTTAGTTGGTGGAGTGCTGGAATGATGATCCTGGTGACCCTGGATTTGCTGGTTCGAATCTCTATCAGAGCGTTTTGGTAGGTATGGATTTTCACCTCGGATCTAACTGCAAAGTGAGACGACTGCAGGCGGAAATCTAAACAAATCTTAAATGAATGTTAGCGAACCGCCCAGAGAACGTGGACAAACGAATCACAAAACACATCGCGTTTCGACCTCTTAGGTCTTCTTCAGGTGAGACACAAACGAATAAAATAATGAAAATTCACTTAGCTTTGATCGCTTCAGATCACTTCAGAGTTCAGTGCAAGGAAGAGGGCGTTGAATGAGAACGAGGCAGCCTCATCCACGTTTCTCTGGGTGGTTCGCTAACATTTATTTAAGATTTGTTTCACCTCGCAGTTAACACTTCTGCAAAAGTCCTTCAAATGAGACTATATAAAGGTTCAGTGTATGTATTCATGATATTGCACACAAATAAGATTCATCACCAATGTTCAGAAGAGAAGGCCAGTGTGCTCATTAGTCAGTTTGACCCAGGTAGGCAGACTGTTGTGTAGAAGACAGCATGGATTGCAAAGCACCTAGACCTATGTCTCTAACTGAAGATAGGTGCTGTATAAGTACCCGTAATAACAAGAATAAGAAGAATAATGCCTGTAAGCTTATTTAATTGTTAGCCATTAGCATAGTAAGTCAGCTGTTTTTCATTTATGTTTCTGCTTTAGTTTTCATTGAAATTGCTATAAGTTATAAGAAATACTTTGTTTATGTATTTTTGTGCCATACAGATGCATGTCTATTATGTGTTGAAATCTCTGTGCACTGTCTTCTTTTGACGTATCTGTAACTTCTCAACTTATTTCATTAAAATCCAATGTAAGAAAAAAAAAAAGAAGAAAAAAAAAGAAGAGAATAATGCCGTGCCAGCTCAGCAGTCATCCCCACCCCTACCTGTGCAGGCCAAGCTGATCAAGTTTGATCCCCTGGAGACGGAGGACATCCAGCTCCCTCCAGAGGCCAGCTTTGTCATCAGCAACAGTCTGGCAGAACACAACAAGGCTGCCTCCTCCGAGTTCAACACCAGGGTGGTTGAGTGTCGTCTGGCAGCCCAGGTGATTCTCTGTGTGTGTGTGTGTGTGTGTGTGTGTGTGTGTGTGTGTGTGTGTGTGTGTGTGTGTGTGTGTGAGCAGAACGAGCCAAGCAAAGAAAAACACAACAAAAAAACCCCTGAACAAACAGATTTTGTAATTTCAGATTTCAACTGGAAAAAAATCAACTTTCATTTCTTGGATTCTTGTCATGTCATTAAGAAAAGAAGTATGACGTTTGGTTGCAAAACAACAATATTGTAAAGTCTCAAGTTCATATATATTGATATGCAACATTATTATATTTGATGTTGAAATGAATTTGTCTTGATTTTTAGACATTGGCTAGAAGAGACCTCCCTGCCTCTCTTTATTTCCTCTATTGTTGAAGACTTTGTGGGTCAGTCAGATATGTTCAGTGTCTATTCTGTAAGATTGGGAGGTGGTCACATGTGTTCAGTGTCTGTTCTGTAACGTTTTGAGTCGGTCATATGTATTCAGTGTCAGGTCTGTAAGTTTATGGGTCAGTCACATGTGTTCATTGTCTGTTTTGTAACATTTTGAGTCGGTCATGTGTATTCAGTGTCAGTTCTGTAACTTTATGAGTCAGTCACATGTGTTCAGTGTCAGTTTTGTAACGTTGTAGGTCGTTTGATGCGTTCAGTGTCTACTCTGTAATTTTGTGGATCAGACAGATGTATTCAGAGTCTTATCTGTAAGTTTATGGGTCAGTTGGATGTGTATTCTGTGTTACTTTTGTTACACTTGATTGCGTAAGCATGATGGTTTTCTAGATGTTATGTATTTTGTCATGTTAGAATGAATGGGCAGTAAAAGTTATAATTTGGAAAGCTTTGAAGGCAACATTTTGCAGTGCTTGATGTGTGCAGCAGATAATATTTAGCACTCATTCCATGAGTGCGTGTGTGTGTGTGTGTGTGTGTGCATGTGCGTGTGTGTGTGCGTTTGCGTGTGTGTGTGTGTGTGTGTGTGTGTGTGTGTGTGTGTGTGTGTGTGAGACATGTGTTTGTGGGTACATGTTTACATGCATATTTATGCCTGTATAGTACCTGTTATTTGAGTGAACATTTTTACTCACTGCAAGACAAGAGTGGAATTGTGTGCAAAGGTGCGTTTGGATGTGTTGAAATATTTAGTCTGTGTACTCAGGTTCTGGCCGCCATGTCAAAAAAATTGGCATGGAGAGAGATTCGTCGCCTTAGAGACTTGGAACAAAAGCTAGAACTGGGACTGGAGGATATGGTGGCGCTCGTGGAGAACTCGCTAAAGAAGACAGAGTACACCAAAGACGAAGTATGTGAGATTTTGGAGATTACCAGCGATGAACTTGCTTCCACCAGTTTGAGTGAGAATACATTGTTGGGTAAGTATGTGTATGTGAATGAGGGAAGAGGTAAGGGTGGTGGTGATGATGGTGGTGGTGGAGTGTCATTGAAAAAATTGCTGTTTAGTACGTGAGTGAAAATGTTGCCCAATTTTCTATATAATAGATTTAAATGTAGACATATTTGTTTCAACATTCAGTCTGTGTAACTATCAAGGAAAAGAAATGCAGTAGAAGAAAATGTTACACACAGGAAACGGCGATTTCCAGAGTTGACAAACTTAAGCACAGCTAGCTAACACGCACAAGTATGCACACAAGCACATGCACACAAGCACACACACACCACGCATGCACACACACACACACGCACACACACAAATGCATCTGTGTGTACACACACACGCATACATACACATATACACACAGACGTGCGTACACACACGCACACATTACTTACAAATATTACTTACACTTCCACACATGAACATGTGCACACACACACACACACACACACACACACACACACACACACACACACACACACACACACACACACACACACATAATTGTGTAGAAAACACAAATTCATGTTGATCTGCATTGTACTTTGAAATGATTAAGGAATGTTGATGTTCAGTTTGAGTGAGAATATACAAACTATACAAATATTTCCCCCATATTTCTGAGCTCGAGAACTTTTGGGAAAGAATACTTTATTCATTTGGTAACATCGCCAGCTACTTCCACCCACCATACAACTGTTAACTTTAAAATTCATTGCTCCTTCCTTCCCAGCTCTGGATGCAGTGGTCTGCCCTGATGTACGCTGTGTTATATTGCAGTGCCCTCCTTCCAGCTGTACAAGCGGGCCCGTCATGTGTTCAGCGAAGCCAGTCGTGTCATACAGTTTAAAAAACTGTGCGACACTCGGCCACCCGACGTTCTTCAGCAGCTGGGCAAACTCCTGGATGACAGCCAGTACAGTCTGAAGAACCTGTACGAGTGCACGCATCCTGAGACAGATTTACTGGTGGACGATTGCAAGTAAGTTATGTAACATTGCGCCAGGTGTGTTTGCTGTCAACAGAAGATATGCTAGTGTAATAAGAACAGAAACGAGGCTGAGATTTAACGTTCGTAGACCTGCCAGCAGTGTTGACAAATGGCAGATGTATTCAAATTATTGTTCATTGACCTGGGTGGCAACCTGAAAATTTCCTCAAGTGGTAGAGATTCCATACATATACACAGACTGGGATACATGTTAACACATCACACGTATGTGCCTGCTGGAAACATCCAACACATGAATGAGCATGTTCACAGCTTCAGGCTGTCTTTTATCCCCTTATGCGCACACAATGATTCACTTTATGCACATTTTTTTGCCGTCAGACATGGGGCATTTTCAGAGCAAAAAATGTCCAACTACCTCAATTTTCTTTAGGCCAGGCATTTGTTTAGTTCATGGTCCGACTACTAAATCTCAGCAATGATTGAAACCATTGTCATCATCCACATCCTCATTTTTGTTAGGAATTAACTACTGTCTCAGATCTGTGGGGTGATGAATAGACTGAAAACTGTAATGTT
This sequence comes from Conus ventricosus, assembly GCA_018398815.1. Taxonomy (NCBI): domain Eukaryota; kingdom Metazoa; phylum Mollusca; class Gastropoda; order Neogastropoda; family Conidae; genus Conus; species Conus ventricosus. The sequence continues at coordinate 58,432,171 of CM031603.1, forward strand.
CTCCCATCTTTTGGGGGGGGCAAGGTTGTGGAGAAGGAGGAAGAGAGTCCTCATTGAGCTCACATACTCTTGTTTCTCCCAGACATGGTTTTAGACATGTACACGTTATTTCTGTTTGAAGGCTGATGAAACTTGACTGTATGGCTCCTGTCTTCCGGTTTGAACCCATAGCAAACTGGATATGAGCTGGTTGAAGGTGAAAAATCCCTGAAGGAAATGGCTCTTAGTGGAATGGAACACACAACCTCTCAGGCGGCAGCTGTTGATGCTAAACTATGTCATGGTGGGTAGTGTTAAAGGATTAATCAAGCAGCTCACCTTTTTACAGATCTTCATGATCATGCTTGTCTCCCTTGTATTTCTTCTGCCTTGTTTGAAGGAAAGTTAGTGTAGCAAGATGTGTTAATTGCATTCATATTTTGATGCCCTGTGCATAACCTCTCACGTTTTGCGCATATTCAGCTTACGTGCATAGACATTCATTCAACACATGTATAGCACATGCAGAGAACCATCCAACCAGGACTGATGAGTTTTCATAGCCTACAACCTATGTTCCAGCTTTCGTCATCGCTGTTTAACAAAATGAGACCAGCTGGGAAAAAGAACCATGGACCTTTGTGTTTTGTGAAGTGTACTACATTGTACAGTGTATATATACATGTATGGAAATGTATATATTGCGTGCTTTGTCTGTTGACCAGGAGCTCAGGTGTGGTAGGCTGCAGGATGACGGGCGCTGGCTGGGGGGCTGCGTGGTGTCCTTGGTCCACTCTGAGAAAACCGACACCCTCTTGACAGCAATCCAGGACAAGTACTTCATGCCAAACCCGGCCAAGGCCCCACGCGTGGCTGAGGCCCACTTTGCCACTCAGCCTGGTCCAGGAGCTATGATCTATGTGGATGGCAACTGAAGATCTTTTGTTTGTTCATTTCTGGTTCAGCTGCAGCCCCTTTCCATGGCCTCATCACTTAATGATATGAGGGTTTTGATAAGTTTTGTTTTGTTACAGTCCCTTCTCAAGGGTACGTTATGAGGGTTTCACGCAGTGTTGATTAGTTGTAGTCCCCCTTCAGGGCCCCGAAGCTCTGAGGATGAAGTATGGGTGATAGTTCACTGTGGGACAATCAGGGTATGTTGAAAAATGGGTAAAGAAAATTGTATGATGTTCTTCGGCTGTACTGGTAGTTGCTGTTTGTGATATAGAAGTGTTTGAATTAAGTGTACTTCTGTTGGCTTAAAAAGATATTTCAAGAAAGGATCCGTCATTGCTTTTATAGGTCATTTACTTTTAGTGTATTGTTCTTTTATTAGCTCCTGAGTGAGCTGACCCAAGCCAGCACAGATTTGCACAAAGTTAAAGTACGTGTATTTGTGTCTGTGATTTTCAGTTTTGTTTGTTTGGTGCTCATGGCTTCCTTACCTACATCATACCAGAAGTTATGCATGCTCTAGAGTAGATTAAGAAGAGAAGAGAGTTTGCAGGTATTTTTCCTTCCACCTTTACTGTGTTACCTGTGTTACCTTGCAGGCTTGTCTTTGAGCAAGTAACACTCTCCAGTGGTACTCTTCACTCCAGAACTCGGGATCCTGTCTGTTTTCATGAAAGGATTTTCTTTTTCTTCTTCTTCTAATTGGAACCATGGGATAGCGAAATATAATGCACAATAAGTTACAGAAAAAAAAAGAGTTTATGCCATGCAGAGCTAAAACAGTGAGTAATACATGATGAATAAATTGATTTTCAATTAATTTGATTGATTGGTGTACATAAAACTCACTTTTCCTTTGCATGCAGTGTTCTTGAAACCAGACAGTAGAAGTAATAACACCAGAAAGCAATGTGGACTGTACTGCAAGCTGAAATGATGAAGTATAGATATTAAGCATGTTTACTTAATTGATTGATTGATCAGGTTTAAGCTAAATTCATTTCAATTGCCATGCAGCAATTTTGAATACAGTTTTAGTTCTTATTATGTATGACAGCCCAGGAATCACTACAAGGTTCACTGAAATGATAGAGAGCAGGCGTTTACCAGTAATATTGACTTGATTCAGTGTTTTATCTTGTTTCAGATCATTTGATTACAGTAACTGGGATGTTTGAATTTATAAATGTGTATGCAGTTTTGTGTCATTGTGATGTGATGATTTGACATGATGATCAGAGAACTGGGAAGACTGCATGATCATCATGATTTATTACTTGCACCCCCATGTACTTATTCATTCATTCTTTTTTTTTTTGTGATCGCTTCTGATGGTTATCAGGATGAAGAGACCTTTTATGTGCATTTTTAATGATGTTGCCCAAAAAGAGAGAACATCAAGGACAGTCAGGGATTCTTTTTATTGGCGCAGAATGCTAACATGATGCAAAGCCAGGCACTTCCCCCCCCCCCAAAAAAAAAATCCACATCTAATGTGAGATCTTAAAAACTGTATAGTCTGTGATTTTTTTTAATCAATTCATGCACTTTTGTTATTGCTGTTTGCTTGTATTCTTGTAAGACATTTGAAAAGAAAAGAGGTTCAGTAGCCCAACAGCCATAGGGGCAGTGAAGTGTCAGAAGTAGCCCAACAGCCATAGGGGCAGTGAAGTGTCAGAAGTAGCCCAACAGCCATAGGGGCAGTGAAGTGTCAGAAGTAGCCCAACAGCCATAGGGGCAGTGAAGTGTCAGAAGTAGCCCAACAGCCATAGGGGCAGTGAAGTGTCAGAAGTAGCCCAACAGCCATAGGGGCAGTGAAGTGTCAGAAGTAGCCCAACAGCCATAGGGGCAGTGAAGTGTCAGAAGTAGCCCAACAGCCATAGGGGCAGTGAAGTGTCAGAAGTAGCCCAACAGCCATAGGGCAGTGAAGTGTCAGAAGTAGCCCAACAGCCATAGGGGCAGTGAAGTGTCAGAAGTAGCCCCACAGCTTTATTTTTCTGTCCCATTCGAGACACTTAGTTATAGGGCCGAACAAACAAGCCTTACACATTTCTGACCCAACATTTTTGTTGTTGTAGTCCAAGCAGAGGCATGTATCAAACTTGTGTACTAGTTAACTAGGGAAAATTAAGTTCCCAGAAAGTGATGACGTCATTATTGCACAATTGTGTGTGTGTGTTGTCATTGTTTGAATATCGCCTGACCTCTTGTGTACAAGCTTTCATGCCGTATCTACATTATCTACAGGAAAATAAACCTAGTCGAGTTTGGTATTAAAAGAATTGTCGGGAATTCGCCTATTCAGTCATCTCAAGAGCACAGATATATTACATTTTTCATGACAACCACTGATTATCAAACTAAGAGCCCCATTTGTAATGGCCACTCATCAATGCCAAACACATTGCTGCCAGACCGGCTGTACACAGATGACATTCAGTTGGTCGAGTACAGCGCGGTTAGCTGGCTGGTGGGGAGCAGCCTGCAGAAAACACCCCTTTCCTTGACCTGCATTCACGGCTTGGCCTCTGCAGCTGTGGGAGAGCTGTAAACTCCCCTGCCTCTCAGAACTAAGTGGCTTGCTCTGAACAGCCGTGCGCCCAACAGCCATAGGGGCAGTGAAGTGTCAGAAGTAGCCCAACAGCCATAGGGGCAGTGAAGTGTCAGAAGTAGCCCAACAGCCATAGGGGCAGTGAAGTGTCAGAAGTAGCCCAACAGCCATAGGGGCAGTGAAGTGTCAGAAGTAGCCCAACAGCCATAGGGGCAGTGAAGTGTCAGACGTAGCCCAACAGCCATAGGGGCAGTGAAGTGTCAGAAGTAGCCCAACAGCCATAGGGGCAGTGAAGTGTCAGACGTAGCCCAACAGCCATAGGGGCAGTGAAGTGTCAGAAGTAGCCCAACAGCCATAGGGGCAGTGAAGTGTCAGACGTAGCCCCACAGCCATAGGGGCAGTGAAGTGTCAGAAGCAGCCCAACAGCCATAGGGGCAGTGAAGTGTCAGAAGTAGCCCAACAGCCATAGGGGCAGTGAAGTGTCAGAAGTAGCCCAACAGCCATAGGGGCAGTGAAGTGTCAGAAGTAGCCCAACAGCCATAGGGGCAGTGAAGTGTCAGAAGTAGCCCAACAGCCATAGGGGCAGTGAAGTGTCAGAAGTAGCCCAACAGCCATAGGGGCAGTGAAGTGTCAGAAGTAGCCCAACAGCCATAGGGGCAGTGAAGTGTCAGAAGTAGCCCAACAGCCATAGGGGCAGTGAAGTGTCAGAAGATCGTTGTGTCCAGGGCACGGCATGATGGAAGGCAGACCCCGTCCGTCTCCTTCTGCCGCCTTTAACCTTCCCTGAACTGAATCAGATACCCATTTAGCGCTGGGTTGACAGAGATAGTCTTAAAGCTTAAAAAGTCCAACACCATGCATGGTTCAAACTCATCACCATCAGCTTCTCAGGCAAACATTCTAACTATCTGACTTTGGACCATTCTGTAGACAATTACTGCTCAGTTCGTCTGCTTGAAGTAAATGCCCTTGTCAGTCATCGAGCTCTGTTTTTAGAGGGGTGTCAGTGAAGCATAATCAGACTGATGAATGGAACCGAGCTGTTAGACCACCAGTAATGCTGTCAGAAAAATGCTGTGAATATATTATGTTATGCATCATTTCAAAGTTTAAACTTACAACGAAGTATCTAACCCCACAGCCCAATTTCTTTAAAGTGCTGATGGATGCAAGTGAAGAAATTAGATCATTTTTAGCTTTGCTACTGCTTGTGTTGTAACCGTACTAAGATGTCTGTGATTAGGTGACATGATCGTGAAAGAAATTTTAACAAGAGCAGGATTTTGTTGTTGGAATTTGAATTATGTTTGATAATAGGCATTGAGAAATGGACATGGTGTCATTCTACAACACACACACACCACACACACACACACACACACACACACACACACACACACACACACCACACACACACACATACACCCACGCCCACACATTTATACACACTCAGTGGCATTGGAACTGAGGGAAATGGGGGGTCAGTAGGCCCCCCTCCCTCCCCTCTGCCAAGTAAAAATACAGGGGGGGGGGGGGGGGGGGGGGGGGCTGGGAGATAATGAACTAAATGGATGGCGTGTTATGGTGCATCCCCCAACTCCCTCCCACCCCCTTTCATAGGTATATGGAAGAGAATACTGCAGGTAAAACTGGAGTATGTGAGTTCATTCCTTCATGCGTTTACATGAGTTTGGCCACATACACACACAAGTGAAGTCTACCCCCAACCCCCTCTGCGTTTACATTAATTAGAACCCCCACCCCCCCCACCCCCCCCCCCCCCCCCCCCCCCCCCCCCCACACACACACACACACACACACTTTTACGAAAATTGAAAATGAGTGCCCTATAACCCCCCCAAGCCTTCATACAAATTTGGAAGACTCCAGAGGTGACTCTTTCTAAATCAGGTTGGCCCCCTGATGCAAAATACCTTCTGACACTATTGACTCTAAGTTAGTGATCATGACTATGCTATTGAAATGCATACATGACAACTTGCAGAGACTAATGCCATTGTGAAGTGATTTGCTGATGGGGTGCTATGCGTTATGATGCACTTCATTAGAATCTAGTCACAGGTGCCTCGGGTTTGAAAGGTATCAGCCATGCTTGCCATGTATTTTTGTTGGAATCGGACACTGAGCGCATGACAAAACTCCACTCTTTAGTCCAGAGTGAACAAAATATTGTATGTGCTTGTGCCTTTTGAATTTTTTTTTGTCTTTAGTTTTAACTTTTTTTTGCCTTGGATAAGAAAGGACAATGTGGCACGCACCAAAGTGAAGCTCAGTGTGAAAATATGTTTTTTGACAATGCAAAATTTATGTAAAATGAAAAAAGAAAATTACACACTCGCTGTTTTCTTTCAATTGAAAATATGCTTTTCACTGCCAAATTTTTCTTGTGTTGAACGTCAAAGGGTTTCAAGATTGCTTGTTTTACTTGCATTACAAGAAATGGCACAAAGATGGTCCCAAATTGCGCTGGAATTGTTTGCACAGTAGAAGTGATTGAAGTGAAGTTTGTTTTACTTTGAGACAATCGTGCTGGATTGTGGTATTAAAGTGATCTGAAATGTGGATTGTCCACTATTAAATGAATGTGAAGTTGTCATTTTCCATCTCGTTTCAACATTTCTTTGAAGTTTTTTTTTTATAAACAACATCATTCAAGAAATGATCCTTACCTTCTGGAAATTGATTGCTTATGATTTTCCTTTTTTTTTCTCTCTTACTCTTTTTAAGTCTGCATCTTTTTTTTTCTTCTTTTTTTATTTTTTATTACTCTTATACTTTCCTGTCATGTTTTTCCTATCTTTGGAGCCTATTATAACAATTATGATGCCTGATCTGTAAATAGCCCCAAGCACTTACAAAGTTCATAGCACTCACATTCATACATGTGTGTTTGGCCGTCTCTTTTGTTATGCTAGTTTTTATGTTGTAATCTGGTAAAAAAGACAGTGAGTTTTTCCCAGGCGGGGTGGGCATTACCTGTTCAGTCTACAGTACTGTCAATAATGTGGCCTTTTTATTGTTTTTTTTTTTTTCTGCATTGAAATCTTTCTTGCTTTTTTCTTCGATTTTTTCTTCTTCTTTACAACTGCATGTAATTTGATGGGATAACTGTCAGGAGGAAGAAATTCTTAGAAGAGCTTGCAGCAGAATGTCAAGAGCCCCTCACTCAGACAAATTTTTTAAAACCTGAACCCATACACTTAATGGGGGCCCCAGTTGCATTCGGTCATGACTCTTGGATCCCCTTTTGCTCCCAGATTTTTTTCCCTCTGGTGCTGTTAGGATTCGATTCGAACCCACAATTTTTGGAGGGGTTGGCTGTACATGGAAAAGTAGTATACTCAGCATTGCCATATGGGTAACAAGTATTTTAATCTATTTGCTTTCAATTGTAAAAATGGTGTATACATATGTTTTTCCTCTCTTTGATTGGAGCGACTTCTCTTAGTTTTTAATGCAGTGAAGCCCCGCAAATATGGTGTGTGGCTTGGTGAACAGGATGAAAACTTGAAAAACAAAACAAAAAAAAGCACCTTTCTCAGTATTCAAAACCACAGAAAAGCTGTATCTTGGTTTTCATGTGTCCTCAAAGAGATTTCATGGAAGTATTGAAGAGGCATTCTTAACACAACCCAAAATTTAACTGATGTCTTTTCACAGCATATTGTGTGGTTTGAAAAGATGTGGCATCATCAGCAGCTACCTGATTTTCAAACTGGACAAATCACATTTTCTTTATTCATCCTTGTTGCTCCTGTATAACAATACCAAGGGAGACTCTGACTGGATCCAAGATCCTTTATTGTGATATGAAATGGTAATCGTGTCATATGTGTTCATATGGGCCACATTTTGAAGGACATGACATAAATCAGTTTTGAATAAAGTGATGATTATGTGTTATGTTTTGTATGACAAAGTTGAAAGGTTAATGTCACACAGCTAATGACTGAAGGGGCAGAGAACTGTTAGAAGTCACAGTATCTGGGGTATGGTGTAATGGAAGACAAAGCTGACCCCTCTCCTTTCACAGCTTTTACCTCCCCTGACTAGAGTCAGGTACCCATTTACTGCTGGGTGGAGAGAGGATTTTCAAGCTATGAAGTTCTGACTCCAATAATTGTTCAACCTCATAACCCTCAGTTCTGCAGGCAAACGCTCGGACCATTTGATATGCTGTCCCTGGTATAAGACAGTTCTGAACAAATTTGGTAATTGTATGGTTATGTACGTATTCGCTACAGGTTATTTAATCATGGCATGGTGGTATGGAAGTAAATGTTGATGGTATGGTTATGTTTCATATTGGCGCTATTTTTTGTTTGTTTTGATGATGGTAAAGAGAGGTATGAAATAAAATGGCAGTTATTTTCAGGTATTGCGTTAACATGTCCTGTTGGATGCAGTGTGTGTGTGTGTGGTGTGTGTGTGTGTGTGTGTGTGTGTGTGTGTGTGTGTGTGAGATACAGATTCCTGCCTTTTGTCCAGTCATTGTGTTTCTATCATCAAGTTTCCTTTTCTTTATTTGTCTTTTCTCTTCCTCCCCTTTCACTCCTTTGGCATTTTTCAGTTTTGCTACACTGTTCCACTGTGATAATGAGCCAATGTGGGCCACTGTGATAATGAGCCAATAGTGGGCCACTGTTCCACTGTGATAATGAGCCAATCAGTGGGCCACTGTTCCACTGTGATAATGACGCCAATAGTGGGCCACTGTTCCACTGTGATAATGAGCCATAGTGGGCACGTTCCACTGTGATTAATGAGCCAATAGTGGGCCACTGTTCCACTGTGAATAAGAGCCAATAGTGGGCCACTGTTCCACTGTGATAATGAGCCAATAGTGGGCCACTGTTCCACTGTGATAATGAGCCAATAGTGGGCCACTGTTCCACTGTGATAATGAGCCAAATAGTGGGCCACTGTTCCACTGTGATAATGAGCCAATAGTGGGCCACTTTCCACTGTGATAATGAGCCAATAGTGGGCCACTGTTCCACTGTGATAATGAGCCAATAGTGGGCCACTGTTCCACTGTGATAATGAGCCAATAGTGGGCAAGCAATAGCTTCTGACTCAGCAATTACCTGTTCCATTTCCGTATCCCTTGTTGTCGCACTATGGCCTATGTATGTCTGTTATCCACACTCCATTATTATGGAAAGAGATGTACTCAAAGACAAAGAAGTTTCTTTTAAGGTTCTTAATGAAAGAATCAAATTATTCGAGGACAAGCACATTTTTCATAGGGTTCTCATTGAATGAAATGGTATTTCTGTTCAAGACAAGTTTTATTTCAGGGCTCTAAAGGAAAGAACAGTATGCTCAATACATGGAAATGTGTCGTAGGATTCTGAATGAATGAAAGAGTGGTAATTAAATATCCCAAAAGAACGTTCTTTTGGGGTTCTTGAATGAAACTGTACCTACTTTCAAAAAACTCAATTATTTCTCCAGAGAATAAACCAGAAAATAGAGTGAATTGATTGATCTGAAGGAAACAAAACCTGCAAAGAACATAAGCTTCTGTCTGAAAATCTAAGATTTTTGTAGAATGTAATTGTAGAATGTGTTTGTCCAACAAAATAGACTTTCATGAAGTAGGTTTTAGGGAGGAAAACATGGCCCAACAGCCCCCCCCCCCCCCCCCCCCTCCCACCTCGCTCTTCTGCTGCCCCAATAACAAAATCAACAGGAAAACGGAAAAAAAAGAGAAAAAGTGAAAACTGTTGCTGCTTTGTTATTGAACCTTTGTTATACGAAATAATGAAAAAACAAACCCCAATAATATCAGAAAATGATATCTGAAGAAAGGCTACAGCTATGTTTGACTGATTTGCTTTCAATATGTTGTGACATTTAGAAATATATAGTGCTGTAGTCCACTTGTATTATTGACATTTTTATTATCCCTTATCTGATTTAAAAAAAAAAAGAAAAGCAAAATGTGTGCATTTATTACAAAACACAGTCTTTCACAACTGTTTACACACACACACACACACACACACACACACACACACACACACACACACACACACACACACACACAAGCATCACTTGTTATTTTGTATGAATATCACATGTAAATGAAACATTTAAGACTATGAAGAGTTTTTTCTCTGTAAATGGTGAAAGCTGATTGTCATTTTCTTCTTCGCTTCTCATGCAAATGATTTTTGTAAGGTGAGGGCGGAGAGAGAGAGAGAGAGAGAGAGAGAGAGAGAGAGAGAGAGAGACTCTGCACTTGAAAAGATGTTTATGACACATGCCAAGAGCCCCTATTACAACATCAGCAGTAAAATGCAACACTGCGCCTTCCCCTACCCTTTCCTCCCTCATCCTACCACCTCCTTCCCCCCAACCCGCAGCCACATCCTTTCACTCATCACCTACTCACACTCGGGTACATCAAACCCTCACACACACACACACACACACACACGCACACACACACAGAGGCGCGCGTGCTAAAAAAGAGTAGCAGTTCCAGCTCTGGTCAACCAGTGCCAGAGACGTCAACGCATCCCTTCCATGGTTCTCCTGCTACTCCAACGATACAGACGTCGGTCTGGGACACCATGTCCATAAGGACCTCCGGCCAATACGACAGTTGCAGTGGTAGCAAAGGCATTCCCCGAAAATGGAGTATGGCTGCCTTAATGGCGGGATAAAAAACGGTCGCACACACAAAATTCCACTGCCTGTCTATACAGGCAGTGTCCGCAGGAATATCAGCCTGCGTACGCAGAAAGAAAGAAAAGTAAAGGCAGATTTTCCCCGACAGCGTAAAATATTGGCTTGCGACTACGCAAAGGCCATTTGCTATGTATCTTAACGCGTGTATTGACGCTTCATTCCTTCTTTTATGAGCGGAATCACATGTTCTGATTAAAGACCCGATCCATTGGATCGGATGTTGCGGATTAAATTAATGGTGACTATGCGCAGGACACCACCTACTTAGCCCTCAGATGATGACGGTATTGATTTATTAGTCACAGAGTCAGCATGAGTGTGCATCGCTCTCTAGAGGGCGCCACCACATACATACATCAATGGTCGCCATGAATATGCTGATACCGATGACCTTGACACGAACTCCACAAGTTCTGGCACTGACATGAAAGGGAAGGAAGTCAGAACCGAAGTTCCGAGAGCATGGTATGAAGGGTCAAAGAATCTGAGACTTTTTTTTTTTTTTTTATAGCTTACTATGATGATCAAAGCGGATGAAATATGGAAATAATGCGAGCGGGAGATTTTTTTCCTGTTCTCAGACTACATGACGGGGTGTGACCCGCACCTCCCTTTCCAATACATATATCCTGGCTTCTATGGTGCTCAAGAAAAAAGAGACACTTGGCTGTGTTGATGAGGAACTTGGTGCATCTCTTTCAGTCAGAAACGCATCCACTGAGTGGATGAAACTCGGCTCTGCGGTTCTAGTCCTTCCATCTTAGCTCATAGCACATTCAGGAACCGATCTGTGCCGAAAACAATCCCACAAATGAATGTCACCGCTGGGACACAAACTGGTTTGTCTTGGTTGAGGATACATCAATCCCCGCATTACAATTTGATAAGTTTGTTGTTTTCAAAAGGTCTTGGTGCGGTACATGGTTGTGGTGTTAAGATTATGGGCGTAGGTCTATTATATACAGTAGCAATATTCTTCATCGTCATGGTCATCTTGATATACATCATCATCATCCCTGTCTTCTCTTCCTCTTTCTTTGTTCTACTTCTCATTCCAGTTATGGCCGATGGTAACGAGTCTCTCTCTCCTCTCTCTCTCTCTCTCTCTCTCTCTCTCTCTTCTCTCTCTCTCTCCTCTCTCTCTCTCTCTCCTCTCTCTCTCTCGCTTTACCCCATTTCAACTGTTGATGATCAACCTGGAAAACTGTCAAAATTCGCTCATAAGGATTCACTTAACCACTTGATTTTCTATAGTCATTATACTTACCCTCGACATTCATTTGTAGTCAAACAAAACGGTGACAAAATACAGAGAAAATCATCATTTCTTTTAAAGCTTTTCTATTTTAAGAAAAATCAGTATGTGACAGTTCTTCTAAAAAAAAATCCTTTTACAATGCTAAGTATGTGTGCATCCGAGTATGCTTTCTTACAGAGCTGCTGAGCGACTAGAAATTGTACATATGTAAACTACAATGTGAGCCAATGAGTGTGCGAATGCATGCGCACGAGCATGCATGGATGTGAGTGCGTGGATGTGTGTGTGTGTGTGGGGGGGGGGGGGGGGGGGGGGGGGGGGGGGGGGGGTGCGTGTGTGCGTGCGTGCGTGCGTGTGTGGAGCTGACGGTGCCTTTGCTGCTGGACTGCTCTCTTGCATACCCCAACAGTGGCTTTCATACTACCGGCGTGACTGGGCAACGCCGTGTCTCCTCCGGTGGGTTGCCTTATGACGACACGACACTGATTGCTTTTAATGTGGATAGCCGTTGCTGGGATGGCGACAGGACGGGCGTAGGTGTGGCTGTGTATGTCGGAGTTTGAGTAAGTGATGTGATGTACGTGGGATTGATGCTGCAGAAGGGGCTCAGAAATTAAAACAACGACATAAATAGATGAATTATAAAATGATACTCCAAAAAGCCGATGACAACACCTGAATATAAAAGTAACAGCAACTACAGTTCTTTCAGTTTTCTTTTTTTTTAACCGAACTGAAACTAAAAATATGTCATCGATTCTGTTTTAAAGCCACCAGTGCATCCTCCTCTCATTTATGTAGACTGAAAACGTCAGAGAGAGAAAGACAGTTAGACTCAAAGAAGAGAGAGAGAGAGAGAGAGAGAGAGAGAGAGAGAGAGAGAGAGAGAGAGAGAGAGAGAGAGAGAGAGAGAGAGAGTTTGGTGGGGGACACAAGGCTGCGCCTCTTCCCCTTCCCACGTGCTGCCCTTTAGACTAGAAAAGGTTACTGATAAACAATGGAATACACAGGCAGGGAACGTAAAGGTCTCACTATAAAGCTCACAGGCTCGGAGAGAATGTCTGTAACGGGTCAGCATTTTGCTCACTTCACCTGGGCGTTGTTGGAGGAACCTGTTCAGGTAAGGCTAACTAAACAAAATCATGTTTTGCGTTCAGTCCTCATTTTGTTCATCTGTTTTCCTTTTTTGTCCTTGTTGAGATTTTCGATTTATTTGTTAACTCGTTTAGATCGCGAGATCGTTTGCTAATGATATTTACAAATATTTATATTCTTTATTGTTCTTCATTCGTTGTTAATGAATACTGCATAATTATCAAAACAAACTAAACGCGAAAGCAAGACCACCCCCCCCCCCCCTCAAAAAAAAAAAAAATCTTCACACAGACAGGTAGACGGAGACAGACACAGACAGGCAGACAGACACACAGAAACAGATGGACACACACACACACACACACACACACACACACACACACACACACACACACACACACACACATCGGTGACTCAGTTTCCAACCTAGCTCTTTATGTCATGTCGACATTATTGGGGAGGGGTGGGGGGTGGGGTGGGGGTGGGGGGTGAACCCTCATGGCCTTTGATAAAGTCTTGATATGATTCGGTCTCACAACGCTGTTGTGCTACGTCAACACGACTGAAGTGTTATGGGTCTCCAATGACCTCTTATTTATTCCGTACCTCTGGTCATGTTCAGGATGACTGTGTCAACTGTCCTGGTGGTGGTCACACTGGTCATCTTAACGCTCCAGGATGTTGCCTCCGTACGCCAGGCGGTAAACCAATGCATGGACACATACAGACACATGCATGCGCATGCGCGCGCGCGCATGCACACACGCACGCACACGCACACGCACACACACACACACACACACATGAAATATATACGTTGTCCATTAACAGTGAGGAAAAACGTATATAGATATTAATAGATAAATGGGTCAGTGCATGTGTGAGTGCGTGCGTGCGTGCGTGCATGTGCGCGCGCGCGTGCGTTGTGTGACTGCGTGTGCGTGCGCGCGCGTGCGTACATGTGTGCGTGCCTACGCGCTCGCGTTGGTACTTGCATGCGTGCGCGCGCGTGTGTGTGTGTGTGTGCGTTCGTGCATGAGTGCGCAGGCGCGCGTGTGTGTATGTGTGTGTGTGCGTGTGCGTGCGTGCGCGCGCGCGTGTGTATGTGTGTGTACGCGTGCGCAGGCTCGTGCGTGTGTGTGTATGTTTGTTTCTGTGTGTGTGTGTGGTATGTGTGCGCGCGTGCACATACGCCCATTAGCACACATGCCTTCTAAAGTCTTGGGACATAAGCTTACTTGTGTGCGTGCGCTCTGTATGCATATACTCATGCGTCATTGAAATATCTGTTGATTTGTTCCTGCTCTGCTACGGTATTCAACCTGTTATTCAAAACAGATGAAGCGATTTAAGCGACATGGACTGGTGAAGCGACAACTCCGGCACCCACCCGCGGGAATTGGTGAGGCAAACGGTTTTAGATTGCACTAATATATCGTTGGTTATAAATCGTGCACGGTGTGTGCACGATGCTTTTGGTTTTCTTAGTCTGTCTGTCTGTCTATCTCTGGTCCGCCTCTCTCTCTCTCTTACTGCTGTCTCTCGCTCACCTGTTATTCCTATCTCTTTCTCTCTCTCTTCTTTCCCGGTTCTGTCTCTCTCTGTAATAAACATACGTATCCCCCTGCTCAACCATTCTCTGTGTCTATCTGTCTCCGTTTCTATCTCTGTCTGTCTGTCTCTGAACAGATACTGCATTTATAATAGTTTTCATGCCATTTGTCCTTCTTTGTTTTATAAGTACGTTCTCCGGGTATCGTTTCATCAGTTGTTGGATGTGCTTGTTTTAGCTCCTCAAAGGAGGGACACTGTATTTATATCAAACAAGGAAGTGCACGTCTGTTAATCTTAGAAATGCAAACAAATTGTTTGTTTCCGCCCTCTCACTCTTTATTCTTCGTGTCCTTGTCCGAGTTCCTCGTTTTCTTAGTTTTTCAGTGACTGTTTCGGCCTGTTCTGGTATTTTCCCTTGAGTATTTTATGCCTGACAATTATCTGTAAAGTGAAGGCTCTACATATTTAACAATTCAGTTTCCTCTTATTTTGTGTGTTTGTTTGTGTTTGTTTGTATAAGAACACAGTATGAAGACAATGTATCAAAAATTTATCTGCTTTGTACTAGAGATAGACGTTAGATCAAGCCCGCAACTTGCAACCTACATTTGTTCGTATTTTATGTCC
>CM031603.1:58454408-58456908 GCA_018398815.1 Conus ventricosus
CCCGGCGTCAACCAGGCCCGAGAGATACAGGCACCTGCAGTGTTGGTCAGGAAATTTGAGCAACACTCTCAGAAACGCATCCATTAAGTGGATGAAACTCGACTGTGTGGTCCCAGTCTTCCCAACTGAGTCTGCAGCAAACTCAACTCTGGGTAGGAGCCGGTCGGGGCAGAAAAACCCACATGACTCTGGTGGGATTCGAACTCACGACCTCCCAGCCGGGAGTCCGCGACGCTAACCACTTCGCCACGGCGGCTGGTCCCGTATTGAAACTTGTATACGGCCGTACAGACCCGAAATCGTAGGTTTCCCGTACAGCAATACGGGAAAACCGTATAGGTTGACACCTGTGTGTGTGTGTGTGTGTGTGTGTGTGTGTGTGTGTGCGCGCGCGCGCGTGTGTTTGAACGCTTGCTTGGTAGCTTGTGCGCGCTCATTCACCCTTTAGTTTGTAAGCACTTTAGCCTTCTGGAAGAGTCACAAAGGTCCATTCAACTGCTCCCCTCACTCCCTCCCCCCTCCCGCCCATCCCCTGCCTCTTAGTCCACACACAGATCCACTAGTTCTGAGTTGATCGCTCAACACGTAAAGGTTATTGGAAATGTTTCCCGGGCAAACAGAATGTCCCCGCGTGCCCCCTCCCCCTCCCCTCCCCCCCAGCTGTTGATACTGGATTTTCTCCCCTGTTGCGTCTTCGTTTCAGCTAAAGATTCAATTTTGTTGTGTCAATATTCTGAATACTTTACAAACGGGAAAGAAATATGTTGCACAAGTCGGAAAGGTTTTGCCAAATCGATGAACATGTTCGGCAGAAAGAAACTGTTTTGAGAGTGGTCTTCTCCTGAATAATAGGTGTCGGTACTGTTTACATATTCTTTCGGTAAGGAACACGTATTAAAAAACAAAGCAAAAAAAAAAAAAAAAAAATAATAACCTCTCGAATTACGTTATTGAATTTAGCGATCGACATCAGTCGAATTTCTATCCATTCGTCATCAAGTTAAAAGTGTGCTGAAAACTATTTAATTTTTCCAGAGGAATGGTTTTTGAACGTGATGTTAAAGTTGTCTGCCCTTTTGGAGAAATGTATGTTCTGAATCCCCCCTTCCCCCCCCCCCCCCCCCCCCCCCAAAGCCATGCTTGTGGCACTGTTTTTGTTTTGTTTTGTTTTTTGTTTTTGTCTGATCCATGCCAATCCAGCAACTTTGCAAAGGGCTTTACCAGCTGCTGCCTGAACATATATTTCTGGGAATGTTCCGCGGCCAGAAAGTTTGTAACCAATTCATTCTTTTTTTTTCTCTGTGCCTTTCAGCAAATTTCTCACGTAAAAACAAACTTCAGTTGATCTTGTATTGATTTCTGTCGTTTAACACACACAGACACACGCGCGCGCGCGCGCGCACACACACACACATACCAAAAAGGAAAGGGAAAGAAAAAAAAGAGAGAGAGAGAGAGAGAGAGAGAGAGAGAGAGAGAGAGAGAGGAGAGAGAGAGAGAGAGAGAGAGAGAAGCTAGCTTCCAGTGGCCACAGAATTCTTCAATGCAACACAGGACAACGATTTGCAATGCAGAACTTGAAGCTTTTCCTCTCTTTTTTTCTTTCTTTTCTTTTTCTTTCTTCATATTTATTTATTTATTTTTTATTTTTTTACTCATGTTGTTTTAGGTCAGATCCTCACGTGGAAATTCACTCTCCCTAACCAGACACTGGAGAAGTCTTTTTAAGAGCTCCAACCTCCGAGTTACATATGAATACGATTCATTTAGCTGACTGCCCCAGTTCTGAGATCTGCTACAACTGAACATTTTTTTTTCTTCTGTTCTTTAGACCTCTTGTATCAACGGGTCTGGTTGTATGTTTTGGCACAGGTGATATTACTCCGGTAAAATTATTTTGTAAATTTGTGTGTTGCTGGTTGTATCTGTTTGTTTGTTTTGCAGTTTGATGTATGTGCTTGTTGATTGTAAACGCCGAGAGCGTCCTTTCGATAAGGTGCATAGATGTTCTTGATGACAGCAAAGATAATTTTGGTGATGATGATGTTATTGATGATGGTGATGATGATGATGATAAGAATAACGATAAAATGGTCATAATGATGATGATGATGATGATGATGATGATGATGATACGACGACGACAACAACAACAACAACAGGAACAATGATAAGAATGATAATAATTTTAATGATAACAACAATGACAACAACAACAACAACATCAATAATAATAAAATTAATAACAACAATAATAATGAAAATGATAACTATGACGATGATGATGCTAATTTGGGTTTTTGTAAATGACTGGCCATCTCTTGGGCCTGTGTCATGAGCGTTATTACCAGGGTGACACGCTTTTATCCATCACACGTGAAACATTTTTGTGAATGTTTGTCAGCAAACTCGTTTTTCTTTTTTCTTTTTTTTTCTTTTTTTTTCTTCTTTCTTGTTTCTTCTTGTTGTGAAAGGCGTGGCTTTACAGTTAAAGGAAAAC
>CM031603.1:58469408-58506908 GCA_018398815.1 Conus ventricosus
CTCTTATGTACAGGCGTTTGCCCTTGATGGAATATACTTTGGAACATTCACTTGTAGAAGTTGTATAGATGATAATTTTACTCTAAGAGGTGTATATGAAAACATTTACGTGAGAAGGTTGGGACTGCACTTAAGAACATTTCCTGTGTTTTGGTATACTAGGAGTAAGTACTCGAGGGAGTAAACAGAAGTTCATTTACATGATTGCACAGCAGCATTTACGGGAGAGCGTACACACACACACACACACACACACACACACACACACACACACACACACACACACACACACACACACACTCACACTCACATATGTATAAAAACTAATATGTGAAAACTCAACAAACATACTATGGTATTGCATACCAGTCTTTTTCTGGGATAGCTGGAATGGTGCTCGGTTACTTATCTTTGGAATTTATTAGTTTATTGCAATTCAGTCCCTTGTGGATTCATTCCAAGAACTGGCCCTCAGCACTTGTGTCTTAAGAGGTTATCTTTTTATATTTTCTACTTTTCACAAGAAAATGTAGCTTGTTTTGCTGTTTCATGATTTTCTTTTGCTTCTTAGGTGGCACCTTTGGTTCGTTTTTTGAAAACTCAACAAACATACTATGGTATTGCACACCAGTCTTTTTCTGGGACAGCATTCTGCTTATAACCGAAAAGGCAGAGGAGACGACTTTCTGCGGTCACTGAGGAGAAACAATCAGATTTCGAAATACGGATATATGAACAGGAGTTATATGTTAGTGAGTTTTCTCCTATTGGAAATCGTATCTCCACTTGGAGACTATAAATTTGCTGAAGGCTCATTTCGAGAAGCTTTAACTATTCCCCATTTACCCACTCAATTAGGCAGAATTATCTACCACTGCAGATATGAATGCTTATCACCCCCTATTTCTTCAATCTAAGACATAAGGGCAAGCTTTGTTTATAATGGAATATTTTTTCTGTCATTGCAACACCAAGCTACTCTGTAAGTTGCTGGAATGGTGCTCGGTTACTTATCCTTGGAATTTATTAGTTTATAATATATATAGCATTATATACACGAGGAGGCATACTTAGCAACATTAACGCAAAGAGGTTTTTAGGGTGTATACAAAGAAGCATTTATTTGAAGGAATATGCAATGGAGAATGATGACAGCAAAAGTCAAAGTACTAAACAGCTGAACGAACAAGTTTCAAGTCAATTATTACAACTGTCTGGCTCAGCAGTTTTGCTCTCTTGCTCTGCTCACCGCCTGCAGTCAAACCTTCTTTGAAACTGACATATGATGACGAAGTCCAGAGATACATTGGAACATTTGTTAGAGGAGACACAGATAGGACCATGTACGTAAGGATGTGCATATGAAAATTCATTTTGATGAGAATTTGTCTCTCTCTCTGTTGGTCTATCTACGTACATGAACATTTACTTGAGGCGGGATGCCTGAAGATGTACTGTAGGAAGTATACGCAGGAACGTTTACTGGAAAGCATACTGAGGAAAATCCACTTAAGAAGAATAGAAATGAACGTTTTTTTAAGGATTTATATGCATGGGAGCATTTACTCGAAGGGTGTTCTCAGGAGTATTCATTTCAGGGGACACACAGACGGATCGTTTACTTCAGGGGACATAGGTGAAAGCGTCTGCAAAGGGATTTCATCGAGGGGGTGTACAATTGAGAGCACGTGTGAGTGGTCTTATGGTATATCTAGTGGGAGCATTTGTCAGTGATTTTTATAGTAGTATATCCAGGGGGGGGGGGGGGGGGGGGGGGGGGGCACCTGTCAGTGATGTTTATAGTATGTCCAGTGGGGGGCACCTGTCAGTGGTTTTATGTATATCCAGTGGGGGGCACCTGTCAGTGGTTTTATGTATATCCAGTGGGGGGCGCCTGTCAGTGGTTTTATGTATATCCAGTGGGGGGCACCTGTCAGTGGTTTTATGTATGTCCAGATCAACCTCAAAGAACTGCTGAAGCTGTGGACAGACTTCATCCGGGTATATTTCAGACTAGGGGGGACGCCTTAGACGTAAAGCACCGGTTCCATCTGCAATTACAGAGTAATCAGAAGATTAGCTGACCCTACCCTCATTGCGAGGTTGACCTCTCGCGGAAAACCATAGTTCATGACAGACTGGACACTGTGCCATCATGTTCGTCATCGATTAACGTGGCTCTGTACAGGCCTCAAGGGAAATGAATGCAGTCCATGCACGGAGCATCTTGAAAGGAAAAAGCGCGCCATGTGGGTTTCTTATTCTCCTACGTCTCCTTTCCTTTCCCCATAAAAAGCACGAAAGAAACGTAAGAGAGAGAGAGAGAGAGAGAGAGAGAGAGAGACTCTTGACTCTTGACTCTTGACGCGCGTTTAACGCCGCGCCATTTATTGTGAGGCCAAAGGTCTGTACACAAAGAGAGAGAGAGAGAGAGAGAGAGAGAGAGAGAGAGAGAGAGAGAGAGAGAGAGAGAAACTCTGATTATTCTTTGACTGACGTTATGTAGTTTTATGAACTCTGTCTGGCTGTCTTCTGTCTGTCTCTGTCTGTCTGGCTGTCTTCTGTCTGTCTCTGTCTGTCTGTCTGTGTCTGTGTCTGTACATGTGTATGAACACTCCATCTCTAGCCGTGTTTAGGCAAGCACAAACCGTTAGCACGACCAAACTCGGCATAACGGAAACTATTGGTAAGACTTCCAGACATCCTGTGCATGCACATATCACCAAATTGTGAAGTCTGTAATGAGCGATATTTTCAATGTTATAAAGTCGAATTTTGGTTTGTAATATCAAGGTGGTGTCAAATTTCTGCTTTGTAACATACAACCTAGTTTGCAATACAGGGCTTTGTAACATACAACCTAGTTTGCAATACAGGGCTGATTTTTATTTTAGTTCTTAGTTTGCAGTTCGAAGGCATTTTTAATCTTTGGGTACCAACCTAATATGTAACACTAAAAATATTGTTGAACTTTTATTTTGGCAAAATCGGAAATGAAATGAGGTAGGGAACAGTAAACGATAAACAGTAAATAAGTGGGGTATGTTTTGCTCCCATAAGGAAACCTAACACAGAGTAACTTTTATTCAAGACTGGCACAGCCTTTTAAACTTGAATAAAGTCAGACAAATACATAGACGAACAATCTAATAGTGGGGGAAAAACAAGCGCAGGCCAACAACTGAACTGTCTTCATAGTAATGATCTGGCAAAGATTTAGACTTGAGGGGAGGGGAGAGTTTGAAGATGGAGAAACTAGGAACATGAAATTTAAAAAATAAAAAAATAAAAAAAAAAAAGTTACAGATATGGAAACTCCTCACTAGCTGCATAAGGGAACCATCGCAATCCCTTTGAAGGCAGATATATTTGTATTGCCTGCTCCGAGGCCTTTTATTTTGGCGTATGAAGGTATTTTTTTATTTCCGGTTTCGGACATAAAGGTATTTTTGATATTGACTGGTCTGTATCATGAAAATTATTTTATGATATTTAGTTTGAAGTTTTGAGGGTTAATATTCAGTTGCTAGTTTGTACCACAAAGAAAGATGTTATATTCCCGGTTTGTGAAACAAGCATTCTATTCTTCAGTTCTTAGTTTTCAGAAGCAGGTAATTTTCATTCCTGGTTTGTAACACAAAGGGCTTTTTGAACTTTTTGGGCGGGACAATTGGGATGTTTTTTTCGATTCTTTCATAAAAATAAGTATGTTTTGTAATTTGTAACTCAAATGTAACTCTCCAATTGTAAATCGAATGCAACACAGAAGAAGAAGAAGAAGAAGAAGAAGAAGAAGGGGAGGAGGAGGAGGAGAAGGGGACAGGAGGACGAGGAGGAGGAGGACGAGGTGAAAATTATAGCCCTCCACCACTTCCACATCCACTAACCACACCCTCTACAATGAAAACAGACAGGACTGCAACCAAAACAAACAACATCCACTAACCCACCCTCTACAATGAAAACAGACAGGACTGCAACCAAAACAAACAACATCCACTAACCACACCCTCTACAATGAAAACAGACAGGACTGCAACCAAAACAAACAACATCCACTAACCACACCCTCTACAATGAAAACAGACAGGACTGCAACCAAAACAAACAACATCCACTAACCACACCCTCTACAATGAAAACAGACAGGACTGCAACCAAAACAAACAACATCCACTAACCACACCTCTACAATGAAAACAGACAGGACTGCAACCAAAACAAACAACATCCACTAACACACACCTCTACAATGAAAACAGACAGGACTGCAACCCAAACAAACCACATCCACTAACCACACCCTCTACAATGAAAACAGACAGGATTGCAACCAAAACAAACCACATCCACTAACCACACCCTCTACAATGAAAACAGACAGGACTGCAACCAAAACAAACCACATCCACTAACCACACCCTCTACAATGAAAACAGACAGGACTGCAACCAAAACAAACCACATCCACTAACCACACCCTCTACAATGAAAACAGACAGGACGGCAACCAAACAAACCACATCCACTGACCACACCCTCTACAATGAAAACAGACAGGACTGCAACCAAAACAAACCACAAACAAGCAAACTGGTCGATCCAATTTGAGAGTCAAAGCTTCTGTATATTTTCTAATTTGCATCACACAAAAGGGGTTTTTAGTTTTCTAATTTGGAACACCACGGTGTTTTACATTTTCGTTCCATGGCTTATACTTATAGAGTTCCAGTTAAAAAGATATAAACACAAATTCATGACAAGCTGTAGAAAAAGAAGAAGAGAAGAAGAAGAAGAAGAGGTGAAAACTATCACCTTTCACCATTAACACAGCCACTACCACACCTTTTACAATGAAACAGCCAAGAATGAAACCAAAACAAAAATAAAGAAGCACCAACACCCCTCAAAACAACAAAAACAACAACAACAACAACAACAATAAAACAACAACAAACACCCCCCCCCCCCTAAAAAAACAAACAACACAAACAAAAAATACAACAACAAAACAAACAAACGAATATAAGCTAATAACAACAACAACAAACAACACCAAAACCAAAAACAAAAACTAAACACAACAAAATTTAACACCCCCCCCCCCACGAAACAAACAAACAAACAAACAAACAAAAACAGTAACTAAACAAACACCACCACAACTGTCTACTTTTATGGAATATAATCGACAACGATTATTATTATCAGAACTTTTTTTTTCTGTAATCGTAGGGGGGGGGGGGGGGGGGGGGGGAAAGAAACTTCTGACGCCTTCTAGGTGTCATAAAAAAAAAACCCAAGAAAAGGAATTACCAAGAACAGTCCGTCGACTGTCTTGGAATAAAACATGACCCATCAAAGATCCCCCTGGTAAAGAAAGGATTCTTCTAAGCGGCACCGAGTGTCATCCAACTGGCAGATTTTCCTTATGCATATGATCTGCATATTGCGAGTCCCGACATTGTAGTGGTAAAGTACGATGAATGTAGCATCACGCTTCTGCAACCGTGTGTGTCCGTGAGTAGGACAGCGAAAAAAAGGAAAGGGAGACAAATAGGAAGAAGAAGAAGGAGAAGAAGAAGAAAGAACGCTCAAACCCCATTTGTATTCATGTTTCCCGTTGCTTCAGGCTGGGGACTAGTCCAACACTAAGGCCGAAGTCAGGGTAAGCGGCTTGTGTCCTGCAGTTTGCAGATCGCCTCCCACGACGTGTGTTTCAACACTTTGTGTCGCAATGCTGCAACTCGGCGTTAAGTTCGGAATGAATTATTCCGGCATTACATTGTCTAAGATGAGTACGTCATTAGGAACAAAAATTTCTGCAGCAAATTGCGATTGAAATCTCTTTGATATTATCATACGGCACTTTACAAATGTCGCAATTCTTTCGTGAAACTGAACATGGAAATTGGATGATAAAAACGTGTCGATTTCACTTACTTTGACTTGAATTTCTGGTATTCATAACGTTGCTCTCTCTCTCTCTCTCTCTCTCTCTCTCTCTCTCTCTCTCTCTCTCTCTCTCTCTCTCTCTCTCTGTGCGTGATGTTTGCATTGAAGTGCATGTGCACGTACCTGCGTGCCTGCGTGTGTGCGTTTGAGCGTTTGAGCGTGTGTGTGTGTGTGTGTGTGTGTGTGTGTGTGTGTGTGTGTGTGTGTGTGTGTGTGTGTGTGTG
Organism: Conus ventricosus; assembly: GCA_018398815.1. NCBI lineage: Eukaryota > Metazoa > Mollusca > Gastropoda > Neogastropoda > Conidae > Conus > Conus ventricosus. The sequence continues at coordinate 58,475,588 of CM031603.1, forward strand.
TGTGTGTGTGAGAGAGAGAGAGAGAGAGAGAGGAGAGAGAGAGAGAGAGAGAGAGAGAGATTAAAATTCATATAATGTCAGTGGATATATTAAACGTTTAAAGCCAGTTTGTTACAGGTCACACTCATCACGTTGTGTCGTGACTGAGACAGACAGATCGCGCGAGCTGCTCTTCTGTATGTTACAGCCTTCGTTTCACAGTTGAAGCATTGTGACTTGGAGCGTTGTAACACGTTCGGCCATGGCGTTTCTATTTTGGCATAAGTCTGGTGGTTGATCGAAAGACTGGTCTGCTTCGTTCTCTATACAACACCATACCACAGAATACAATGTAACACACACGATACAATATGATACAACGCAGTACAATGCCATACTGTATGATAGATAAACTACAATACGGACACCATCTTATAACGATACTTGTTCAATAGAATATATAGGATTGAATTCAATAGAGTAAGATACAATACAATCTAATGAAAAGGAATGGAATATGTACGATTGAATTCAACAGAGTAAGATACAATACAATCTAATGAAAAGGAATGCCATACAAGACAGTACAAAACAATACAATACATAGTGACACATCTGATTCAATGCAGTAACATATGATGTGATGCTCTGTATGATACTATGGGATACATTGCAAAATGAAGCGAGGGGGGCGAGGCGAGACCATACAGTGTGATTTGAGCCAATCCAATCCAATCCAATCGAACCCAATCCAACATATTTGTTTTTATTGTTTTTATTGGGATTAAGACACTTCACTGAGGGTAGATCCCGTAAAATGTTCTTCATTGCCGACATCAGATCTCATGTTAGGATGACTATGGCAATGTACAACTGAAGAGATCATGTTAGGATGACTATGGTAATGTACAACTGAAGAGATCATGTTAGGATGACTATGGCAATGTACAACTGAAGAGATCATGTTAGGATGACTATGGCAATGTACAACTGAAGAGATCATGTTAGGATGACTATGGCAATGTACAACTGAAGAGATCATGTTAGGATGACAATGGTAATGTACAACTGAAGAGATCATGTTAGGATGACTATGGCAATGTACAACTGAAGAGATCATGTTAGGATGACTATGGCAATGTACAACTGAAGAGATCATGTTAGGATGACTATGGCAATGTACAACTGAAGAGATCATGTTAGGATGACTATGGTAATGTACAACTGAAGAGATCATGTTAGGATGACTATGGCAATGTACAACTGAAGAGATCATGTTAGAATGACTATGGCAATGTACAACTGAAGAGATCATGTTAGGATGACTATGGCAATGTACAACTGAAGAGATCATGTTAGGATGACTATGGTAATGTACAACTGAAGAGATCATGTTTGGATGACTATGGTAATGTACAACTGAAGAGATCATGTTAGGATGACTATGGCAATGTACAACTGAAGAGATCATGTTAGGATGACTATGGCAATGTACAACTGAAGAGATCATGTTAGGATGACTATGGCAATGTACAACTGAAGAAATCATGTTAGGATGACTATGGTAATGTACAACTGAAGAGATCATGTTAGGATGACTATGGTAATGTACAATGAAGAGATCATGTTAGGATGACTATGGCAATGTTCAACTGAAGAGATCATGTTAGGATGACTATGGTAATGTACAACTGAGAGATCATGTTAGGATGACTATGGTAATGTACAACTGAAGAGATCATGTTAGGATGACTATGGTAATGTACAACTGAAGAGATCATTGTTAGGATGACTATGGTAATGTACAACGGAAGAGATATGTTAGGTGACTATGGTAATGTACAACGGAAGCGATCATGTTAGGATGACTATTGGAAATGTACAACTGAAGAGATCATGTTGGGATGACAATGGTAATGTACAACTGAAGAGATCATGTTAGGATGACTATGGTAATGTACAACTGAAGAGATCATGTTAGGATGACTATGGTAATTGTACAACTGAAGAGATTCATGTTAGGATGACTATGGCAAGTACAACTGAAGAGATCTGTTAGGATGACTATGGTAATGTACAACTGAAGAGATCATGTTAGGATGACTATGGCAATGTACAATGAAGAGATCATGCTCCTTAAACAGGAGAGCAATCAAACTCCATTTACATATTCCGCACCTGTCGACGACCCAAAAGATGGAACAGGTTAGAATCCCACCTGTGTCTCAACATTTATGCTTTAACAAAGCTACTGATGCTTAAGGAAAACTGAGCAATAAGTCCCCACATATCTATTTGAACTGTTCACAAAATCTACTCGTAGAATTCCAGGCCAGATCCTGCACTGATGTTTTACGAGTTATCATTATCAGGAGCACATCTGTGGAATTCATTCCCTGTAAATGTCATGGCAGCGAATAATGCTCTCTTTTCTTCAAGATTTTTTTTCCAGCTTTCAGATACGTGGATCTGTCAATTCCAATTCGAACAGCAGATGTGTAGCTACTGCAGGGCGAGGGGAAAGAGATGAAGGGCGAAGGAAATGACATGGAATGGGAAGTCAGAGAAGGAGACGGGTTTGGGAAGGGGAAGGATTGAGAGGAGAGGAGACAGAGAAGGGGGGTGGGAGGGGGTGGGAAGGGAGGGGGCGTGGGAATGGGCATACACTGTATGCTGTCTTAGCAAGCTCTTACGCATTCATACAGCAATGAGTCAGAGCAAAATGTCATCAAGTTCTCAGTCTGTGCCAAAAGTTTTTTTCATTAGAGCTCAAACAACTGATGATTCACGCGTACAGTTTTCAGCGCAATGTCGACCATTGTGAATATGTGCGCCTACTGTGCATATATTGATTGGAACCCAAATAAAAATTGGGCCGCCATCTTGTGCTATACACGGAAGTGGCCCAAAAAGATTTTCAGTTGATGTTTTTCTCCGTTAAAAGCTGTCGTGGAATGTCGGACACGTTATTGTGGCGTCCTAATAGTTTTACAGTTTTAGTTGATGTAAGTGGTCAATGAGAGAATCCTTTGACATGAAGCAATCGATCGTCGATGTTCCCACGCACGCACGCGCACGCACACACACACACACAACACCACACCACACACACACACACACACACACACAACACACACACACACTCACACACACACACACACACCACACACACACCACACAACACACACACACACCACAAGTAAAGACATGTAAACGCGCTCGCGCGTACACACACACCACACACACACACACACAACACACACACACACACCACACCACACACCACACACACACGTATGTATGCACGCTGTGCGCGCGCGCGCGCGCGCACCACACCCACACACACAATTTATACGCACGCATACACGTACGCAAGCATGGATGTGCGATCGCGCAAACTTGCACGCGTCCGCACACACAACACATTCTGCGCGCAAGCTCGCGCGCACGCACACTCTTACGGAATTACGCATGCAACACATCTACAGTTTACACACACACCACACACACACACACACACACACACACACACACACACACACACACCACACACACACACCACACCCCACCAACACACACACAGAGCATAATATACCATGTCTTTAGTTTAAAGTGATTCTTTGACCACTGTTGGGATGTTGACGATTGTTAACGACGATTAGTAAAAACGATGTGATGGAGCATAACAGTACACTCCAAAATATGAAAGAAATTGGAATTATAAACAGGGCAAGGGGTGAGGGATGTGGGGCGAGGGAGAAAACGTGGGATGGGGAGTTGGTAAAGGAGACCGAAGTTGGGAAGGAATGAGAGGAGAGGAGAAAGAAAGAGAAGGAAGGTGGGGGTGGGGTGGGGTGGGGTGTGGGGTGGGGAATGGCCATGTTCTTTATGCAGTCCTAGCAAGCTCTCACGCATTCACACATTAGCGGAATCAGAGCAAAAATGTACATGAAGTTCTCGTCTAAGCCAGAAGTTCTTTTCACTTACAGCTCAAGCAACTGATGATACAGGCACACAGTTTTCAGCGGTATGTAGGCTACATAAACATTTGTGCCTAAACTGCATATATTGACTGGAACTCAAATAAAACTTGGGCCCGCCATCTTGTGCTATATATGGAGCTGGCCGAAAAAAAAAAGATTTTCTGTTGATGTTCTCATCTACCCTAAAAGCTGTCGTAGAGTGTCTAACCTGTCAGTCTGGCGTCCTTGTAGTATCGGAAAATTTGTTGACGTAAATGGTCAATGAGAAGAATCCTTTGACATGAAGCAATCGATCGTCGATGTTCCGGTGTCTCTAGGGTGTGGAAGACAACACTCATGCGTCTGCCATTGCATGCGCCAGAGATTGATGCCGTGACAAGTGAATAAAGGAACTCTGAAGGAACGATCTCTTCTCGCTGTCAGACCTGGGAATACACTCGTGTTTGCGTCCGCACAGATACATGTGAAAACATATCGTCGTTTTTTCCTTCTTTGATCTTTGCAGAAAGGAAGGAGATGGAGTGGTGCTCTCTCTCTCTCTCTCTCTCTCTCTCTCTCTCTCTCTCTCTTCTCTCTCTCTCTCTCTCTCTCTCTCTCTCTCTCTCTCTCTCTCTCTGTCGTTATTCGCCCAGTTTCACAAGTGATGATACATTCAGTTCAAATGGAAAGAGAAACGACATTCCTGTCGTTATTCGCCCAGTTTCACAAGTGATGACACATTCAGTTCAAATGGAAGTAGAAACGACATTCCTGTCGTATTCGCCAGTTTCACAAGTGATGACACATTCAGTTCAAATGGAAGTAGGAACGACATTCATAAAAACGATAACCAAGATGGAACGACGGTCCATTGGAATAACACTTAGAACACGAGCACGGAGTCACGTTCAACATAGTAATATCGTACTCTGAATTCGGTGAGGTATTTGTTTCTGCAGGCCAGCTAGATAGTGATCGCATGCATGACATCTGTGTGCTCTGGTTTTGCTGCGAATTTAGCATGAAATATGATAAAAATGTCTTTTACCAGTGTATAAGGCAGCACTAGTATCTGAAACTGCTTCTACCCACAAAGTGAAAACTGCATCACTGAGGATATTCCTGGAACTTTTATTGAGAATTGATGGCTTTTCCAGTTTGGAACATCTCCATGGAGGACACAGCTGGAAGGGTCACACCAACAGTTGGATTTCTGCGACGTTAAGTTGGGTGAGCACGTGCAGAGTCTGAGAAAACGCTGTACTGTTAGTGGTTGATCACACATGCCATTGCAGTCTCCATTAACAGATCACGGCGCTGTTGGCATACACATACAAACAGCGCACGTGCAAGCAGGGCATCGAATGGCTGAAATATCTCCCCAGTTTGTTCAGGAGATGTTCAAGGTTGCCCGAACTGAAAGGATCAATGGTTTGAAGGGGGGTTCTGTGTGTGGCCATTGATTGGCTGAGCTGTGACCTTGCTGCTGTACAGTTCCAGCCGTCCTGTCTTCGATTGACACATGACCCAGCTTCAGAAGACCTGAGAAGCCCTGTTGACTCATAAAATACAGCAGACCACTCCACCACTTCCCCCTCCCCCTCTTTTCTGTCTTTTTTTGTCACGCCCCCGCCTCTCCCATCTCTCTCTCTCTCTCTCACTCTCTCTCTCTCTTCTCTCTCTCTCTCACGCACGCACACACATGCGCCCCCGCCTCTCCCATCTCTCTCCTCTCTCTCTCTCTCTCTCTCTCTCTCTCTCTCTCTCTAAACACACACCACACACAACACACACACCACACACACAAAACACACCACACACACACCCTACCGCTCTGTAACCTTTCCTCCGCTTCTGGCTCCCTTACTCTTTATCCTTTCTCTCTGTTCCTTCTACGTTCTTCTTTCTTTCATGTGTACGTTCGGTGTCTCCCGCTCTTTCTGTCTCGTCAGTTAGCTACATTCAGGCTTAGTATATACCCCAACTATAGATGATATGAAGATAGCGATGAGCATCGTCAGTCAGCTACATTCAGGCTTTTTTTTTATATTGTCGCACTTTTTTTATTTCATTTTATGTCCCCTAATATAAACCAAAAAAAGCAATTGTTATATATCAACGGAAAGGGTGAAACCACAAACTTTGCAATGAGCATAGACGTAAATACATTTTGATAAAATAGCAATGCTGCAGTTACTGAAACAACATAAGTAAAACGTAGGAGAACACAATCTTGCTTACGTTTTTTTGGGTTTAAAATATAACAAGAGAAAAAGGGGGAAAGAAAAGGGGCATAAAATTCGCCCCTATTTTGAAAGATGCAGGGGGAAACCCTGGGGGTATTTCTTTTTTTTTTTTTTTTTTTTTTTTTTTTCAAATTCTCCTGATTTATATCATAAAAATTTCCCTTTTCATTTTTCCACACACAGCAAGAGGCTTTAGGGGTTTAATTTTTATCAAGCATAAAAAATTTTTTTGGGCTTCAAAGGCACATTCAAAAACGTAAATTAAAAACATAAGGGGAAATCTGAAAAAAAAAAAAGAAAAAAAAAAACCCAAAACATTTGGGGGAAAAGGGAAATTTACTGGGTTTACGGAGATGGGGTTTTTAGATTGGGGTTTTTTGTTTTTGTTACATTTTTTTTAAGTATTTGTGTAAAAAACACGGCAGGAAATTTGAAACCTTCAGCATAAAAACCTTTTTTTTTCCCTTTTTTGATTTTTAGCTTTAATGGGAGTTCGATGTTGAATCTGCGGTTCCCCGGTTCAAAAAACCTAAAGCTTTTGGCCCCCCCCCTTTCAAATTTACATTAAAATTTAAAAGTTTTGCAACCAAAAAATAAAAGTAAAAAATTTATCCCCGTTTGCATGTGTTTTTCGACCCCAAAAGTAACAATTTCGCGGTTTTTTTAAGGGGTAAACGATTTTCCGGCATTTTTCTTTTAAATTTTAAAATTAAACCTTTTTCCCAAAAAAAAATTTGCACGTAATTCCCCATCCAAAAAAAAAGGTTTTTGGACTGAATCTCTCCTTCATTGAAGAAGGGTGCAGTTCGGGGGGGTTTTGGTGGGGCCCATGGCATTTAAAACAATTTTTTGTGCCAAAAAACGTGAAAAAATTCAAATTTTTGGAACCCCAATTTCAATTTTACATCTTTTATTTTGTGGGACGTTTTAAATACTTTACCCAAGAAACCCTTCAAATTTAAATTTTTTTGGAACCTTTTGAGAGCAACAGTTTGGGTTACGCTCATTTTGGATTAAAAATTTCATGTTTCGTTTGGGTTCCCTTTTCCCTTCTTTCAAAATAAAAAAAAAAAAGCCCTTTGGAAAATTTCTGAATTGTGTTTTGGTATTAATTTTATCGGGGTTTTTTTTCCAGTTTTTTTTTATAAATTTCTTTCTTTGGGGCAGGAAACCCCACCCCAATTTATGAGCCCAAAATTTATTAAAATCACCCTTTTGGGGTCATGAACTTCAAAGTTCAAAATTTTTGGTCCATTTTTCCTTCAAAAAATTTTTTATTGCATATTTTCCCCTTTCTCTTTAAATTTTTTTTTGTTTAATTACTCATTTCCTGTTTTTCCCTTTTCCCGTTATAAAAAATGGTTCACCCTAAAAGGGTTCTTTTAAGGTTTGTGGGGTCACCCCAAAGGGGAAAAAATTTCCCTTTTGGGCTATAAAGGTGGTCCCAAAAAAAAAAGGAGATCATTTTCCTGTACCAAATCCGGTTTCCTTTAATTTTCAATTTTTTGGGGGGGAAAATGAATTTTTATTTTTTTTTTTCAAACAAGGGCCCCCCAAAAATTTGGTGTTTTGTGTTTTTAATTTTTTTTATCCATAAAAGTTTCAAAGTTTAAATGTATTTTTTGACGTCAGGTATTTTTTTAAACCCAAACTTTTTTAATAGTTTGTTTTTTTTTTCCCCTCTTATTCTATCTTGTTTCCCACCCAAACCAAAAAGGTTAAAACCCAAACTTTTGAATTTTTTTAAATTTAAGGGGTCGGGTGGGTTTGGGGGAACAAACCCAAAAGGGGTTGTATGAGCTTGGACAAAAATTTGATAAATTTTTAGAACAGCAACCCCTTCCAACTGGTGTTTTACTTTTTTTAGACCAAATTTTGAAAAAAAATTTTTTTAATTTTCCGAAAATTTATCTTCATAATTCATGTTTTCACATTCTTTCAAGTCGGATTTAAAACCAAAAACCCCGGGAAAATTTTAAATTTGGGGGAAGGGGTTTCCATATGTTTTTAGTTTGGGGGCAATATTTTTTTCTTGGGGGTTTTTTTGACATCCAAACCATATTGCTTTTTTTTTTTTCGCTTTTTCAGAAAAAGTCCTGAAAACTTTTTCCAAAAGGGGTTAAGGAATAAAAAGACTGTTTCAAAAAAAATTTTTGGCCCCCAATTGGGTTTACTAATTGGGAGGGGCATCAGCAAACTGGGATTTTTTTTGTTCACATAATTTTTTTTTTAACCTTTTATCTTCGGGTTTTCCCTTTTTTCATTAGGGTTTAAAATTTTTTTGCCCCTTATAATGAATAAAAAAGGGAAAGATAAGGGTCTCCCTGTCTGCATCCTCTTTCTTTTAAAAAATTTTTTGGCCACCCTTTCCATCTACAAAAACCGTTGATTTTAATTTCCTTAAGAATTTTCTATCCAGTGAAAATTTTTTAACTTCACCCCCCCGGGAAAGCCCTTTGAACGTTCAACAAAAACCCCCCAAATTTGGATGGGCGAAGGCTTTTTAAAAGTCTATACAAGCAATCCAGAAGGCCCTTTCGCATTTAAATAATTAACCAAAATCTTTAAATTGGGTCTAATGTTTCGCCCATAAACCCTATTACCCCCTAAACCCTGTTTGACCCTCACTGGGAGAGGGGGTTAAAACATTTCCTTATTTTTTTGGGAAAACTTTGGGGAAGATTTTGTATATTACATTGGGAGGGGAAAAAAGGGACCCCAAAATTTTTTTACTTTTTTGGGTTTTTATCCCCTTTTTTGGTTTATAAAATTTAATTAGTCCCTGTTTTCTGTTTTGGTTGGAAAAACTCCGTCTTTGTTAAATTCCCATTTACAGATCTTACAACCATGGGCCCAGTTTTTTCCCAAAAAAATTTTTTAAAAAATTTCGGGGGCCCGGAAGCCGTTTTGAAAACCTGGGTTTTTAACCATTTTCCCTTTTTTTTTAAAAGGTTGGGTTTGGGTTTTCCTCTAGGGTGATTTTCCCCTTTCCCAAATTATTTTTTTTTTCATCTTCAGAAAAATTTTGGAATTTTTTTAAAACCCAAGTTTTTCTGATTTCACACTTTTCGTTTTTTGGGCTTGTCAAAAATTTTCTTTAAAAGGGTTTTAACCCCCCTTTCAAAATATCTTTTTTTTTCGTTTTATATTTATCATCTTTTTTCACTATTTTAGTCATTTTTTTTTACTAAATAGTTTCCCCTTTTCAAGGTTGAAAAAAGGTATTTTGATTTTTTTTCACAATTTCGAAAAACCACTCGCTTTTGATCTTAATAAAAACCCCTTTCCCCTTTTTTGGTTTTCCCTGATTGCCTTAGTTCTTGGTTTTTTTGCTTAAAATTATTCTTTTTTAAAAATTTTGGGTTTTATTTTTTAAAGATTTTCAAGATTTTAAATTGCTTTTAAAAAATCTTTTTCTCTTTTTCTTTTGGGCCTTTTTTTTTTTTCAGGGTGGGGGGAAGCTTTGGGATTTCCCTCAAATTTTCTTCAACAGAAAACCCCAAAAATTTTTTATCTGAAATCTTGTTTTTTGGATCCGGGAATTTTTTAAACCTCAAACACTATTGATCTTGTACCGCGGATTGATCAATCGTTATTCTTTTTTTAACATCCAGAATTAATTAAAAATTTTTGCCTACATTTTGGTTTAAATCTTTTAACAAAATTACATTTTTTTCCCCAGAATCCTTTGAATTTTTAAATTTTAAACCAAATTTAAAGCAAAATTGAAACCATCAAAATGGTCAAAACCGATAGCCGGGTTTCAATGCAGTTTTTTTTATAAAATTTAAAGTTTAATCAAAAAATAAAAAAAGGGCTATCGGCTTTGTTTAAGTGGATTTCTTTTTCCCGCCATTTTAATCTCCTACAGCCCGGATTGTTTTCCCCCCTCCTTTATCTGCCAATCCTATTTTTCCGTCATTTTTATGAGTTCTTCCTTTTTTTTGGAAATTTTTTATCTGAACTAATTATAACAATCTAAAAAGTGGACCCCTTTGTGAGGGCCAATCCCCCAAACGAAATAATTTTTTTTTAATATTGTAGCTCTTTATAGTTTTTTTAAAGTGTTTTGGGAAAAATAGGGGGGTTTTATCTTTTTGGGCCCGTACATTTTTAAAAAGAGAAACTTTTTTTAAAATAAAACTAAATGCAAACAATTAGGGAAGGTTTCCGTTTCGTCTCTTTGGGATTTCCTGTAATTTTGAATTCAAAAATTTTGGGGAAAAAACAAAAACAGCTAACCTCTGGTTTTGGGAACGAAACGAGGCAAATAACCCATTTATTTTCCCCATTTGCGGGTTACTTTTTTCTCTGGGTTTATTATTTAAAATGGGTACCCTTTAAACATAAAATCGAATATTTTTTCTTTTTTAAAAATAGTGAAATACGTCCCTACTTTATGTAAATCCCCCGAGCCCTTGACAATTTAATAACAATTGTTATGCAAACCCCCATGACGATTCAGTAAAATAATTGTTTATATATCCCAAAAATTAAAAAAAAAGTAGGCCAAATTACAAAAAAATAAGAATGGAACCCACCCTTTTCCCAAAAAAGCACGGGCTTATATAAAAATTAAAGCTCATAAAAATACTTTTTGTACCTTCCCTTTTGGGTGGTTCCCAAAAAAACAAACAAGGGACAAATTTTAAAGGGTTTAAAAAAATTATACGAGTTTTTGGGGTTTAAACACATCAGAAGTATGAAAAACATGAAAAGAAAAAAAAAACCCCCGGACCTTTGCAACGGGGAAATTCCCGCAACAGCACCCTTTGGGGGAAAACAAAGATAATTTTACTTTACAAAAGATTCATTTTAACGTTTGAATAGCTTAACTTTAAAAAAAGAAAAAAAAAAAAAAAGGAAAAAGAGAATTTTGGAAATCCAAAGAGTCCCCAAAGCATTAAAAATTTTTTAAACTTGGGAAAAAAGGAAACAAAAAAAAATCAAATTTAAGGTTTTTTAAATCATGTGAAATACCACCCCTCCCCCCCCCCACACCCCACACAGCCCACAAAAGCCCCCAACCACCCCCCCCCCCTCCCCAAACGGGGGGCTTGGTTTTCCCATCCGATTGGTTTTTTTTTTTAAAACCCCTTTCCACCCCCCCCCCCACCCCCCCCAAACGATTCCACCCACCGCCCCCAAAATTCCCCCAGGGGTGCGGGTCCCAAAGTCACACGGACCGAGAGGTGGGGCAAAGGTGTGAACACCCGTATTTTTTTAATGGGGCGGGGGGGGAGGGGGGGGGGGGGGCCCAGAACCCGCGTGAGCCGTACCCGGGGATGTCGGGGTCTTTTTTTTTGCTCAAGGACTTTTTCCCGGGGGATACTTGTGTCAGGGCACAACAAGCCCCCACAACGAATAAACCCTTAACAAAAAAAATTTAAAAGGCAAACAAAGGGAGAAAAGGGAAAAAGCCCCTGAGCCCCAAAAATTTCATGCAAAAGGTCCCTGTCCTTAGGCGCCCGCCGGGGTGTGGGGTTTTTGTGTGTGTGTGTATTTGGGCGTGCGTGGCGTTTACGGAACGTGCGGGTGGGGGGGAGCCCCCGCGCGCGCCCTCTTTCGCAATCCAGGTCCCCTTTTGGGCCGCGCAAAGAGGGGAGGGGAGAGGAGAGAGAGAGGGGGGGGGGGAGAGAAGAGAAGGTGGGGAAAAGAGGGGGGGAGAGAGAGAGAGAAGAGAGAAAAACAGCAAATCGAAACGCAAAAAAACAGTTTCGGGACAGTGAAGACAAACCTTTTTGCTTTTTTCAATTCCCCTCCCCCCCCCCCCCCTCACAAAGGTCCGCATGCCCCCCGGGGGGCCTTCCCCGAAATAAAAGGTCGAAAAAAGGATGCAAGAATACACAAGTAGGGGACGAAAAAAAAAAAAAAAAAAAAAAAAAAGGGGTTGGCATTTTCTCAAAAATTAAACCCATCTCCCCATAACCCCAAAATCCCCACACCCGGAAAAAACCCCAAAAAGGAAAAGGGCCCGGGGAAATTTCCCGGGGAGAAAACAAGCAGTACGGGCGGGGCGGGCAGAGTGGGGGAAGCAGCAGCAGGCGGCGCGCCCGCGCGCGCGCCCGCGCGCGCGCTCGCGGGGGGATGGGGGGGGGGGCCCAACGGGGGGTTGGCGCCCCCGCGCGCGCGCCCCCACGCGCGCGCAAGCACAGGGGCATCCCGCCAACCCAACATGAACCCACCCTCTTCCCAAACCCTCCCCTTTAAAGCGACAATATTTAAATTTTTTATAAGGGGGAAACGGGGGGACGTGATCTAAAACTTTTGACAATCCCAACCCCCATTTTCCCCGACTAAATAATTTTTTCCCCCCCTTTTCCCCTTTCCCGGGTTATCATTTTTGAATCGGGTCCGCCTAAAAAAAGGGAACCGCTCTTTTTTCCCTCGCCCATTAGCACTTTCGGGCTTATATACCCCCCAACTTTGTTTAATGAAAGTAGGATAAACACGTCAGCCCGCTACTTTGGGGTTAGTTTTACACCCCCACTATAGATAATATGGAAGAGGGCCCGATGCCCCCCCAGGAAAAAGGGGGGGGGGGGGGGGGGGGGGGGGGGGGGGGGGGGGGGGGGGTTTAGGAAGTTTTCCTTTTTCCGTGTTTTTTTCCCCCCTTTTTTTTTTTTCTTCTCTCTCCTTTTTTGTTGTTTTGTTTTTTCGTTGTTGCTGTTGTTGTTGTCTCGACGTTGTTTGGCCCTTCGTCTTCCACGCCTTTTCAGTGCATAGCCCCCTGCCGCTGATTCTAGCCACCCATTTTAAAAGTCACACTGGGTTTTTTCGCCGCAGCCCCCTGCGCTTGCCAAGTCTTTTGGGGGGACCCCATCAAAACTGACACGCACCGTTGCGGGGTCCATCCATGGTGTTCGGTGGGGCCTGTTTGATTCACTTAAAAACCGCGTGAGGAAGGTCCACGACTCCTTCCAAACGACAGTTCCCCGAAAATCGACGATACCGGAGAACCAGAACAAAACTCACTAAGGGGCGTTTTTTCGGGGGGAAGTTGCCGAGGCCAATAACGGCACAAGGGCCTTCTTTTTAATAATGTGTCGATGAGAAAAAGGTTTATTAAAAAGAGTGATCGAATTGGGGGTGACGGGGTTTCATTGGGGGCAAAGTGTTTGAAATACTGTACTCACGCTTAACTTTCAACGTATCCCGGCTCGACCCGGCCCCGGGAAAAAAACAGCACCTGCAAGTTTGGGCGGAAATCAAACAAAATTCTCAGAAAAATCTGTTCAATGGGAAAAATTCGACGGGGTGGTTCCTTCTTCAATATTATTGAGCCCCCTCAAAATCACTTTTGGTGGGGCCGTCGGGGAGAAAAAAACCCCCGAAATTAAATGGGTCCTGATGGGAACGAACCAAGACTCAAAATTGGAACCCGCAAAAGCTAGCCAATGCCAACGGGGCATGAACAACACGTTTTAAAGTGGCGGGAAAAATACCCGGCAAATTTATGTGGGGGGCCAGTGATTGCGAACTGGTCCACAAACTCTTTGCTCTTCCCTGAGCCCTTGAGGCGCCTCTCCTTTTGTTGGGTCCCCCCATGCGGGATTAAAGCCATCAAGAAGAAGGGGAAAAAAATTTGGTTAGGGTGGGGTGGGGGGGGGGGGGGGGGGTTATGGGGGGTTTTGGGGGAACCTAAAAAGGGGGGAAAGTTTTCCCTCGGGAAACCAGAGGCCCAAAATGTCCAGGGCCGTTTAAGAAAATTTTCTTTTTTGCAGAACAAATGAAACGAAAATTTTTCAGGGGTTTTTCTCAAACTTTCCCTAAACGGCTTTTGAAAAGGAAACCCCCAAAATTTTCCCCTTTTTGGCCCGCCATCTTTTTCCTAAAAGGAAACTGGGCCGAAAAAAAAGGTTGTTTTTAAAGGGTTTCTCTAAACCCTTTAAAAAGACTGTTGAAAGAGGGGTGGGGTATTTTTTGGGGGGTTTGTTTTTGGGTTTTGGGTTTTTTTGGGGGTTTGGGGGGTGGGGGGTTTTTCCTAAAATTGCGGGGGGTTTTGGTGGGGGGGGGGAAAACCCCTTGGGCGGGGGGGGGGGCCCGAAAAGGGCCGGGGGGCCGGGTGGGGGCCGGGGGGGGGAAAGGGGGGGGGGGGTGGGGGGGTGGGGGGGGTTTTGGTCCGGGCCGGTCCGGGGGGGCCTTAAGGGGGTTTTTTCCTTTCGATCTTGGGGGAAAAGGGGGAGTGGGGGTTTTCCCCTTTCCCCTTGCCCCCCGGGGTTTTTTTTCCATCTCTTTTTTTATTTTGTTTTTTGGTTCCCCCTTTGGGACCCCCCGGGTTTCCCGGTGGGGTTTTTTTGGGGGGTTTTTTGTTTTGGACCCGGGTGGGGGGGGGGGGGTTAAAGGGGTAAAAAGGGTTTGTGTTTGGGGGTTTTGGTTGGGTTGGGGGTGGGGTTTTTTTAAAAAAAGGGGGGGCCGGGGGCGGGGGTAAAAAAACCCCCAACGGGCCAGGGGGGGGGGGTCCGGGGGGGGAATGGGGGGGGGGGCCCGGGGGGGGGGGGGGGTTTTTGGGCTGGGGCCCGGTAGGGAGGGGCGGGGGGGGGAAGGAGGCCGGGGGGGGCTGGGGGGGTGGGGGGGGGGGGGAAAAAAACCCCGGGGGGGGGGCGGAAGGGGTTTTGGAACCCCGGGGCTGCCCCCTGGTTTGGTTTTTTTGTTTTCTTTTTTTTTCTTTGGGGGGGGAAAGGGTTTTTTGGGTTTTTGGGGTTTAAAATTGGGGGGGAAACTGAAAAAGGGAAAACGCTTTTTTTACTTTTTTGGGGGTTGTTCCCCCACATGCCCATTGCAAGTTCCTTTTAAAAAACTCACGGCGCGGGTTTGGGGCAAAACCACTTTAACCAAACCCACGCCCCTTTGGCAACCCGGGGCCCTTTGAATGGTTTTGAAATTTTAATTTTTTCCCCCCCATTTGGGTTCGGAATGTTAAAGGGTTTGCCCCAAACCCGAAAGGAACCCAAGGGGGGAAAGGGGAGTCTGTTTTTGGGGCCTTTGATTGGCTGAGCTGTGACCTTGCGTGTACATTCCCAAACCTTTCCTTCTCGTTTTTGGGACACTTTACCCAGCTTCAGAAGACCTAGAAGCCCTTTTTGCCTCATAAAAACAGCAGACCACCCCACCATTTTCCCCCTTCCCCCTTTTTTCTGTTTTTTTTGGGGGGCAGGCCCCCGCCTCTCCCTTTCCTCTCCCCTCTCTTTTCTCCTCTCTCTCCCCCCTCTCTCTCTCTCCTCACGCACGCACACAATGCGCCCCCGCCCTCCCATCCTCTCTCTCTTTCCTCTCTCTCCCTCTCTCTTTTCTCTCTCTCTCACACACACACACACCCCAACCCCACACACACCACACACCACACAACAACACACCACCACCCCCCTACCGCTCTGAAACCCTTTCCCCTTCCCTTTTTGGGGGGCCTTTCCCTTACCCCTTTTACCCTTTCTCTCTTTTCCCCTTCCGTTCTTCTTTTCTTTCATGTTTTTGTGCGGTTTGGCCGCTTTTTTGGGGGTCTCGTCAGTTAGCTCCCATTCGGGCCTTAGTATTTTTTTTCCCCCAACTAAAATTTGATATGAACGAAAGCGATGGCTTTCGCCCAGTCGCTACTTTTCATTTTTTTTTTTTTATATTGCCCGATTTTTTTTTTATTTCATTTTTTTCCCCCTAATAAAAACCCCAAAAAAAAAAAATTTTTGTTTTTTAAAATCAAGGGGAAAGGGTGAAAAACACAAATTGGGAAATTTGGGCTTTAAAACAAAAATACTTTTTGTTTAAAATGAAAAGCTGCAGTTCCCGAAAAAAACAAAAATTAAAACGTAGGAGAACACAATTTTTGTTTTGGGTTTTTTTTTGGGTTTTTTTTTTTTTTATAAAAAAGGGAGAAAAAGGGGGAAAGGGAAAAAAGGGGAAATAAAAATTTCGCTCCTACTTTGAAAGTTTGCAGGGGGAAACCCCTTGGAGGTATTTCTTTTTTTTTTTTTTTTTTTTTTTTTTTTTTTTTTTTTCAAATTTCCTGATATATATCATACCATTTTTTTTTAAAAATTTTTTCCCCAAACACAGCAAAAGGCATAGGGGTTTAATTATATAAAAGCATAAAAAATATTTTGGGCTTCAAAGGCACATTAAAAAACATTTTTCAATTTCAAAATCTAAAAAAATTGAAAAAAAAAAAAAAGGAGAAAAGAAAAAAACCCAAAACATTTGGGGAAAGGGAAATACTGGGTTACGGAAAAATGGCCCGGAAAAGGGGGATTAAGGAGTTTTTTTTGTTTTTTCATTTTTTTTAAGTATTTGTGTAAAAAACACGGCAGGTAATTTTTGACCTTCAGAAATCAAAACCTTTTTTTTTCCCTTGTTGATTTTTAGCTTTTAATAGAGTTCGATTTGAAATCTGGGGTTCGGGTTCGAAAAACTAAAGGGAAATTTGGCCTACCCCCCTTTCGATCTTACACTTAAAAATTATAAGATTTAGCAACCAAAAAATTAAAAAAGTCAAAAATTATTCTGTTTGCATGTTTTTTAATCGACCCCAAAAAAATAACAATTCGCGTTTTATTTTTTTAATGGGTAAACAAATTGGTCGAATTTTTGGGTTAAATAATTTTCAACCCCCTTTCCCAAAAAAAATTTGGGCCCCGTAATTTGGCCATCCATAAAAAAGGGTTTTGGGGATTTGAAATCCCCTCCTTTTTCATTGCAGAATGGGTGCAGTTCGCGGGGGGTTTTGGTCGGGGCCCAGGGCCCCATTTAAAAAATTTTTTGTGCCAAAAAACGTGAAAAAATTCAAATTTTTGGAACCCAAATTTTAAATTTTAAAATCTTTTATTTGGGGGCCCCGTTTTTAAAATAATTTACCAAAAAACCCTTCAAATTTAAAATTTTTTTGAACCATTGAGGGGGGCAAAAATTTTGGGGCTTACGTCATTTTGGATAAAAATTTCATATTTATCGTTTAGCCCCTTTTGTTTTTCCTTTCATAATAAAAAAATTAAAAGCCCTTGGAAAAGTTCTGAATTGTTTTTGGGTATTAATATTATCGGGGTTTTATTCCATTTTTTCTTTTATGAATTTTTTTCATTGGGGGAAAACCCCACCCCACATTTATGAGCCCAAAATTTTTTTTATAATCATCTTTGGGGAAAAAGAATTTTTTCAAAGTTCATAAATTTGGGTCCATTTTCCTTCAAAAAATTTTTTATTGCAAAACTTTCCTTCTCTTTTAATTTCTTTTTTTTTAAAATTTTTCATTTCCTGTTTTTCCCTTTCCCGTTAAAAAAAATGGGGTTAAGTAAAAGGGTTATTTAATGTTTGTGGGTCACAAAAAAGGGGAAAAAATTTCCCTTTTGGGCTATAAAGGTGTGTCCCAAAACAAAAGACTCATTTTTCCTGTCCCAAAATTTGGTTCCATAATTTTCAATTTTTTGGGGGGGTTTGAATTTTTTTTATTTTTTTTTCAAAAAATTGCCCCCTTCCTTTTGGTGTTTTGTGATTTAAGTTTTTTTATCCTTTTAAAAGTTTCAAAGCTTTTAATGTATTTTTTGCGTCAGGTATTTTTTTAAAACCCAAACCTTTTTTAATAGGTTTTTTGTTTGTTTTTCCCTCTTATTTATCTTTTTTAAACCAGCCCAACCACAAGTTAAAACCACCCTTTTGAATTTTTTTTAAATTTAAATTTTCAGGGGGGTTTTGGGGAAAAAAACCCAAAAAGGGGGGTATGAGCTTGAAAAGAATGAGGGGAACTTAGAACAGAAAACCCCTTCCAACTGGTGTTATTACTTCTTTGAGACCAAATTTTGAAAAATTTTTTTTTAAAATTTCCAAAAAAATTTATCGTCAAAATTCAGGGTTTTCACATTTTTTTCAAGTCGGAGTAAACCAAACACCGATATTTTAAATTTTGGGGAAAGGGGTTTCCATATTTTTTTTGGGTTTGAGGACAATATTTTTTTCTTGAGTTTTTTTGACATCCAAACCCCAAAAATTTTGCTTTTTTTTTCGCTTTTTCATGAGGGGGGTCCAGAAACTCCCCCCAAAAAGTGGTAAGGGAAAATTAAAAAGACTGTTAAAAGAATTTTTGGCACCTTTGGGTTTACTAATTAATGGCATCAGCAAACTGGGATTTTTTTTGTTCACATCATTTTTTTTTTTAACCTTTTATTTTTTGTTTCCCTTTTTAACATTAGGGCTAAAATTTTTTTGCCGCATATAAGGGGAAAAAGGGAAAGGAGAAAAGGGGTCTCCCGGGTCTGAAATCCTCTTTCTTTTTAAAAAAACCTTTTCCCAGCCCCCCCAATCTACAAACCCATTTTTGATTTTAATATCCTTAAAAAATTTTCTTTTTTCCAGTGAAAATTTTACTTCCCCAAAAAACCGAAACCCCTTTTAAAATTTTTTCAACATAAAATCCCAATTGATGGGGCAAAGGGGGTTTTTTTTTAAAAAGTTTCCCAAGAAATAGTCCGGGAAGGGGGCCCTTTCGCTTTTTAAATAATTAACCAAAATCATAAATTAGTCTAATGTTTCGCCCTTTAAACCCTATTACCCCCTAAACCTTTTTTTGATCCCCACTGAGGAGTTTGGTAAAACTTTTCCCTTTTTCTTTTTAAAATTTCATGGGGAAGGGGGCATTTTGTTTTATTTCCCTTTTAGGGGGGAAAAAAGGGACGAAAAATTTTTTTTTATTTTTTTTGGGGTTTATCACCTTTTGGTATAAAATAATTAGTCCCTGTTTTCTGTTTTGGGGAAAAATTTCCCGTCTTTTTTAATAAATTTCTTTTTACAGACTTAAACCATGGGCCCAGTTTTTTTCCCAAAAAATTTTAAAGAATCGGCGGGGAAGCCGCCCTTGAAAACCTGGGTTTTTTTAACCATTTTCCCATTTTTTTTTAAAGCTTGGGCTTGTTTTCCTCTAGGGTTATTTTCCTTCCAATTTTTTTTTTCTCATCTTCAGTTTAACGTGGAATTTTTTTAAAAAGGGTTTTTCTGATTTCACACTTTTCATTTAAATCCTTGAAAAATTTTCGTAAAAGGGTTTTAACCCCCTTTCAAAATATCTTTTTTGTTCGTTTTTTTATTTCATAATCTTTTGGTCACTATTTTAGTCATTTTTTTTACTAAATAGTTTCCCCTTTTAAAGGTTCCCAAAAAGTATTTTGGGAATTTTTTTTCCCCAATTGGCAACCACCCCGTTTTTTGATCTAATAAAAACACCTTCCATTTTTTTTTTCCCTTGATTGCCTTAGTTTTTGGGTTTTTTTTTCTTAAATTTATTTTATTTAAAATTTCGGGTTTATTTCTCAAGTTTTTTTCAAAAATTTTAAATGTTTTTTTAAAATTTTTTTCCTTTTTTTTCTTTTTCCCTTTTTCTTTTTCAGGGTGGGGGGAAGCTTTGGGATTTCCCTCGATTTTCATCAACAGAAAACCCCAAAAATTTTTTTTTCTGAAATCTTGAATTTGGTTCCAAAATTTTTTTTACCTCAACACAATATTGATCTTGTACCGCTGATTGATCAATTTCTTTATTTTTTTATAACATCCAGAATTAACTTAAAAATTTTTCGCCAAACATATTGTTTAAATCTTTTAACAGTATACTTTAAAAATTTCCCCAGAATCCTTTAAATTTTTAAATTTTTCCCAAAAATTTAAAGCATAATGAAAACCATCAAAATGGTCAAAACCGTTTTTAGCCGGGTTCAATGCGTTTTTTTCATGAAATATAAAGATAATAAAACAATAAAAAAAGTCTATGGGCTTTGTTTAAGTGGATTTCGTTTTCCCCCATTTTAATCTCCTACGGGCCCCGGATTGTCTTCCCTCCTTTATCTGCCAATCCTTTTTTTTCCGTCATTTTTAAAGGATTTTCTTATTTTCTTTTGGATTTTTTATCTTGAACATAATTTTTAACAATCTAAAAGTGGACCCCTTTGTGAGGGCCAATCCCCCAAACAGCAATAATATTATTATATTGTAGCTCTTTATAGTTTTTTTTAAGTAAATTGGGTAAAATATGGGTTTATCTTTTTTGGGCCCCCGTCCCACAAAAATTTAGAGAAACTGTTTTTCAAATGAACTAAAATGTACAATTAGGGAAGGTTTCCGTTTTCGTCTCGTTGTACTTTCTGTAATTTTAATTCAAAATTTTTGGGGAAAAAAATTCAGCAAACACCTTGGAAATTTGGGAAGGGAAACGAGGAAAAATAAGCATTATATCCCCTTTCTGCGTTACATACTTCTCTAGTTTATTAGTAAAATGGGTACCCTTTAAAAATCAAAAATTTTCGAATATTTTTTCTGTTTTAAAAAAAGTGAAATACGCCCCTACTTTTTTGTAAATCACCGAGCCCTTAAACAATTTAATGAACAATTGTTTGCAAATCCATGACGATTCAGTAAAATAATTGTTTCCATATATACAGAATTTAAAAACCCAAAGTGGGCCCAAAAATTACAGAAAAAAGGAAGGGAAACCCCGGCCTTTTCCCAAAAAAAGCACACCCAAAATATAAAAATTAAAGCTCATACAATACATTAATTTACCTACCTTTGGGGTGGTTACCAAAAACAAACAATGACAAATATAAAGATTAAAAAAATTATACGGTTGTAGGGGATAAACACATCAGAAGTAGAAAAACATGAAAAAAAAAATCAAAACCCCCGGACCTTTGAAAAGGGGGGGTAATACGCAACAGCATCTTTGAGGGAAAAAAAGGATAATTTTACATACAACGTTTTCTTTTTAAAACGATTGATATAGTTTAACCCTTTAAAAAAAAAGAAAAAAGAAAAAAAAAAAAAAAAAAAGAGCAATTTGGGAAATCCAAAGAGTAAACAAAGCATTACAAATTTTTAACATCGGAAAAAGGACAAAAAAAATCGAATTTGGTTTTTTTAAATCATGTGAAATCCCACCCCTCCCCCCCCCCACACCCCACACAGCCCACAAAAGCCCCCAACCACCCCACCCCCCTTTCCCCAAACGGCTGGCTTGGTTTCCCCCGGGGGGTTTTTTTTTTGAACCCCTTTTCCCCCCCCCCCCCCCCCCCAAATTTTCCCCCCCAAAAACCCCCCGGGGGGGGCCCCGGGGCCGAGAGGTGAGGGGGGAAACCCCCAAAAATTGGGGGGGGGGGGGGGGGGGGGGGTGGGGGACCGGTTTGGGGGTTTTTTTTTTTCCTTTTTTTTTAATTTTAAAAAACCCCCCCCCCCCCCCAAAAAAAAAAATTTTAAAACCAAAAAGGAAAAAAGGGGAAAGGAAAATTTTGGGGAAAAAAAAAAGGGCCCCCGGGGGGGGGGGGGTGTTTTTTTTCCCCTTTTGAATTTTGGGGGGGGGGGGGCCCCGGGGGTTTTGGGGTTTTGGGGGGGGGGGCCCCCCCCAAAGGGAAAAAAGGGGGAAAAAGGGGGGGAAAAAAAAAAAAAAAAGGGGGGGGGGGGGGGGGGGGGGGGGGGGGCCCCCCCAAAAAATTTGGGGGGAAAAAAGGGGGGGGGGGGGTTTTTTAAAAGGGGTTTAAAAAAAAGGGGGAAGGGGGGGGGGAAAAAAAAGGGGAAAAAAAGGGGGGGCCCCCCGGAGGAAGAAAAAAAAAAAAAAAAAAAAAAAAACATTTTCCCAAAAAAACCCCCCCCCAAAAAAATTTTTTTTTTAAAACCCCCCCCCCCCAAAACCCCCCCCCCCCGGGGGGGCCCGGGGAAAAAAAAAGGGAAAAAAAAGGGAAACCCCGGGGGCCCCCCCCAAAAAAAAAAAAAAGGGTTTTCCCCGGGGCCCCCCCCCCCCCCCCGGGGCCCCCCCCAAATAACCCCCCCCCCAAAATTTTAAAAAAAAAAAAATTTTTTAAAAAGGGGGGGGGGGGGGCCCCCCCCCCCCCCGAAATTTTTTTTTTTAAAAAAAAAGGGCCCCCCCCCAAAGGGGGGGGGGGGAAAAAAACTTTTTCCCCCCCAAAAAACCCCCCTTAAAAAAGGGAAATGGCCCTTTTTTTTTAACAAACCCCCCAAAAAAAATTGGGGGCCCCCCCAAAAAAAGGGGGGGGGGGGTTTTTTTTTGGGGGGGGGGGAAAAAAATTTTTTTTTTCCTTTTTGGGGTTTTTTTTTTCCCCTTTTTTTCCCCCCCCCCTTTTTTTTTTTTTGGGGTTTTTTGGGGGGGTTTTTTTTTCCCCCTTTTTTTTTCCCCCCCCATTTTTTAACCCCGGGGGGCCCCCCCCCTTTTTTAAAATGGGGGGGCCCCCCGGGAAAGGGGGGGGGGGGGGGGGGGGGGGGGGGGGGGGGGGGGGGGGGGGGGGGGGGGGGGGGGGGAAAAAAAGGGGGGGGGGGGTGGGGGGGGGGGAAAAGGGGGGGGGGGGGGGGAAAAAGGGGGGGGGGGGGGAGGGGGGGGGGGGGGGGGGGGGGGGGGAAGGGGGGGGGAAAAAAGGGGGGGGGAAGGGGGGGAAAAAAGGAAAGGGGGGGGAAAAAAAGGGGGGGGGTTTTTGGGGGTTTTTTTTTTTTTTTTCTCCCCTTTTTTTTTGGGGGGTGGGGGGGGGGGGGGAAAAAACCCCCCCAAAAAAAAGGGGGCCCCCCCCCCAAAAATTTAAACCCCAAAAAATTTTTTTTTGGGGGCCCCGGGGGGGGAAAAGGGGGGGGCCCAAAAAAACCCCCTTTTCCCCCCCCCCCGGGGGGGGGGGCCCGGGGTTTGGGGAAAAAAAAAAAAAAAAGGCCCGGGGGGAAATGGTTTTTTCCCCCCCCCCCCTTCCCCAAAATTTTAAAAAAAAACCCTTGGGGTTTTAAAAAAGGAAAAGGGAAAAGGTTAAAAAAAAAGGGGGGGGGCCCTTTTTTAAAAAAGGGCCGGGGGTTTGGTTGGGGGTTTGGGTTTTTTTTTTCCCCCCCCCCCCCCGGGGGGGGGTTTTTTTGGGGGGGGGGTTTTTTTTGGGGTTTTAAAAAAAGGGAAAAAAAAAGGGGGGGGGGGAAAAAAGGGGGGGAAAAAAAAATTTTTTTTAAAAAACAACCCCCCCCAGGGGCCCCCCCCCAAAAAAAAAGGGGAAACAGCAACATCGAAACGCAAAAACAGTGTCTGACAGTGAAGACTAACATTTTTGCTTTGTTTCAGATTCTCCCTCCCCCCTCCCCCTCAAAAAGGTCCGCTTTGCCCCCCAGGGCCACCCCCAAAATGAAAGGTCGAAAAAAGGATGCAAAGAATGACACAAGTAGCGGACCGAAAAAAAAAACAAAAAAAAAAAAAAAAAAACTGGTTGCATTTTGTCTATGAAATGACCCATCTCCCCAATAACACCATCCCCACAGCGAAAGAAGCCCACAAGGAAAGCCCGGGGGAAAGTTCAGAGGGGAGCCCAAAAAGCAGTAGCAGCAGTGGGGGAAGCAGCAGTGGGGGAAGCAGCAGCAGCGCGCGCGCCCGCGCGCGCGCCGCGCGCGCGCTCGCGGGGATTGAGGGGCGGGGGGCAACAGGGGTGGCGCCCCGCGCGCGCGCGCCCCGCGCGGGGCAAGCGCACACGGGCGATCCCGCCAATCCAACATGAACCCACCCTCATCCCAAATCCCTCGCCTAAAGCGACATGATATTTATTGTTCATAGAAGCAGAAACAGCGGGGACGCTGACCCTAGACTTTTGACAATGCTTATACACATTTTTGCCGACTAGAAAAACTTTTCCCTTCCTTTCCCCTTCCGGTTATATTATTGAATCCTGTCGTCGCCTAAGGAAAACGGGACCGCTCTTTCTGTTCGTCGTGCTACATCGGCTTAGATATACCCCAACTATAGATGATATGAAGATAGCGAGAGCATGCAGTCGGGTACATTCAGGCTTAGTATACACCCCACTATAGAAATATGGAAGAATGGGCGTGACCCTCCAGGAAAGGGGGGGGGGGGGGGGGGGGGGTGGGGGGGGGGGGGGGGGGAGGGTTTAGGAATTTGGTTTTCCATTTTCCGTGTTTTTTTTCCCTTTTTTTTTTCTTCTCTCTCCCTTTTTTGTTGTTGTTTTGTTGTGTTTGTTGCTGTTGTTGTTGTCTTTCGACGTTGTTTGGCCCTTCGTCTTCCACGCCATTTCAGTGGCATAGACCCCATGCCGCTGATTTAGCCACCCATTTACAGTCACACTCGGGTTTTGTCTCGCCGCAGCCCCTGCGCATTGCCAAAATTTGGGGGGCACCCCATCAAAACTGACACTGCACCGTTGCGGGAAGTCCTATCCATGGTGTTCGGTGGTGCCTGTTCTGATTCACTTAAAAACCAGCGTGAGTGAAGGTGCCACGACGTCCTTCCAACGGACAGTTCCCACGAACTCGACGATACGGAGAACCAGAACAACTCACTAAGGGCGTAGACGTGGAGAGAAGATCGGCCTGAGTGACCCAATAACGGCACGAAGGGGCCTTCTTCTTAATTAATTTCTGATCGAATGAGAATGAGGATCATTAAGATGATGTGATACGATATGGTGTGACGGGGTTTCATTCGGGTCTAAGACTGTTTGAACATACTGTACTTACGCTTAACTTTCATCACGTATCCCGGCGTCGACCAGGCCCGAGAGAGAAACAGACACCTGCGATGTTGGACAGGAAATCAACACAACATTCTCAGAAACGCATCTGTTCAAGGGAAGAAATTCGACGCGTGTGGTTCCTGTCTTCAATATTATTGAGCCCATGCAAACTCTGCTTTTGGTAGGACCCGATCAGGGCAGAAAAACCCCACGAAATTAAATGGGTTGATGGGAACAGAAAACACATGACTTCAAAGTCTGGAACCCGCCAACGCTAGCCAATGCACAACGGTGGCTGATGATCAACACGTTGAAGTGGCGGGAAAAATACCCGGCAAGTTTATGTAGGGCGCCAGTGATCCTGCGAACTGTGTCCACAAACTCTTTGCTCTTCCGCTGAGCCCTTGAGGCAGCCTCTCTCTCTGTGCAGATCCGACATGCGGTATTAAAGCCATCAGAAGAAGAAGGGAGAAACTAGGTTAGGGTGGGAGTAGGTGGTGGATGGGATGGCCAGAGAGAGACCAAAGTGCCTGTGGTTGCTCGTAGAAAACAGGGTTTTCATTCTCTCTCTCTCTCTCTTCTCTCTCTCTCTCTGTGTGTGTGTGTGTGTGTGTGTGTGTGTGTGTGTGTGTGTGTGTGTGTGTGTGAAGAGAGAAGAGAGAGAGAGAGAGAGAGAGAGAGAGAGAGAGAGAGGAGAGAGAGAGAGAGAGAGAGAGAGAGAGAACATCCTATGGTGTTTTCTCAGCAGCATTCTCTCCCCCCAGCATCCAGTCTTGCACGTGTCTTTCCGACAGGCGAATTGAGCTCTTTATAACTACCAATTACGTGGAAGTTTACAGAATTCGGCGAATGGCTTAGCCCGACATAGACAAACAAAGTAAAAAGAGATAGATTGATAGATTAAGAAAAGAAAACTCGCCTATTTCTTTACAGAAAAAGGGTCCGACGGGAAAAAATGAAACCTTTTATTGTACATCTGGTTCATAATAGGTACCTCCTAAACTTTCAGTCATACAGTCATACAAACAAACATCAAAAACCTTCAACTTTCTGTAATGGACAGAACAGTTCGAGGGTTCCTGACTAGAAACTTGAAACAGCAATATGGCGCCGGGACAGACTCCGGAAACGGTACGCTTTCCAGAGAGAAGCGATTACTTCCCCTTTCCGGTGTGTTCCTCCGCCGAGCTCTACATTGAATATGGTCACCTCGTACGCCCCCGCGAGTCGAAAGTCATCCGACTGAGAACGAACGTTGAAGTGAAAAATTGCCATCCAATCGCTTGCTTGGCTCTTTCCCCCCTTTTTCCCTCCTCTCCCCCTCCACTCCCTTCCTCAGCGCTATAAACACACACCACACACACCCCACACACACACACACACACCACAGCGCACGCACACACGCACGCACGCACGCACGCACGCACGCACGCACGCACGCAGCACACACACACACACACACACACCACACACACAACACACACCACACACACACACACACACACTCAGGACATAGCCAGCAGATCTCCTGATCAAGACCGGACCGAGGAAGGAAACAGCTGAAACAAGGAAGCAACGTGTTGATGGCATCGAATTTTAGCTGACCGCTGTAGACAACGTACGGCCACGCTGCCGGTCAATCCAGCCGATCGGTGATGGATTCAGACTTAGGAGAGGGCTCTGGCATTATTGTGCCCTTCAGCACCGTTAAGACTGCGCTTAAAGGGGACATGAAAACTGTCTGATCTGTTTGTGGACAGCTGTTGCATTGCCTCCAGTTCTGTATTGATCCCTGTCCCTCCCCCCTCCCCCCATCCCCTCTCTTTCTTTTTCGCTCTCCCCTCTCTCTCTCTCTCTCTCTCTCTCTTTTCTCTCTCTCTCTCTCTCTCTCTCTCTCTCTCTCTCTCTCTCTCTGTGGCTTTGTTTCTATGTCTGTCTGAGTCTCTGACTGTGTCTTTCCTCCCATTCTCTCTCTCTCTTCTCTCTCTCTCTCTCCTCTCTCTCTCTCTCTCTCTCTCTCTCTCTCTCTCTCTCTCTCTCTCTCTCTCTCTTTCGCATCTTGTGCCCCTCCATCTCCTCTCTCTTTCTCTGTTTCAGCCTTTCAGAACTGTTCTTGATATTGGCAATGGTTTGTTGGAAACAGGTCTGAATGTCGTGCAACTACAGTGTGGGGTTGGATTTGTGAACAAGCTTGCCGTACAAATTAAACGAATGTAAAACCACTTTGGCTTGCTTACCTGTTAAAACCCAATGCTGTGGAGAGAAAAATGTGACATCACTTTTGGCATTCTTCTAATGTTAACAGGATTGATGAAATGTTGACTAAAACTAGGCGTGTGACCATTGTTTGATGTGTCACTTAAAGCACTTCAGTCACAGAGGGTTGTGACACACACACACACACACACACACACACACACAACACACACACACACACACACACACACACACACACACACACACACACACACACACACACGCGCGCGCGCGCGCGCGCGTCACGTGTAAACGATTTTTGAAAATTCATTTTAGTTATGGAAGATAAAAGTTCAATAACACGTGACCAATCTCTCGGTAAACAAGCGTGGAAAAAGGAGAGAGAGACAAAAAAAAACAACCCCTCTCATGCACATCGTATAGATACTTTGGGGACATGAAAAAAGACCATGTCTGTTAACAATTAGAACATATTAATACCCCCCCCCCCCCAAATAAAAACTGAAATTCTAGATGCTGTTAATTTACACAAATATATAAATGAACACGCAAAACAAGGCTTGTTCGAAAATCTTCAACAATAGCCAAATTTCCAAACTCACAAAATTTACAACCGTCAGGTAGGACTGACGGTGCTGCTGTCTCACACAATTCTAGACCAACTCTTTCAGGTAAATCTTGTCCATCAAACTGAATCAAAGCAAACGTTGCCTATTGTTACGTGCTCACACTATTTTTTTTTGGCACTTTGTTTCATTAAATTCCATTTCCAAAAGAATGTTCAAGCTCCAGGTATCTGAAACAACTAACAGATTCAAGCATTTTTTGTTCCCATATGTGAAATTTTTGTTTTCTGCCATGAAATATCATTACTTCAGGGCTGCTGTAGTTAACTTCGAAATCGTTGTAGTAAACATTCAAATCCAGGTTTTATATTTATTTGAAAGAAAAATGGCAATAGCTGCGGATATAAAAATCATTAGGTTGACTTACTTGCTTAGAATTAAATCTAAGTAGCCCATGAACATATTTCATCGACTAAATACTGCTCAAAATCATTTATTAATGAAAAAAGAACTGCAGACAATTTCTATCAGTACTACACTACTCGAAAACGATCAATAAAATCATCATCTACAACCAGTGACAAACACACAATTTTATGTCGTTGTACAAATCTTTGTGTCGATTGAATATGTTCCCATGTGCCCCTTCTCTCCCGTGATTGTACTATAATGCTTGCTATCAAGGTGACTCGAGCCCTTCTGTCCCGTGATTGTACTATAATGCTTGCTATCAAGGTGACTCGAGCCCTTCTGTCCCGTGATTGTACTATAATGCTTGCTATCAAGGTGACTCGAGCCCTTCTGTCCCGTGATTGTACTATAATGCTTGCTATCAAGGTGACTCGAGCCCTTCTGTCCCGTGATTGTACTATAATGCTTGCTATCAAGGTGACTCGAGCCCTTCTGTCCCGTGATTGTACTATAATGCTTGCTATCAAGGTGACTCGAGCCCTTCTGTCCCGTGATTGTACTATAATGCTTGCTATCAAGGTGACTTGAGCCCTTCTGTCCCGTGATTGTACTATAATGCTTGCTATCAAGGTGACTCGAGCCCTTCTGTCCCGTGATTGTACTATAATGCTTGCTATCAAGGTGACTCGAGCCCTTCTGTCCCGTGATTGTACTATAATGCTTGCTATCAAGGTGACTCGAGCCCTTCTGTCCCGTGATTGTACTATAATGCTTGGTATCAAGGTGACTCGAGCCCTTCTGTCGTCAATCATGCACAATATATGGAAAAGAATTATTGAATGAGCACACTAAAGACTTCAAAACAAATGTATGGCCAACTGTCCCATACGAGTGTCGGAAACTGCCAGGGTCACCTTCAGATTTCAGTTTACATTTGGAAGGTGGTGAGATGTCACACCTTTCATTATCAGAATCAGTCTTGCTGCCTTTATCCTTTGTATACAGGTAGAATAAGGCCAGGTAACCTCTCAGCTGAGGCTAATCCCAAATCCAAGACTTTCGTGAAATAGTTTACAGTTCATATTCATTAGTGCAGATAGATTAAAGTTGATGCATTTATTGAGTGCCTGATTATTACAATCAGCTTTTAATGGTATGCCCATTTTCAGTTCACTTGCAGAATCGTTTAGAATGCACGCATCAAGTTTTTTTGGGGGGAGGTTGATACTGATCAAATGCAGTAGTTCCAAGGCAATCGTCATTTTGGACATTCATGCCCTATAAACTCCACATTTATAGGAATTGAACAATATTGCTATTGTCTAGCTTTCATTTTTCTCCAGTATTCTCTCGTTTTTTTGTGCTTCAAACTGACACCAAAATCGTGCCATTTTTTTTCTGTTTACTTAATTATGCTTGAGAAGGGGCCCGTAGTCAAGTGGTCAGAACTTCGCATGTGGAGCCGACGGTCGTGAGTTCGAACCACTCGTGAGGTCGGATTATTTCGGTTTGAAAACCCTCTCTGTCCACCCAGCAGTACATGGGTACCTGGTTGAGTTCAGGGAAGGTTAAAGGCGGCAGAAGAAGTCGGACAGGCTCCACATTCCTTTAAGACATACTCTAGACACATGAATCTCTGACAGTTCACTACCGCTACGGGTTATGGGAACTATTTTAATATTGCTTGAAGTAAGACTTTCACACACACACGCGCACACACACACACACACACACACACACACACACACACACACACACACACACACACACACACACGCACACACACACGCGCGCGCACACACACACACACACCGCGCGCGCGCACACACATATGTACACGCATACGCACACGCATAGAAACACACCGTGCACACGCGCACATGCACACGCGCACTGCGGACACTGGCACACACACACATGGGCCCGTGCCCACACGCTCATGCACACACATATACACACACACTTGCACACTCATCACGGTCGTATACAACGATAATAATGGCACAGCCAAAGTTAGGTCTGACCAGCGCGTTGGGCTAATGCGCAGGTCAGACATCTACTAAATCGTAGCCACGAGACCCTCTTCCCAAAGTCTCTCATCTCAGTCATTAATTTATTTATCCATCAGCTTCAAATCAAACGTATCGTGGTCTCAAAACTTAGCGGATGCGGTGCAGTTCGCAAGCAGTGACGCCTCTTTTTTGAAATTGAAACTGAAACTGAAAATTGTCGGTTCTCTACTAAACAGAGCCTCCACCCTCCCTCCCCCCCCCCCCCCCCCTCCCACACACACATACTGACAACAGTGAAAAGGAAAGAACACAAGTAGCGAACTGATCTTATTGAATGTGACCAGCAAAGAACAGATAACACTTACAGACTGCGCTCATGCCGGTAAATCTTTGTAATCGTTGACGAAATCAGCCTTGGGAGACGGACCCTTAATTAGTTTGCCCTTTGCACATGCTGGTAAATCTTTGCAATCGTTGACGGCATCAGCCAGACCAGACAGTCGTATAATTATTTTGCCCTCCAGCGCAGTTACCACCGTATTAACAGGAAATGGAAACCCTCGGGTTAGGTTGGGGACAGCTGCGTTGTCTCTAGTCTCCAGTTTTATGTACGGATCTTCCACTCCCCCCTCCCCTCTCTCTCTTTGATATTGATCTTCGACGTTCTCTCCCTCCCTCCCTTCTTCCCTCCCTCCCTGCCTTCCTTCCTCCCTCCCCCCCCCCCCCGCCTCTGTGTGTGTGTGTGTGTGTGTGTGTGTGTGTGTGTGTGTGTGTGAGAGAGAGAGAGAGAGAGAGAGAGAGAGAGAGAGAGAGACTTTGCCACTTAATACAACACACTTACATATTTATCTATCTATCTATCTATCTATCTATCTATCTAGACAGACAGACAGACAGACAGACAGACAGACAGACAGACAGATGGTTGGACAGGTATACACACATACATCGAAAAAATGAGCAACACACACACACACACACACACACACACACACACCACACACACACACACACACACACACACACACACACGTCTATCTATCTATCTATCTATCTATCTATCTATCTATCTATACCTATGTATACATGTGATTATATATATATATATATATATATATATATATATATATATATATATATATTATATATATATATTATATATATTAGTTAAAAGATAAGGTCTAAAACTATCTACAGCGCTGTTTCATGCATTGCATGAAACAGCGCTGTAGATAGTTTTAGACCTTATCTTTTAACAAATGTTGCTCCCAGTCCGGTTGAGCATTTTTTTAAAAATCTCTGCTGGTATTTACTACCATTGTCTATATATATATATTATATATATATTTGAGAGAGAGAGAGAGAGAGAGAGAGAGAGAGAGAGAGAGAGAGAGAGAATACAAAAGAGCCGACAGTCTTGCAGGCATAATGTCGTGAACAGCATGACCACACGCTCTGCCCATCATT
>CM031603.1:58509408-58514408 GCA_018398815.1 Conus ventricosus
AAGGGGATGAGGGGGGACATCACGGGCAAAGAAGTCATCATGGACTAATGGCACATTATGAGCAGGGGGATGAGGGGGACATCACGGGCAAAGAAGTCATCATGGACTAATGGCACATTATGAGCAGGGGGATGAGGGGGGACATCACGGGCAAAGAAGTCATCATGGACTAATGGCACATTATGAGCAGGGGGTTGAGGAGGGACATCACGGGCAAAGAAATCATCATGGACTAATGGCACATTATGAGCAGGGGGATGAGGGGGGACATCACGGGCAAAGAAATCATCATGGACTAATGGCACATTATGAGCAGGGGGTTGAGGAGGGACATCACGGGCAAAGAAATCATCATGGACTAATGGCAAATTATGAGCAGGGGGATGAGGGGGGACATCACGGGCAAATATGTCATCATGGACTAATGGCACATTATGAGCAGGGGGATGAGGGGGGACATCACGGGCAAAGAGTCATCATGGACTAATGGCACATTATGAGCAGGGGGTTGAGGAGGGACATCACGGGCAAAGAAGTCATCATGGACTAATGGCACATTATGAGCAGGGGGATGAGAGGGAACATCACGGGCAAAGAAGTCATCATGGACTAATGGCACATTATGAGCAAGGGGATGAGGGGGGACATCACGGGCAAAGAAGTCATCATGGACTAATGGCACATTATGAGCAGGGGGTTGAGGGGGGACATCACGGGCAAAGAAGTCACCATGGACTAATGGCACATTATGAGCAGGGGGATGAGGGGGGACATCACGGGCAAAGAAATCATCATGGACTAATGGCACATTATGAGCAAGGGATGAGGGGGGACATCACGGGCAAAGAAATCATCATGGACTAATGGCACATTATGAGCAAGGGGATGAGGGGGGACATCACGGGCAAAGAAATCATCATGGACTAATGGCACATTATGAGCAAAGGGATGAGGGGGGACATCACGGGCAAAGAAATCATCATGGACTAATGGCACATTATGAGCAAGGAGATGAGGGGGGACATCACGGGCAAAGAAATCATCATGGACTAATGGCACATAATGAGTGGGGGGTGGGGGTGGGGCATCATGGGCAAAGAGGTAATCATGGACTAATGGCACATAATGAGCAGGGAAGGGGGGGGGGGGGGGGTTAAGTTGGGACATCACGGGCAAAGAAGTCATCATGGACTAATGGCACATAATGAGCGGGGGGTGAGTGGGGGGGGGGGGGGGGGCATCATGGGCAAAGAAGTCATCATGGACTAATGGCACATCATGAACTAGGGAGTCACCATGGGCAAAGAAATCATCATGGCACATCATGAGCTGGGGGGGGGGGGGGGGGGAGGCTGAGGGGGAGGGGTATCATGGGCAAAGAAGTCATCATGGACTGGGGGCAACGTGGGCCAGAGAGACATCATGGGTTGGAGGGGGGGGGGGGGGGGTCGTCACATGCCATGCTGTCCGGGGAGGGGGAGGGGCAGTTTGGCACAGGGAGACAGTTTTGGGTACATCACCAGGCCATCGCCGTAATCACTGTTAACTTAAGAGGAGGGTCCCCCGGTCCTCACGCACCCAAGGGAAAACAGACTAGTCAAAGAGTTGCGGACGAAAGGAGACTTTACTCCTTTATTCACCCAAACACACGAACATTGAACAATAATAGCCGGAAGGCACCTACAATTACTTCCCCTTGATTCTCCCTCCTAACCATCCTAACCCATCATAGTCCAGCTCTCCAAGGATCAGGGGAAACAGGAAAGAGAAATAAGCGACCATTCAAGGGAAAGCAGGAGAAAGAAAAACAAAAACAACCCTCTTCCCCCACACTTGCTGACAGAAATCGACATTCAATCAAGACAAGGAACACACCTCACTGACCACTTCATTCGAAGGCAATCACATGCCATAGCCCTGCAGGTTAAATCCTACGGCACGAAACCTCTCTCCCACAATAACGAGGTAAAGAGATTAAAGAAAACGAAGAAGAACAACAGTAATACAATCAATTCCAAGACGGGTTGACAGATTACAGGGTGTTACGTGAGTGAATGGGGCAGAACAGGTAATCTTGCTAAACTGACGCAAGCAAAAGACAGTTGGTTCAAATCCGCCTGTCGCTTACCAAAGAACTAAGGTACCACACACACACACACACACACACACACACCCCACACACGCACGCACGCACGCACGCACGCACGCACACACACACACCACACACACACATTCATATGCACCACTTTCTTTTGCAAATACGTATTAGCGTAAAATTATTACTCTTCAGTTTTTCGTCTTTTTTCATATGTGAGCATGTGCTCGCACGCACATGCATTTGTGTTATTACATTTGTTGCTAGCATACTCCTGTCTCTGTCTCTAGATTATATAATGATGAACTCGCTGTCAAATATTCATTCATGATATTTTATTCATGTTTACTTCGCCTGTGTAATGGGGCTGAACACCATATACAGTCTTAATCCTATCCTTATGTATTTTCAAAGAACACTTCATCATACAAGTATTATCATCTTTTACAATTGTTGGAAGAGATGCGGTGTAAGCCTGACTGAATGTAGAGAGAGAATGCAAGTGCCTGGGAGACAGAGGTATGTTGTTCTATGTACCCGTATAAGGCTTTACGTGAAGTCAAACACATACAAACCCAAACCAACAAAAGCAATGTAATGTGACCCCACGACACTGTTTTCTCAATGCAGAGCCCGAAGTACATCGCACATCTCAGTTCAAAAGACAAAAGCGGAAAAGTATCTAAAGTGGGAGCAAGGAATGGATTAACCGCGCAGGCTTGGCGTTCTCTTTTTTTTCTTTCCCACGCTGTTTGCGTTGGCAATGTTTCCATTGTGACGTCATGGATCAGCCGAGGTGTAAATTTGCTGCTTCAGTCATTCATCCACTCTGTCCCCTTTGACATTTGGCACATATAGCCAGGAGAACAAAGTTTTCCTGGGGGGGGGGGGGGGGGGGGGGAGGGGGAGATGGTGGTGCTGGTGGTGATCCTGAAGAAATAAACAGAACTCGGCGAACTGCGTAGCACAATACAGTTGTAGGCCTAAGGCCCAACAGACGATGTTCGGAAATACTGCAAGGGAGGTAATCCGTGTTAGAGCTCGCATTCAGCGAAAGTGACCCCACCATTTTCATGGGACAGATGCGGCTGGTGGACGCCTCCAAAGTAATTTTGCTCCGACAGTCAGCTTAACAGTTCAGTCAGAGAGAGAGAGAGAGAGAGAGAGAGAGAGAGAGAGAGAGAGAGAGAGAGAAATGCCCAAATCACAGATATGAAACGGTGCGTCTGTGATGCGATGGTCAATATCATCGATCGTCATCCTTGCGTACACTTCAAATCAGATATTTGACTCTCGATTTATTTGCTTGACCGATAAACTGAGAAAAAGTAGCTCTATTTGCAATAGTCCGTCAGTTAGTCAGTCATTCCCCTGACCGCTAGGGTCGCTGGGGGGACGTGATGAGGCAGCCGCCGTTTCTCTCCAGGCTCTTCTGTTGGTAGCTGTCGTGAGGAGATCTGGCATCTGGTAAGACAGGCATAATCTTTTCCTATTTTTTTTCTACTCGGAAGAGGTCTACTATATGCATAGATAAATAGCAGAGACAGATGAGCAGCAAACTGAAACAACCTAATTTGTGAAGCAGCATCTTTTATTACAAAATTCGATCACTCTTCAATACAAACAAGATTAATGTTGTTTGTAAGGACAAGAAATAAATATCCTTTCTGTTTCAGTGCATCATTATCATCGTCATTCTGTGACTGGTGCAGAGAATCTTGGAATTCTCACCTGTAGAAATCTTGCTCGTTTTTCCTGAACAAAAGGGAGTGCTCAAAATACAGCAGATACCCACCATTCTCCTTTTCCCATTTCTCCTAGCAAAGACAGCGAGACAGGACAGGCAATGCTTAATATCTGTCTGTCTGTCTGTCTGTCTGTCTGTCTGTCTATCGTGACTTAACTCGACAAGGACAGAGTGGAAAAATAGCTAATCCCTAAAATCTTAATATTTGCTTTTATAGAGGTTTTTTTCTTCTTTTTTTCTCGGAGTTCTGAATTCTCTGTCTGGCTGTCCGTCCGTCTGCCTGTCTTTGTCTGTCTGTGTGTCTGTGTCTGCCTCTCTCTCTCTCTCTCTCTCTCTCTCTCTCTCTCTCTGTCTGTCTCTGTCTCTCTATCTCTGTGCTTATCCCTCCTCCCCCTCATCCCTCGTCTCTCTGCGTCTCCTCCCTTCTCTCTGTTTCCCTCCCTCTCTCCTTTTTGTTGTTGAATTTTTGTCTGTCTGTCTGTCTGTCTGTCTGTCTCCCTTCGTCTCTCCGTCTCTGTACTTGCCGCCCTCTGTCTGTCTATCTGTCTGTCTGTCTATCTGTTTGTCTGTCTGTCTGTCTCAGTCTGTCTGTCTCCGTCTGCCTGTCTGTCTCTCTGTTTGTCTGTCTGTCTGTCTGTCTGTCTGTCTGTCTGTCTGTCTCTCTCTCTCTCTCTCTCTCTCTCTCTCTCTCTCTTCTTTTCTCTCTGTCGCCAACCCCCTTCCTCCCACTCTCCCTCTGTATCCGCCTACACCTCCATTCAGACGTGAAGGGGCCATCCATCAGAAAGGTTTTTTTTTTGAGGGAGGCAGGTTCTTCCTTCACACAACTCGCTAAGCCACTCTGTCTTCGACCCACGGAAGGCTCACCCTGAGGGGGACCCCAGACGCTTTGCTGTCCTTCCCCAAAACATGACCTCTGATGGCGCAGCGGATTTCTATCTGCCCCATCAGTTGGAACTCTCTACCCCATCCCTCTTTGCGGTCCACATCCTCTCTCTCTGTGTCTCTCTCCTCTCTCTCTGTCTCTCTCTGTCGCTCTCTGTCTCTCTCCTCTCTCTCTCTCTGTCTCTCTCTCTCTCTCAATCCACTCCTCTCTCTCTCTCTCTCTCTCTCTCTCTCTCTCTCTCTCGTCTGTATGTCTGTTTATCTGTTTGTCTG
>CM031603.1:58529408-58564408 GCA_018398815.1 Conus ventricosus
GAATCAGCTCAGCTTAAACAATAACCAACACCTCTAAAACTCATTCATGTGGTATACCCAATCAATCAAATAACAATAAAAAAAACACACACACATACACCTGTTATGGTCGTTCAGGTGGTCTACCTAAACAAGTGGCCCAAATAACAAACACGAATAATGCTCGTTCAAGCGATCTACACAACCAGTCAACTTCAACTACTAAAACTGACTTATACCCGTTCAGGAGGTGTCCCCAATCAGCGACGCCGTGTCCCCTGACGTCACGATCGTCTTGGTGATCCAGCGGCGGATCCTGTATTTACGTGCTGAACATCCTGTTCCCTTGTTCTGGTTGAACACCCTGAGCGTGCTGACCTTCTGCCTGCCGGTGGACGCCGGGGAAAAGATGACCTCGCATCATGTCCTGCTGCCCTACTCCGTCTTCATGTGCTGGTGGCCGAGAGTCTGCGCCCACCTCCGATGCCGTGCCGCTCATTGGTCGGTCTGCCTGCCGCTTTGGTGTCTTCCTTGTCTGTCTTTTGTGGTCGTCTGTTTTGTCTGTCTTGCTTGGTTTGTCTTCCCTGTCTGTCTGTGTCTCTGCCTCTGTCTCTGTCTGTCTCGGGTCCATCTGTTTCTGTCGGTTCCCTGCCGCTTTGGTTTTTCTTCCCTTGTTGTTGGTGTGCCTTTCTGTGTGTCCGTCTTGTTTTGTTTGCCTTCCCGTCTGTCTGTGTCTCTGCCTCTGTCTCTATCTGTCTTGTCCATCTGTTTCTGTCTGTCTGTCTGCCCGCTTGTCTGTCGATCTGTGGGAGATGTTTTCATTACAGGTCGGCTACGCCGACACTGGGGCTGTTTCAAATGCTTCTTGAAATTAAAAAGTGAACTAAGGGCAAGTTATCCTTTCAGCTACTCTATTCTTGCGCCAGTGTTTTTATAGGTTCGTCTCGCACAGTCGATTTAGTGAACCTTGACCGACATGCCTGTTCCCTTGGGTTTGATTTTTCACTCTTATACGTGGCCATCACGATGGGCGATGATGGGTCATATATCAATTAAAAGAAAACATCCAGTCATTTTGGGCAGATGTTCCGACAAAGCTGGATCAAATTACGTGAAGAAATCAAAATATTACGGACCCGTTACTTGACTTTGACTTAGTCCTCTGAATTTCCCCGGGGAACATAGGGCCGCAACCACACTCTTCCCGCGGACACGGTTTTGGGGTCTTCAGCTTGGCCACGTCATTCCGGCGGCCTTCACGTCCGCGTCGGTACTCCTTCGCCATGCCTGTCTTGGTTTCCCCCTTTTCTTTGCCCTAAGGGTTCCATTCAAGGGTTGTTTGTGATGTTGGATGGAGGGCTTTCTGAGGGTGTGTCCAATCCATCCCCATTCCGTTTTCTGATTTTTATTTCTATTGGAACTTGCTTGGTCTTGTTCCACGTTTGTGTTGGCAATAACATCTGGCCATCTGTGTTCAAATGTTTCGCAGACATCTGTTGATAAATGTTTGGAGTTTGTGGGTGTTTGTCTTTGTTGTTCGCCACGTTTCAGAACCTTTCAGAAGGACAGATTTCCATTTGAGTTGAAGATTCTGATCTTGTTGTGGAGTGAGAGGGCGGGAGGAATTCCAGATAGGCCTTTAGCGTAGTAAGGTGTGCCTGGCTTTATTGATGCGGCTCTTGATATCCTCATCTGTATCCCCAATCTTTGCTGACCACACGCCGGGAAGACAACTTGTCAACTTCAATGATGTCTTCCTGTTGTAGTCGTAGTGGGTCTCGTTGCGGGTTGTTGACCTCTCATGGCTTCTTTTTTTCTTTTATGTTGTTTTGGAGGCCCTTTGTCTTTCCGCTTCTTCTGTCCCCGGCACAGCTTCTCTTGTGCGTCTTGTTTGTTTGTGGGAGAAGAAGGCTGATGCCGTCGGCGAAGTCCAGGTCTTCCAGTTGCTTGGTGAAAGTCCACTGGTTTTCCTGTCCTCATCCCGTCTGTAGACTGCCGAATTATCCAGTCAACGACCATAAAGGAAAATTGTTGCGGACAGTAGGACACCCCTGACGGACCCCGGTTTGTACTTTGAAGGGCTTCGTTTAGCTTCCCGTCGTGGACGACCTGGCATGTGACATCCTCGTAGAGTTCCGGATGATGGCAACAAATTTTGGGGGGGAAGCCATAGGGTGCTTGAGTTTCCAGATGGTATCTCTGTCGATGCTGTCAACGCCTTATGGAAATCCCAAATACTGGCGTACAAGGGGTCCGCCACCCGGGAGACTGCTCAATGATAATTCTCATGGTGGCAAATTTGGTCTGGGGCATGGATTGTCTTGGCGAAATCCAGCTTGGTCTTGGCGGAGGGTTCCTTGTCTAGGGGCGGTTCTTTAGTCTCTCTAGCTTGATTTTTGGCCAGCACCTTCCACGGGATGGACGGGATAATCTCTCAGTTTTTAAGATGACAAGTCCCCTTTTTCGACGCTTCACAGGTGCCTCTTTGCCAGTTCTGGCTCGTTCTGCTCCGACTTGCTTAGGGTGGATGGCATCCTGTTGACGTCGGATGTCTGCTTTCAGTGCTTAGGTGGATTCGTTGGACCGTGCTTACTGATTCAGTGACTGATGGTTTGGTACTTCCGTTTGGTTGGTGGGCTGGTTGATGTCCGAAGCTGGATTGGTGGTGGATGTTGGGGGGGACGGTGGTGCAGGTCTATTCGTGTCTCTTTAAAGTGCTCTGCCCACCTTGCTCTCTGCTCAGCTTCTCCTCGATGATGTTTCCCTCCTTGTCTTTGACAGGGCGATTGGGGTTGCTGGTCTTTCCAGAAAGTTTTGGGTAATCTCATACAGCCTTTTCATGTTTCTCTGTCCTGCCGCTGTTTCTGCCTCTTCTGTGAGCTCATGGATGAATTGTTTCTTGTCTTGTCTAGCCTTTTCTTGACTTCTGTGCTGTAACTCTTGCTTGTGGTCTTGGTCTTGGGTCTGGTTGCTCTGGTCTTTTAGGGGGCTTCCGCTCTGTGTGAGGGTCCATGTTTCCAGCTGGCAGCCATTCTTTGTGTTTTCTTCGCTTCTTTCCAAGCACTTGTTTACTTGTCGTCTACCAGACCCCCCTCAGGTCACACCAGTGGTCTTCGATTTTTTTCTTCAGCAAGTTGGTCAGTAGGGCTGAATCTGTTTCTCAGTTCCAGTTTGAACTCCTCTGTTGTTGCTCTCTCCTTCAGACTGTGTACATTGTACTTATGTGATAGTCGGCCTGCTTGGTCTTTGTAGGCTTTCAATTTGGTCTTTAGCACAGCTATCACAAGGTTGTGGTCTGATGCTGCGTCTGCTCCTCGTTTCACTCTCACGTCATGTAAACTTCTGCGCCATTTTCTGCCGATGGGTAATATTGTTGATTTTGGGTTTTGGGTCTTCCCATCAGGTGAATTCCAAGTCATCTTGTGAATGTTTTTGTGTGGGAAAACAGTGCCTCCGATGGGCCATGTCGTTGAAAGCACAGATTCCACAAAAGTTCTCCATTTCATTTTGTATTTTTGTTCCGTGTGTGCCCATAATCGCTCTCTTCCCTTTTTGTCCCTTCCCACTTTGGCATTGGATCTCCCCCGGAGGATCTTAAGGTCTCTCTTCGGCACTCTATCCCTGACTGTTTGGAGTTGATTGTAGAACTCCTCCTTTTCCTCTGGGTCTGCTACGTGTGTGGGGGGCGTAGCACTGTAAGGTGGTGGTTTTCCTGCCCTTTGAATTGAAACTTGCAGTTTAGGATCCTTGGTGACACTGGTTCCAGGACAGCAGTGCTCGCGTCGCCTCGGGTGTCATCAGCAGCGCTATCCGTGCGTGTGTGGCTGGTCTTCTTCTCGGGCCAGAGTAGATGATGGTGTCTCCACTTGTCAGCCTTGTTCTTCTTGTTCCTGTCCATTTAGTCTCGCACAGGCCAAAGGGTCTTTAGGTTGTACCCGTGCATCTTACTACTGAATTGTGGGTGGGCTTTCCAGTCTCGTATAGGGTTCTGAGGTTCCAGGTCCCTATCCTGGTCTGGCTTTGGTCGTTAGAAGAGTTTGTCGGCCCCACTGGCTTCCTGAAGGCTTTCACCAGCTCGCGTCATGGGTCTGTAGAGAGAACTCTTCCCCAACCATGCTTTTCTCAGAAAATGTCATTGCGGTTTCTGTAAAAAAGTTTGTTTTCTAGGACCGGGTTGTTAGTCCAATTCAAACCCCCAACCTGGAGGGGCCGTTTTAGTGCTCTTTGTTAGTCTCTCCCTTTGACCTGTTTTGGCTTGCGTGGCCTACAGGAGACGAATTCTCCCCCTAGCATAGCTCTCGGGGTCAAAGAGACAGTAAGCTCCCAACCAACGGCAAAGGGTTGCACTCACTGGGGGGGACGGACCAGTTTAAAGAACTTTTTTTTTTAATTTTCAACTGACCATCGAAGAGAGGATAAGACAATATTTTATTTTCAACTTTCCATGGAAAGAAAGGATAAGCAAAATTTTATTTTCAAGTTTCCCTGGAAAGAAAGGATAAGCACAATATTTTATTGTCAACTTTCCATGGAAAGAAAGGATAACACAATTTTTATTGTCAACTTTCCCATGGAAAGAAAAGGATAAGCACACTATTTTTTTTTTCAACTTTCCATGGAAAGAAAAAGGGTAAGCACAATATTTTATTGTCAACTTTCCATGGAAAGAAAGGATAAGCACACTATTTTATTTGTCAACTTCCATGGAAAGAAAGGATAGACAATATTTTCTTACAGTGTTTCCCTTGTCCCAGCCTCCTCCCTCTTCCCCCTCCCACCTCCGCTCCGTCTAACATCTCATTCCCTCCTTGGCGTCCCCTCCTCCCTATATACACACAAAAGAAATAGAAACAAAGGTTACTGTAATTCTTTCCATTGAAAATCCATGGGAAAAAAGGTACTGAGCAGGGAATTAAGAAGAGGGAGTGAGGTTGAAGTGAGAGTTGCGGGATAGGGGGGTGGGGTGGGGGGATGCAGAGAAACGGGTTGGTGGTGTTTGGGGGAAATGGCAGGGTAAAGGGTAGATGGGTGGAAGGCAATGGGAGATTGTAAACAGGACGTTCATCGCATTAATCTTTTGCCTATTTTCTTGCTGTTGAATCTCCCAGTCTGGCTGTCTGTCTGTTCTCCCTCTCTTCCTCTCTCTCTCTCTCTCTCTTTTCCCCTCTCCTTCTCTCTCCTCTCTCTCTCTCTTCTCTCCAGTGACGACGGTGTGAAATGGCGCTCGCGCGCTTTTGTTGGTGTGTGTGTGTGTGGTGTGTGTGTGTGTGTGTGTGTGTGTGTGTGTGGTGTGTGTGTGTGTGTGTGCGTGCGTTTCGCGCGCTTGGCCTAGAACAGCTTAGCCATTCACACATGCATGCACTTGTTTGTTTCAGTGATTTTACCCGACAGTGTCCATTTTCCATGTCTTCGCTGTCGGTCATCGTCACAGTGCTGGTGGAAAAAAAAAAATGCACTTCTGTGTCCCAGACCAGAAACCCCTGCCCAAGTGGGCCAAGGTAAACAACAACAAGAACAACAACAACAGCAATAACAACATCGTCAACACCACTAACAACAATGGAAACAGCGCTGGAGACAATGACGCCAAAAGGCTGCTGTCAGAACCATTTTCTTTGCACGTGGACACCACCGTGCATCTGGCAACCACTGTTTTCTTGTTAGTTGAGTCGCCAAGAGCAATCCGTATTGTGGGTGTCAGATCAGCATCAGGCTTATTGTCGCTTCATGTTAATGTGTTTACCTACGGGGTCATGTTTTCACCCGTACTTGTTGTTTGGCTGGCTTGTGTTTGTGCCTCTGTCAGCAAAATAATACAAAACCGATGTGATCAAAACTGGGTAAGAAAATGGACTTGGTTCAAGGACCAACCTGTTATATTTTGGTGCTAGTCCAGATGAAAGGGTCGGTCCAGTTTTTTTTTTTAAAGCCACTTTCTTTAACATTGCAAGATAGGACTTTTTTTCTCCATACTTTTTTGGTAACACTCAAGAAATAATGCATGGATCTCATTGTAAAAATGGGAAGGAGATGGGCAGGTCGGGGAGAGGGGGGTTGAAGAGGAGGCTTGAAGGATTATCAAATAAATTCATGTTTACAAACTTGACGGATCCAGTGCTGTTTCGGATCGGGAGCAAACTCGGTGAGCAAAGTGACACTCATATGTGTGGGAAAGGACGTCTTGTTCGGTCTCTGCATCGCAGTCACAAATTGAGGTAGAAACTTAGAACTATCGCAGAAATATAGCTTGAACAAGAACAACCATTAGTGGAAAACATTTTCAGCATACTTTAACGGTGGCTGGACAGTAAGAAACAGTAGCGATAAACAATTTCAGTATACTCTAACGGTTGTTGGACAATAAGAAACACTATGGACCAACATTTTCAGTGTATTTTAATGGTTGCTGGAATATATCATAAGACATACAAGTTTTTTTTCTTTTTTTTTAATTTTTTTTTTTTTTTTTTTATAGAATGTTGATGGAATTGAGAGAACTGTTTGATCTTGGTGGGGATCTGCACTCACCCTATGTCTTTGAAGTCGCAGAGTGCTGTCTCGTTTACGAACGCTTTCCCATCAGTATTTTTATACATGTTGAGCCACGACGGATAAACATTTGATCACTTGCAACTCCTGGCCCCACAAACCCTGTGAAATTTGAGGGACATGAGCGAGGGTGTTTTTGAGTTATCTGGGGACGAAAAGACAGACAGAGAGACAGAAATACAGACAGACGGTCAGACAAACAGACAGATAGACACACAGCCCGACATACATACATGCATGCACGGAAACACAGCAGCAGCAACAGCACCACATAACACACTGAGACACAGACAGACATGTGTTCGTGTCTGTTTACAATTTCACTTACATATGCGAGCGTGCGTGTGTGCGTGCGTGTGTATATGTGTGCATGTGTGCGTGCGTGCCTGCGTGTGTGTGTGTGTGTGTGCGTGTGTGCGTGCGTGCGTGCGTGCGTGCGTGCGTGTGCGCGCGCGCGCGCGCGCGCGCGCGCGCACGTGTGTGTGTGTGTGTGTGTGTGTGTGTGTGTGTGTGTGTGTGTGTGTGTGTGTGTGTGCGAGTGTATGTGGCGCTCGGAGCACGCAGGCGTGTATGTTTGCGTGCGCATGTACATGGATGCGCGTTTCTGCGTTTATGTGTGCAAATGTGTGTACCTATGAGTGTCCATATCACAGCGTATGCATTTGTAAGTATAAGCCCTTGCATGTATGTATATGCAGACATAACCCCCTTCTGTTTTTCATGGTTATATATACGCATGTACGTAAGAGAAAATCTTCTGAGTGAAAGAAATGCTACATATAATTCATAAAGCTGTTTTCTTTTGCCCGTCAGCGGTTTATCTTCTCTTAGAAGAATAAATGGTGATATGGCGTTTTCGTTTCATCTCACAGGTGCTGATACTGGGTTTTTTCGCCCGCGTTGTGGGCTGCTCCTGTGTGCCATCGTGGAAGAAGTTGTACCACAAGAAACACAGCGTCAGCTCTGCGAATGCACCGGAAATCATGGTGACGCCATCTTCCGCACCCGCCACGTACCGCACCGGTAGCGACTCCCCGGAAGTCTCTGTCCGGCTGCTAGGTGACGCACTTCCGCTGTCGTCATTGCAGCACCATCGCTTCAAGGCTCGCGCTAACTCTTTACCTGATCGAGGTGGGATGGTTGTGACGTAGTATCTTTTTGTGTGTGTGTAGTTTGAGGAAGAAAGTGGTGGTGTTTCAGAAATGTAACAACCGGGAGGGTTTCTAAATTATTATCATTTTTTTTGGT
Organism: Conus ventricosus; assembly: GCA_018398815.1. Classification (NCBI taxonomy): domain Eukaryota; kingdom Metazoa; phylum Mollusca; class Gastropoda; order Neogastropoda; family Conidae; genus Conus; species Conus ventricosus. Next base: position 58,537,185 of record CM031603.1, read on the forward strand.
ATGTTGCACTGCGGCATTGATGTTTAATGGCTGCATGTGGACGTGGTAGTGGTATGGTGGTGGTGGTGATAGTTCCAGTTGCAGTCGTTGGAGTAACAGGAGCAGCAGCATTAGTAGTGGTGGTAGTACCGATAGCAGAGTTAGTCAATACAATAGTCTTACTGATGTGTATGGTGCCGTTCTACCTTAGACACAACAGCAGCAAGTACTACTACATTGCAGACACAGACACCGATAACAGTCACAGACACAGACACAGACACACACACGCACACACACACACACACACACACACACACACACACACACACACACACGCACTCACACACGCACACACACACACACACACACACACACACACACACACACACACACACACACACACACAATTCAATTCAATTCAAATTTAATCCTTTGACCCTGCTGGGGCATGGAGGATACAAATGATAACAAAGAGAAATACGAAACTCACTCAGAACAATGTGTGAACATAGTTGCGAAATGCTGAATTCTGGTGAACTGTAACGATCTCATAAACAATCTTCCCATTTTTAGAAACTTACTAATATTCAAACAAATGCGTCTTCCTTTTTGAAATAAATTACAAAAGTTGAAAACAGACTTTGGTTTTAGATATTTTTTAGGGATGAATTTTTCACGAAGTTCATATATTTTGGACATTCCATGATGCAATGAATTCATCTCCAATTTCACCCATTTCAGTTACGACAAATACGCAATTCTCTTGGAACATTATGGTGTCTTCCAATTTCAATTTGCAATTTATGGTTACTACATCTAAATTTGAATAAAGGTATAACATAAATATCTGGTAAGGTAGAAATATAATGTTCTTTTCCAAAGACAGTCTTTATACTTTTATAGAATACACACTTGTTGCTGTTTTCAAAGAGAACTGCGCAATCACGAGCATAATTATTTTGCAACTCCTTTTTAACACACTTACATAAGTTATTTCTGTTTGTGAATGAATGAGATTCCCAACACAATCAAAACCAGTTTCAAATAAAATGCTTTTAACATAACTAAGCCATGGTGAAACGAAAATTCCTTTTGTATATAGTTCATGTAAGATATTATATACTTTGTTTGAATACTTCTTAGATCAGGAACAACTAAGTTAGCCCAGAACTTATCATTCTTACTTTAATCAGTACAGATAAAGGATAGATTCCGGTTTCACCATAAATCATTGAAGTCATTGTACTTTTATTTAATCTAAATAAATACTTTAAAAAACGTAACTGTAACTTTTCTAATATATCAACATTTTCATAACCCCAAATTTCACAACCATACAACAACACAGGTACACTATGGAATAAAATAATTGTATGCAAACATCAGTTGGCAATTCTGCTTCCTTGCAATTTGTAATAATGAAAACATTGCCTTGACAGCCTGATTATAAGCACATTTTTTTGCTTTGTAAAACGAACCTGTTCTGCTGAACTCGATGCCTAAGTATTAATTGAATTAAGAACCTCTATTTTTTCATTCCCAATGAAAAAAATTTCACCAATACATTCGACCATGAAAGACAACTATTTTGTTCTTCTTTGGATTTACTTTAATTGCCATTGCATGCAAATAGTATGTAGGCATTAAGTTCTTTTTGCAAAGCTGATTTAGAATTTGCCAGTAAAATTGATCATCAGCATATAACATACAAGCAATTTAATAAACTGTTCAAGTTTAACTCTTGCGTTAAATCATACTCTAGAGTAGAACAGTTATTGTCAATAAGGAACTGTTGTAGATCATTTATAAAAATAATGAAAACAATAAGGGTGAAAGGTTTTCTCCTTGACGAACTACCCCTAAAACTGCCAAAGAACTCTGATTTTTGACCATTTAGAAAAATGCACGATTTTATTGATCATACATATTGATTACAACGTGCAGAATTTTCCCAGATATGCCTTGACTCAACAGTTTGTGCCATAAAGCATGTCTCCAAATAGAATCAAATGCCTTTCTGTAATCAATAAAAGCACAGTATAATTTTCCATTGTTGATTGCAAACATGTCAATCAATGATTTAAGAACAAAAGCATGGTCAAAGCGTTGAATGCATGCGTCTAAAAACCTGCTTGGTTTTCTGAAATAATCCATTCATTTCAACAAAATAAGTAAGTCTGCTATTTAGAATTGACGTGAATAATTTGCCTACACAACTTACATGTTAATCCTCTGTAGTTATTGCAGTCTTGTTGATCTCCTTTGCCTTTATAGAGTGGTACAATTAACCCTGTCACCCAATCTTCTGGTATAATACCAGAATCCAAAACACGATATTAAACAATAAACAATAAAACTTTGTCATATAAGGAACACTATTCTTTATATATTCATTCCTTACTAAATCAACTCCTGCTGCTTTATTATTCTTTAAACATTTAATGACTCTTTCAATTTCATCCTCAGTAATTGAATCATTTAAATGTCTAGATTGATATTCCTTCAGATACTTCATTACTAAAAATTATATCATTACATCCAGTATTTTGATTAATGGACTGGAAAATGATTTTAAGCTCTTCAAGAGGTATAGGACATGATGAAGCTTTTTTGCCTTTAATTTCCTCTAATAATCCCTTGGATTTCTAGTTTTAAAGCTCGCAATTCTCTATGCCATTTCTCGTTGCTCTTCTTTCAGATCGTCTCAAAACATTTTTATATTCTTTGCTTTTAGCAGCAAGATTTTTAGATTAGGCACAGTATTTGAACATTTAACTTTATGCTTTGCTTTAAAGTACTGGCTTCGAGAAACCTTACACTCCTTATCAAACCAGCTTTGATTCTGCCTCGTTGAATATCTATTATTGTAAGTATTAGAGTAAGTACCAAATGTATCCTTCGCTGAATCAACAAGAATTGACGAAAACCGCTTATTCATTTCACTGATTGATATTGTGCCTTGCTCAAATAAAGTTACAATTCATTCAACATTGTAATTTGCTAAATGTTCTTTATATTCATTACATCTGTTGTTATCCATCTTCTAATCTCTGCACCATCATACCTTGATGCAGAGAGTGTTTAGTACCATTAGGTTCATTGGAAACAAAACAGGTTTTAACTGGAAGAGACAGGCATAATGGGCAATGCACATCAGAGAACAACGCATCAAAAACATCAACTTTAAACTTACTTGCATTTTCCATCAAATATCTAGAACCAATGATATAATCAACAACTGTGCTTCCTTTACATGTGCATGTTCCAATACCAGCATCTGAACAATTCTTCCGTTAAAAATGTATATTGACAGTGATTTACATAAATCTAAGAGACGATAACCATGTTATTAGGCGTCTGCTTATCTTGAGATGATCTTTGACAAGGTTGGAAATTATCTTCGCTCATATCATAGAGAACATCGGAGAACACAGACTGAGTGAACTGATTCATATCAATAAAATCATCATACTTTTGGTATAAGCATTAAAATCGCCCAACAACAAAACATAACAATCCTTATATTATCTTGTAATGAAGCAATTCCGTTTCAATCACATCAGACAGTTCAACATTGCTATAAACTGAACTTCGGGAGGATTATACGCCACCAAATCAACAGTCTTTATCATAACCTGACAATGATCTTTTAATAGACACCAAGCCACACATCCACCAGAATAAGGTAAAATCTCCACAACACGTAGATAGCTTGCTTTTGATGGCTAATTCCATACCACCAGAACGTCGATTAGACAGGCATTTTCTGTTAAACAGTTTAATGTCATATCCCCAGTCACTGAAGCAATCAGAGATAATAAAGCATCTTGGTCATCAGATTTAGTCTCAAGGAAAACGGCAATGTCGAATAGTTGAATATAGTTCATCACAAATTCAACACGGAGACGGAACGCAATCCACACACATTTAAAAGATACAAAGCCAGCTCACGATCATGGCGAACAGTGTGATCCACATCCATATCAAGAACATAGTCATCGTTAACATCACAATTAGAAACGCAAGCTTGAAAGCAAAGGGATTCACATTGAAGTTACCGCACAGATGATCGCTCATCAGAAGATTGATTGGAAGAATAGAAACAATTACCACACATAGACAAGATGAAGAATGAGTACGCTACAAGCACATAACGTTGAGACTACACATGAGTTAGATGAATCACCACGACCTCCGGCAAACCCCTAGCTGTGTGTAGATGAAATGCTGAAGCCCAAGCGCCGTGTAGTCTACCTTCGTCACACCGATCCGGAAAAGGTCGTCAGGTGACTCTACGTACACCGCGTTGCTGCCGGAAGATCCCGCACTGCCACTGCTGTTCCTCCCAGGGCGGCCTTCAACTGACAAACAATTTGCCATCATGGGTAGTGGATACCTGTCCACACCAGGTGCTGCCTTACAAATTTTGAATAATTTGAAGCGTAGGGGTGTCAGTTCGTCGTTCAGGTAAAACTCCTTTCATGTCATGTTTGCGCAGACCTCTCTTCCTCATCATGAGGTTCGCCTTGCTTCTTCGTGAAGTGAACTTCACCAGCACTGGTCTTGGGGCTTTCTTGTTTTTTAGGCCGGTTCTATGCACAACAGATATATCCTTGACTTCTAGATCTACCCAACTTTCTTCCCCAACTCCATCACTTTTTCCACCAGATCTTCGTTCTCCTCTTCTTTGAGTCCATTGATTCTCATGGTTTCCCTTCGCTGATATGATCCAGCCTATCCTGCTCGTATCGCAGCAAAAGATGTCCCTGCTGAGCCTTCTCTGAAATACATCTGAGTTTTTCCAGACACCTTTTCTGACAGTTCTGTAACCACCTCCTTAATACAGACATCCACAGTTTCTTTAATGCAGCTCCAAGAACTGGAACGAGGAGTCTACAACTCGTGACGCAATATCTCCAGCATCACCATTGACGTCATTGTTAACCCCACTCGTTCTTTTCCCTTTTCCCTTTGCCTTTGGCAGACGACACGACTTATTTCTGTCGTTCCATGCGCCCAGAAAAGCCCCTTCAATATCAAGGTCATCATCAAACCTGATGTTCCTCAAGATCTCAGGGATAAACTACTTGGGCCAACTTGAGACATGGTGAAGGTCAGTTACTATGACTAGCAAAAAAACCGACTCGACTCTAAAATATACAAAAACACTTCACTGTTTCAATTGGCGACGAACGCACTTTACACAAATGTCCACGACAAGTTAAGAACACACGTAAACTGTAAAATATACAAGTTAGCTCACTACTCCACAAAATTCACAATTTTTTTTCAAGAGCAGTTGAAAAGACAGCTTACAGACTCAACCGGAAGTACACACACACACACACACACAACGATTTTTTAACAGAAAAATTTATAGTGCTATATTTGAAGTCTGCGTTTGTGTCTTTTTAAAATAATATATTCCTGCTGCTGCTGCTACTACCAATTCTACTTCTACTACTACTACTACTTCTCCTCCTCCTCCTACTACTACTACCACCACCACAGCTACGACCAGATTTTCGTATGTAACCGTTATTGTTATTATTAATCATAATCATTATTTCAAAAGTTCGTGCTTTTTTTCCTCCAGAAGATAGCTTGAGTCTGGAAGTGAGGTGTTCAGCAGAAAGAGCTCTTCCAATGCCGGAGAGTGGAGCTCCCCTCAGAATGCTGAGTTCCGATTGCCAGCGCCAGTCCACAGAGAATGTCCGACGGATCTGACGTCACCAGAGTCGTTGTTACGAGCGCGCCAATACTGGGATGGAGAAACTGCTGCGAATACCTCAAAGTAGGTAGGAGAACGAGAGAAGAGAGAGAGAGAGGGAGAGAGAGAGAGGAGAGAGAGAGGAGAGAGTGGAGAGAGAGGAGAGAGGGAGAGATATAGAAAGAGAGAGAGAGATAAGAAAGAAGAGAGAGAAAGAGAGAGAGAGAGGAGGGAGAGAGAGGGAGAATGAGAGGAAGAGAGAGAAAGAGAGATGAGAGAGAGAGGGGAAAGAGAGAGAGAGAGAGAGAGAGAGAGAGAGAGAGAGAGGAGAGAGAGAGAGAGAGAGAGAGAGAGAGAGAGGAGACAGACAGACAACAGCGACAGACAGAGACAGAGAATGACAAAGACATTGACAATGACAATGATTCTTTATTTTACAACGGCAAAACTATTGGCTTAGTTTAACCGTTTTTGATACTTGCCGATACTATTCAACGAAGCTAGCTCTAAATGAAAGAGAGAGAGAGAGAGAGGAGAGAGAGAGAGAGAGAGAGAGAGAGAGAGAGAGAGAGAGAGAGAGAGAGGTCTCCGGGTTGGAAAGTGGGGAGGCTGAGTGAGGTATAAGAGTGTGTGAATGTGTGTGTGTGTGTGTGTGTGTGTGTGTGTGTGTGCGTGTGTGTGTGCGTGCGTGTGTGCGTGCGTGTGTGCGTGCGTGCGTGCGTGCGTGCGCATGTATGCGCGCGCGCGAGCTCTGTTTCTCTCTTTTTCTCTCTATCTCTTTGTGTCTCTGTCTCTCTCTGCTTCTGTGTCTGTCTGTCTGTCTGTCTGTCTGTCTGTCTCTGTGCGTACGTGCATATGTGTGTGAGCGTATGTGCGTGCATTCGTGCGCGCGCGCATGCATTTGCGTGTGTGTTTATATGCATGTTTACGCCCGCGTGTGTGTATTCAGCTGATGGCAGAGAAGCGGGAGGAGGAGGAGGCGGACGAGGCAATCAACGACGAGTGGAAGCAGGCCGCTGTGGTCATCGACCGCCTGATGTTCTGGGTCTTCATGCTCATCACGCTCTTCTCCACCCTCGTCATCCTCGTCCTCGTGCCCGCCACCAAGTTCCACGAGGGCAAGCACGGCATCTGAATCCATCGTCATCGTCCTCGTCTTCGTCCTCGTCATCATCGTCGTCATCCCTCTTCTTCTGCCAGCCACCAGGTTCCACGTGGACAAACAAAGCATCTGAATCCATCATCGTCATTGTCATCGTCATCCTTTTTCTTCTGCGAGCAAGCAGTTTCCACGTGGACAAAGCATCTGAATCTGTCATCATCGTCATTGTCATCGTCATCCTTTTTCTTCTGCGAGCAAGCAGTTTCCACGTGGACAAAGCATCTGAATCCGTCATCATCGTCATTGTCATCGTCATCCTTTTTCTTTTGCGAGCAAGCAGTTTCCACGTGGACAAAGCATCTGAATCTGTCATCATCGTCATTGTCATCGTCATCCTTTTTCTTCTGCGAGCAAGCAGTTTCCACGTGGACAAAGCATCTGAATCCGTCATCATCGTCATTGTCATCGTCATCCTTTTTCTTTTGCGAGCAAGCAGTTTCCACGTGGACAAAGCATCTGAATCTGTCATCATCGTCATTGTCATCGTCATCCTTTTTCATCTGCGAGCAAGCAGTTTCCACGTGGACAAAGCATCTGAATCCGTCATCATCGTCATTGTCATCGTCATCCACCTTCTTCACCCGTCACCAAATATAACGAGGGAAACACGGTATTAGAATCCATCAGCATCGTCGTTATCATCAGCAGCCTCCTCTTCGTGCCCGCCACCAAGTTTCACGCGGGCGAGCACGGCATCTGAATTCGTCATCATCGTCATTGTCATCATCATCCACCTTCTGCCCGCCACCAAGTTTCACGCGGGCGAGCACGGCATCTGAATTCGTCATCATCGTCATTGTCATCATCATCCACCTTCTGCCCGCCACCAAGTTTCACGCGGGCGAGCACGGCATCTGAATTCGTCATCATCGTCATTGTCATCATCATCCACCTTCTGCCCGCCACCAAGTTTCACGCGGGCGAGCACGGCATCTGAATTCGTCATCATCGTCATTGTCATCATCATCCACCTTCTGCCCGCCACCAAGTTTCACGCGGGCGAGCACGGCATCTGAATTCGTCATCATCGTCATTGTCATCATCATCCACCTTCTGCCGCCACCAAGTTTCACGCGGGCGAGCACGGCATCTGAATTCGTCATCATCGTCATTGTCATCATCATCCACCTTCTCCCCGCCACCAAGTTTCACGCGGGCGAGCACGGCATCTGAATTCGTCATCATCGTCATTGTCATCATCATTCACCTTCTGCCCGCCCCCAAGTTTCACGTGGACGAGCACGAAATCTGATCCTGTCATCGTTATCATCGTCACCGGTTTCTTTCTTGTGCCGCCACCGATTTTCACGAGGGAGAACACGGTATCAAAGTTCGTCATATTCACGTCGTCATCGTCATCGGCGTCTTCCTCTACCTGTCAGCCACTGAGCTCCACAAGGACAAACATGACATCTGAGTCCCTTCATCATCGTCATCCTGGTCATGGTGCCCCGCCACCAATTCCGTGAGGACGAACACGGCATCTGAGTTTTGTTAGCAAGCAACATTCCTATTTCTGTATCTGTGAGAGAAGAGAATCTGCTTTTGACGGAAAGGAGCTCAACGAATAACCTACCTGTCTTCTTTCTGTCTGTAAAATCATGTTCTTCCGTAGTCTTGAATCTGATCATCGTCATCGTCATCATCTCCGCCCGCGGATTCTATTTCCATCAGTCATCGTCGGTGTCACCAGGACCGTTACAATCGTCAGTGACCTCTTTCAACATTCCAGGAGAAAAAAAAAAAACACACACACACCGAGCACTGTTTGGGCAATGATGAATAAGTTTGTAACATTCACGTTCAACGTCCTTTCCCACCTACGGTAGTGTTGTAGATGGAGACAAACCACACCAAGATACTAGAGGAATGTTTGTTGAGGGCTGTGGGGTGTGGGGAGGGATCGGGCTGTGGGGTGTGGGGAGGGATCGGGCTGTGGGGTGTGGGGAGGGATCGGGCTGTGGGGTGTGGGGAGGGATCGGGCTGTGGGGTGTGGGGAGGGATCGGGCTGTGGGGTGTGGGTAGGGATCGGGCTGTGGGGTGTGGGTAGGGATCGGGCTGTGGGGTGTGGGTAGGGATCGGGCTGTGGGGTGTGGGTAGGGATCGGGCTGTGGGGTGTGGGTAGGGATCGGGCTGTGGGGTGTGGGGAGGGATCGGGCTGTGGGGTGTGGGTAGGGATCGGGCTGTGGGGTGTGGGGAGGGATCGGGATCGGGCTGTGGGGTGTGGGTAGGGATCGGGCTGTGGGGTGTGGGTAGGGATCAGGCTGTGGGGTGTGGGGAGGGATCGGGCTGTGGGGTGTGGGTAGGGATCGGGCTGTGGGGTGTGGGTAGGGATCGGGCTGTGGGGTGTGGGGAGGGATCGGGCTGTGGGCACGGGGAGGGAGGCAGGAAATAAAAGGAAAGGGTGGCAGGGGATGGGGTGGAGGGTAGGGGGTAGAGGGTAGAGGATTGGGGGTCGTATGGACTCTAACATAAAACATCGATTTCAAACGCTGTGGACCATTCTGCTGTGGGCTGTGTGCTGTGATCTCCAGTGAGGCCGAGTATCTCAAAACTTCTGTGCAGTGAACAGGTATTCAACTAATCTGAAAGAAGGAGAAAAAGAAGAATTTGAAGAAGAATTGGAAGAATTTGACCAAAAAAAAAAGCTGAAGAAGAAGAATGAGTAGGAGGAAGAGAAGGAGAGAGAAGGAGGAGCAGGAGGAGGAGGAGGAGAAGAAGAAGAAGAAGAAGAAGAAGAAGAAGAAGAAGAAGAAGGAAAAGAAGAAGAAGAAGAAAAAGAAGAAGAAGAAGGTAAAGAAGAAGAAGAACAAGAACAAGAACAAGAACAAGAAGAAAGAAAGAAGAAAGAGTAGAAAGAAGAGAGAGGGAAACAAAGAAGTTGAATCAGAAGTCAGAGACGACAGCGACGATGAAAAAGAAATACATAGGCACAGCAAGGTGTGAGGAACTGATCTTCAGATCTGTATGGTGGAAAACAATCATGTGAGAGAGAGAGAGAGAGAGAGAGAGAGAGAGAGAGAGAGAGAGAGAGAGAGAGAGAGAGAGAGAGATTATACATGCAAGATAGCCTGTAAATATTTTATATCCCGTTTTTTTGTCTGTCTGTCTGTCTGTCTATCTGTTGTCGCTCTGTGTGTGTGTGTGTGTGTGTGTGCGTGTGCGTGCGTGCGTGCGTGCGTGCGTGCGTGTGTGCGTGCGTGCGCGCGCGCGCGCGCGCGCGCGTGTGTGTGGTGTGTGTGTGTGTGTGCGCGCGCGTGCGCGAATTCACTCACTTTACAGTGTGTTTCAGTTTTACATTTTGTGATGTTTTGGTCCTGCAGTTTCTTTTTACCAGTTATTGACAAATGCAAGGTTTCTGTCCGTACTCTGTGCGTTATCGCGCGCGCGCGCGTGCGCGTGTATGTGTGTGTGTGTGTGTGCGTGCGTGTGTGCGTGCATGCGTGCGTGAGCGAGCGCGTCTGTGTGTGGTGTGTGTGTGTGTGTGTGTGTGTGTGTGTGTGTGTGTGTGTGTGTGTAGAGAGAGAGAGAGAGATTCGGATTCGGATAATTTAATCATGCATAGGCCATTGCCCCTCATGATGGGGTACACTTTTCAATTGAAAGACTTGACAAAACTTTGCATCTTTCTTAGTAACTATACACACAGTCATACATGCACATATATTTCAAGATACTAAGACATAGCTACAGATCGTAATTTAAACGCTTTGTACAAGAATATTGATACATTTCTGACAATGCTTTCATTTTTTGACGCCAACAATAAAGTCAAACGAAACTGGCTGGGATGCTTATAAAATTTCAAAGGTATATACTGTTTTCGTAAACCATTTAATGTAGGACAGCACAATAGAAAATGAATTTCATCTTCCTTGGTAATTCTACACAACGGACAAATCAAATCTGTTTCTGTATGTGATCTATAACGATAGTAGTGACACGCAATTTCAGACACACCCAACCTAAACCTTGTCAGTATGAATTTCAAATGCCTATCTAATTTTAACTTCAGATAGGTTTTATCTTCATTTACAGTACAAAACGTTCTATATGTTTGAAACCGTTCACTGTTATTTACATGGAAGTCCCATTCTTGCCACCTACACAGTATCAATCTGTCTTTAAAAAGATTCAAAAATAGACTTATTTCTTCAACTCCTTGGTTCACCCATACATAGCCAAAACCATACGCATATAATTTGCATCGAATATTTGAGACCCAATTTCTTTTATTCCGTGCATCTAACTCAAATAACATTCTATAGGCTTTCCGTGGTAATCTGCACTCTTCTAATCGTGTTAATTTCAACCAGTATCTAATACACCGCACTGCTGAATTTATATAGATAGGATACCTGTTCGTCTCCCCATAGATAAGATCATTTGGCGTTCTCATTTCAACTCCTAAGAACTTTTTAAGTGCGAACGTATGTAATTTTTCAGGATAAAGCGCTGCATTTTCAAGACCCCATATCTCGGCACCATATTGAACAATCGGTTGAATCTGAGCATCAAATAACTTTAAATAAAGATCAAGAGAATTATTCTTCAATTTGTACAAATTTTGCAATACACACAATAGGGCCCTCTTGGCTCTGCTTAAAAGGTCCTGGCATGCTGCAGTAAAACTCAGCCTCGTGGAAAAATAGATTCCTAAATATTTGTATATATTTACCACAGGCATTAAGGTCCCATTATAATACCATCTTTCTCTGGCTGCCAAATATCCTCCTTTTCTAAACACTACTATATTGCTTTTGCTCATATTTACATTCAAATGAAGTTCTGATGCTGCGCGATGAAGACTGTTTAACTGCGTTTGTAAGCCAACAACTGTTTCAGACAATAAAGCTACATCATCTGCCAATAACAAAATGAATAATTCAAAATAATCATATGTGAACCTTGCACCATGTCTCCCACACCTGATTACTTCTAATGCCAGTTCATTGATGAATAGTGAAAATAATACCGGACTAGTTACATCACCTTGTTTCACGCCCCGTGTACAGTTAATATAGTCTGTTAACTTATCCCCAGATCGGATTCTACTTTTGACATTTATGTACATACTATTAATACATCGAAAAAGTTTCCCTTTTATACCATTTTTTAAAAGAATAGGCCACAGTAAATGTCTTTCTATAGAGTCAAAAGCTTTCTCAAAATCAATAAAAGCTACATAGAGTTTACGATTCATGCAAAATTGTTTTTGTATTAATGCTACCAGCGTGAACATATGATCGATCGTGGAATAACCTTTTTTGAATCCTGCCTGCTGTTCACCTGTAAGGTTTTGCTCTTCTATCCATTCCTGTAGACGGTTGTTTATTATAGTGCTGTAAATCTTGCTGCTTGTATCACATAAAGATATGCCTCTATAGTTGTTTGGATCGTTTGGGTTTCCTTTTTTAAATAGAGGAACGACAATGGTTTTTGTCCAGTTATCCGGAAATACACCCTTATCAAATAAAGTATTACACAACTTGACGAAAAAATCAACTACAGGCTCTCCCACATTTTTTATCATTTCCCCGATGATCTCGTCGGGTCCGGCAGCTTTGCCATTCTTTAATTTTCTTATGGCGTGAAGAACTTCTTCGCTAGATATAGGGCGATTCATGTAAGCATTTTCCTCTTGTTCGTCATCCATTCTATTTACAACTGTATAATTTTCTTCTATTGCCATATCTCCTTCAAGCAGACCTTTAAAGTGCTCAAACCAGTCATCTGTTGTAACATTACAAGCTTGTTGTTTTCTAACAGAAATTCTACGTATATTTTCCCAGAATTCTTTTTGATTACTAATGGACCCAGTTAATTTATCCAGGAATAAATCATTATGCTCTTTTTCTTTCGCTGTAGAAGATTCTTATATTCTCTTCTTGCTACACAGTAAACGTCACTGTCGGCTGGATCTTTTGTCTGGAGAAAAACTCGTAATAAACTTTTTGCTTTTGCCTTACTTGATTTACATTCTTTATCATACCAGTCACTATTTTTACTTAAATTGTCAAAATAAATTCGTTTCTTCATACAAGATCCATAAGTTTTGACAGTTTGAATAAATGCATTCAAAGCCTCATTGTGGTCATGGTCAATCAAATTAAACGCATAATTAAGTAAACTTAACACTTCAGAAGAATGCATTGCATCTATATAAGATTGTGATACATCGCAATTCCACACAAACTTTTCAATATACCTATTCACACTATCAACTCTAGCAGGAGGTTTAGTATTGTTAACCACATTCAAATAAAATTCAAGTGGTAAGTGATCAGATTCCAGTCTCTCTGAAACTACTGATTTACAAGAAGAGGAAACAACGAAGAACAATTCCTTAGATAGCAAGAAATAATCATTGACACTATTTCCAGTTTGAGACACAAACGTGTAGTGTCCATCAAGATCACCATTACACAAACCATTGATAATATAAAAACCAAGAGCAACGCACATATTCAACAAACATTTCCCATAGTGATTCAGTACCTGGTCAGCCGATTTTCTGTCAGAATATGCAGAGCGACTTTCGATATTAGTACCAAATTCATCATCATATGAGATATCAGGAGAAAAATTTGCAGTTCTACTATTTAAATCACCAGAGAGGATCACATGCACGTTAACATGTTCAAGTATACAGTCAACAATACACTCTTCAAGTGAACTAATGCCATTATCAATATCTAAGTAAGTATACAAAGGCGAGCCTTCAGGTGGTACATACGAACACACATACAAAACATTCTCTGATAAACCAAGTAAATTCTTTTCAATCAAAAACAAAAGCACATTGGAATTATCTACCTTGATTTCATGAATGAAAGGCAAAATCTCATTTCTAACGAGGCAGATAATGCCCCCAGATCGTCTCCCTTGATTTGAAAGTTTTAACGCTGGTTTCATAAACATTGTATAGTTTGTAAAAATGTTAAACGTCAGATTCTCTACAAACGTTTCTACGAGACATATAAAGTCGAATTTGAAAAGATACGACAGAAAATCTTTATGATGAATTTTAGAAAGGAGTCCATTCACATTCCAGTGTAAAAAAGAATAACTATTACAATCACAAGTAATATCGTGTGAATTAGAAAATATCGATGATACATTATCATTCATATCAGCATCATTCGTTCCGTGGTCATCCATATGTTCATGTGCATTCTCGCAAACATCACTTTCCACACTGACATCACTTCTTTCCTTTTGATACAAACCCGCCCCACCTTCTGTTTTTTCATTAACTTCATGAAACACATCATTATTTACTTCACTGTAGACATGTACATCTTCTTCCTCGTTTATTACATCAGTACGCTTGTTTAATGTACAAGAATCTGAAAAAACAACATTATCAAAAGAAGAAACACAAACATTATTAGAAGAATTATTGAAATCAATCGTTTCATCCGTGATCATATCTGACCGCCGCCCTTTCACCCCGGACAACCCAATGTTAACTATGTCACCGTGCTCATGTTTCACGGTGCACAACTCCCTTTCTGTAAAACTCCGTGCCCGTTTTGAGCGAGAAGCAAGCGCGCACAGTTCAGTTGCCGGTGTCACTGGTGTCACTGCGGGCAGGCCTCCCCCTATTTAATTTCCCGGAGATTTTGTCCATCGACTAGTCCAAACTTTTTACCATCAATAAGGAGATGGTCGAACACCATAGTGGCACGCTTTCCCTCACTACGTGCTTTCTTGAGATGAGGGGTAAGCTGTCTCCTTATTTCCCGAACTCGGAACGAGAAGTCCTCTCCCAAGAACACCTGTGTACCTCTTAGTTTCTGTTTTGCCTTTAACATTTTTTCCTTATCCTTGAAAAAGGTGCATCGTCCGATAACGGGAGAATCTGGCTTAGAATTTAGACGATGAACGCGGTCGAATTGGATGTCATCACTGATTTCAAGTTTTTCCTTGAGCAGGTCCTTCACAACACATTCACAGTCTAGCGGTGTTTCGTTGTCTCTGCGGGTAAGTCCATAAAAAATGACATTATTCCGTTTCGACCGTCCCTCCAGATCGTCCGTCTTCTTCTCCAAGTCCTGGATCCTCTTCGTCAAGGTGTCGTTGGTGTGGCGTAGGTCCGCGTTCTCGTGCTGAGGTCCTTCACCTCTTCCTTCAGGGATTCCACGTCACCGTGTAGGGCAGCAAAACCGTCGCGGAATTCCCTCGCCTCCGCCTTCATCTCGTCGAACTTTGTATGGAGAGTTTGAAGCATGGACACGACATCTGTGATGGTCGGTTCTACTGCAGGCGACGCAGCAGTCGGAGGGCTGGATGAGGCGCTCTCGGATCTGCCCGTGCTGGTTCTTCGTCCCGCTCCACTGGCCTGGCTGGACTGTCGCAGAGTGCTCTTGGTTGACCCGGGGTTTTGCTCAACATCGCCGCACCGCAGTAAAAAACTCCCCCAAAACAAGTAGGTGAGGAGGCATCCAACAACTACACCGTCTGCAACACTCCGAACTCTCAATGTCCGCTTTCGCATGGCAGTATTTTAGCAGTTTGTATACCACGATTAGAGATTATGTAACGTCTCAATCAGCAGTAATCAACTATTAATTGCAGAGCAAATCAACCGTGCGTCTTCTTCACTGAACACAGTTCAAGATCCCCCGAGAGAGAGAGAGAGAGAGAGAGAGAGAGAGAGCTGCGGGCAAGGTGTTGAGATATGTAGTAATTTTAGAGACTCATAATTCGGTAGCTTGAAAATACTGAGTATTCCAGTTTTTCTTTTAAAATGAGATTTATTTGCTGTATAGACATGTATTTATTACCACAATGTTCATGTTGTACAGTAAAGAATAAAGGTGTAGAACATTCTTAAGTATCTGTTGCGTGTTTCAAGAACGGAGTTTGACTCAGAAATGACCAACCAGCAAAATGGCCAGCCAAGCAGACCGCTAGCCAACCCACCAACCAACCAATCAACCAAGCTGCAAATGAATTAACCGACAAACCAATCGGACCAAATGATTGTGCAGCAACCAGCCAATCAACGGCTGACAATCACAAAAACCATTCGAACAGCTCCAGAATGCTGCTGCCAGAGTCATTTACAGATCTCTTTAAGACCACGCACCTCAAGCCACCTCTGAAGGAACTTCACTGGCTTCCAGTAAAAGAAAGAATTCAGTACAAAATACGTTGTCTATGCGTTCAGATCGTTACGGGAAAGGCTCCTGTGTATGTATCTGAGCTACTTCAAACGGACACTCCTTTCAGAACTCTTCGCTTTTCCGCTGACGATAGAATATTCTGCAAATCCTCCCCGTTGAAAAGAAAATGACATGGTGGATGCACTCTTTGTGCCTTAGCCAACCAGTTTTGGAATCCACTGCCCTTTTTCTCTATCTGTCACTGCTCTTTTCTCCCCGCATTGAAATCGAATGTGAAAACTCACCTTTTCAGGCAAGCTTTTAGATAGCTTCCAATGGATTTTCTGTTTCTGCCTTTTGTATAATTATGTCTTTGTGTGCACGCACGCTTCAGTTAGATTGGGAGCGAGGGTATGCATGCATGTGTATGTGTGTGGGGGTGGGTGGTGGGTTGGAAGGGTACAGGGGCGGTGAGGGAGCGGGTGGGTGGGTCTATGAGTGAGTGTGTTTGTGTTTGCGACGTGAGATTTTGAGACAGATAAAGTTGTGTGTGTGTGTGTGTGTGTGTGTGTGTGTGTGTGTGTGTGTGTGTGTGTGTGTGTGTGCGTGCGTGCGTGCGTGCGTGCGTGTGTGTGTGTGTTTGTGTGTGTGTGTGTGTGTGTGTGTGTGTGTAAACCGATATGCATGAAATGTGCCGTGCGATTGTCGTGATTGTCATGTTAATATGCAAGACGGAACTATGCGAGTATCCCGTGCATGTCAATATGTTTTTTTTTTTTGTGAGTTAAAGGATGGAAACGTATTGCCTTGTCGTAAACTAATCGTAAGCTGCATAACTTATTATGTAATTTGAACTACTTATTGCTGTGTTTTTTTTAATTTTACATTTTTGCATGTATTGTTTAAAACACTTTGGGCTTCAGACGCGATATATAAATGTCCATTATTATCATTAAGATTATTATCATTATTATCATTGTTGTTGTTACTACTACTACTACTACTACAAATCAGAATCAAAAGGAGATTTTTTTTCACCAGTTTTTCAAATTTCCACTCCTATTTCCCTCTCTTTGTTCCTGTCTGAAATTTAGATAATGAGTTTTGCATAACACACACATAGATATATGCACGCAAAGGCAGACTCACCGCCAATCGCTGACACCAGAGAGAGAGAGAGAGAGAGAGAGAGAGAGAGAGAGAGAGAGAGAGAGAGATCAGACAGAGAGACAGAGACAACACCAACCACAAAGCAAATCCTAAAGCCTTTCAGATTTTAATACGATCTAATTATCACAAATAAATGCAAAACATCTGTATGCTCTATAAACTTACGTCTTGCAAGAGTTCTTTATTTGCAGTCAAGAGGACAACCAAATCTTAGTTTACTTGTTTTTGTAAGAGTAATATTTTGCACCTTCACCACTCAGCATTGAGGATTGAACACAATAACTTATTTTGCAATCATTCCGTAAACTATTCTTGCAAAAAATAAAACGTACTTTCACTCTTTTGAAATTATCTAATAAATTGTTCTTGTATTAAACAAACAAACAACCAAGGAAAAAATAACAAACCTCCAAAAGAACATCCTTTCAAATCATCTGAACCAAATCTGCTATTTGTACCCCATTTTAAACCACCTTGACTGCCTCACTACAGAGCACACAAGCATCTGCGTGGACACGCAGTTTTACCTGGCGGGAGTAAGGAGAGAGTGTTGGTGGGGCAGGAGGAAAGGAGGGGAGCCTTATTTGTCAACTAGGGGACTCTGAATGCAAACGAAACCTGGAAATAACGTGCTTTACGTGTCAGTTCTTTCTCTACAACGCCGAGGGGTCTTATTTTACTGTGACCTCTTTTACAGCCGAGGGTATAGACTGTCCTTTACCAGTGATGGATGAGTTACCAGGCTACAACGAGCTTTCCACTTTCCATTGGAATGGGGAAAAAAAAAAGGAAAAATCATCAACTTTCCTAACAGTGTGTTGATGACATTATTGTTATGGGTGTATATAGATATGTTGAACAATTCAGTCGTGGGAGAAAACAGGTGCAGGCTAACAATTCTTCCATCATTTTATTAATGACTTGGCAAAGATTTTAAAAAAAAAAAAGAAAAAAAAAAAGAAGGCGGAGTTGGGGGGCGGGGGGCGGGGAGGATACAGAAAATAAGAATGAAAAGTCAAAAACATATAAATGGAAGATGTACGCACACACACACACACACACACACACATATATATATATATATATATATATATATATATATATATATATATATATATATATATATATATATATATATATATATATATATATATATATATGTGTGTGTGTGTGTGTGTGTGTGTGTGTGTGTGTGTGTGTGTGTGTGTGGAAAGAGAAAGAAGAGCTAAAGAGAAACTCATACAAAACGTGAAACAGCACTACACTTTTTTCTGACTTTTTCTCGCAATTTGAAGTCACTACATTCCTCACTGGCGTAATTCCTGATGTGCACCATTTGGATATATTCTGTGGCAAACCAAGATTACAACTATTTGACAATACCATGGTGTAGATTCATACAATGTAAACTGTAGAGTGTATACTCAGTACACACCAGCCATCATACCGCACAGCAAACATGCTGGGTAGCAAGCAACACAGTATGTTTCAGTAAAGCGAGTTTGAAAAAATCAGTCAGGAACAATGCATCCAATCTATTTCAAATCTAAGTTCCAAAGTGAATAAACTTGTAGTGACCTTGCACTTCACAGTGGACAAAGCTCGCGGATTTACAATTCTCTGACATTAAACATCCTAGTCAGTATGGCTTTTTTTTTTTTTAACGGGGGAGGATGTGTAAAAGAACAGTGTCACAACAGATGTTGAGAGACAAACAGGCAAACAGTGTGCCTGATAGCCATATCTTGTACCTTTGTCTCAACCTGCGTCCTTGATGATGATTTCTTGCTTGAAGACTCGGGTGCCCCTCCAAACCATCACTTCTCCTCCCCCCCCTCTCTCTCTCTCTCTCTCTCTCTCTCTCTCTCTCTCTCTCTCTCTCTCTCTCTCTCTCATTAAAAGAAAAACAATGCATGTATTTAGATAAAGGAGTAAATCTCTTTATTTTGCTCTTTGTTTTATCTAAGAGATGCCTGCCGTCAAGTAGTTAAAGCGATTGCCTCGGAATCGACGGTTGTCAGTTTGATCCACTTGTGGGGCAGGTTTCTTTTTCTCTTTCTTTCTTCTAATTCCTTTTCCTTCTGCCTGTTTCGTTGTGTTTGTTTGTTGAAGACTCTTGTTGTCCACCCAGCTGTAAATGGGCACCTGAGTCAGTCTGGGGAAGGTGAAAGGAGGCGGAAGGAGCGGGATGAGTGCTGCCTTCCGTCATGGCGTTCCCCAGGCACGTTGAACCTCCGACAGTTCACCGCCCCCAATGGGTTAAACACATGGAACACAACGTTCTCTACAGATGTTAGGTGTATATGTGAGTGAAAAAATTCTGTCTATCATTTACTACCATACTGCCCAATTTTAGGAGGGCGATAAAAATGGAAAGATTCGAATACTGCATATTTTGAAAGCACTAACTATATTGTGTATGACGCGTGTGTTACGGACGTCGCACACATTATTGCCCAGTCAGAGTTGGGCAGACTGTTGTGATTCAAAAAGATTTCAGAAGTATTCTTAGTAGTGTTTAGGTTTTAACATGTGAAGGACAGAGGTGAGAGAAAATGACCAGAGACAATAGGTTTGATATTCTCAGTGATCTCTGTTGCCTTTTGATATCGTCTAATATAATCGATGATGAACAGACGTTAAAACAACCACTGAACTGAACTGAACTGCCCCGCAGCCATCAGTCCATGGGACGTTAACGTTCATTTTGCCTTTCAGTATTCAGAAGTAGAGTTGATGATTCTTGTATATGCTTTGAGTGCGTGAAAAAACAAACAAACAAACAAACAAACATTACCTACCACCAGTAATCATGTCATGACACACTGGAATGGTTCGAGAAGTGACACTTACCATGTCCAGAATACGCATGAGATAGTCGATAACCTTCACCCCCACGGAGGGCCTCTCTGCCCCCTCCCCATCAGGCCTCACTGGGTGACTTCCCTTGGTCAGCACGTAGCGCGCAGCACATCCTCCCTTTGTTGCGTTGAGCTGCCTCCCCCTTCACGTCGCATCTCTTCCAACAACCAGACAACAACAGCCAGTCAGAGAACGAAGACACGATGTTTCCACGACTCTGCCGAGTAAAACCGGCTTTCCTGTAAGCTCTCATTTATTAATGTGAGCAGAACGTGTATATGGCCGGTAAGTGTACATGTACCTAAGAATAAAAGCTTCTTAAAATTTCGTTCTTGTACACCTACAAAGTGTTCTCTCCTTCTCCCCTTCTATTTTTCTCCCTTTCTTTGCAGCAGCAGCAGCAGCAGCAACAACAACAACAAAAAGCAAACACACACACACACACACACACACACACACACACACACACACACACACACCACCACCACCACCACCACCACCACCACCACCACCACCACCACCACCACCAAAAATGGTCAGAAATCAGCACTGAAATGTTCTCCTTTTTTGCGTTTACATTGTTCACTGGAATAATTTGGAAAGAAGTAAGAAAACACACTATAAATCTACTGCATTGTTCTCCTTTTATTTCCAAAGTGCATGAGAAACATTTCCATTCAATGGGCTAAACTATTGAGGATACAGATGTTCACACCGAATGTTACCACAGGTGACTTTATCCACAGCGCTAGTTAGTCCGAAAACCGTTGTATAGATTATAGTCCTCCACAGGCTTGTCACCTTTACTGTCTGTTAGCTGTTCTTCCCCTTCAACTGCATATTTAAGTCACAGCGGAAAGAAAATGAATAAACAAATGCATGAACATAAATAATTGAATAAATACATAAATGAATAAATGAATACAATAAATAAATAGATGAATAAACGAATAAAATGTTCTTCATCGTTTTCAGTGGACATATATGAAAATTTGGAGTGAACTGTGCGCATAATTTCAGTGGATTTAACCACAAAATTCAGGACTTTCAAATAATAATCTATGAAATTAGTTCGTGGAATGCTGGGATATGAATACTACACCCTGCATATGAGTATATTGTTTGTTTGTTTTTGGGGTACCCCCAGTTTTCTTTCTCAAAGTGGGGTGTTTTTGGGGTACCCCAGTTTTCTTTCTCAAAGTGGGGTGACTACAGGCGGAAACGGAAACAAACTTTAAAGAAAAACTACTATGTTGCCGAAGAAAAGAAACAACAACAACAAAAAAATTATAAGACAAACACGACGCGTTTCGACCTCTTTGGTCTTCTTCAGGCAAGACAAACATGTCATGAAATTTATTACGTAAGGAACCAATTAAAGTCGCTGCGTGGTGGGTCGACACGTGACAGTGCCTCGCTTTGAAATGATAGACGAAACTCTCACTCACTCTCTCTCTCTCTCTCTCTCTCTGGCTCAATGTCTCAACATTGGTTTTCTTGTTTTTTTCTCTGACTGCTGTCATTATACTTTGAAAGTTGCAACTTTAAACGTTAATCACCCGCACGCGCACGCACGCACGCACGCACGCACGCACGCACGCACGCACACACACACACCCACACACACACTCCCTCTCTCTTTCCCTCTCTCTCTCTCTCTCTCTCTCTCTCTCTCTCTCTCTCATACACACACACACACACACACATACACACACACACACACACACACACACACACACACACACACACACGCACACACTCGCGCGCGCGCGCGCGCGCGCGCACACACACACACACACGTACGTCATGAAGACGGTCATTTTTCACGATCTTGGAAACTCCGAAACCTGCACAAGCTCAAGTCGTGCGCTCATAAACCCCACCGATAACTTAACTTAATGAGAAGAGAAAAAAAAAGCAAACAGAAAACTCGGTATTTTATCAAACAACAGAAAGAGACTTCAAGCGTCATAATATTCAGTATGTGATGACATGATTCAAAAGTATATAACACACTGAATGCCTGTCCGAACGATGCTCATCTGTGAGACACAGTCCGTGCAAGAACGGGTCGAGTATCAAGGGAGATCAACAACAGTAACAGTAACAACAACAATAACGAGATTATGGTGATGATTGTGTGGTGAGGAGAGTGAGCACTGTTTAATGGCAGGGTTTAGAATCATGTGCTATAATTGAAACAAAAAAAAGGAGTACAATAACATAATATGGAGTATAATGGATTACAGATATAATAGAACATGTCGAGTCATTAGAAACAACCCGTAATAGAATAAAAAAATTAGTCAAGTAAAGTGGTAGGGTAACTCTTACTCCCACAAGAAAACATAACTCCAAAGGAATGCTGCTATGACACCGAATCGCCTAGCAGACATGACAGCACCGAGCGCACAGAACAAACAAGGAAACATCCCCCAAAAGGATGCTTCAAGCTTGCCTATATACCCTGTACCTGCATGTCTGCTAGGCGATTCGGTGTCGTAAGCAGCATTCCTTTGGAGTTATGTTTTCTTGTGGGAGCAAGAGTTACCCTACTTATTTGTTGTTTATTGTTTACTGTCCCCTGCCTCATTTCATATTTACTTTCAAGTTAAGTGGGCTAAACTCATTATGGGAAAGAGGACACTGACATACAAGGATGCGGGTTCATGAACAATGCTTTTCATGGGATCAGCATAAACCCTCGCAGTGAAGGTCAGCTTAATAATGATATATGACACGATTATACCCAGTGTGTTAAGAACAATCAACATTCGTCTCTGTGTGTGAAGTAGAAGGGACTGAACTACAGTCTCCTAAGTTGTTCAGTATGAGGTTACTTCCCTTGAACTGGTTACTTCTGTTGTAGCTTTAACGCCAAGGGAACAAAAACCTTTTCACCTATCAACTGAATCGCCATGGAATGTGGAAAGTCTCGTTTGCTCGATCGGTAAAAAGTTCGGATTCCGGGTGGCTCAGTGTGATTGTCTTTGAGATGTTTGTTTACGCAAAGAATTTGTTGTCTTGTGACGTGTTTGAATTAATCATGCTAAGGTCTGATTGGAAGTGGAACTATTGCTTCGCACTGAATCTGTAATAGATTTGACGTAGGAGCACAGTTTGATACCCCTGATTTACAGAAGAGGACTCGGTCGTTTTCACAAAGCGAGTTTAACCTTTCGTGTTTTGACCGATTCTAAGAAGAAAGCATCGATTACATTCCTTGCCTCTGACAATGTCTCCACAGTGAATGAAATTTAAGGTGGAAGAAAACTATAGACGTGAATGGGAAAGATGTCCGCATGAGCATCTTTCAGTGTTCTCTGCTGTCGACTTCTCCGTTTGCTTTTCGTTCCTGCACTAGGGTGAAAAGTGTGCTTGGGAACAGAGGTGATGCTCTCGGATTCCATGGAAGTCGAAGGCCAATCGAAATTCCCCCCCCCGGATGTATTCATAATGCGATGCTGAATAGTGAGTGTAGAACTGATGAATGAAACAGTTTTTGCAAGGTCCTGGTATAGAGGCCCCTCTGTGTGTCAACTGCGCTGACTGGCACTGTCACGAACGGAACTGCTTCTTTCCGTTTGAGCGTTCATCCATGAAACAGACGCGAAGGGGTGGGAGGAGAAGGGGGCTGTGATGGGGTGAGGTGGGGGTGGGGTGGGGGTGGGGGTGGGGGTGGTGGCTCTGAATATAGACATTGCCAGCTTTTTGGCAACAGTTACAGACCTCACAATTTTGGATCTTTGTAATGTGAATTTTTTTCCCAAGTGCTAGTCGCCTTACTGATGTAAACAAGCTTGAGACGTAGAATGCTTTTCAATGAAAGTTTAACACTTAATTTGTTGTTGGTAAAGCGCGTGTGATAGATGCTTGACTAAATTTCTAAACGTATCATACTGAACGTACGAACAAAATTTTATTTCAAAAGGGTTGTGGGGTAAGCATACAAAATGCCTTTTGTTTACATTCAGTTCTCTGGAAGATAGAATGGCTGGGCTGAGAGCAAACCTAGTCTCCGCTGGTTGTGTCTAGAAGAAGAGTGTGACGGGTCCTTTTCATGGATCTGTCCAAGCTGATTGTTCAGTCTGTCTGTTCAGTCTGTCTGTTCTGTCTGTCTGTTCTGTCTGTTTAGTCTACCTGTCAAGTATGTCTGTTCACGGTGTCCGCAGATTTTGAATCTGTTCTTTAAAAACAAAAACACCTCATACTGCCCGTTTGTTGTCCCATTGTAGGTCTGACCTTTGTGTGAATCCGTTGGATCGTTATTTATCTATTTTTCTTTGGATGTTGTTTGTTTGGCATGCGAATATCTCTATATTATTGCATGGTCATACATATCATTTTACACGTCACATATTTTCCGTTCAGAAGGTGATATGTATTACAGGGTATCCACCAGGCGTCCCTCCTCACCCCCCCCCCACCTTCCCCACAGAGGCAATGTGCTCGGATACATATATTGGAAACAAGATAGAAGCAGAGCTGGACTGCCTCATCTCGTAGTCACCCACATCTGACAGGATCGTTTTATTGTGTAAGCCAAAAAATCAAAGCGAGTTTTTATGGGACACCACTACAATGGAACGTGGGACAATCGACACTAACGTGTTCTTTCTCGACTCAAATAGTGTGTATGTGACATAGTGTGACCAGGACTATACAACGATGACCGTTTCAATACTGAACCCCCAAATCTATCTGCGAACATCTTATGAAGCACCAGCAGGCCTGTAATATACCGTAGTAATATCTCCTGCCATTTGATCATTTGGAAGGTAATGATTGCCCTGCTTTGGAATCCACTCTGAAGGAATCCATTTCGAAGCTGCTTACGTCACGTTTCCTTGTTTCATGACAACTACACAGCTGAAAACGTTCAGACATCAAGGTGCATGACAACAAAGCACACGTTACTTTCTTTTTTTTAACGTGATACACATTTAAGCTACGTAGATCCACTGCTGTTCGTAGGTGCACAGACACTTTGAACTGTACAGCCCTCACAGTAAACAGTTTCACTACCCAATATTTTGTCAGAATCAGCCTGACACTTAGAAATGATGAGACGACATTAACAACTATAGATGGAAGTTATTTTCATTATTCTGAAAGTAACGCGCGTACATCAAAATACATCAATGTTTTTTTTTTTTTACATTTTGTCTGGTTTTACCATTTTCTATCAGTTTGCCATCATGGTGTCATGTAGCCCATGAAATACACAGCAGAATATACCGTTCAAACGAACGAAATAAACATTTTCTTCACAGTATTACCGATGCAGTGCCAAGCTCCAGACATTGTCACTACACTGACGTCAACATTAACCACAAAATACGTCTCCACCATAATATACCACTAACACCCTTACTACTTCCACAACTATTTTGATACTCAGGTAGTGCTCTCTGATATCACCTAAGCTGTTTAAAATAACAAATACACACAACACAAAAACTAGTTTTCTTTGTTTTGTGGCGGAGAAAACGTTCACAAATCTACAAACGATTTCTCCAGCATGATCTCCGTGGCGACTCGGTTGTAGTCGCTGTCGAGTCGTTCGGTCAAACGAGCGAAGCCGTCGAGGGGAACTTGGAAGAAGCCGTGAAAGGGCGAGTCAAGGTCGGACACCACGTAGCAGAGGAAGGAGATGGAGATGACGGTGAGGAGACACATGGCCAGCTCCACGCGGTAGGAGGAAGCCCGCACCAGCAGTATGCCCATGAAGGTGAAATAGCCCAGGGACTCCAGGAAGGCCCACCTGGCACAAAGGGAGGCGATTAGGCATCGGCAACATACTTCTTTATTGCCTTCTACCTATTTAAAACCCCAGTTGATTACTTTCCTTTCAGAGAGAGGTCTTTATCGTCAAATTTCAAGATGAAAATAGTTGAAAGACGCCATCTTGGGTGTCGCTTTGCGTTGTTTGGCGTTTTAGGTGTTCCCTCATTCAATGACGTTTTAGGTGTTCCCTCATTCAATGACGTTTTAGGTGTTCCCTCATTCAATGACGTTTTAGGTGTTCCCTCATTCAATGACGTTTTAGGTGTTCCCTCATTCAATGACGTTTTAGGTGTTCCCTCATTCAATGACGGGAAGAAAACGGTGGAGAGGAACACGTTTGAAAGAGAGTGGATGTCAAAATCAGGATGCTGCTACATTCCACTGTCGACAAAAACTGAGTTGTTACTGTCTTTCGAGGTGATTTATGAGAAGATAAATTATATCAGAAGACTCCGTAGGAGTGCATGAAAATCAGATGTTGCACATCACATGTAACTGATTTCAGCCAGTAGTTGCACACTTTCCATGACTAGTTTAGATACTTACATCTGAGATAAAGTTCAGGCTGATCGGCTGAGCAAGCATACTCAGTGCATTAGACACAACTATGGCAATCATTTCTTTTAAAGGGAACAACTGAGAATAGAAAACGGAGGAGCAACAACCACAACCACAACCATACACACACGAGTGTGTGTGTGTGTGTGTGTGTGTGTGTGTGTGTGTGTGTGTGTGTGTGTGTGTGTGTGAGCGATAAACATAGAACTACTGAGGCAACAAAGTAAAAAAAAAAGTCTCAATAAATTCAAGCAAAAAAAACACAAACCCAAACAAACATATAGGTAATACCAACAACCATGCAAACGCAAGAGCTATGTGTTTCTAGGCACATCTCGAGATGGTTATACTTTTCAATACATACAGATGGAAAGTCTTCTTTTCATTTACTCTATAAATGGGATGAAGCAACAAACAAGAGGAGATAACTGGGGCATCAGTGGTATATCTCTGTTAGATGCTATGGGCTGATGAGCATCATAGTTTCCGGACCTAGAGCTGAGGGTCCCCGAAGACCTGGAATGAGTTTCTTCACTAGAGCGATTTCAAGGGACTTGTAGGTTGCTGTCAGTGAAAGGTTTAATATTGTTAATTCACTCCTTTTTCATATTTTCATATTTGTATTGCCTGCTTCGAGGCCTTTCGTCCGCTGGGTCGGAACTCATCAGGGAGACACGGCTGGTTGTGTCTGCACTCCTGGCGTCAAATAGAGACACACCACAATCCATAATGCTGTAGTGTTCTCACCACCAAGGGTGCAAAAAAGAATCCAATAGCACCCTCAAAGTGTTTTTCCCCACTATTAGATTGTTCGTCTATGTATTTGTCTGACATTATAGGCTGTGCCAGTCATGAATAAAAGTTACTCTGTGTTAGGTTTTCT
>CM031603.1:58566908-58569408 GCA_018398815.1 Conus ventricosus
TAATATTCAGTCATCAGATCTGTTGGCACAAAGATCCGTATAGAATCTACTTCGCTCGCTGAAGTCTGCGACGTGTAGTTTCCTTTTCGTCAAGGTGTCACTGCGTGAGGACTAGTGCATACACGATACACCACATCAGCTAGGTTTCAAGTCCACACTGCGGACGATTTACAGCTGATGGATAAATGAATAGATAACCTAGATGAGTGACTTTAAGAAAGGGTCTGACTTAGCTGATGTCTGACCCGCCCGGTACCCGACGCGTTGGTCAAACCTTGGTTACCTACCTGACGTTGTCTGTGCCATTATCATTATCATTGTTATTATTATTAATATTACTATTATTATTATCATTATTATTGTATGTGCGAGTGTGTGTGTGTATGTGTGTACATGGATGCGCGGGCACGGGCCCGTGTGTGTGTGTGTGTGTGTGTGTGTGTGTGTGTGTGTGTGTGTGTGTGTGTGTTTGTGTGTGTGTGTGTGTGTTGTGTGTGTGTGTGTGTGTGTGTGTGTGTGTGTGTGTGTGTGTGCGTGCGTGCCAGTGTATCAGGTACGTGCGTGTGTTCGTACATATGTGTATGTGTGTGTGTGTGTGTGTGTGTGTGTGTGTGTGTGTGTGCAACGAGCAGGTTTTAAAATAGTATCAATACTCGATTAGTTAGAAGCGATCTCCTCTTTTCTGGTCCACATTTACAGCCACATTAGTTCAGGATCACTTTCAACGGGACAGAACACCAATAGCTTAGTACAGTCCCTTGCAAAAATGAAAGCATGAGACGCACCGCGATACTTCGTATGCCATGCATACATTTGAGTTTAAATGAAAGACAGCGTAATTTCCTGTCTGATTCTAACTTGACGTTCCTAAACCATTTCTTTTTTGTTGTTGTTGTTATTTTAACCGCGAGATGATTGGTCGTATGATATCCTCGCTCTTGGCGTGCGTTGAGAAAGCCTGTCAGATTTCTCATGACTTCACAGACCTTAGATGGCGGCATTAGCTCTGCTGTGGTGGCATTGACAGCCGCTTTGCAGCGCTTTCTCATTAACCATGTATATGAAAGTGGGGTGCAGCGCGTTCAGGTGTTGCTTTCTGGTAGGAGGCCGAACATTGTCCTTGCCATTTAAGCGTCCCTGCTTTGTTGTCTGTTCTGTGAGCCCAGGCCGATGGACAACGTCCATAATCTGGTGTGTCGATTTTCGTGCTCTCCCATGAATGAAATCGAACGGAGCGCACGTGTCACCGCTTTGGCCTTCATTGTCAGAGTGGAAACTGTGACCTTGTCGCTGCACTTTCCAGCTTCCTACATTATTCTGGCATGTGTCTTTCTCTTGAATGATCCCAGGGCACAGGAAATGAGGCGGTCAAGGATTTGATCTGAACTACGTGTACTAAAGGACTATTTTTGTTTTGCTGATTTTTTCAATCCTCGATCAAGTGTATTTCTACACTGGTTTTTAACTTTTGGCTATTCATGACAATATGGAGAGACATGGTTTTGAAGATCTGTTGACAAACTTTCTGGTAATTCGCCTGCCTCATGTGTGTGTCTGTGTGTGTGTGTGTGTGTGTGTGTGTGTGTGTGTGTGGTGTGTGTGTGTGTGTGTGTGTGTGTGTGTGTGTGTGTGTGTGGTGTGTGTGTGTGTGTGTGTGTGTGTGTGTGTGTGTGTGTGTGTGTGTGTGTGTGTGTGTGTGTGTGTGTGTGTGTGTGTTATGTTGACGGATTAACCAGTTGTAGGTGCCTCGTGTTTGTCTTATTCACGTACCGAGTCTTTCTGGGCGCTGGACTGCTTGCCTTATGAAGTGGATATTGGCGAATCCATTGCTTCAGCAGTTAATCAGCCTCCGTCCTGTCGCCCCACTTCATTCTCCTCGACTGCATTCTGCATGATTGCCCTGCACTGACCTCACCTCAGTCCACTCCCCTCTTCTCCGCCATGTGTGTCTGCCTTGCTTTGACATTCCCACCTCACTCCCTTCTACTCTGCCCGGTGTGACCGGCCTGCGTTGAATGAAATCCCTTTCCACTGCCATTGATGCCAGTGCATGTGAGGTGTGAACGAATGAACGACCGAGTGCAAGTTAACCATGACACAATTTCATGAAACGCCGCGAGTAGATCTCCAGACGTGCATACTACGCTACTGCTGCTGCTGCTGCTGTTACTACTACTACTGACACCGCCACCACCAGTACTAACGCTACTGCTGCTGCCGCTTCACTTACCGCGGTTGTAGCAAAAGGATACACAAGAAAGTCCTGCACCCACCTACACACACACACACACACACACACACACACACACACACACACACACACACACACACACACACACACACCTCTCTCTCTCTCTCTCTCTCTCTCTCTCTCTCTCTCTCTCTCTCTCTCTTTGAGTACGACAGAACAATGCGACACAGCACAGCGTAACATAACACAATGCAACACAACATCCTGTAGTCCACTAGCAGCACCAGCAACAACGACACCACTACCCCA
>CM031603.1:58576908-58579408 GCA_018398815.1 Conus ventricosus
TATTTACACAGTGCATCGTACCAGTGTTGTCCGTTAGTTACACCCATGGACACACAATATTTACACAGTGGATCGTACCAGTGTTGTCCTGTTAGTCCACACCCATGGTACACACAATATTTATACAGTGCAATCGTACCATGTTGTCCTGTTTGTCACACCCAGGTACTGACAATATTACACAGTGCATCGTACCAGTGTTGTCCTGTTACTCACAGTCCAGGTACTGAAATATACACACATTGCATCGTACCAATGTTGTCCTGTTACCACACCCATGGTACTGACAATTTACACAGTGCATCGTACCAGATGTACCTGTTACTCACACCATGGTACTGACAACATTTACACAGTGCATCGTACCAGTGTTGTCCTGGTAGTCACACCCATGGTACTGACAATATTTACACAGTGCATCGTACCAGTGTTGTCCTGTTACTCACACTACCCATGGTAACTGACAATATTTACACAGTGCATCGTACCAGTGTTGTCCTGTTACTCACACCCATGTACTGACAATATTTACAGAGTGCATCGTACCAGTGTTGTCCTGTTAGTCACACCCATGGTACTGACAATATTTACAGAGTGCATCGTACCAGTGTTGTCCTGTTAGTCACACCATGGTACTGACAAACATTTACACAGTGCATCGTACCAGTGTTGTCCTGTTACTCACACCCATGGTACTGACAACATTTACACAGTGCATCGGACCAGTGTTGTCCTGTTACTCACACCCATGGTACTGACAACATTTACACAGTGCATCGTACCAGTGTTGTCCTGTTACTCACACCCATGGTACTGACAATATTTACACAGTGCATCGTACCAGTGTTGTCCTGTTACTTACACCCATGGTACTGACAATATTTACACAGTGCATCGTACCAGTGTTGTCCTGTTACTCACACCCATGGTACTGACAACATTTACACAGTGCATCGTACCAGTGTTGTCCTGTTACTCACACCCATGGTACTGACAACATTTACACAGTGCATCGTACCAGTGTTGTCCTGGTAGTCACACCCATGGTACTGACAATATTTACACAGTGCATCGGACCAGTGCTGTCCTGTTACTTACACCCATGGTACTGACAATATTTACACATGTGCATCGTACCAGTGTTGTCCTGTTACTCACACCCAAGGCATTCACAAACAATTTACCCTGTACACTGTATTGATTTGTACTCCTGCTAACAGGCGTGGCATTTACAGGGATATTTATCCCGTGTACCGTACACACCTTTTATTTTAATTTGTCATGTTCATGGCACTCGGATTATTATTTACTACGAGCACAGCCTATCTATTGCACTCAAGTCAATTAAAAGATGCGCATAGATTTATTGAAGAAATCATTCGCTTGTATAAAGATTAATAGCACTAAAATTGTCTA
This sequence comes from Conus ventricosus, assembly GCA_018398815.1. Classification (NCBI taxonomy): domain Eukaryota; kingdom Metazoa; phylum Mollusca; class Gastropoda; order Neogastropoda; family Conidae; genus Conus; species Conus ventricosus. The sequence continues at coordinate 58,578,325 of CM031603.1, forward strand.
GCCTTGAATATCAAAGAGCAAGAGATGATATGATAACGGCCTTCAAGTTCTGCGTGGTCATTATGGTGTCAAAACCACCAATCACGTGTTTACGTAATTAAGCAACAAATGGACATTGTTAGAAAATAAACGTTTTACCCAAAGTAACCCACCTGAACCCTTTACTTTGTAACAGGGTTAACAGTTTTAGGGGTTTATCTCTAGCTTCCATGTGTTACTGCAAGAAGGCGTAAGGATTCTGAAAAGGTTGTTTCCAGACTAATTTCAATACAAGAAGTTACATGTGTTGTGCATCCTAAACATACACTTGATAAAAACAATGGTCCAGAGAGCAGGTCAAAGGCTGTCGTAAGCCTAGGGCAATTACGATGTGATTTGTTCGCCATCTTCTGTGCCCCCTGTCGAGCTGCAAGACCTTGTTGGGTTCAGCGTCTTTGGCAACACTGACAGGTACAAAGTCTCCATGTCTCTTGTATATTCTCCTGTATTTATTTTTATGTTAATTTTTTTTAGTCCTTTTCGGTCTTTCCTTTAGCCGCTGAAAGGCCACTGATCTGAAAAGCATCGTTTGTTGTTCTGGCACCACTGTGGAAGCGCTTTTTTTTCTTTTGTAGCATTTTTTTTTTACATTTTTTTTATTTTCTTGATTTGGACTTTCGGATGTCTTTGCTGTTTCGAACATTCTCCGCGATTACCGGTCTGTCTGATTTGATTTTCTTCAACCGAACTCGACCGTTGAGCAATTCTTCGTTCGTTTCCTGTGACCCAGTTCACAAAGAGTGGGTGTAACTTGGATCCCAGTCTGTCTGCATCTCTGGGATTTTTCAAAGGATTTCTCGACCGTGGTGGCAGCTCACACTCTTGTCCTTGACTCTTGACGCTGACTGGCGTTTCTGGGCTTGGACGAAGTTGTTTGCAAGACTGGCCGATGAAATAGTGCTGCTTCAATCTATTTGTAAACAGTGAACATGTCGTCATCAGCGGACATTATTTCCATGTCATCGAGATCATTCAGTAGGATTCATCGACTTGGTCAGTTGTAGGCAGGGGATATCGAGGACTCTGCATTTCTTCAGTTTTGTCA
>CM031603.1:58584408-58596908 GCA_018398815.1 Conus ventricosus
GACTGGAGTTTGAACATTGATTTTCCATTTGCTTTTTTGTTTTGTTTTGCTTTCGAATGTGCTATGTAAGGCCACAATTATCATATTTAAGATCGGGCAAAAACTGATCAACAACAATTATACTCCAAAAGCAATCGGTGCAATTGGAGGTTGCCATTGGAGGTTGAATCCATACTCCAGTTAGAGTTTGTCAGGGCTGCGTTGCATCTCTCACGCTTTTCTGCACATTCCTGGAATGTATTATGACTTATGCATTTGCAGACTATGCTGATACACTCAGTATTAAAGGAAGAACCATCACGAACCTTTGCTCTGTAGATGAGACTGGTGGCCTTCCCGGCAGTGAACTAGAACTCGCTAAGTTTGTTAAAAGACTGGATGAAACATCAGCAAGTTATGGCACGGGAATCACCACCAAGAAGGTCAAGCTGATGACCGTCACAACATCATCATCACTTCTGATGTAACTATCCATGGACAGAAGCTAGGAACTATTCAACAGTTCACGTACCGAAGATTCCTCATTAGCAATGAGCTATCCAACCAGAAATCCTCACAACCCCAGCAAAGACCACATCAGCTCTGTCCACACTAAAACCTCTATGGAAGAACAATAACATTTGCGTGAAACAAGGTTAGCATTTTCCGTGTACCTGCATATTCCGCCATCTTGTATGCGTGTGAGACATGCACTCTCACAGCTGACCTCGAATGAAGAATCCAAGCCATGTAAAAGGGATATAACTGCGATCTATTAAACATCGGATATACTGATCATACCAAAAATAAACAAGCGCGTTAAACCGTCGTGGAGCACCTCAGACAATACAACAATCTACTGCCATCATTTAAGAAAAGTAAACCATGCTGGTATGGCCATGTAGCAAGAACCAACAGCCTTGCTTACACAACACTCCGCGGAATGATTGAGGGACAGAGACGGAGTGGAAGACAGAACAACCGATGGACTGACAGACCTTGGCACACAACCGACATAGTGGGAGGAACCAGGTGAACGTCAGAGCGGCGCCCCAATGACCCTACACCGAGTGGAGAGAAAAGGGAAGAAGAAGTGGTATGAGCTTTAACAGAGATTACGCGCGCACAGCGTAAATCTCCATCATCATTGTTACTATTTATTGAATAGGCTCGTGCGCACCGATGATCTCTTTAAGATGGACGAATTTTCCTCGGACAGTTTATCAGTCTGCATGTATTGGTCTTGACATTTAACCTGAAGTTAAATTTTGCGATTTATTGGTTTATTCACGTGCACAGTAGGGTTCTCAATCAAATGGTTTGAATATTCGGCTGCCGAGTTGATGGTGGTGAGTTCGAACTCACACTTAGAATCGCATTTTCACGGCTGTCCAGCCCAGGCCTGACAGGGGGTACCTGATTCAGTTCACTAAAAGTCAAGGCGGTGAAGTGACGGAGTAGAGTCCGGGGTCTATACGGCCGTACTGAAAAAATCAACGGTGAGCTCCAGAAGTTCACGCCTTTCCGGCCATCGGGCTATGATACTTTCTACTTTTATGGAAATTCTGACCCTACGAATGACTGTAAACTTCCCTGAAGATCCGTTTCAAGGTCTCTTTGGGAGATTGTGGGGTGGAAACACTTTCAAACTTCTTTAGATAGGCTTCTCGGTATTAATCAAGGTGTGTGTGTGTGTGTGTGTGTGTGTGTGTGTGTGTGTGTGTGTGTGTGTGTGTGTGTGTGAGCGCGTGCGTGCGTGCATGCGTGCGTGCGTGTGTATGTGTGTGTGTGTGTGTGTGTGTGTGTTTTGGGGTGTGTGTGAAAAGTCATCGGTTTTTATTTTCCCATCGAAAGTACCGTGCAACATTCACGTAGTCGAACAAATTCCTATGCACAAACAAGTTAAAAAGTTGTTGAAGATATTTTTTTTACATACGCTGAAGTTCGATACAAATCTCGTACAATCAATAACATTTTCATGCCCTTCCCATCAAAGGAAAGTAAATTGCACTGACTGCAAAGCGATCACATTTCCATTCTGACAAAACGTCATCAATTTTTGACAAGAGAGAATCATACCCTACCGCAGGACTCTCAGAGGAAATCTATAGTCAAATAATGTACGAGGGAAAGAGATAGGGGCAGAGAGCGAGAGGGATTCCATAGTCAAATAATGTACGAGGGAAAGAGATAGGGGCAAAGAGCGAGAGATGAGTCAGAGAGAAGAAGACAGACATGGAAAAGATAAGGGTACAGTTTAGAGACCGGCAAAGCTGATTGGTTCCCTGTCTATAACAGGAATACATTCACCCTGATGTGTATACTTTCTGTGTATGTGGAAATGAATTAGCACATGACAAAGAACATGAGAAGCTATTTCTTTAAACCATATAACAAGAGGAACCTAAACGGTTTACTCTGCCATGGTTTTTTTTTCTATAGTCAGTTTCATATAGTGAAAGAATTTGCTGCCATTTGAAGCCTTGACTGACATGAGATATATGCCTGCCCTAATCTCAGCAAGGCGATAGGTGGAACACACATATTGACCTCCGTAATGGGCCTCGCCTATATTGTTTCCGTACCAGACTAAAAAAAAATGTTCATATACAATCGCGATTACTATTGTTTTCTCCTCCCTGAGATGTAGCTTCCTATAGCAGCACGATTTGTCCCGGAAACCCGATTTTGTCCTGACACAAAATTTGCGAGTAAAACGGGTCTCTTGCAGTCGCATTTTAATTTTTGTTTGTTCACATTGCCCGATTTGTCAAAACAACAAGCAAAGAATCAAACGAACGGACAAAGTTAAAAACAAAAACAAAACAAACACAAAAAAGAAAAAGAAAAATGAAACCTAGGACATATCGGATTGCTGACCCGTACCATAGCAGCGCGATTTGCCCTGACTGTCCGACCATATTTTTCTTTTTCTTTTTCATTAAAGCAAGGTCAAATGTTCAACGCACCGGGTCAGAAGTTTTAGACCTTCTTTGTCTCCGCCTTTTTGTCTGAATGGCTTTTAATTTTTTTTTTTTTTTTTTTTTTGCTGCGGCCCGCCACTCCCTCAGTTTCTTTCTGCTGTGTCTCTCTCATCTTGTCTCCTCTCAACACTTCTCTCTCTCTCTCTCTCTCTCTCTCTCTCTCTCTCTCTCTCTCTCTGCATACCACCGCGCTCACATACAATTTACCAGAAAGTGTCCACTGCTTAATTCCTCATCTAGGACATGATTACCAATGTGATTCACGTCAACAAAGGGCCATCATCACCACGACATCAACACCTCGTCTAATATCACGTAATGTGGAAAGACGTAAAACAAAACAACATCAACACTTCAACGCCACCGCCCACAGCTAAAATGGTCATCGTCATTGCCACGCCCACTAGATCCACCCATCAAGAATTCATCACTAATCCCACCACTACAATGACCATAACCTACACCATGGACAACACCATTGTGAAACATGCACTGACATCACTCCCACACAGAGTCGTACCTAAATCGCCACCACTATCAAACATCCATGACACGCACATGCCTGTGTGACGCAGTGAACCAACACACCTTTCATGCCTTTCCTCTTGCCCTTCAAAAATAAAGAAACAAAAGAAACAGACAAACAGCTCTTCTTTTGATACTTTTCCCCTTGCCTTAAAAGAATCTGTCCGCTTTCCCTAACAACCACATACTTCATGCTTTCTCCCCTTGTCTTAGTAGCAAACAAACAAACACTAGAAACGAAAAAACAAAGAGCACATCTTTCCCATTCCCTTAACCTTTGCCGGATGACGTTTTTGACTACACAGACCTGATCATGCGGGTCACCAAAGACCCATACATTTTATAGAGCATTTTCCTATTGCTTATCCCTATTCAGGTCGTGTGGGTCATGTAAAACCCACACCTGATAAAGGGCGGTTCAGCAACTTATTCCTCATGTGTGACCCATTAAAACATATAGGTCCTGGGTAACTGCGACTAATTACGCTAACAACTGATTGTGTCCATACATGAAATTTCAATGACCAACGGCTATTAAGATCCTTGAACAACTCCTAAGATGTCGTGAGCATAGCTCTATCCGTTCATAAGATATGATGTTTTTATTGAGTCACCGGGTCATGGAAGACCCAGGAAGCACGGTAAAGGTTATGAAAACAAATTTCACACCTTTTCCTTTCCATTTAAAGGGAAATGACTAATGGACAGAAGCGCTGACCCAATTAACAACAAGTTAATGCGTGATGCAAATGCTGGACAGATCGAGCTTTTAGAACAAATCGGATCGCAACATATGTCATAAATAAAATAAATGCTTCTTTTTCCCCAATCACCCACTCAAGCACATATTGTTAGTTAGGCAGAATTATCTACCACTGCAGATATGAATGCTTATCTCCCCCTATTTCTTCAATCTAAGACATAAGAGCAAGCTTTGTTTATAATTGAATATTTCTTGCAGTCATTGCAACACCAAGCTGCTCTGTAAGTTGCTGGAATGGTGCTCGGTACTTATCCTTGGAATTTATTAGTTTGTTGTAATTTAGTCCCTTGCCGATTCATTCCAAGAACTGGCCCTCAGCGCTTGTGTCTTAAGAGGTTATCTTTTTACATTTTCTACTTTTCAAAAGAAAATGTAGCTTGTTTTGCTCTTTCATGATTTTCTTTTGCTTCTTAGGTGGCACCTTTGGTTGGTTTTTTGAAAACTCAACAAACATACTACGGTATTGCACACCAGCCTTTTCTGGGATAGCATTCTTCTTAAAACAGAAAAGGCAGAGGCGTCAAATTACCATTTTCCGCGGTCACTGAGGAGAAACAATCAGGTTTCGAAATATTGGTATATGACCAGGTGTTATATGTTAGTGGGTTTCCTCCCCATTGGAGACTGTCTCCCCCTTGGAGACTATAAGCTTGACGAAGGGTCATGTTGAGAAGCATTTATTTTATTTTTCCCCCAATCACCCACTCAAGCAGTTAGGCAGAATTATCTACCACTGCAGATATGAATGCTTATCTCCCCCTGTTTCTTCAATCTAAGACATAAGAGCAAGCTTTGTTTATAATTGATTATATATTTATATATATATGTGTGTGTGTGTGTATACATATATTGATCTGAGTGTACATTTATATTCATTCATATATGTATGTATTGGTGGTGAGAACACCACAGAATTATGGACTGTGGTGTGTCTCTATTTGACACCAAGAGCACAGACACAATCAGCCGTGTCTCCCTGAGTCCGATCCAGCGGACGAAAGGCCTAGGAGCAGGCAATACAAATTGATGTGTCTTCGAGAGGGATTATGATGGTTCCCTCAGGCAGCTAGTGAAGGGTTTCTCATATTTATAATATATTCCCCCCATTTTCTTCATCTTCAATTTTTTTTCTCTGAAAGTTCAAATCTTTGCCAAGTCACTATAATGAGGGAAGAATTGTTAGCCTGCACTTGTTTTCCCCCACTACTTAATTGTTCAGATATATATATATATATATTATATATATATATATATATATATCGATCTGAGTGTACATTTCTTGCATATATCTATTTCATAATCTTTCATCTGTCTGTCTGTCTCTTTGTCTGCCTGTCCCTCTCTTTCTCCTTCTGTTTACCTATTTATCTGTCTAGCTGTTTATACAGCGGATACAGCAAAACATACACTCTGAGAAAAATCCATGTCAAATTGGGCGAACAACACGTGATGACGCAGCTCCGGGCAACAACCTTTCAGACTTTGGACTAACCATCAACAGGATCCGGTAAATGTACTTCGATCTAGATGGACAGGCAGCTCAAGGAAACAGCACCCCCCACCCTCCTTTCAGCCCCTTTCCTTTTCTTCCCCCCCCCCCCCTCTTTCCTCCTCCCCAGGGTCACCCCGCCCTCCTCACAGACCTTACAGACAGACACACCTGCTCCTTACCCCCACTGATGCACGCAAGGCAAATAATGGGAGGTAACATCAGCTCCAGAATGGTCGGCATCATCATCACTTCCGCCTCGGCGGAAGAACTACCAATGGTGCTTTCCTCCGTCACGCCCGACGCCATCTTGTGGTAATCCACTGTTAGAATGACAGAAATGAAAGAAGTGAGATCATAGTCGAGTCACGGCTTCATGCGATTATATCACAATGATTACTTCATCCTCACTCTCTCCTATTTTACGAAAGCAGGAGAGAAGCATGGAAAGAGAGAAAAAGAAGGCAGAAATGAATGAAAGGGGCAAGAGAGGCAGAGAGAAAGGAGGAAGAAAGGAAGAGAAGAAGGAGGACAAAAAAAAAAAGAAGAGAGTAAATAATGGAGGAAGGAAGAAAAGTGGTGAAGGACAGAAGGAAAAGACGAAGAGAGGAAATAAAAGAACGAAGAATTGAAGGTTGAAAGAAGGGGAAAAAAAAGGGGGGGGGGGGGGGGGGGTTAAGGGAAGCAGGGAGGAAGGCGGAAGTAAAAAAAAGAAAAAAAAGAGAAGGACGGGGAAAGGAAGGAAGGAAAAATGAAGGAAGGCTAAAGGTGGCGAAGAACAGAAGGAAAAGAGGAAGAGAGGAAATGAAATAAAAGAACAAAGAATTGAAGGGAAAATGGAAGAAGGCAAGAGGGAAGCAGGAGAACAGAGAAAGGAATGGAGCAAAGAATTGAGAAAAGAAGAGAGTGGCGAAGGATAGAAGGGAAAGTGGAAGAGCGGAAATAAAAGAACGAAGAACGGAAGGAAGAAAGAAAACAAAATAGGGAGGAAGGAGGAAGTAAGGAAGAGAAGAGCGGAAAAAAAGAAGAGAGCACATAATGGAGGAAGGAAGAAAAGTGGCGGAAAAACAGAAAGGAAAGAGGAAAGAGGAAATAATTAAAGATAGAAAGAAGGCAGAATAGAGAAACGGGGGTAAGGGGGGGCAGGTGGAAGTAAAGAAAGAGAAGAACGGAGAAAGGAAGGGAGAAACGAATGACGGAAAGAAGAAAAGTGGCGAAGGACAGAGGAGAAGAATGAAGGAAGGAAATAAATGAAAAGGAAAGCGGAAAGGGAGTAGGAGGTAAGAAAGACCTGAACACTGAAAGGAATGGAGCCAAAAAAAAAAAAAGGGAGAAAGGAAGAAAGTGGCAGAAGACAGAAGGAAAGAAGGAAGAGAGAAAATAAAAGAAAAACCGAAGAATGAAAGGGAAGAAGGTAGGAAGAAAGGAGGAGATAAGAGGAGAACAGAGAAAAGAATGGCGCAAAGAATGGAGAAAAGAAGAAAATGGTGAAGGACAGAAGCGAAGGAGGAACAGAGGAAAGAAAAGAACGAAGAAATTGAACAGAAACGAGAAAGGCAGGAAGGAAAGAAGATGTACGAAATGGAAGAGCGACGAAAGGAATGACTCAAAGCATGGAGGAAAGAAGAAAGTGAGGGACGAAAGAGGAAGAAACCTCAGTTTCAATTTGCTCTCCAGGTTTTAACCTTTGTGACTTCGTGTTGAGGTCTTCGGTATCGGCAAGTTTCTGGGACTGTCGTGTGAAGTACGTGATAGACCCCTTCAGAGGGGGCGCTGGCTGACTATGGCTGTCCAACCCAGCAATCATTGACGTGATTAGGGGACTTGGTGCGTAGTGTCTTGCATATTCTGAATCAGGCACCACTGAATATCACTAAAGCGACTCCACCGCAGTGCAGTGTCTCCTTTAACGGGGTGCCTTATGACGACTTGACATTGACTGCTCCTCGTGATTTGCCGGTGCCGGGACAGCAGCAGGACAAGCCAGGGTGGGGCTGATGAGGGGGAACTAGAATGCGCGACGTGGGGGTAATGCCACTGTAGAAGTACTGAAGATGTGATAGCAAAAACAAACAATAAACAAAGCCAAACAAAACAACAACAACAACAACAACAACAACAACAACACACACACACACTACATAATTCACTCACTATCTCCATCACTTGCTCATATACCATCCAAACAGATGAACAGACTTACAGCAGCAAAACAAATCCCCCTAGCCCTGCCACCTTCAGACAGTTTCAATTGACCAGTTAACCACCATAAAACAAAACAAACAAGAACAACAACAACAACAACAACAACAACAACAAAACAACAGAAAACAAAACAAAACAAAACAAACAAGAAAGAAAGAAACAAAACAAAACAACAACAAAAACTCCTGACTTCTGTTGATAAACGAAAATAACGCGAGTCACAACAAATAAAAAATTATCATGAAGACGTCAAACGTACAACAAATAAGAAAATAAGATAAAAGTAAAATATAGTAAGTATCAAATCATAAACAACCCACTGTAATCAATATGTACATATAAATGCATGCATACACACATACATATATGCATGTATATATGCTGTACACACACACACGCACACATACACACGCACACACACACACGCACGCACGCACGCAAGCGCACGCGCGCGCACACACACACCACACACACACACACACACACACACACACACACACACACACACACACATAAAAATAAAAGCAAAAGAAAAAAATAGTAATAGAGTAACACAGTCAACTGAATACAAATCGATGAAGAAATAAGAAAAAAAAAAAAAAAGAAGAAAAAAGAAAAACTAACAGGAACGAAACAACTGAAACTGACAAGGCCAACTTAGCTCTGCTCCTGGTTGCGTCTCGCCTTACCAACTCTGCGAGCAATGCCAGTCTCCGCTATCACTGCAGTCCAGCCACAACGACCGCAAGGCACCGAATCAGAAGAATCGACCGAAACACGACCCTCCAACGGGAGGCTATAATCCATACCCTCCCCCCAGAGACACAGCAAGTCCCCGAACTGCTGCTGTTTGGCCTGTTCACAAATGGCCGATTCACTGATGCAGGAGACTTTCCTCTAGGCGTGGAGTCTGTCTGTAATCGATGGGGTCAGCGCCCCGTGTAATTAACGAGTGACCAATCCCGTGAGTACACACTTTTCTGGACGTCAGTCAGATCGAATCAGGTCGAAGCTGGTGGTAATGCGACAAAAAAACCCAAACAAAACAAAACAAAAAAACAAAAAACAAAAAAAACCAACCCAAACAACAAAAAACCAACAACAACAACAACAAAATGGAGCCGGCGCGTTCGTAAGATAAATAGAACAGGATGCTGAATGGGATAAGCATATAAGTTAGAATAAGTATATAAGATTGGGATAAGTATATAAGATTGGGATAAGTATATAAGTTTGCGATATAGTTAGAGAGTGGGGCAGGTGAATTTGATTGCTGAATGGGATACGCGAATTGGTTGCTGAGTTGGATTACTAAACTGGTTGCTGAGTGGGATAAGTAAATTATTTGCCGAGTGGGATAAGTGAATGGGTTGATGGGTGGGGTTAGTGAATTTGGTTGCTGATTTGGATAAGTGAATTTGATTGATAAGAGGAATACACGGATCTCTTGCTGAGTGGCGTAAGCGAATTTGGTTGATAAGGGGGATAAGTGAATTGGTTGCCGAGTGGGACAAGTGAATTTGGAGATAAATGGGATAAGTGAATTTGTTGCAGAGTGGGTTAAGGGAATTGGATGCTGAATTGGATAAATGAATCGGTTGCTGAGTGGGATAGGTGAATTGAATGGGATAAGTGAAGTGATTGCTGAGTGGGATAAGTCAATTAGTTGCTGAGTGGGATAAGTCAATTAGTTGCTGAGTGGGATATGTCAATTGGTTGCTGAGCGGGATAAGTCAGTTGGTTGCTGAGTGGGATAAGTCAATTAGTTGCTGAGTGGGATAAGTGAATTGGATGCTGAGTGGGATAAGTGAATTGGATGCTGAGTGGGATAAGTGAATTGGATGTTGAGTGGGATGAGTGAATGGATGCTGAGTGGGATAAGTGAATTGGATGCTGAGTGGGATGAGTGAATTGGATGCTGAGTGGGATAAGTGAATTGGATGCTGAGTGGGATACGTGAATGGATGCTGAGTGGGATAAGTCAACTGGGTGCTGAGTTTTCTTTCACCCCTCCTAAATCCTAGTAACCCTTTATCTTGTGGTATTCCTGTCTCATGTCCCTTTCTCTCTCCTTAACCCCCTTGTCTTGGTGAATTCCTGTCTCACCTTCCTTCCTTCCCGTTCCCTCCTAATCCCCTTACCTTGGTGTCTTTCCGTCATATCCCTTTCTGTTTCCCGTAATCTCCTCATCTTGGTCACTTCTTGTCTCCCCTCTCAACTTAATGTCTTCCAGCCGCACATTCCATACTCAGTCCCCCTAACTCTCTTATTTTGGTGTCTTCCTGTATTATTCCCCACTTCAATCCTCTTAATTTCTTCATCTGGTGTCTTTCTGTCTCATCCCCCCTCCCCACCCCCAATCACCTGCCCTCCTTACCTTTGTGTCTCTGCACCCTTTCTCGCTCACCCTCCCCCCTCCCCTAACCTCATCAACTCGATGTCTTTCTATCTCACATCCATCACTCCTCCGTTTCCCAGAGCTCCTTGTCCTGAGCTCTTTCTGTCGCGCACCCTCCCATCTCATGTCTGCTACCCATCTGTATCTGGGTGTTTTTCTGTCTCACCCCTCTCCCTGCCCCCCCCCCCCCCCTCCCTTCCGCCCTATCCTCTTACCTTGATGTCTTCCTGTACCCCTTTCCTCGATCGCCTGTAACGCCGTTATGTTGGCGTCTTCCTGTCCCCCCTCCCTCCCATTTCTTGTCCCCTCCCCCCTTTTTCTTGATGTCTCTCTACGACCCCCATCCCCCACCCCTTATCTTTGTGTCTTCCTGTCTCACACCCCTTCCTTCCTCGTCCTCCCTAACCCACTTGTGATGAAGTCTTCCTGTCTCACACCCCTTCCTTCCTCGTCCTTCCTAACCCACTTGTATTGAAGTCTTCCTGTCTCACACCCCTTCCTTCCTCGTCCTCCTAACCCACTTGTATTGAAGTCTTCCTGTCTCACACCCCTTCCTTCCTCGTCCTCCTAACCCACTTGTATTGAAGTCTTCCTGTCTCACACCCCTTCCTTCCTCGTCCTCCTAACCCACTTGTATTGAAGTCTTCCTGTCTCACACCCCTTCCTTCCTCGTCCTCCCTAACCCACTTGTATTGAAGTCTTCTTGTCTCACACTCCTTCCTTCCTCGTCCTCCCTAACCCACTAGTATTGAAGTCTTCCTGTCTCACACCCCTTCCTTCCTCGTCCTCCTAACCCACTTGTATTGAAGTCTTCCTGTCTCACACCCCTTCCTTCCTCGTCCTCCTAACCCACTTGTATTGAAGTCTTCTTGTCTCACACCCCTTCCTTCCTCGTCCTCCCTAACCCACTTGTATTGAAGTCTTCTTGTCTCACACCCCTTCCTTCGTCGTCCTCTCTAACCCACTTGTGATGAAGTCTTCCTGTCTCACACCCCTTCCTTCCTCGCCTCCTAACCCACTTGTATTGAAGTCTTCCTGTCTCACACCCCTTCCTTCCTCGTCCTCCTAACCCACTTGTATTGAAGTCTTCTTGTCTCACACCCCTTCCTTCCTCGTCCTCCCTAACCCACTTGTATTGAAGTCTTCTTGTCTCACACCCCTTCCTTCCTCGTCCTCCCTAACCCACTTGTATTGAAGTCTTCTTGTCTCACACCCCTTCCTTCCTCGTCCTCCCTAACCCACTTGTATTGAAGTCTTCTTGTCTCACACCCCTTCCTTCCTCGTCCTCCCTAACCCACTTGTATTGAAGTCTTCTTGTCTCACACCCCTTCCTTCCTCGTCCTTCCTAACCCACTTGTATTGAAGTCTTCCTGTCTCACACCCCTTCCTTCCTCGTCCTCCCTAACCCACTTGTATTGAAGTCTTCTTGTCTCACACCCCTTCCTTCCTCGTCCTCCCTAACCCACTTGTATTGAAGTCTTCCTGTCTCACACCCCTTTCTTCCTCGTCCTCCCTAACCCACTTGTGATGAAGTCTTCCTGTCTCACACCCCTTCCTTCCTCGTCCTCCCTAACTCACTTGTGATGAAGTCTTCCTGTCTCACACCCCTTCCTTCCTCGTCCTCCCTAACCCACTTGTAATGAAGTCTTCTTGTCTCACACCCCTTCCTTCCTCGTCCTCCTTAACCCATTTGTGATGAAGTCTTCCTGTCTCACACCCCTTCATTCCTCGTCCTCCCTAACCCACTTGTAATGAAGTCTTCCTGTCTCACACCCTTTCCTTCCTCGTCCTCCCTAAACCACTTGTAATGAAGTCTTCCTGTCTCACACCCCTTCCTTCCTCGTCCTCCCTAACCCATTTGTGATGAAGTCTTCCTGTCTCACACCCCTTCCTTCCTCGTCCTCCTAACCCACTTGTGACGAAGCCTTCCTGTCTCACACCCCTTCCTTCCTCGTCCTTCCTAACCCACTTGTATTGAAGTCTTCCTGTCTCACACCCCTTCCTTCCTCGTCCTTCCTAACCCACTTGTATTGAAGTCTTCCTGTCTCACACCTCTTCCTTCCTCGTCCTCCCTAACCCACTTGTAATGAAGTCTTCCTGTCTCACACCCTTTCCTTCCTCATCCTCCCTAACCCATTTGTGATGAAGTCTTCCTGT
>CM031603.1:58601908-58606908 GCA_018398815.1 Conus ventricosus
ACAGCAGCAACATCTACAGTGAGAACAAAATCACCAACAGCAGCAACATCTACAGCGAGAACAAAATCACCAACAGCAGCAACATCTACAGTGAGAACAAAATCACCAACAGCAGCAACATCTACAGTGAGAACAAAATCACCAACAGCAGCAACATCTACAGTGAGAACAAAAACACCAACAGCAGCAACATCTACAGTGAGAACAAAATCACCAACAGCAGCAACATCTACAGTGAGAACAAAAACACCAACAGCAGCAACATCTACAGTGAGAACAAAAACACCAACAGCAGCAACATCTACAGTGAGAACAAAAACACCAACAGCAGCAACATCTACAGCGAGAACAAAAACACCAACAGCAGCAACATCGACAGTGAGAACAAAAACACCAACAGCAGCAACATCTACAGCGACAACAAAAACACAGACCAGTAACACAAGCAGTTGCAGCAGCGGCAGCAACAAAGGCAGCAGCAGCAGCGGCAACAGTAGCAGAGGTAGTGGGGTTCGGGGGGGGGGGGGGGGGGGGGGGGGGGGGGGGGCTGTTTGTCTGTACTGAATTTATCTCCTTGATTTTATTCATTTGATTTCTTGGAACTGCCTGTACCGAATTTATCTTCTTGATTTTATTCATTTGATTTCTTGGAACTATTTTGTTTCTGTTTACATTAAAATCTACATCTCCGTAAAGACTACTAGCCTTTACACGCTTTTTTTTTCCCTGGACTATTTTGTTTTGGTGTCGGTGTACAGTAAATTTATCTATGTCTTCACTAACTTTAGCTCACAATAAAGACTTTTTTGAGCCTTAAATGTTTGACTTTTCCTGCTAAAATTTTGGTGTCAGTTTCCACTTACTTAAGCTCACAACAAATACTTCTTCATTTTCAAAGCATGATTTTTTTTTTTAGCGACAGTTTTGTCTCTGTCTATACTGAATCCAGGTAACAACAGACACTTCTTCACTTTGAACGCTTGTTTCTCTGTCTCTGTCTGTACCAAATTTCCGTCTAAACGGCCTCTTCCCTCGAAACGCTTGTTTTCCTAAAATGATTTTGTCTCTGTGTATACTAAGTTTAACTCATGGCAAAGACCGTTTGTGTGCTTTTGTGTGTGAGTGTGCATGTGTTGACATACATGTCAGATTATATGAAAGCTACGTTTTACTGTCTTTGTTGCTGTTGTACTTATCTATGCTGATCAAATAATCTGATCTGGTGATTTTGTGTAGTTTCCTACTTCAAAGTGATTTTTTTCTGCTGGTTCTACGCTAGTGCCCACATTAAGATCTGTATTGTTGCAAACTCACAGTTAGCCGTGTCACACGACTAACAGTAAAAGAAAAACACAACAACAACACACAATGTTTTCACACACACACACACACACACACACACACACACACACACACACACACACGCACGAACGCGCATGCACACATGCACGCACACACAAATACACACCAAAATACAAGTTGTTATAATAATAGCTCTTGCAACTACACAATTTGTAGGCCAGGTGACCAAAATAATCAATCTAATCGAGAGTTTTGTGTGTACATCAGTGTGCGTGAAACATTTTCATCAGCTGGATGATTCTTCTTAAAAAAAAACATTAAAAAAAATTCTGCATCCCTTAATGTAGATCTAAACTTCAAGATTAAGTGGTCGCATTACTTACAATAGATCACAGCTTATTAAAACAAGCGAACACACACACACACACACACACAGAGCAACAACAAGAAACCACCACCACCACCACCACCACCAACGAAAACAAACCATTTTCTGATAATAAGATCTTTTTGAAAACTGGCATGTGCACCTACATTGCAGATGACTGATACCCAAAATGTCTTTTGTATTGCGTCTTTTCACCACGAGCTTCTCTTCGAACCAGTTCAAAGTGATAAGGCATATAGCGCATTCATGTGACTCATTTTCTGCAGCCACAACACATCTTAATCAAATGACGTCGTATTCATGAGCAGATTAGCAATGCCATGATTTCGTCGGTTACTTTCCGTATTCTTGGTTATAGATCAAAATACCATTTTCGAGGCTCAATTTTGCGTGACTGGGAGAAATTTGAGGGTTTATTTTGCACATTGTGTATGTCCAGTTAAACCATATTTCGCCGGACTTCTTTTCTTGTGTACTGAATGTATCTCCCAGTTGATATCTTTCTCCAATCAAACACTTGCTTTTCTCTAACTTCTTTGCCCTTTTCGATACTATATCCACATTCCTTTAAAACTCCCTTCCTTCAAATGTTTGTTTGTCTTAAATGTTTTTTGTCAGTACATCTCAATAAAGCCCCTTTCACTTTAAACACTTGTTTTTCTGCGGCTCTTTGTCCATGCTAAATGTCCTTCCCATTTTAAAGCCCCTCAACTATGATTTTTTTTTTTTAATTGGAAGTTTTGTCACTTTAAACACTTGTTTTTCTGCGGCTCTTTGTCGATGCTAAATGTCCTTCCCATTTTAAAGCCCCTCAACTATGAATTTTTTTTTTTAATTGGAAGTTTTGTCACTTTAAACACTTGTTTTTCTGCGGCTCTTTGTCGACGCTAAATGTCCTTCCCATTTTAAAGCCCCTCAACTATGAATTTTTTTTTTTAATTGGAAGTTTTGTCACTGCCGAATAATGTCTCCTTCCCTTTAAAGAATCTTTTCATTTCTTTGGAACATTCTTGACTCCCGTATACTGAATTATCTCCCCTCCCCTCCCCTCCACCAGACCAAAAGATTCCCTCCCTTCAAACACTTTTCATTCTTTTTTTTTTTTTTAAAGCATATACTCTAAACTCACCCTCAATACAGACTTCACCCATTCAAAGTTTTTGTTTTGTTTTGTTTCTGTTTTTTTTCCTGTTCCCCCCCCCCCCCATGTTTTTGTTTTATTTTATATTTTCTTCCTAATAAATTTCCTCCCTTTCTCAGAGTTTCCCCTCTGGAACATTGTTTCTTTCGTCTACACCCCAATGAACACACACACACACTCTCTCTCTCTCTGAATTTGTTTTGCTGGGACATTTTCTTCGTCTATATTCATTGTTTCTTTTGTCTACGCCCCAATAAACACACACACACTCTCTCTCTCTCTGATTTAGTTTTGCTGCGACGTTTTCTTCGTCAATATTCCAGATTTACTCCCACCCCACCCCCCTCCATCTCTCCTCTCCCTCCTATCCCATCCCCCGCCCTCTCATCCTCTTTCCTCCAACACAGACTACCTGTTTCTGAAGACCCATTTTTAAAGGATGTCGGGGTGTGACATTTGACAGGTTCCCCTGTGTTGACAAACAGAGAGGATCTCGTCACTCTCCACGCCAGTCGGTCAGCCAACGATGTGCATCAGGTACACGCATAATAAAGACAATCAACACGCACCAGAACGGGAATTAATGGTCCGGGACAAACTTTCCACCATCCGACAACACCCTGCACAGGTCAGAACACATATTGAGTAGATGGGCGCCACCTAACGTTACCCACTGTGACGGACAGTAAAAGCAGCGTTGACGCGTGAGCGAGGATGATACGCGTGTATTGAGCATGCCTGCTAACTAGCTGGTGATGGGATTACCTTTGATGTGGTGATGATAATGGATGGCACACGAGTTGTTGACATTGCCCAAGGCGGGTTGGTGTTCTGTGTTGATGGGCCCTCTTCACATGGGACTGAACAGCATCAACACAAGAACAGCATTACTTTGCTCCCTTGTCGGCGCATGTTGCCTCATTGTCAAATTACTCCCATGGGCGTTTTCAGAGATAGTTGAGTTCCAGCACGCATGGACAAGCTTTTCATTTGTGTTAAGCTCTATAAAATGAATTGATGTGCTCCTGAAAGAAAAAAAAATCTAGGGTAGACAACACCTGCATTCCATGGCAACCAGAGTTACCTGATCTTATGCTGGGGGACAACGGAGAAGAGGCATGGAGGGAAAGAGGAGTAAGCATAACATAAAACGGTCAGAAGCGAACAACTTGTGGTAAACCTAACAGGAGCGAAGGCAACTTGGAGTGCTCTCTCTGTCTCTCTCTGTCTTTATCTCCGTCTGTCTGTCTATCTGTCTGTCCGTCTCTCTCTCTCTCTTCCCTCCTCCTCTTCTCATCCCCCACCCCTGTGTTTCTCTCTCTCTCTGAAGCTGGATAACGTTGCGTGTGTGCTATGTAACATTCTTGTTGCTTTTGCTTTAACAATTTTTGTGCTCATTTCATATAATTTTTTTATTTTTAGATGTCATTTAAGAATGATCTAAATATGCTTCTTCTTCTTGTTGTTTTCAATCGTTTTTGTTGTTGTTATTACTTATATCACTGATGATGTCACAGTTTATTTCTTGGTTTTGTTGTTGTTGTTGTTTCGCAGGGTCTCTACGTAAACATGGTGCCATGGTTTGATGCATGCGTTGCATTAGTCAGTACTAGATCAGCAAAATAGCAACAGCAAGAACAAAAATGGCTAAATAAAAAAAAAAATCAATGTTATTGTCATTGTCTCTTTGTCTCTTTGGGTTCGATTTCGCGCGCGCGCGCGCGCGTGTGTTTGTGTGTGTGTGTGTGTGTGTGTGTGTGTGTGTGTGTGTGTGTGTGTGTGTGTGTGTGTGTGTGCATGTGTGTTGCACGGAATGACTGACTGAGTAATTAATCAAAACAAGAAGTGTTACATACTCTCTCTTTTTCTCGTTGTCTCTCCCTCTCTCTGGGGAAGACAGTGCATGCGCGTACGTGCACACACACACACACACACACACACACACACACACACACACACACACACACACACACACACACACACCACTCCATCGACTGGCCACAAACAACCCAAAGAATCTGATGACAATAATGAAAAAATAGATGTAAACACAAGCACATACAGAGACGCCAACAAGGAAGCCAATACATTCTTCTTTTCAGCGTACGCTGTCAGAAAGTTGTATCCTTTGCTTGCTAAGCCCATGCGACGTCGAGCAGTCTTAATTTG
>CM031603.1:58609408-58611908 GCA_018398815.1 Conus ventricosus
AGCTCACATGCAAAAAATTGGAGATATGTGACACAAGGAGCTTAAGAGCACTCGAGAAGACTGAAGGAGATAAATTTTACGCTAAAAATGCAAAAGAAAGCTGATTCAGCCAACAATGTGAGAAAAACCTAAGAAACAAAAATCTAGGCTTGACTAAATTTTAAAAGGTACTTGAAAGAACTTCACCAGATAACACAGACAAACGAATTACAAGACAAAGCACGACACGTTTCGACCTCTTAAGTATTCTTCAGGCAAGATAAAGAACAATCAGTACAACGAAATGAAGAATGAGCAATAAGTTATCCTGTCAAATTTCGGCGCAAGAATTCTGCGCCGAATTTGACAAGATAAGTGATTGTTCGTTCGTCGAAATGCGTCATGTAATTCTTGTAATTCATATGTCCATGTTATCAGGAATTCTTTCAAATACCTTTCAAAATGTGTTTAAATTTCCCCGTGCAGTCACCTCTGTAACTAGGCTTGACTAATCAAAGGCAATGCAAAGTCAGCATCATTCAGAATCAAGATGGCAATTCTCTCACACAAGAAGTGGACGTAATAAAAAAAAAAAGTGGATTGGACATTGCTCTGAAGTCTACAACAAACAGTGCTAAGGAGATGAAAGTGTGCTAACGATACAGGATTCATCAAATGAGGATTCATCCAGTGAGGATGGCTTTCCAATACTTGGTTAAGTCAGTTGCAGTTGTAGTACAATACAGAAAGGCTGCAGGCATTGACAACATCTGTTCAGAATCCTGACACATGGCGGAGAATTAGAAGCAGTGAGTGATATTCAAACTGTCATATGCAACAAAATCTAGCACACTAGAGAGTGGCTCATACCATGGACTCAACACTGATCATAATCTTTTCCTAAGAAAGAAAACCACCAACGCTGCAAGAACTAGCGCATTATCAGTGTGATCACCCGTGCCGTCGAAGAAATACTCAAAATCATTCTGAATGGACTTCAGTCGCAATCAGGTACCATCATTCCTAGACAGCAGGTTAGATTCCGCAAAGCAGAAACACTATACAACATGTACGTTGCTGGAACCTTCCTAGGTATGATACCAACGGAAAAAGAGAGAGTAGCCCATATTCTTAGTTGCTTTTTTGTGCTAAAGTCCTCTTCAGGTGAATAAAAGCTTAAAAACATTTTTTTGGTGTATTTACTTTTTACAACGTTCTGACCCAATGAAACTAATGCCCCAACGGTCATCCCCGAGTTCAGCTCAATGGGACCCCTTTGCGGCGCTACATCCGCCTATCCTATTCCAAGACTGACCTGTACGGTTAATAACATTTTTGTTGCAATTTAGTGCAAGGTGGCAACATTGCGTTTCTGCTGATTGCTGCAGAGAACGCTGCCACAGAGCCTGCCTGGACGACTTGTTCCTTCAGTTTATTTCAGAATAAAGAAGAATCCAAGCCGGGTAAATAGGCGTTACCGTAAGACATCATCAGGCATACTCATCAAATCACCCATGAACAAGTGCGTAAACCCGTCAAGCAACACATCGGACCAAAGAATGAACTACTGACATCAATCTATAAAAAAAGAAAACTATGTGAAGAAAACTATGTTGCTAACATGTCCTCCAGAGAACTGTTTGAGGAGGGAGATTCAGGAGTGGACTATGAAAAGACCCCAGCCTTGGCACACAGCCGACGGAACTGGAGGAACCTTTGATCCTGAGTTAGGCCTAGGCCTAGTCTTCAGTGTGGTGCCAGAATGACTTCAGAAAGAAAAAGAAGAAGAAGAGAAGAAATCTTTGGATGACGTACTATTGGAATTACGTCATTTACTAAACTGATGACATAAGTTGACTGGATCTCCTGTTCGCCCTGAATGTGTTGTGATGTTAGGCCTAGATCGTAAAATAAACTAGAACTTGTGGGCTCGTAGTAAGCAGAAAAGTAGGCAAAAGTTTTGTATTTTCAAATACATGAGATAATAGTTTTCATACGTACAAGAACAAGAGCACAGAGGAAAAGCAAGTTTTATTGATGCGATTTTTGCAGAAGAAAAAGCAGATTAACAGAAAGAGCAGCTGGTCCCATCGACTAGTTCCACCACCATCATCATCATCATCATCATCATCAACCACGGCGTAAAGCAATATTCTCAACAGTAGAAACAACAGCAAATTCGGAAAACAAAACAACACAACAACAGCGAGAACAACATTCACTGCGAGAACATTACGTTAACAGAATGCAGATCTACTATCGAAGCAACTTGCAATACTAGCAAGGGAGGCAACAGAAGCAATAATGCTACCAGCACAGATGCAGTGAAAGGTGCAAGAACTACAGACGTCGCAGCGAAAGGAGCAGCAACAATAATAGAAGCAGCAGAAGTAGCAAAAGCGACTACACCAGAAAAAGAAGATCGAGGCAGAGAAGGAGAAGAAAATAAGAAGCACTGAAAAGGTCAGTGTGTGTGTGTGTGTGTGTGTGTGTGTGTGTGTGTGTGTGTGTGTGTGTGTGT
>CM031603.1:58616908-58641908 GCA_018398815.1 Conus ventricosus
CCTATTTCTCCGCACTAGATGATCAACAAAAACAAAACAAACAAACCCCACCAAACTCCTATTTCTCCGCACTAGATGATCAACAAAAACAAAAACAAACAAACCCCACCAAACTCCTATTTCTCCGCACTAGATGATCAACAAAAACAAAACAAACAAACCCCACCAAACTCCTATTTCTCCGCACTAGATGATCAACAAAAACAAAACAAACAAACCCCACCAAACTCCTATTTCTCCGCACTAGATGATCAACAAAAACAAAACAAACAAACCCCACCAAACTCCTATTTCTCCGCACTAGATGATCAACAAAAACAAAAACAAACAAACCCCACCAAACTCCTATTTCTCCGCACTAGATGATCAACAAAAAACAAAAACAAACAAACAAAAAAAGAAAAAAAGAAAAAAGAAAAAAAAGCTATTGCTCATGTCAGCGGGCAGGTCGCGGCATTCACCACATGCCCGACACAAGTGATCGCCTGCCCGGACAGTTGGACAGCCATTACTATTACTTTCCTGCCATGACCGCGTTCAATCTTGCCACCAAATGTCGTTTAAGAGTTAATCAGGTTTTACTTAATATCTTACTAACGTACAGATCAACCAAGCAGTGCGGGTGAGAAGATAATCACCCTTAAGGAGTCAAAGAGTGTTCAATAGAGGCATGAACTAGCCACAGTGTGCAAAAGACCATTTTTGAAAGTGTGCACACCGAAAGAAATCAAAGCTGCCGGGAGGCTACCCTTCCATATTCATATCTGTTGTATCAAAGTCGTGATCGAGCAGTTCATGGAGACACTTTGAACAGAAGAGGTGGTGTCTTCTACCTCACTCACGTTGGCTCCGTGACTTTTATTGACGTCAACGGGCAGCCAGGTAGATGAATATCTTACGTATGCTGGATCAGAACAGACCCCAACCGTACGTCACTGAAGTGACCCGTCAGCAGTGCAGGGTCGTCTCCGGTGGGGACGTATCATCCCGACCTGTTCCATCTCCGTGCACTGCCGATGGTGAGGCTGCTACGACAAAGGACGAAACTGGGTGCGTCTTTTAAGGTGCAGCTGGAATGAGCGATTAGGACACTGAGGGTATTGCCGCTGGAAGGGTACAGAAGATCAAAGAAAGAACTAAACTAAAACAACGAAATGGCAAAATCTTCTTGGGCGAACAGACGAGCAGTTGCACCACGAAATATGGGCTGGTACACCCATGAACGCCCCTGAGGATGTTCTGTCCTGTCTCATCCAGTGGCCATTACTCAATGGCATCTGCCAGGTAAGCAATTATGTCCCTTGACGTCTTCATGGAATGCCCTGAGCGTGCCTGCGTCCTATATGAACACAGCACAGGCTCCCAAGGGTGGTGCAGGATTGCTCCCAGCTGGTTTGTTCGGCAGTCGATGGCAGTACTTCTGTGGATCCCACCCGCACCTTCGGATGCATTTTTTTTCCTTTCATTTTTTTTGGGGCGAACAGACGATCCGTTACGTGATGGTTGGGAATGGACGTCGGACTCGGAGGAACCGTCGTACATCTGCACGGGGAAATTCGAAGAGGACTTCTTTCAGCTCTGCAAGCTGCAGGGACTACAGTACGTGCCGCCCGTGATGCCTCGTCCGCGCCGCCGTGATTCTGGAGGGAAGAGCCTGTGCCACTCGAGGTCTACGAGCCTTTTTAGTGGAAGGCGCAACTCCGTCTTCAGTCTGAGGTCGATTACACCGAAGCAGGTGTGTGTGTGTGGTGTGTTGTGTGTGTGTGTGTGTGTGTGTGTGTGTGTGTGTGTGTGTGTGTGTGTGTGTGTGTATGTGTGAGTGGTGAGTGTATGTGTGAGTGGTGTGTGTGTGGTGTGTGTGTGTGTGTGTGTGTGTGTGTGTGTGTGTGAGTGATGTGTGTGTGTGTGTGTGTGTGTGTGTGTGTGTGTGTGTGTGTGAGAGAGAGAGAGAGAGAGAGAGAGAGAGAGAGAGAGAGAGAGAGAGAGAGAGAGAGAGATTCGGGATGATATATTCAAAAACAGTTACAGTCCCATATGAAGAAGTACGAATAACAACAATCAATATGTGATATATCGCTACTACAAGACGGATGAAAATATGGATCTAGCCGATTTCAACAAAACGCACAACATATGGGGGCAGACAGCTTAAAAAAAACCCACAATGGCTGACCTCCAGGTCGGAGGAAATCGTGATGGTATTTCTAGGGTGAATATGCTGATGTTAAAACCAGGCATAGCACACCACGAGTATCTTGGCGCTCATAAACGGTTATGCGCACTCATGCATATGCCACGCATTCAATTCTTCCTAGGAAAGGGGTGTCACGCATTCGCTCATTATCTCGACAAAAACGAGACGAAACGACAGAGAACATGAATGTGACGATTTTGACCGTACAGTCCTGGTGTGAAACTGTCACTTTCTGCAGCTTGGGGGAAATCGTAACTGTATTGCTCATGAAATTTGTAAATTATGTAAAAGTCAGGACAGCATTCCAAGGGTTTCTTCGCATGACTATGCGCACCCACACATCCGCCAAACATTCCACACTCTCTGGGAATGCGATATCACGTATTGGCTTCTGTTCTCAAACTACTGAGAGCAAGAAATATAGTTCCAACTCTACTAAAAACATACACACGAAACATTCAAATGCGCGAAAACAATGGCAATAGAAACGCATAGATAAGAACGTTTGATCTCGGGGTTAAATATCAAACTGGTTTTCTTATCCGGTCAGGTTTGCACACACACACACACACACACACACACACACACACACACACACACACACACACACCACACCACACCATACCACACCACACCACACCACACCACATCACAGTTCCGTCTGTTACACGAGCAGGTCTTTACAGAATGCCTCGTTGTCTCTTGGACAGGAAGCAGGTGATAGTAATGCCTTGGATCATCTGGCACCAGGTTCAGGACCGCGTTGCCCCCAGTCACCTAGGAACTGTCCTTGGAGTGGATTCTTCTTCTGTCTTCAACACCCCCTCCTCCCCTCCTCCCCCTCCCCCTCCAAGTTCCGTGGGTTTTGGATTTGATCTTTTTCAGTCTTTCATGCCTTCCTGTCTTCTTCTGTGCTCTTATCTGCCCCTTAGTGTTGGACTTGGTCTTCGTTCTTCCATGCATTCCCGTGTTCTTGTGTCTTCTTTCTCCTCTCTGGGGTCTGGACTTGGTCCTCTTCAGTCCTCTAAGCCTGCCCTCGATGTTTACAGACATCACACGAACGTATGTCTATTGACGGCTTAACTGAAAGTTCCATGCGTGCCTGCATCCTGTGTCAACACAGAGGAGGCTCCTAAGAATGATGCAGGGTTGCTCCTGGATGGTTGGTTCGGCAGTTGAGAACAGTACTTCTCTTGGTCCCACTGGCAGCTTGAGTTTCACTCAAACTTCAGTCGACTAGAGCAACGATCTTATTCTCCAGCCCTTCCGTGCCCTGTTTCTCCACCGTCCAGTTTATAGAAACATCTCCATACAGGATCTCCTGAAAGGATGTGTTCTTTCACATACACATTAAAAAAATGGTGCAAAATTTCTGAACAGCCTAACAATCAACTTTCTCTCTCTCTCTCTCTCTCTCTCTCTCTCTCTCTCTCCTCTCTCTCTCTCTCTCTCTCTCATAGACATAAACTTTCACAGCAACTCTCTCTCTCTTTACAGAAGAAAGATTTCTAACGAAGTTTCTGGTGCGTTTTTAGAAGATGTATTTTAAAGAGATGTGTAAAAGTTTGTTTTTTGTTTTTTGGATGACTTCGGAGCTGATTTTGACGTGGTGACAGCCCTGATATGGCCCTTTGACGTGGTGACAGCCCTGATATGGCCCTTTGACGTGGTGACAGCCCTGATGTGGCCCTTTGACGTGGTGACAGCCCTGATGTGGCCCTTTGACGTGGTGACAGCCCTGATGTGGCCCTTTGACGTGGTGACAGCCCTGATGTGGCCCTTTGACGTGGTGACAGCCCTGATATGGCCCTTTGACGTGGTGACAGCCCTGATGTGGCCCTTTGACGTGGTGACAGCCCTGATGTGGCCCTTTGACGTGGTGACAGCCCTGATGTGGCCCTTTGACGTGGTGACAGCCCTGATGTGGCCCTTTGACGTGGTGACAGCCCTGATGTGGCCCTTTGACGTGGTGACAGCCCTGATGTGGCCCTTTGACGTGGTGACAGCCCTGATGTGGCCCTTTGACGTGGTGACAGCCCTGATGTGGCCCTTTGACGTGGTGACAGCCCTGATGTGGCCCTTTGACGTGGTGACAGCCCTGATGTGGCCCTTTGACGTGGTGACAGCCCTGATGTGGCCCTTTGCGGTCGGCTGGACCATAAGCAACATTACCTTATCTTACCTTAACCCCACCCCCACTCTATCCTTCCCCTTCATTATTGTTATTCTTCATTTTCATTCTGATTTTTTGTTTGCGGGCACTTTCATGTTTCTTCTCTCTCTTAAAATTGACGCCATATTATATGCACTCGAATGACAGTGTTTTGTCTTGACGCTATTGTAGCAAAGATGGATAAAGCAGAATGATAATTACACACATTGAAATGATAAATGCTGGGTCAACAAAGCGAGATAACATCAACAGAAATACCATGTGCTAGCTGGATAAAGCGGGGTGACGTAAATGGAAATAATACGTGCTCGGTGGATAAAGCAAGATACTGTGAATTGAAATACAGCGTACTAGCTTGATAAAGTGAGGTAACATGAGCTGAAGTAATGCGTGCCAGCTGGATAAAGTGGGGCAACATAAACTGAATTGATAGTGCTAGCTGCATACAGCGGGACAGCATCAGCCCTACAATACGTGCTAACTGCATACAGCGGGACAACATCAGCTGTACAATACGTGCTAGCTGCATACAGCGGGACAACATCAGCTGTACAATACGTGCTAGCTGCATACAGCGGGACAACATCAGCCGTACAATACGTGCTAGCTGCATACAGCGGGACAACATCAGCTGTACAATACGTGCTAGCTGCATACAGCGGGACAACATCAGTTGTACAACACGTGCTAGCTGCATACAGCGGGACAACATCAGCCGTACAATACGTGCTAGCTGCATACAGCGGGACAACATCAGCGTACAATACGTGCTAGCTGCATACAGCGGGACAACATCAGCCGTACAATACGTGCTAGCTGCATACAGCGGGACAACATCAGCCGTACAACACGTGCTATCTGCATACAGCGGGACAACATCAGCCGTACAACACGTGCTAGCTGCATACAGCGGGACAACATCAGCTGTACAATACGTGCTAGCTGGATAAGCGAAAGAACAAACTTAAATAATACGTGCTAGCTGCATACAGCGGAAGAACAAACTTAAATAATACGTGCTAGCTGCATACAGCGGAAGAACAAACTTAAATAATACGTGCTAGCTGCATTACAGCGGAAGAACAAATTTAAATAATAAGTGCTAGCTGCATACAGCGGAAGAACAAACTTAAATAATACGTGCTAGCTGCATACAGCGGAAGAACAAATTTAAATAATACGTGCTAGCTGCATGTGACGGATGTGCTGTTATCATCCTCACACTGTTGTTTTGTTACTCTGTTGTACTTAGTGTAGTTTAGTCCGTTTTTGCTTTTGTAGAGTAGGAAATGAAATGAGGCAGGGAACAGTAAACAATAAACAGTAAACAATAAACAGCAAACAATAAACAGTAAACAAGTGGGTAACTTTTGCTCCCATAAGAAAAGCTAACACAGAGTAACTTTTATTCAAGACTGGCACAGCCTTTTAAACTTGAATAAAGTCAGACAATACGTACATAGACGAACAATCTAATAGTGGGGGAAAAAACAAGCGCAGGCCAACAACTCAACTGTCTTGATAGTAATGGCTTGGCAAATATTTGGACTTAAGGAGGGGGGGGGGGGGGGGGGGGGGGGGGGGGGAGGTTTGAAGATGGAGAAACTGGGAACATGAAATAAAAAAATATATACTGCAGATATGAAAACTCTTCACTAGCTGCATAAGGGAACCATCGCAATCCCTTTTGAAAGTAGATATATTTGTATTGCCTGCTCCGAGGCCTTTCGTCCGCTGGGTTGGAACTCATCAGGGAGACACGGCTGGTTGTGTCTGCGCTCCTGGGGTCAAAGAGAGACACACCACAGTCCATAACACCGTGGTGTTCTCACCACCAAGGGTGCAAAAGAGTAGAGTAGGCTAGCCAGTGTTGTTTTCATTGTCTATATTTTCATTGGCCTGAAATGAGAAATGTTTTTGGATTGGTCTATGAAGTAAAAATGTGGAGTACATGTTGAAACGCAATAAAGATAATAACTTCTCCATACGAAAGGATTTTTGTTGTTGTTGAAAATGTAGGTTTTTTTTTTACATACGTAAAAATGCTGAAGACGTACGAATGTAAAATATTGTAATTATTTCCCCATAGCAACATCGGCGTTTAGCCCTGTGGACCAATGGGAGTTAGATCTGAAAAAGATCACCAGCATGCATCGCAACTCTGTTCTTTTTTTATTTTTTATTTTTTTTAACGGGCATTTTTTATTCGGAAATCAGACGGCTGATCCAGCGAAGCCTGATCAATTGCAAAGGTTCTGAATAAGAAAGAGGGAAGTGGCAGGAAGGTGTTACCAGTTCAGTGATGGTGGGACGTCTCATAATGTGCTGAACTCTGTTTTTCTTTTTCAAAGACTCACCATAAATCCCCTCTGTAACACTGGACAAAGCGGAATAACCTAAACTGAAACAATACGTGCCAGCTGGATAAAGCGGAATAACCTAAACTGAAACAATACGTGCTAGCTGGATAAAGCGGAATAACCTAAACTGAAACAATACGTGGTAGCTGGATAAAGCGGAATAACCTAAACTGAAACAATGCGTGCTAGCTGGATAAAGCGGAATAACCTAAACTGAAACAATACGTGCTAGCTGGATAAAGCGGAATAACCTAAACTGAAACAATGCGTGCTAGCTGGATAAAGCGGAACAACAAACTGAAATAATACGTGCTAGCTGGATAGAGCAGGATAACATAAATTGAAATAATTCGTGTTAAGTAAATAGAGTAGCATAACGTAAACTGAATAGATGCGTGCTTTCATTGACGACACAGTTAATTTTAGTTATAAACACATTAGGAATGCATTGTCACATTCTATGTACCATTTTGAAAATGTGCATGCGATGACAAGTCTGCTGAAAGTTTATTTGGAACTAGGGTGCTTTATACGAATTGTAGTCTTAAATGTCCTATGTAATGTGATTCTAATGATATGACTGCAATGAATGTTTTTGGCTGCATCCCCTGCTCACACACAAAAAAAAAATGTTTAGTAGAACAAAATCTCTCTCTCTCTCTCTCTCTCTCTCTCTCTCTCTCTCTCTCTCAGACACTATTATGTAGACACGCACTTATGTAGGTATTAGTCTGTCTGCCTATCGGTCATTCGATTTCGTGATTTTCTTTCCTTTAACAGGTTTTTCCCCCATCTCATCCACCCTTTACAATCCCGTATTTTTGCATCAACGGGTCTATGTCAAGTCAAGAGGGAAAAATGATTGGACTGCTCTTGGTTTCCCCATATTTCTGTACTTGTTCCGTATAAAACATGTAAATGACACACAGCACAGCGAAGAGAACACACATAGCTGCATATTCTTTTTTTTTCCGTTTATGAGATCAGACAAAATTTACAAGAAAGATATTCATCTTAATGAATGACGCATTTTGAACGATCAACTCTTTTGAGGTTGTATTTAAGTGCGGTTAAGGATTAGGCTAAACGTTAATTTTTTTTTTTTTATATATAAAAGAGATTAGTACATACAATTCATTTGAATTTTGTAGACACCCATATGATCAGCAGGGACAGAAGGGAGACATAACAAAGAGGTACTCAAGAAAGTATATGTAGCTGCGGTAATGATGTGTGGCTTGTGTTATCGTAAAATAGTATATTTAGTTTGTCATTCTGTGAGAAAAGGAACGTTATGGTCGTGTGTGTGTGTGCGTGCGTGCGTGCGTGCGTGCGTGTGTGTATGTGTGTGTGTGTGTGTGTGTGTGTGTGTGTGTGTGTGTGTGTGTGTGTGTGTGTGTGCGTGCGCGCGCGTGCGCGCGCGCGCGTCTTTCGTGAAAGGGACACAAATCTTCTTTCCTATGGCCGTTTTCTTTTTTTGTAAAAGGGAGACAAAAATCTGCTTCGTCCATCTGTAAGAAAAGAATTACAGCAAAGTGATTGTTTTCTGTAACGAAAGGGCACAGGTGTAGTTTAGAATTTCGGAAGAAAGGCCTTTGTCGTATTTTTCACCAGTGTTATCATTCACTTCCTTTTTCTTTCTTCCTTTCTTTCTTCCTTTTTTTTATAATACAGAGGAAAATTAGCCATGCCACCACATCTGGCGATCATCCTTCAGTCTCTCCCAGCAAGACAGATCTTGACCTGCACGAGGAGAGACATAGCGACTCAATGGAACCCACCAGCGCTTTCACATTGAACAGCCAGCTCAGCTTCTTCAAGCCCTGTGTGCAGGTCAGATATACGGAATCAAACAACAGAACAAAGATACAAGTGTTAAAATAACCAGCGTGTTGATTGAGGACACTCTACGGATGAAGATGAAGAGAGCTAAAAAAGCTTAATGAAAAGATATTAATGGTGCACAGATAGATTGAAATGAGATGCCGGAGTGAAAAAGACAATGACTATGACATTTTATTGAGTAAACAAAATGTTCATTTCAAGGGGATCAAACACAAAAATCTATTCAATTTTGTAAAAGGTCCTACGTTAGGTGATATTGATTCTCTCTCTCTCTCTCTCTCTCTCTTTCTCTCTTCTCTCTCTCTCTCTTTTTTTCATTTTTATAGTTCCACTGTAGCAATATATTCCAATATGTATTTCTTTCCATATCAGATATCATTTATTCTGCTAGCTCTACAATTCGAATTTCCAATCGTTTTTGAAATGCTTTATACAAAAACCGAGACAGGTGACTTACGGACACTTCATCGTCACACGACATCACAAAGCCAATGTTGCCGTTTGCTCTATGGATAACACTGGCATCTTTTCTGAAAAGGTTATAAGCCTCACAATCAAACAACACATGAGATTCATCTTCAACATGCTGCTTTCAAAGAGGACACAGCAAGTGTCGTGGTGCAACATATTTTCTGTATCGCAGTTTGTGAACAAAGATGGGGGAAATTCCGAATCTAAACTTCACATATATTTCTTTGCAGTATTTTGGATACTATAGTCTAAGTATTTTTAGTTTTCAACGTATGCTTGAAGCAGCTGTAAAATTCAAAAACGATCTTTGGTTTCAATTTTGTCATGCCAATTTGCCCATATTGATCAGTCAGTCTTTTGTTTAAATAAATGACAGAAAACTTCTTACGTCACCAACATTATGTTGTTGCCAAACGTCACGAATCCGTTTACACAAAGCAATTGTTTAACTTGAAATGCCACGTTCTTTTGCCCAACTCTTGAAAAATAGTTTGACATAATATAGGCTTTTCTTGCAACCTTGTGGCTGGCATGTTGCACACTCTAAGCCAGTAGCGGATGCATCTTTCTCCTGCCAGTACATACAATGGATAAACGACCGAGTTCCCCCTAAGACCATACTGTCCGGTGACTGCATTCCAACATTCAAATACCTTTTACATGCAAACAGGTGGGTTTTTCCATAACATCGAGTTGTTGATAACCCCATATCTCTGCCCCATAAAGTAAAATAGGAGTAACTTGGGTGTCAAACATTTTGAAAAAAAAACTTCCATGGGAACATCCCCTAGTTTCCAAAGGCACCTAGTAATTGGCTAGTTCTGATCTTACCCTTATTTGCAAGTTCTTAGACAGCGCATGTCAAGGATAATTTGGTTGTAAAATGTAGACCCAAATACTTATAACTGTTTACCACTTTAATATCTACATTCCATATTTCCACTTTTCATTAGCCCCAGAAATCCCCCTTTTCTGAATACAATTATCTTAGTCTTGTCTAAATCTAGTTTAAGGGAGAAGTTATCGGCAAAACCTTTGAGGATGTCAATTTGTTTTTGTAGACCGGCAGGGCAGTAGGAGGCGAGAGCCACATCATCAGCAAAAAGGAGAATTAGAATCTGAGTCACGTCGGGTGTTAGCTGAACACCATGCTGACCATTCTGCGTAATCTCTAGCGCCAGTTTGTTTATGAAAAATGAGAATAATGATGGGGACAGGACACAACCTTGTCTCACCCCCGCATTGCATTAAAAAAAAGTATGTCATGCTACTGGGACATCTTACACACGATCTCACACAACGATACATTGTTTTCAGCATCCTTAACATTTTGCATCCAACGCCCATATTTCGAAGTACATTCCACAGGATATATCTATTTACAGCATCAAAAGCTTTTTAAAACCGACAAAGCAAACATACAGTTTACCTGAATTTTTCAACAGATATCGCTGCACAATAGCATACAAGATAAAAATGTTATCTGAAGTAGAATAACCAGTTCTGAAGCCACTTTGTTCTTCAGCAATCTTTCCATTCCTTTCGGCCCAATTAACAAGACGATTATTTAATATTTTTTGCGAACATTTTTCCAAGTATACATAATGACGAGATCCTCGATAATTGCTGGGATTATCAGTATCTCCAGCTTTGATAAGGGCACAACGATTGCATCATTCCACGCACTTGGATATTGTTGTGTGTCGAATATATGATTAAATAAGTGCCAAAGAAAAGGCAAAGTTTGATGCAAGGAATATATCAACATTTCAGGCAAAATACTATCTGGTCCTGGAGCCTTGTTCTGCTTGAGAGACTGGACAACATGCCTTATTTCGTCCGTGTCAATCGGTTTATCCAACTCCTCGATATATGCGTTGTTGTCCCCACTGTCAGTCGCAATATGTTCTACGTTTTCATTTGCTTTGAACACAGACTGGAAATGATTGCCCCCATTCCTGATCGGTGATATTTGGTTTGCTTTGTGCTTTACGGTTAATGCATTTTTTTTTTTTTTTTTTTTTTTTTGCTGTCCCAACCTTTGCGCCACCTCAGAGGCAGTGCACCCACGCCGCTCATTCCGACACCCCGTCCACAGCCACAGCCCGGTCGGCCCCGCCGCAGCCACGGCACCGGCAATCCACAGGGAGCAGTCAATGTCAAGTCGTAAAGAGGCAACCCCCCGGGAGGAGACACTCCCTGCTCCCGAGTCACTTCGGGGGGTTTTCAGGGCCCCTGTTCTGATCTAAATACCAGGACACCACCTACTAAGCCCCTATGAGAAAATAATTGCTAGTCGCGGAGCCGGCGGATGAGTCTCCCCCCGGAGGGCGCCCCCCTTTTGTCTAACGACAGCCCCCAGGACTCCCCGATCCCGGTGCCCCCCGACGGAAACCAAACCCAAGGCCCAGACTGGAGGGGAATCGAAACTGGGGTCCCCCTGAGGCAGGGCATGAAGGGCCACAAATTTGAGCCCTTTTTTTTATGTGATCGTGAGATTAGGATGTTTAAGAATGCTACGGTTTTCCATTTCGGTTAGACAAATGACAGGGCTTTATTTTCCCCTTTCCCTTTTCATAATTACCCTGGCGTCACCGGGCCCGAGAATACAGGCCCCTGCAGTGTTGGTCGGAAATTTGACAACACTTCAAAACGATCCCTTAATGGTAAATCGCTTGGTCCATTTAACTGATCCGCAGAACTCAATCTGGGTAGGGCCGGTCGGGGCAGAAAAACCCACCCGACTTCTGATGGGTTCAACCCACGACCCCCACCGGGGAGTCCCCGACGCAAAAACTTTACCACGGTGGTGGTGGTTAAGATTTTTTTTCTTTCCAGAACTTACTGGAATTCTCTTTAGCCTTTTAAAATAAGAGTTTCAAGTTTTTTTTTCTGTTTAAAGATTTTTGTTTACTGAGTAACGTCTATATGTAATTCTACCATCAACATACTTAATCCTTAATGGTTTTGTAATTTCGTGACTTTACAGCGAGTGAACATCCTCCACCAACGTTCCTTTCTTTTTTTAGCTGTTCTGCACTCGTAGTCGAACCAACTATTGGATTTAGGGCCTCTGCTGATTCTACGTTTCATGCATTCTGCTGCTTGAAGCAGTCCTTCATTTAGGCACTTCACTGCTTTCGTCAACTGACACTGTCCTGAGATTTATGGTGGCTTTGTTCAGAGCACATTGAAAATCATTGCCATGTATGTACTGGCAAAATAGCTCTTCCTTATCTTTGTCCCAAACAAATTTCTCTGATATGTTACTGTAGGCTCATCGTCCTTGTTTCCATTACAATTTATACTCGATACCATTGGCATATGCTTAGAGTTGAACATTTCGCCCACTTTTATTTGCATGGTTTTGTGATTCATTTCTTTTGAACAAATAAAATAGTCTATTACACTGTTGCCAGTCGAACACACATTGTAAATTTTCCCTCTTCGTCCCCGGCACAAGACCCGTTCAAAATCGTTAAATTGCAAACAGCACAGAGCTCAAGAAGAACACGACCAAAGTGGTTAACAGTTTGTCTGTGATTGCCTCTGCTGACATAAATCAGACTGGACAAAGTCATTATCTTCTACTTCACATGAAGTAGAATTTAAGGAACCAGTCCTTGCATTGAAATCACCACACAATAAAAACTCGTACGGTTCGTTTTGAGACTGGACATAATCAAGAATACACTCTTCAATCACATTTATATGGACCTGAAGGGAATATGGGGCTGTCTATAGTAAGGACTGTCAGGGGGACATACATAGGCACCGCACAATATCAAATGATTTTTTTTGTTCATTAACATGCTTTTATCGAACTCTATAACCACAATATTATCTTTTGAAATGTCATGATTTGATAAAATACCTTCAGAGATCGTTTCACTAGAATTAGTACTCCCCCGCTACACCGACCCTGTTGAGAGAGCTTAACTGCTGGACTCATAACTGAACAAAGTTGGGGAAACAGTCAAGGTCATTTTGGTACTTAAGAAATTTTTCTGTAAAACAAACTATATCAAATTTTGATACTTACTGTATGAAATCTGACATTTACATGCCTCTGCTGGTCAATACCCTGTAATGTGTAGCAGTTCCGTTGAGACTCCCACATCGTCGCCGACCTCGGAAGCGGAAAAGTCCATTTTGACAAATCTCCATTACACACATCGACGGATTTCCTTATGCTTCCTCCCACCCTTCATATATAAACTGAAACAAGTCCGACATCCGATCTGTTACAAGCACCTACCTCACGCCTAACAGAAACACCATCGTGCACAACGTCGTCACAATCAGTCGATATGACAAGTCTGTGGAAAAGTCCCACTTTGTATAAGGTGAGTACAGCTGTGAAGATTTGATACGTCATGACCTTTCACATTTCCTCATCAAAATCTTCACAAAAATTTTGGCTGAAATGTCCCATTTTTTTTCACGATACAGCTCATTTCCGCACGGCATCTTGACTTGCTGAAAATAAGATGACTTAAGATAATTAAATGTTGATAATTGGTCAAAAAACGAATTAAGTTGCTGCAGCACCAAGAAAACACGTCTTGCTGGACAAGTGCGAAGTGTTCACCCCGGAGTGAAAAGAGAGAGGGGAGAGAGAGAGAGAGAGAGAGAGACAGAGAGAGAGAGAGAGAGAAAATGGAACACAAGGAGATGAGAGAGTAATTCAGCTTCTCCGAGCCCTGCATGCAGGTGAGTTGGAGTGTCACCTGTAGGACAAAGTAAGCTGAGATAATCAAATAAAAGATGCAATGGAATAAAGCGAGACTGATAGATTGAAATGAAAAGCTAGAGTGTTAAAAAAAAAAGAAACGATGGAGCACAAGCAGATGGTAAGTTCAGCTTCTTCAATCCCTGTGTGCAGGCCAGTTAGAATCAATAGAATAGTAGAATTGCTTTTTGTGTTGTGTTCAGCAATATCGGATGTTGGATTATATTATTGGTGCTGTTGCAAGGTAGTGATTCAATTTTTTTTTAGTGATAGGTATGTATTTATATGTTCACAGTGGTATTAAATGTTGTGATTATATGAGATATATAGGCTGGGGTTAGTGACAGCGATACTATGATTATGATTGGTGTTTTGGATATGTACAAAAGTATTTGACGTCTTGAAAACTTTATCATGTTCTTTCATATGCATAGAAGTACTTACTGTTGTAGTTATTAGTTGAGAAGAGTTCGATATTTTTTTCTCCAAAATTTTCTTTAATGTGCACAGCGATATCTAATGTTACGCTGGTGTGATTAATGTTTTTTTGATATGTGCAAAAGTAGTTTATGTTACGGTAATATGATTGATGTTTTCAATACGCGCGTGAAAACGTATTCACATTTCGGCGAAAAGTATGACATGTGTGCCGGTGGCATGAATGACACGAAAACTAAAGCACATGCACACCGACGTCGTGCTTAGACGTCATCCACGAAGACGGAATATGGCTACCTGGACGGTGAAAAAACCCCAACAACAACAACAACATTGCAGACACAAACATATTACCAATATTGCACCTTGGAGTTTAGGCGTGGAATGAGCAAAGTGAGAGAGACTATTGTGATGACAGCAGCCAACAGTTAAAGTGGGTTGGGGGCCCTGTGGATAATATTTTTGTCTAGGAGGGTAAACACTTCCGAGTTCCTAGATCGAACCTCTCGAGGCGCGGAATTTATTTCCCTTCCACCACCCCTCCTCTTGCCACTCCTCCCCCCCCCCCCCACACACACATAGAAATGCCAGGGGCTGTCTCGGTAAAACCCCCCACCCCCCTTCTGAAAGTTCTCTCATCGTAACCTTCTCTTTTCTGTCTTTTCTTTTCTTTCTTTACTGTTCATCATGTGTCTGCCTTTGTGGACCATTCCCTTGTCTTTTGTTCTCCAGGCTGTTTCACCATTTGATCTACTCATACATAATTCATGACACGTCAGCTTCTGAGTTGCAGACTGGCGACTAGGTAGGGGAAAGATGTTAACACTGTCCAGAATGGACACTGGCTTCTGTTCTGCGGTGTCTATTGCCCATACGGCATTTGAAAAATGCATTTTTTTGTTTCATTCAAATGTTTACTCAGTATTTCGAAGTTCTTTTATAAACTAGGAAGCAAAGAAATTGAGAGGAATAACTGGCGGCCTCAGCACGGTCCACTCTTATCTGCTGTACAGACGTCAATAGTTCAGCAAGCCACGTAGTAATTGTTTATGTTGTTCGTTTCTTTTACATGCTGTAACCTTTTTTTTTTTTTTTTTTTTTCTTTTCCTTGTAGTATGAGTTTGACAGCCACGAAAAGTCTTTGTGTGGCTGGCTGGACTATAACAATACAACTATAAGAAGGGTGTGAACACTGTTAACCCGGATGTGTCGGACGTCTTTTTGACAGCTGTGCACTTGATTAACTTATTTCAGTTAATTAAGCCAACGATCGGACACCAAGAATGCCACGAAGTTAACAGTGTATCTACTGCCCACCTCCATCGAGTTTTTGGAACTTTTGGTCAGCGTGATGTGGAGAATCGGCGCTGAAATGACTGTCCGTGATGTTGACAGCGTGCAATGTTATGGTCCGCCATAAGAAGAGAAAGCAGCGTACGCAGACTGGCGCAGGTTCAGGCTCTAGTTCCTCCAACAACTCGAGTGTTGATAGTGGCAAAGACACCCCAAAAAACAGAAGGTGGAAACAAGTACTCCATTATCCGGGCCAGTGAAAGAGACTCTTTCGAAATTTGTTTTTCAACGCGAGAGAACAAGATGGAGGATAAGGGGAACGACTCTCTCCCAAGCCAGTCAAACGAGTTGGACGTTGTCTTCTCCCTACTCGCGATTCTCACCGGCAAGAGGAACCCCAGCGCTGTACGAATCCCGATCTGAGGGCCCAAAACTCTGCGCTAATGGAGCTGAACTTCCCAAGCTGGCTCATACGGTGGAGGAGCTGAGGGCTGCCCTGTTCTCAGTCCAGACTGAGAACGAGAAGCTTCGTCGAGAGCTGACCGACGCCCGGAAGCGAGAGCAGCAGACGGCCACCCAGCTAGCTGAAGTACGGCACTTGCAGAGCTGGCCGATCGTCGTTCCGAGGACGTTTCCGCCTACGTACGGAGGAACAACCTGCGCATCTACGGGGTGCAGGAAGGGGAGAGCGGGGCCGTCGAGACGGGGGTACAGTGCGAGGAGAAGGTGCTTTCTCTGTTCAACCGGAAGTGAACATCGAGGTGAAGAGAGAAGACTTTGAGGCTGTGCATAGGGTCGGATACAAGCAGGGTTCCAGTGCTTCCAAAAACTCTTGCCGCGGGATTATTGTTCGGTTTGTTTCCCGTCGGATTGGGGGACTCTGTGCTCTACGCGCGCAAGAAGTTAAAAGGGAAACCCGGGGGTCACTATGGTGGAAGATCTGACCCCACGGGCCTATCAGCTGCTATGTTCAGTGCGGAACGAGAGGGACATTTGCCAGCAGGCGTGGACGAAGAACGGTGCAGTGGTGGTGAAGACTGTGACCGGACGAATCTCGACTGTGAATCTCTTGCCGAATTCAGGCAACTGCATTAGATTGTTTCTTTCTTCTTTTGTGTGTCACGCCGTCACTTTCAACTTTGCTTTGGGCATTGTGGTCGCGGCTCGAACTGTAAGTAGACCAAATTATTTAACCAGCGTGTGATTGTTTTCTGTTCAAAATCGTAAGTGTGAAGGCTTGAGAATTGTTTGTAATTTAGAAGCTACTTGATGTAATTTGTTATCTGTGCGTTTTTCTTGTAAATACTTTGGCG
Organism: Conus ventricosus; assembly: GCA_018398815.1. Lineage (NCBI taxonomy): Eukaryota > Metazoa > Mollusca > Gastropoda > Neogastropoda > Conidae > Conus > Conus ventricosus. The sequence continues at coordinate 58,633,728 of CM031603.1, forward strand.
TTCCCCCCCCCCCCCCTGACTTTGTTTGTTTACATCTGGGGGTGAAGGTCTTTTGGGATTGGCAAGTCAGGGGAGCAGTCTTGCGTCGAGGGTAGTTGGGGGCAAGGAAGGGAAAGAAAACACAGCCTTGTGGCACAATTCTTTTTTTTTTCTATTTTTTTCTTTCTTTTTTTTTTCTCTCCATATGTTAGTATTTGGTCTTTACTCACAGATAATGTGATTGTATGAAGGGATAGTAAATATTGATCACGTGTTAGACAGTCATAGAAGATGATTATGACATGAGCTGTTCGAGGGCGGTTTTTTGTCATCGCGCTAGCTTTTGTAGTAGTGGTTTTTGTAGTAGTAGGCTTCAATGCTTGTTTGGAGTTGGGCGGTGGGCCCTTATATACAGGTTGGTGTGTGTGTGTATGTGCAGTTTTATGTCATTGCTTTGTAAGTTGGTCCTTATGTTGTACATTACCTTTTCATTTTCTTCGTATCAATGTGGCAGGCTTGTGTGTGAGAGTGAGATTGTAACTGGGTCATGTAGGCCTACACTTTATTTGAGCATTTATAGGATGTTGATACTAATGATGGTTGTGAAAACTTGCTTATTATTACATTGGAAGGTTGAGGCCGAGGTAGCTTCTGTAAACTTTGGGGATGTGTGACATCACTGTATTTCAAAGGGTGTATCTTAAGTGTTAGCGCCATTTTGGAGTATTTCTTACTTTTTATTATCTGTTTACTACTTTAACCTTTCCTACCAAAACTCAAAATGGCACAGGATAGTTCATTTAAAATTTGTTCTTTGAATTGCAATGGTCTAAATAATAGTAAAAAAAAGGAAAGATGTATTTGATTTTTTGAGAAAAAAGCGCTCATGTTTATTGTCTTCAAGAGACACACTTAAAGGAAGACACTGAGAATTTTTATCCGAGCCAGCTGGGGATATAATGTATGGCGGGTGTGGTACAAAATCTAACAAGATTGGTGTGGCTTTTCTTTTTAATAATAAACTTTGAGTACAAGATACATGATGTTATAAGAGACAAGCATGGTTGTTACATTGCTATGAATGTTCAATTCTTAAAAAAAGGTTTACTTTGGTGAACTTATACGGGCCTAGTGGTGGTGATAGCCCCGAATTTTTCGATAGTGTTTGTGAACTCATTGAGAGCTTTGGCAAACCAACATGTTAATTATAACTGGAGACTGGAATTGTGCCCTTAATTTAAAAATGGATGTTAGAAATTATACAAGTGTCACCAATCGGCCAAGAACCCGAGCAAAAATCAATGATATAATGACTAAATACAATCTATTCGATGTTTACAGAGAAATATACCCGAAAAAAGAAACTATACATGGCGGAAATTTAACTCTTTTAAACAGGCAAGACTTGACTACTTTATGATCAGTGAAGAATTAATGATGGAAGTTAATGATGTTTGCATAGATCCTGGATATCGATCCGATCATTCTCTTGTCACATTGCTTTAAAAAAAGATAATTTCAAACGTGACAGACCTTTTTGAAATTCAACAATAGTTTATTAAGAGATAAGCAATATGTTTCGGAAATTAGAGAGCTGATCTGCGATATCAAGAAACAGTATGCATTACCCGTATACAACTTAGATAATATGCATAAAATTAGTAATGAAAACCTCTCTTTTCAAATTGCAGATCAGCTCTTTTTTGAGACATTAATGCTTGAAATAAGAGGCAAAACAATTTCTTATAGTACTTATAAGAAAAAAATGGATACTCAAAGAGAACATGACCTAGAAACAAAAATAAAAACATCGAACAGAATTTACAAGAAGAAACTATTCCTCATTTGGAAACCTAAAAAAAAGAACTGCAAGAGATCGGGAATCACAGACTTGAAGGTATGGCAATGCGCTCAGGAGTTCGCTGGCTAAGTCAAGGGGAAAAAGTGAATAAATATTTTTGCAATCTTGAAAATCGAATTTTCTTGATAAATCTATCCCGTTTTTGGAAAAAGACGATGGTTCAGTTATTTCTGAGCAAAAAACTATCCTCCTTGAGATAAAAAATTTTTTGAACAATTATTTCAGCTTTAGAGATGTAACTGATATGAATATTTCTGAAGAGCTTCCGGATGCTCCAGTATTATCCGAGGAGGAGAGCTCCTCTTTAGAGGGATTGATTTTCACTAGAAGAGGCAGCTACTGCTCTGAAACAGATGAAAATTTTAAGAGCCCTGGGCCCGATGGGTTTACAGTTGAATTTTATAAGTTTTTCTTTGCAGATATTGGAACTTTCCTTGTACGTTCAATTAATGAAGGTTTTGCTAAAGGCCAATTATCCACTACCCAGCGACAGGGAACCATAATATGTATCCCAAGGAAGGGAAGCCGAAAAGATTTGTGAAAAACTGGCGCCCCATCTCTTGTTGAACACCACATATAAGATAGCTTCTGCTTGTGTTGCCAATCGATTGAAAAGTGTTCTTCCAAACATTATACATGAGAGTCAAAGAGGTTTTTTGAAGGGCAGATTTATTTTGGGGAGAATATAAGGTTGATGTATGACATGTTATTGTACACTGATAAGGAAAATATTCCAGGAATGCTCTTTTTAGTTGACTTTGAGAAGGCGTTCGATAGCGTCTCATGGTCATTCTTACATAACTGCCTTAAATTTTTCAAGTTTGGACCGACTTAATTAATTGGATAAGAACATTTTATTCACAATTTCTACTTGTATTTCTGGGAAATGGTCAGTACTCCCCATGGTTTCCGATTGAGAGGGGTGAGACAGGGGGACCCATCATCCCCTTATCTATACCTAATTTGTGCTGAGGTTCTGTCATTAATGATTCGCTCTAATGAGCATATTAAAGGAATTAAAGTTGTTAACAAGGAAACATTACTGTCACAATTTGCTGATGACACTAGTTTATGTCTAGATGGTTCAGAAAGATCTTTTAATGAGGCGGTATCTGTCCTTACTAAATTTTTACAAATTTCAGGTTTAAAATCAATTTTGACAAGTCACAGTAGTTTGGTTTGGGAGCAGAAAGAAGTGTGGAATTAGATTTATGAGGGACAAAAAATTTTGTTTGGGATCCAAAGGGACTTTCAAAATTCTTGGTGTCAATTCTCCACTAACACAAATAGTATTGTACAAATTAATTTTGAAGATAAACTTTTTGAAATAAAAGAGTCCTAGCTTTTTGGAAAAAAAGAAATATAATCCTTTTGGAAAAATAACTGTTATTAAAACTTTGGCATTTTCTAAAATTGTTCATTTATTGATTAACCTACCAGACCCCCAGAGGATTTTATTGTTGCTTTAGAAAAGAATTGCATAGTTTCTTATGGAATGGTAAAAAAGTAAAATAAAAAAATCTGTTGTTCAAAAGCAGTACTGTGAAGGTGGATTAAAATGTTAAATGTAAAAAATTTTATTTCTTCGATTTAAGATAAGTTGGCTGAGAAGATTAATGTATGAGTCGGGTTGGCGAGAATTTACCATTAATATGTTCCCTTAGTTGGACAATATAAAAAAACTTTGGTGTTGAATTTTCTAATGTTATTATGCAAGATGTCAATAACCCATTCTGGAATGATGTGAATGAAACACTACAAGAAACTGTGCGGAAAGTGCCGTCCGACTACAGTACATGATTTCATGTCAGAGTGTATTCATTACAATGTTTTAAAATTTTAAGAGATAAAAAAATTATTTTTCATACAGGAATGGTGTAATTATGGCATTTTCTTCATTAAACACTTGATTAATGAAAATGGGCATTGGATGACCTTCCATGAATTTTTAAATAAATATCAAGGTATAAGAACAAATTTTCTCTTATATGAAGGCGTAATGAATGCCATTCGCAACTATTGCCAAAAACTTAATATTATCATAACAAACCAATATAAACTGTTAGACCAAAAAGCCTGGTTTTGCATTAAAAGAGGCAACAAATATGTACAAAAAAATTTAAATGAAAATAATGCCTCTCCTGCTGCTATTGATAAATGGAAATTTTTTTTGTAAATCTTAATTGGAAACAAATATTCCTTCATAGTTATAAAGTTTCTACTGACGTCCAGCTTAGATGGTTCCAATGTCGACTTCTACATAGATTGCTGCCAACCCAGAAATACCTATTTCAATGCAAAATTGTTGATTCACCATTATGTAACTTTTGTGATCATGAACAACAGACTATTACAATATGCTTTTCGACTGCATATTGTGCAGCGGTTTTGGAGAAATCTTCAAAACCTGCTAATGGATAAATGTCAGCACTGCGCTAATCTGGTTCTTGAGAAAGAGTTAGTTCTGTTTGGAGTCAAACAAAATGTGGGAAACTGACAAAGTTCTTAACTTTATTCTGCTGTTTGCTAAGTTTTATGTTTACAAATGTAAACTGCAAAATAACCACCCAGACCTTCATGTTTTCCTTAAACCTTAAGCTATAGATTTAAATTGGAAAAATACTTAGCCTTTCTGAACTATGATTCAGATCAATTTGACAAAACATGGTTTCCTATTCCTCTATCATTTCCTAGCTTTATTGTGAAATTTTTTGTTTGCTTGTTTGTTTGTTGGCTGCTGTTTCACATAGTCCCAACTTGAGTATCCCAACCTAAATAATGCTACATAGCTGAGAACGGAAGACGTTAGTAGTAGTATCTTCCAACATAACTAGCCATCCAATGATCCATTCTCTTGCAGTAATTACCCATCTTAATATTTTTTTTTTTCTCTCTCTCAGCCTCTCACCCTGCCACCCCTTGGTATTTTCCTTGTTTTTGAGGTATTACATTTGTACATGTATGAGAGTGTGTGTGTGTAAGTTTATGCATATCCTGCTTACAATTCAGGTATGTTTGTGCGTGTGTCTGCGATTTTTTTTTCGGGGGGGGGGGGGGGGGGGGGGGGGGGGGGTGTACTGTGGTGTGTTTGTTCTCTTAATGTGTCGGACTTCTTCCATGTTCTTGAACAATTATTATGCTACATATGTCCTTTTTTTTGTGTGTGTGTGTGCTTGTTTGTTTAAAAACTGAAAAATTTAGAAAAAAAAACTCTTTGCTAATACTTTCTAGCATGATTATATAATCCAACATAAATACATGTTGTCAGTTATGCCAATCATTCTCCATCATTCTTTAATACAAAGAACATAAAGACAAATGTCATAGGATACTTTGAATGATCTCTTTATTATAACAACTTATATTTTGTACATACATGAATTTGTTATTAATTTGTTTTAAGTAATACTTTGCTAGATTTATGTTGAGGGATGAATGTGCGAGAAAATGAAGGAACTGTTGAGTGGAGGGATGAGAGAGGTGACATTAAAAAAAAAAAAAAAAAAAAAAAAACAACTATAAGAAAGAGAATCCCCCCCCCCCCCCCCGTGCCTTCTGCCTTAGACCTGTTGGCTGAGATGATTGACCAAGACCAGATCCTGCGTACAGTATGTCAAAGAACCCTCGGTAACAAAGGAGATTATCTCGGCAATATTCTATATAGAAATCCCCCGTGAGAGATAACCAAAAACGCTGGCAAACAGATCACAAACATGTATTATAGTGTAATACAACAGCCTCGCAGTCTTACTCCTAGGTGAAGCAGCCCGAATAATATGAATTTTTCTTCGACACCAAGCACCGGTCACAGTCGTTAGTGGGCTCATCAGCTGGAGTCACATTTTAAACACGGATGTGTTTTTTTGTTGTTGTAGATGCCATTGTTGGCAGGCAGAAGTATGGAAAAGACGTGAACAAAAGACAGAAAACACAGGGAAAAAGAAAGGAAAAAAATTAAAACGGTAAGGCAAGCAGAAAATTCAGCGAAATAAAGGAGAAGGTAGATAAGAAGAGGAAAGAAACCCACACAAGACTAAGCTCACTTCTGATGCTCTGTGTGGTGGCAGGTAGAATACGAGTTTTCCGAGCATTCCAAGCACGTCAAGGAGATGTACATCCGTGGCTGGCAGGTGGATGACGTCATGATGGACATCCTGAGGCAGTGCTGTCCGTCCCTAGACTACCTCGTCCTCATTCAGCTCTGGAATGTGGGGTTGAAAGCACCAGCTGTGGAAACTTTGGCTTCCTTCTTGCCCCGGTATGGTTCTCCTTCTTGCCCAGATATGTTTTCACACATGCCCAAGTACGGTTTCACTAGGGCCAGGTAGGGTTTGTCTTCTTGTGCAAGCATGATTTCTTTGCTGCCCAGATCTAATTTCCTTGTTGCCCGGGTATAATTTCACTTTTGCCCATGTATGACTTCCTTCTTGCCCAGGCTACATTTCCTTCTTATCCAGGTGTAACTTCCTTCTTGCCCTGGTGTGATGTCCTTCTGTCCCAGGTATGATTTATTTCTTGCCAGGTTACATTTCCTTTTTGCCCAAGTTACATTTCCTTTTTGCCAAGTTACATTTCCTTTTTGCCCAAGTTACATTTCCTTTTTGCTCAAGTGTAACTTCCTTCTGGCCCAAGTGTAACTTCCTTCTTTCCCAAGTGTAACTTCCTTCTTGCCCAAGTGTAACTTTCTTCTTGCCCTGGTCCTTCTGGCCCATGAATGATTTCTTTCTAGCCCATGTATGATTTTCTTCTTGCCCAGGTATTATTTCCTTCTTGCCCCTGTATAAGTTCCATCTTTCCCAGGTATGATTTCATTTTTGCTCAGGTATGATTTCGTTCTCTTTCAGCTACAAATTGGTTCCTTGTCAGGTTTGGCTTTCTGCTTGCCTGGATTCAGGACTAAATAAAACCGTCTTTTTCGTTCAACAAAGATTAAAAAAGCGGGATTCTGTGTGTGAACGCACGCAGTGCATCTTGCACACGCATAAAATCCTACGACCAATTTTCGGAAGAGAAGGCCAGCTTGACCGTTGGTATGGATGACATGTATACAAATTGCTTGCAACAAAGGAATGAAAAAAAAACCCTGATAAACTGAGAGACTGATAACAGACTGAGTGACACGGGGATTGACTGAATGTTGTGCCAGCAGGCGGCTCTTCACCTGACTCTACCCAGGTGGGCAACCTGCGCTACAAAGGAAAGCATGGAATGTAAAGCGCATGGAGCTTGGTCTGTGACCGAGTGTAGGTGCTACACAAGTACTCTTAATTGTGATAATGATAGAAAAGCTCGTTTTGTAAAAGAGAGCGTGGATTGTAAAGCGCATATAGCGTGGTCTCTGATACAATACAACACAATATAATATAACACGGTTGAGTTCCAAATAGCCTTGGCATGACATGACGGTCTTTTTCCCAACCCACCTTCCCACCCGTCCCTCAACCCTCCCCTCCTCCCCCACTCCCCTCTCTGTCCTCTTCACCCAGGTGCCGCCACCTGAACACCCTCATCCTGGACGCCAACCCTCTGATCGGGGAGGCCAACCTGTCGGAGCTCATGAGCGAGGTCAGCCCCTTGGAGACCTTGTCCTTCAGGTTCTGCGGCGTCAACGACCGCAACTGCAGGGGCATGGGCACCGCTCTGGGCACCATGCTCACCTGGAACAAGAAGCTGCTGACCCTGAATCTGTCCAACAACCAGATCACGGACGCGGGGGCGCGCTATCTGGCGGACGGTCTGAAGACGAACAGGACGTTGCTGGTGCTGAACCTGGCGAGCAATGGGATCGGGGATGACGGGGCGGCGGCTCTGGCCGAGGTCTTCTCCTACTTCGCCCTGAACCCCGAACAGGTGAAGGAATCAGAGGAGGAGAGAGAGAGAGAGAGAGAGAGAGAGAGAGAGAGAGAGAGAGAGAGAGAGAGAAGAGAGAGAGAGAGAGAGAGAGAGAGTCGGGTGTTGAACACTCAGATAGCAATAGCATGGTTGTTGTGGTATCTGTTGTTGCTTCTTTCAACATTGTGGTCAATGATAAAACTGCCTTTTTCCATTTTGAATGAAGAGAGCTATAGGTCATTGTACAGATCAGCAACTCCCACTACATCATCAATCCACTCTCCATTTACCTTCTTTTCTACTGCTTGCTATTCAGTTTCGTTGTATCTAACCACACGAAAGACGTCTTCGGAACGTGTTCTTGGCCCTTAATACCCTCTCTGACGAGGACAGTGACTGATGTGAGGCACCTCCAGGCGGCACTCTCTAGGACAGACGTCCTTAGTGACAAGTGCCAAGAACCGAGAGATATATTACGTTGTTGGCATTTTTTCGAGATCACGGTGTTG
>CM031603.1:58644408-58649408 GCA_018398815.1 Conus ventricosus
AAGCACAAAAGAAAATGCGAGTTAAATTTCGACAGGAAATACCCTGTGTAGGTTACAACTCTTTAAATTCTCCTCTGTATGCCTCCTGTTGGACAGACACGTGTAATTCTATCAAAATACATTCACGTTGTCCTTCCTTTTATAACGCAGTCCAGTGCTGGTTTACACCCTTTCAAATGGGCAATGGTCTTCCTGAACCAAATCTTTCATTTCATTGCTACAGGTACAGTCTGTCCCAGTATATCAACACAGTTCCGCCCAACCACCACCACCACCACCACCACAGCGACATCAGCAAACCCAGCAGCAGCAGCAGCAGCAGCAGCAGCAACAGCAGCAGCAGCAGCAGCAGAAGCAGCAACAACAGCAGCAGCAGCGTCCTCCCTACAGCAGTTTTTCGGGTCTGAGGAGACTGGTGCTTCACAAGAACGCCGTGACCACTGACAACTGCGTGCTGCTCCAGATCCAGCGTCTCATGCACGTCCGGGACCCCATGTACAGGATTCCCCTGCTCACCCTGCACAGGGACAACGTGTCACCCTGCGCCATGCCTCGTATCATGATATAACCCCCCCCCTTCACTCTCACCCACTCCCTTTGCCCACCCCCTTCCCTCCCCCCTACCATGGCGCTCCTCCGCGAAAGAAAGAGCATCGTCTGTAACTTGCATACTGATTCATGTCATCGAGATTCAAGATCCAGGTTCCTTAGATGACCCCACGAGAATGCATGTAGAAAGCGAAACAAAACAAACTACGTGAAACTTAGCAAACCGCCACAACATTCGCCACAATGACAAGTGTTTGGTTCGTGTGTTGAATGTTACCAAATTGCCAACATTTCCTTACCAACCAGGAATGAGATTGTTTTTTATTTAATTTTAATTTTTTTAATACTGTAACTCAAGAGTAACTACGTTATGTTTAAAAAAAAAACTAATCTAAAGCTTGTTGATATATAAAACACAGTGTGTTTGATCGACGTCAGCTCAGAGCTAACAACAACAACAACAACAACAACGAACTGTGGTTATTTACAGGCTACATAATGAAATAAAAGAGCGGGTTAGCATTGGACCAGGGACCAGTCGTAAATGAAGGCGTAATGATGTCATCTAAACTGAAGCCAGTCTTGCGCAATGCTTAAAGTATTTTAGGGCCAAAAGAATTCAAAAGATTATCAACTATGCAACTTTAGATTGAAGCGACTTTGACTGCTTCTTAAGGTTATGCTTGTGGGAAACGCTAGCTTGAGGGAATAATATTTCATGACAAAAAAAAAAAAAAGCGAAAGACTTTCAACCACATAGCTTAATTTGATTTAAACGACGTTGACTGCTTCTTTTGATCGTGCTTGTCGAAACACAAGCTACTGGGAGCTACTGTTCCTTTGAGTTATTAATTAAAGCCATTTACTTTCGCTACTGATGTCCGAAAGAATAGAACAAAACACATTGCACACAACCAACATCGTTTATCGTCACTCCCATTGAGTGACCCTATATATTTTTGAAGCGAATTATTCACTCGATTGACCTTTACTGGCTGTTTCAAGCCAGCTTCTAGTCTTAATCAAGCCTTGTATTCGTAATCGGTACAGAGAGAAAATCAGCGAGCATAGGTATGTTTCTATCAATTCATTTTGTGATGACAAACCGATCTTAATTTGCTGGTGGATTTAGTATTTGATCTACGGTATTCAATCCAGAGCTTTCTACACTGTTGTTTATTTGCACATGAAATTTGGGCATTTGTTCACTGATTTTATGTTTTTTGTGTAAAATTGAAGTCGGGTACATTTTTGTTCCGGTTTGATTCATTTTTTTCCCCTTTACGATTTAGTATTTGTATATCCTTATTATTCACATTCGAGAACTTTTGGAGTTTTCCGAATTGTAATTAAAATGACATGTATTTATCTTTTTTCAGGTATCCTTTGACGGTTCGACTTGACTGAACAACTTTATTGATGAAATTATTGTCTAGAAACGATACCTTCTACTGAGCAATGTTTTTATTTTTGTGTGTGTTTAATATGGTTTTTCTCTCCTTGGGATTTTCATGTGGATGTTTCCTGGTCCATTACTTTTAATGTGACATTGTTCATAGTAAATGAAATAAAGTATTTCATCATTGCATTCTGGTACTTGCGCACGGGGCTGTGCACGCGCGCGCGCGTGCGCGCGTGTGTGTGTGTGTGTGTGTGTGCGTGCGTGCGTGCGTGCGCGCGCGCGCGCGCGCGCGCGCGCGCGTGTGTGTGTGTGTGTGTGTGTGTGTGTGTGTGTGTGAACAGAGAATATAGAACGTTTATGTTCTGGGCCCCTTTCACGCACATTCATATACAGATTGAAGTTCCTGTCCATACACTGCTGTGTGAAAACAGAGGCGACAAATCAAAGTTTGATAAACAATACTTGAGGTATATAATGTTCAACATCTCATGGAAAAAGTCGAGTTTATGGCATAGCCATATGTACAATTTTCACAAACCCGTCTTATCATCCAAATTCAGGTGTGAAATAGAAATTAAAGCAGTTCACTTAAAACTTTAAAAAGAGATTACAGTCAAAACAAAAGCAACGCTAATTTCCATCTCCCTTTTTCTTTTAATTTAAAATTCAAAGTCACCTGTTCCCTTTTCTGTTTTGCTCTTAGATATCGGTGTTCATTGAAATACGGATGTCTTTGGATTTTAGATTCGTTTGTTGTTTTTCTTGTAAGGTATCGAGTTAGTTTGTTTTGCCTACACGTAGCGGCACACGTCAACTGGGACCTTGCGGACTCAGACTAAACTCTAAGGGACTTGGAGGAAGTCTGCCCCCAAACCTGTGGCATGCAGGCCACCGGCGTGTGGATACGCCCCGGTGCCCACGAACCAGACTCCCAGCGATGGGTCAAATAGCTTCACTGCCTTGTGGACGTCTCGGGAGAGACAAACGCTAATGGAGTAAACCCTGAAAGAAAATCCGGAGTGGAGCCCCTAAGGCGGTTGGTCGACACACCGTGACATCTTCCGGCAACTTCTGCATCTGCGCTGACACCATACTGTACTGGTTTGTCCTTTCCGTTGATCCTGCCAGCAAGGCCGAGAGGGGATTCTGGCGATTGAGCACCCCAGGATCTCCATGCACTTCGCCCAGGCCTGTGCTCTTGAGAGGTCACTCCAGTGCCGCTATCCCAGTGACAGAAACGACACGAAAGACAGCAGTTATAAGCCTAGAGCACACTGGCAAAAGCTCGGGCGCTACGGGTTGTCTCCGACGGTGGGAGGGATCATCGCGTTCCACGGGTCTGCTATGGCCCGCCTCAAGCTGGGCAGCCCCCAGCCAATAAGGTGCTGGCCCGCCACAGTCTGCCTGCTTCAATGGGTGATTGGAGCTAAGGGAAAAGACCGAAGAGCAGACTGTAAACCCTGCACCAAGCAAAGAAGATAGAAGAAAGAAATCAAAATCACCAGCTTTGCGGTTGGCAACCTGGAATGTCAGAACGATGTGTCCTGGCCTTTCGGACGACCTCCAGCAAGCTGACGACGCCAAGAAAACGGCCATCATCGACCGCGAGCTGAAGAGCTTCAACATTGACATTGCCGAGCTGCAAGAGACAAGACTCCCCTCCAATGGCAGCCTCATGGAGAAGAAATACACGTTCTTTTGGCAAGGACTGGAGCCAGAGGAGCACCAACTGCATGGCGTCGGATTTGCCGTGCGAAACGCTCTCCTGTCCTCAGTTGAAGCACCCTCCAAACAGACAGTACGAATCGTCTCTGTCCGACTTACAAACTTTACTGGACCAACAAACATTATTAGCGTCTACATCCTCACACTCTGCTCTACAGCTGAGGCTATGGATGAGGTCCTTGAAGAGCTGGAAGCCAAGATCAGAGATACCTGCAAAGGAGCACCTGCTCTTGCTCGGGGACTTCAACGTCCGGACTGGTGCAGACCACAGCTCCTGGCCCCGCTGCATCGCCCGTTTTGGCATCGGCAATGAGAACGGACAGCAGCTACTTGAGCTTTGCTCCTACCACGACCTCTGTATTACGAACACCTTCTTCCCGACCAGTCTACACCACAGAGTGTCCTGGAGGTATTGCAGATCCGACACTGGCATCAGCTGGACTTCGTGATCACCCGAAGACCCTTGCTCAACCACGTGTTCCTCACCCGCAGCTACCTCAGTGCTGACTGCGACACTGACTACACCCTGGTCGGCATCAAGGTGCGTCTTCGGCCCATGCGAACCCACCACTCCAAGCAGCAGGGACGTCCTCGAATCAACACAGCCATGACGTCAGTGCCCGAACTGCACGAACGCTTTGCCAGAGCATTTTGACAAGGCCCAAGAAGACTGCCGACAGATAGCGCTTCATCACGGTGGAAACGCCTCTGCAATGTCACCTACCAATCCGCCTCGGACACATCTGGGAAGAGAGTGAGGAAAAATGAAGACTGGTTTAAAGCAGTAATCTTGTAGATGGTGCCCGCCATTACTGCTAAGCAAGCCACACTCTTCAATCACAAGAGAGAGCCCTCTGGAAAGACATTGGATGCACTCCGGAAAGCTCGCAACAACACCAAGCAGACCGCCCTTAGGTGCACCAGTGACTACTGGCTGAACATGTGCCAGGGCATCCAGATCTCCGCCGACTGCGGCAACATCCGCTCCATGTACCGCAGCAAACACATGGAGAGATGGGCGGAGCACTACACGAGCTGTACTCCAGGGAGAACTCAGTCACCCATACAGCCATCGAGAACCCCCCCCCCCCCCCCCGGCCGCCATGGAGGAGCTCGACGTCCCACCCACCATTGAGGAACTTAGCAAGGCCGTCGACTCGCTAGCCTGTAGTAATAAGGTTCCAGGTAGCGACGGCATTCCGCCAGAAGTCATCAAAGCCGGCAAGGAGAGTTCTCTCCTCAGTCACCTCCATGAGCTTCTGCTGAAGTGCTGGGAGAAGGGACCGTACCCCAGGACATGCGCGAGGCAAACATCATCACGCTA
>CM031603.1:58654408-58659408 GCA_018398815.1 Conus ventricosus
CTGTGACAGATTCCATCATCTCTAAGAGGGAGGAGATCAAGCGAGCGCCGACGTCAATGGATTGGCTTAGGTTCATGAAGTCTATGAAGCTGGATGCCCACTCGGCTGTAGGAGAGACCGTCATGGACACAGTGTCGAATGTCATCCCCAAAATTCAAAAGACTGACTCTGAGAGAGATGACATTTCTCCTGGTTGGTGAAGAAAGCCAACTGGGAACAAAGGATCAGCATATTGCCGGAGTCCAGGGAGCACCAGTCCCTAGCCCGGGCTACTTTGGCGAGGCAGAGACAAAATCTTGACATTCTCTCTGGTCGACGTCTGGCGTAGAAAAGGAAGGAATGGAAGCTGAAGTTACTGTAGATCGGAAGTATTGTAACGGTTATTGTATTTAGTCTTGGTCAGCCGTGAAATTTTTGGCTAATGAGAGCAGGCAAACTGGCCCTTAGCTCGCACAAAGTTTGACATGGTGCAGTGTGTAAGGCCAAATATACATTGCTTCATTTAATTTTCACCACATAGCTATAGACACACACACACACACACACACACACACACACACACACACACACACACACACACACACACACACACTATGTCCTGCATGCCACTGAGAGACTAGTCTAAAATAACGTGTATAACGAACCAGACATGGCCATCCCCTCAGATGGACGCACATACAGACAAACAGTCAAGATGCACTGCTTGCCAGATAGAAAGATGAACGGCTCGATCGACGGACGGACGGGCAGGTATAAGCTTACTGGAGACATCGAAACGTTTATGGAAAGCTATTCGTGAAACAAGGGAACTAACTCCTCTTCTCTACAGTAAAACATTTACTCGCTTCCCTCCCTTGTACCGAATTGCCAATCATTATTCCGACGAGCATTGGGTTTTGTTCCTTGCCGATTCATTCATTGTGAGAGCAGCGGACGCACATCCAGCGCGCTCAAGAGCCATCTCCAGCATGCACGAGGGTTGGTCTGCTGTCCCCATGTTTAAAGCTGTCTTTCATCATTTTTGTCAACTTTGAATCATTTGGAACCCGATTTACTTATGTTCATTGACCTCGTCAATTTCGTTCACCACACAGAATTGTTTTGTGTTGTATAACTTCATCGCAACACTAGATTTTTTTTTTTTGTTCGCGTGAAATTCGGTGCCACTCCTCGGAGAGAAAGCGTAACAACAGCAGGGTGCCACACATCCGTCTGTGTGTCTTTTCTTTTCCTTTTTTTCTTCTTTTTTTTTCTTTTCTTTTGATTTGTTTGCGTTTTTTTTTTATATATTTTTTTTAAAAGCAGCATTAGGTATTTGTGCAGTGTGGGTGCTTACTGCACACGGGACCTCAGCATATTGCCTTGTACAAAGGGCACCCACACCATCACTTAAGATTTAGTGGAGACGGAAAAAAAAATGACACGAGCGAGACTGGAACCACGATCCTAGGATTCCCTCGCATCCCGGACGATTGTCTTTTCCGCTAGTCCACTTTTTCACTCTCCCGTTCCTTGCTGATAAAAGAAGCGGAAAAGTCTGCATTTGACACGGTTGTGGCACACGTACCACTTCCTTCTGTTTCTCTCACAGGAAAGCACAGATAGTAGTGCTTCTGAAACGTGTGTGGCACACACATGAAATCGCTTTCTCGATCAAGATAGCACAGGCAGTCCTGCTTTTGACACACGTGTGGCACACGCCCTAAAATCTATTTTTCAATCAAGACACGCACGCACGCACGCACGCACGCACGCACGCACGCACGCACACACACACACACACCCGCACGCACCCACGCACGCACGCACGCACGCACGCACGCACGCACGCACGCACGCACGCACGCACGCACACACACACACACACACACACACACACACACACACCTGTTTTTGACACTCGTGTTGCACTCACACTAGAGTCAGTTCCTCAATGAAGATTGCATAGACAGTCCTGGTTTTGACCCATATGTGGCACACACGCTAAAATCTTTTTCTTAATCAAGACGGCACACACACACACACACACACACACACACACACACACACACACACACACACACACACACACACACACACACACGCACACACACACACACACACACACACACACACACACACACCCACAATCCTGCCTCTGACAAATGTTTCTCAATTTAGGCAGCACAAACTTTTGACGCATGCGTGGTACACACACACAATCAAATCTATAAGAATGTAGCTCAAGGAAAAGCCCATACATTTTGGTGCAGAATGATTATCGACTAAAAATGACATTTAAAAAAATGGAATAATAGAACTTTTCAGTGATACAGACTTACACATTCTGTATTTTCCATAATCTGTAACAAAGACATATGGAAGTACATCTTTCCGACCACAGGAGGAAAAATAATTTGATTTTCACTCGTCAACTGACCCGCCCACAGAAGTTGAAAAAACTTTTTACGAATTCTTTTTTTTTTCTTCTCCAGTTTGACACACCATTTCCTCCATATATTGTGCCACAGATCTGAGTCAAAAGACAGACACAGAACAGACACAGAACTTGTTCGATCTTACAGGAGGTCCGACATCTCCAGAGAGTCTGGCGTTCATAACAGTTTGATTTTCGTCTCACAAGTTTTTCCTCGGGGACTTTTGTGTGTCTGTGACTGGCTTCAAGTCTGAGTTCTTCGTAGGAATCCACGTCTTTTCGTTCGGCATTCTGGTATGCCTACCAATTCGACTGTAGCTGTTTTAAAACACGCACTCCGCAAACTATCTGGTGAAATTTGATGAAGATCCTCTGAAGTGTTTTTGAGGTTATCCTGCAGAGAGATATATAGGCAGGGAGGATGACAGACAGACAGACAGACAGACAGAGAGGGCCTGAAATGATACCCTGTCCTCAAGTGTTATGTTTTCAATCAAAGTGCTAATTAGGTTAAAACAGACACAGACACACAGACACAGACACACAGACACAGACACACAGACACAGACACAGACATAGACACACACAGACACACATAGACACACACAGACACACACACAGACACACACACACACACACACACACACACACCACACACACACACACACACACACACACACACACACACACACTTACACCAGAAATACGAGAATACACTTACATTCATATCACACACACACAAGCACGCGCGCGCGTGTACACACACACACACACACACACACACACACACACACCACACACACACACACACACACACACACACACACATACAGAGAGAGAGAGAGAGAGAGAGAGAGAGAGAGAGAGAGAGAGAGAGAGAGAGAGAGAGAGGTGGGATGGGGGCGGTGAGGGAGGAAGAGGGAGTTGGGAGGCTATTTTAGGAGAAGTAAATAAGCTTATCACCCAGTGCTGCCAATGACTTCGAAACAGCAAGGGCGATAAGACCTGTAAGCAAATTGATATGGCTTCCCTTGCAATCTTACAGGTACGATGTCGTTTCAGCTTTCTGCGGTCACATCTGAAAAAAACAACAAAAACAAACAAACAAACAAAAAAAACCCAAGCAAGCAAACAAAGAAACAAACAAACAAACCAACAAGCAAACAAAGAATTCGTGGCCCTTTGAGGCCTATTCGCTTATTGCATTCAGCTCTGGAAAAGCATAGTTTCCTTCTTCATTCTCTCTCTCTCTCTCTTGGGCATGCAACTGGCTAGGAACCAACATTTTGGGTCCAATGGGTTGTCTTCCTTCCTTACTGGTTCCCACCATTGCATTCAAGAAAATCTAACATCCTTAAACAGGAGTGATAGAAGAGACTTTTATTCCTGATGCTGGCTCTTCTCACCTTTCTTCTTTCTCTTTCCCTTTTTTTTCTCCCACCTGTCTTTTTCACTTTGGATTTTTGACTGAAGAATAGCCGGGTTGTCGGCAGATAAAGTTGGTCCGTCTTCTGGTCATAAAGTCAAGCCTTGCACTCACTATAATTTCTTTTTTTTGTTTTCCATGAAGCGAAGCCAACACAGTGCACTGTTAGTCCCAGTCATTCGTGAGTTGACGAAAGAAGTGGAGTCGGGGGCTTTGTGGTGGCAGCGGCGGTGGCGGCAACGGCGGCATCAATGCGGCAATGAGGACGGATGCTATTAGTGCTGGCAGCGGGGCAGCGAACCGTGCGGCAGTTCGATGTATCACCGACACTTACTTTGTTGTTGCCGTCACGTGACTGTTCCACGTGACTACTCCTATAGTGATCCACCCTAAAACATAAATACACGCAACTGCAACCAAGCAGCAGTTCAGAATGCTGCTACCAGGCACGTGGCTGACAGACAGATGGATAGACAGTTGACAGTCAGTATCTGTTTGTGAAAAGGAGGGAAGAAATGAATGTATTTCAGCACAAATGATTAGTGCATTGGTATGCATCCGTTTCAGGTCCAAGAGAAGTAGAAAGACGTACAAAGACTACTAAGCTGTATGGTCAACTGTAGAAGTATTCCGAGGGACCATCAGAAGTTAAAAAAGACAGCCAGCGATGCTCATTGCATTAGTCTAAGAAAGTGCGTTAGGGTATTATTATCTTGACTGTATGCTGGTCTTCTGCTCCTTATCCATTCACACTTTCTTTTATCTGATCTTATCTTCTTCATATTTGGCGACTAAATTACAATAAACTAATAAATTCCAAGGATACGTACCGAGCACCATTCCAGCAACTTCCAGAGCAGCTTGGTGTTACAATGACTGCAAGATTATTCATAAACAAAGCTTGCTCTTATGTCTTAGATTGAAGAAATATGGGGAGATAAGCATTCATATCTGCAGTGGTATTGAGTGGGTGAATGGGGAAAACTGAAATAAATGCTTCTCAAAATGAGCCTTTAGCAAGCTTATAGTCTCCATATTTTCTTCAATCTAAGACATAAGAGCAAGCTTTGTTTATAATTGAATATTCTTGCAGTCATTGCAACACCAAGCTGCTCTGTAAGTTGCTGGAATGGTGCTCGGTACTTATCCTCGGAATTT
>CM031603.1:58664408-58669408 GCA_018398815.1 Conus ventricosus
ACGGTATACACCAATGAGTCGCCTTATTGAGAAGAAAAAAAAGACAAAAAAGACGTGTGACCAGAATGCAATTTGCATAAATCCGTCTCTTCTTTATGGCTTCCAGAGATAATGAAGGAAGTCATGAAGGTCTGGTCGAAACTGAAACTGTTAATTGTCCCGCTTGTGCATTCCATTCTTCTTGTCAGAACACTTTCACGTATTTTTGAGTTTTTGGTTTGAGGTCTGTGAAAGGTTGGGACATGTTTGACAGGTCATCTCTCAGTGCATTCTTGGTGAGCTGAGAGTCGCTTCAAATGTCAGGAGCGAGAAGGGTATTATTGGCATTGTATTTGAGAGCCTGTATATACTCCAATAGCACAGGATAGTTATAATGCAGATGGCGATGGCATCGAGAGCAGGAAGGAAACTTGAAAAGCGACAGTCTCTATGCTGTGATCAGGAAAGCATTTTGAAAGCTAAACCCCGAGGATTCGGCTCAGCTGTGTAGACTGAGCTCTCAGGATGAAAGCGTTTACGCAATGAACGGTCTGGTACCGACGGATGGAAGTTGGCCGAAGTGGCACTTTCATCTGATTCAGAGCCTCAGTGAAAATTTCCTGAAGTAACGAAACCATTTACAAAGTTTTGTGTGATAGGTCTTGCAGGCCAATGAGCTGGTGACATCTTTGTGTGAGAGGCAAGATCAAAACACACCGACAGAGGTCTAAGAACCATGACTAGATATTAGAAACTTGGACACATCCAAAGTAATAAAACGTATAGCCGATAATTAGTTTCAAACTGTGAATGAAAAGCACAAAAGATTGCTATTTTAAAGAAACAGATGAAACACAAACCATAACTAGTTCCAATATGTAGATACAAAGTGTAAGAGATAGATAGTTTCAATGTGTGGATGGAAATGTAGGACATTGCTAATATCAAAAGTGCGTAAAAAGTACAAGAAGTTGCTAGTTTGAACACGTGGACAAAAGTTTAACAGAATGGTAGTTTAAAATATGGCAAAAAATAAAAGAATTCACGGTTTGAATATGTGGATAGAAATTCGAGCATCGCTAGTTTCAAAATGTGGATATCACGTATAGAAATTGTGCTTAGACTGTCTTGATAGGAAGTGTAGAAGACTGCTGTTTTGAAAATAAGTATAAGAAATTAAACAAATTGCTAGTTTGAAAATAGGTATAATAAATGAAACAAATTGCTGATTTCTATGAATGGAGGAAAGTATGGGATAAATCGTAAGAAGGATTGCCTTTGTTTTAAAATTGAGGGTGCAAAGTATAGAAGACTGCTGGTTTCAATGTATACAAAAAAAGTGGGCTACTGCTAGTTTTAGCCTTAGGATAAGACATATGTGAGATGGCTAATTTTAATGTGTCGATAAAACGTGTACAAAATTGCTTGTTTCAAGATGTAGTTGAAAGTCGGCTGTCGCCAGTTTGGATATGCGGATAAAAAGTATAGGAATAGCAAGTTTCAAAATGTAGATGCATGTAACAAATCTATTTTCAAAATGTAGACAAAAGTATGGAAGACCGCCAGGTTCAAAGTGCAGATCAAAAGTACAGGAGTACAGATGAAGGATTGCTCATTTTACTGTGTGAATAAAAAAGCATTAGACGCTTCAAAGTTTCAAATGTGGATAACAAATATTGGACATTACTAACTTTATTCTGTGACCTGAAAATAGTAGACTGCTGCATATGTATATGGGTAAGCTTTAAGCAACTGCTGATTTCAGTATGGGGAAAGAAAAATCTCGAGATAACCGCTTTCGAGGGGTGGATATAACGTGTAGGAAATTACTAGTTTCGGAGTGCGGATGCAAACATCGGGGCTTGTACGTTTCCATTTGTGGAAACGATGGGATATTATTGGTTAAATGTGTAGACTAAAAGAAGTTTAGGAGACTGCAGGTTTCCATTTGTGGATAAAGTCATGGGAGATGTCGGTATGAAAATGTAGATTAAAGTATAGGATTTTACCAGTTTCATATTAAGTGAATAACACATATAGTTTCATTATGTAGATAACAAATATCGGAGCTAGCTTAATTTATAAAGCATATAAAAGTATACAAAATTTGAAAAAAATGCTGGCATAATTCTCTCTCTCTTCTCTCTCTCTCTCTCTCTCTCTCTCTCTCTCTCTCTCTCCACTGATCTATTTTAATCTATCTATCTATCTATCTATCTATCTATATATCTATCTATCTATCTATCTATCTATCTATCTATCTATCTATCTATCTATCTATCTATCTATCTATCTATCTATCTATCTATAATTGCATACGCATTTCCGTGTATATGTCACGGTGCAAATGAGAAGCTGGTGATGTTAGCAATCGCCCTGAGATAAATGGAAATTGCAAATTGCAATGGTACCGTTGCAGGTTCAAATCGTACCGGTACAAATGGCAATTGCAATTTGCACTGGGACAGTTACCAGTTGCACTAGCGAGCTTAAAAAGGCACCAGTCATGCATGTTGAGAACGAAACTGTTCACTCTCGGCTTAATCAACATTGTAAGTGTTATCATGGTACATTTTGATATATTATTACTTTTCCGTCGATAACAGTGCTCTGGTAGGGCCTATAGGGAAGAGTGCCACAGCAACTGACAATGACAAATGTGAGAGCAAGAGGCGGCAAAATAAAAATCAGCAACAAGTAAAATATATCTCACGCACACACGCGCATTCATATCATTAGTATCATCATCATATCCACCTATTCACCCGGCTTTGAGTAGCCTTGGTCTGATCTAATAATGTAATGGACTAGTCCTGTCCTAGCGGCATTTTGTGGTAGGACTGTTCATGCTTCAATACATGGTCTGGTTCTATTAAAAGCTGTTCATATTTAGGATCAGTTTTTCTGTCGAGCATTCCAGAGTAGCACAAAAAGTGTCCATGAGACCTGTTCAAGCACGGGCTCGAATGGTATTTTCCTTGTAGTTGCTGATACTGTTAGGTTTGTGGAGTGAATAACAAACCTGATACCAGTGCTCCAACTTACTCTTATCATCGTCTTTCCAATCTCTTTCTTTGATTTTAGCTTTCTTTTTAGTTTCTTTATCTCCTTCATCACTGTCTCAGCACTCTTCTTCAGTATTTACAACTGATCTACACGCACAACAAACTGCTCGTCATTTAAATCCGGCAGAGCGCGAACATAATAACCAGATCAAGTGGTTATAATTCAGTTTTTCTTTTCCTTGGTCAAATCATCACAGGGGCAATAGGAAAATAATAACTTCTTTCAATTGCACACAATCGTACGCACGCATGCACGCACGGCGTTAGTGACTAGTACTGTTGAAAATGTTTGGGTAACTGGCAGTTGTCCTTCCTTAATAAGAAAAAGTGAATACTTTTTTTTACGTGCGTGCAATGTTCTGTTGCAGTTGACACTTGTCATTTACACTAGAGCAATTTTTAATTGCACTGGAGCAATATGCCATGTAGCCCGGGGCAACTGCCAATCGCACACACACACACACACACACACACACACACACACACACACACACACACACACACAGATATATATATATATATATATATATATATATATATATATATATATATATATATATAATATATATATATATATATATTAGTGTGGTTAAAATACCCAAAATGATTTTGATAGTGCTCGACCCCTGAAAAATGGTTAATACTATGCAAACCACACTTAGCAACTTTAAAATAGTAAACAACTGCAGGCATAAATGGAAATCGTTGTTAGTGAATACACCCAAAACAAAAAACCTGAAAGCCCCCAAAAAACACGTGCAGCCAACCCGCACGTGCAAACAACCGCAAACGGGAGCCCACACGCTATATAACATCGGCGGTGGGTAAACCAAAAACCATCCTGATGACAGCGCAACGCGCTCGAAACAAATTTGTAGATTCTATTTTAAAAATCTATTTTAACAAATGTTGCTCCCCAAGGGGTCGAGCACTATCAAAATCATTTTGGGTATTTTAACCACACTAATCTTAATCGCTCCTCACGTTGAGCACTGTGACCTAAAAGATTTTAAAATGGAAGAAATCAATTTTAGACAGTCAACAAAAGACATACCATTTTCCAGTCCACAATCCTATATAAAAAACTAATAGAACAAACTGAAAAGTTCATGCACAATATGAGATGGAGAGCTTTCTTTTTTCTGAATCCAAATGTAAAAAAAGAGGACAAAAACACCTACGACTTCAAATCATGGCGATCACCACCAGCCATAGACGAAATGAAACCGTTTGAAGATAAAATGAAAAGAATGATAGCCAACACCCAATTCAAAAAATCTAACAACGATTTCCAAACAACATTAAAAAAACAAATAAAACAAATACAAAACGACAAAAAAAATATTTGTGAAGGCTGATAAAACCAGTAACTACTACAAAGTGGAACCAAAAGAATACTCCCAACTTCTTGACAAAAATATTCAGAAAAACTACAAAAAAGCCGATAAAAATACACATGACAATATCCGCACTAAAGAAAAAGAACTTGCACATCGCATGGACCTAAGTGACAGGGTAGAAGGGACAGCAACAAAAGAAGCGTTCATAACACTCAAGGACCACAAGCCTAACTTTCACAACAACCCAACATGTAGACTAATAAACCCATCTAAATCTGAACTAGGCAAAATACGTAAGAAAATCCTAGAAAAAACAATAAAGAACGTAAAATCAAACTCTGAATACAACCTCTGGAAGAACACAAATGAAGTTATTCAATGGTTCAAAACACTTGATAAACAAAGTAACACGGTATTCATCACATTCGACATAGTAGATTTTTACCCATCCATAGATGAGGAACTGCTCACCAAAGCTCTGAAATTTGCTAGTAACCATACAGACATAACAGGGTCAGAAATGGAAATCCTATTCCACACCAAGAAAACGCTACTGTACAGCAAAAATGAAACCTGGATCAAGAAAACGAACAGAAACTCAACATTTGATGTAACC
>CM031603.1:58674408-58679408 GCA_018398815.1 Conus ventricosus
TGTGCTCTTGATAATCCATCCAATTATTTAATAATAACAATAATAATAATGAATACTTACATAGCGCCTATTATCGGCTAGAGACCAAGCTCTAAGCGCTTTACAATCCACACTCGTTTACACAACGGGCTGCCTACCAGGGTAGTGCCGACTGAAGAGCTGCCAGCTGACGCTTCATTCAGTCGTTTGCCATGTCATCCAGTCAATATCGTCCAATATCGTTCACTCAATATCCTTACTTCCTGCATTCTTTCCATTTCTCACGAAGGGTGCATGCTATGTGTAACGTGTCATCCATGCCAACGGCCAAACTGGCCTTCTCGTCCGAAAGTTGGTGATGGGATTTTACATGTGTACAAGATGTTATGCATGCGTTCACACACGGAACCTCGGTTTATAGTCACATTCGAAGGATTGTATGGGAAATGGAGTCAGAACCAATGTCAACTCCGAGGGAAAAGTCCCCCGTACCGAAACGGCCCGGCGGAGATTCGAACCCGCGACCCCAGGATCACGAGTCCGGCGCTCTACCAACCGAGCTATACCGGCCCCATTATTTAAAACCATTACAGCCTCTCTAATATGGCTGCCACGTCGCTGAATGCGGCTGTACGATTGTTGCTGATGTTCTAGCAACGTGTGATTATGACACAATTCTTCATATATCTTTTCAGCTTTTACGATGACGAAGGGTGATCCAAATGTCTAATCAGTTGTTACACAGAATACAAGTTTAACATTTAACCCACTTTACACTTTAATAGTTCCATTGGATTTTTTTTTTTTTGCTGACACTTTCATTTCTTGTTGTACCCTGACCACGGTCAGGTGTCAATCTGTAATCTTACATCTTTTCCTAAGTCATGGGATGGTTCCCATACTTGTTTTGCTTCCAGTGGGAAAACCACTAGATATAGCGTAAAGTCATACAAGTCAGGCAGGCTATAGATCCGGCTTTAAAAACGGTTTCAGATATCATTGTTAGAAATACGTCTTAACCGTAGAATATTCATAATGTGCGACATGTGACATAGAACTCTTCAAAACGAAAGAGACAGTGTGTTCAATCTCGCGCATGGTATGCATAACGTTGGCTGTTGTTTTCAAAGCAGACACGTGCCATGTGTGCTGTGGTTGAGATGAGAAAGAATTTGAGCAGGGTGCTTTCTCTCGATGTTATAGATAAAATTATGTTGGTTTCAAGAGCGCACGAGTACTGTGATTAAAGGAACTTCGCTTGTTATAGTGATGAAAAATAAAAGTATAACTTCAGTCTAAATAGTGTCTGTGTTTTCAGGATGTAAACCAGTCATGACAGAGACACGGGAATTGAATTAAAAAAAAAGTGTTTGCTTGCTTCTGAAATTTAGACCACAGTTCAGCAAATTTTTTGTCATCAGCGCATACTCATATCTTATGTGACCGTTTTGGAATGCGGCAGATCTTTTCCTTTTTAATACACCAAATACATATTTCAGCTGCCGTGGCTTGCAAATCTGAAGGATTTATTCTAATCAAGCGACCCTTTTATATCTGTTTTCCTTTAAACGAAAACAATGTATACGCCGACCTGTCACTTTCTTTCTCTAGAAATAAACAAAGCAAGTTCTTTTCATTTGTGCCACGGAAAAGGCAACGTTTTTGTACTCCCAGTTCTTATAGAACAGGGAGTACTTAAGAATGGGAACGAAGAAATGCTGTCTGTGTGTCTGTCCGTCCGTCCGTCCGTGGTCAAAATGTGTTCCACTCGCTCCAGACAAAACTACTGGGCCGGTCTTTCTGAAAATTTGTAGGTATGTTCGTTATGGGTTAAGGGTGATGCCCGATGTCTTAGGTTACAGTTATAGCCGTTACTAACGGCTCTAACGGCCTGTAACGGTTTTTCTTCTTTATAAATATGTCTGAAAGTACTTGGCCGATCTTTGTAAAAATTAGCAGGTATGTTCATTATGGGTCACGGATGATGCCCAGTGTTTTAGTTTACCCCGTTATAGCCGTTACTAAGGGCTGTAACGGCCTGTAACGGTTTTCCTTCTTTATGGAATATCTCAGAAAGTACTTGGCCGATCTTTGTGAAAATTAGCAGGTATGTTCACTATGGGTTACGGATGATGCCCGATGTTTTAGTTTACCGTTATAGCCGTTACTAACGGCTGTAACGGCCTGTAACGGTTTTTCTTCCTTATGGAATATGTCAGAAAGCACTTTGTCGATCTTTCTGAAAATTTGTAGGCATGTTCATTATGGGTCACGGATGATACCCGGTGTTTTAGTTACCGTTATAGCCATTACTAGCCGATATAGCCGATCTTTCTGAAAATTTGTAGGTATGTTCATTATGGGCGAAGGATGATGCCCGACGTATTACTTGACCGTTATAGCCGTTACTAACGGCTATAACGGTTTTTCGTTTTTAATGGAATGTGTCAGAAAATACTTGGCCGATCTTTCTGTAAATGTGTAGGTATGTTCATTATGGGTCACGGAAGATGCCCGATGTTTTAGTTTACCCCGTTATAGCCGTTACTAAGGGCTGTAACGGCCTGTAACGGTTTTCCTTCTTTATGGAATATCTCAGAAAGTACTTGGCCGATCTTTCTGAAAATTTGTAGGTATGTTCACTATGGGTCACGAATAATGCCCGATGTTTTAGTTTACCGTTACGGCTGTAACGGCCTGTAATGGTTTTTCTTCTTTATGGAATATCTCAGAAAGTACTTGGCCGATCTTTGTGAAAAGTAGCATGTATGCCCGATGTTTTAGTTTATCCCGTTATAACCGTTTCTAAGGGTTGTAACGGCCTGTAACGGTTTTTCTTCTTTATAGAATATCTCAGGAAGTACTTCGCCGATCTTTCTGAAAATTTGTAGGTATGTTCATTATGGGTCATGAATAATGCCCGATCTTTATTCTACCGTTATAGCCGTTACTAACGGCTATAACGGCTCCTAACGGTTTTTCTTCTTTATGGAATATTTCAGAAAGTACTTGGCCGATCTTTGTGAAAATTAACATGTATGTTCATTATGGGTCACGAATAATGCCCGATGTTTTAGTTTACCGTTATAGCTGTTACTAACGGCTATAACTCAATCGAGTCTTGTCGGAAGCGGGTTTCCGACACTGTTCCCATCTCTTGAAGGCGTGTCGGGTGCATACTTCCGACAGAGTTTGACGATTATTAAATCATACCACCTTTTATTAAAGGGAAATAAATCTCGTTTCAGGGACAGCTTAGGGCCTTTCTTTGCAGTTGCTTTCCTTAGACCGTTCTTCGTGTATTCTGTAGTAGTTTTATACAGATTTGAATTGTCCCACTCTCAGTTCCCCGATCACACGATTTTGAACATGATCACACGATTTTGAACATGATCACACGATTTTGAACATGATCACACGATTTTGAGTGGATCAAGCATTTTGTTGTCAACTTGTTTTGTTTTATAAAGTTGTCATATTCTCTGTAGTCATACCAAGTGCTCAGAAGTGTAATTGAACTTGTATGGGAGGACAGAGAGCACGAAGAAGTGAATTACAGTGTGCACAAAAAGTTCTTGTTTTTCTGCAAATGTGTATCATTTTGGATTACTTACATCATGTGAACTGTGTGGATTCCTCACTGAAGGTAAGCATTTGTGATAAATATATTCTTTCTTCTATCCCATGGTGTATGTTTCATGCTCCTTGGTGAAGTGGTTCATTTTTTATGATTTTTTGAAAATTGCCAAAAATTGTGTGGTCTGAGGGACAAACTGGTCCATTTTGGCCGTGACTTGATTGAGTTAATGACCCCTAACGGTTTTTCTTCTTCATGGGATATCTCAGAAAATACGTGGCCGATATTTCTGAAAATGTGTAGGTATGTTCATTATGGATCACGGATGATGCTCAATGTTTAAGTTTACCATTATAGCCGTTACTAACGGCCCATAATGGTTTTCTTTCAATGGAAAATCTCAGAAAGGTCTAGACCGATCTTTCTGAAAATTTGTAAATATGTCCATTATAGGTCACAGATGATGGCCAATGTTTACTAGGATAGCCATTACTAACGGCTACACCAGCCCAAGACGGTTTTTTCCTCTTTATGGAATATCTCACGCGTATTCAGGGTAAAGTGGGAGTACGTTTATATGCTTTGCATCTTTTTTTTATGAATGGATATCTTTAGATATTCTTGGTGTCCTACCTACATACAGTTTCAATCAATTAAATTTGCTCGTCATTTGTTCTTTTGACTGTGAACAGTTCATTTGGGTATTTGTTCAGAGAGAGAGAGAGAGAGAGAGAGAGAGAGAGAGAGAGAGAGAGAGAGAGAGAGAGAGAGAGAGAGATACAGGATAGTTTTCGAAGAGACAGAAAGAACATCGTCTTTTTCTTTCGTTTGAAATATAGAAATGATATGTATTCGTCTCAATATAACATCTTAACATGCTCTGCGGTTCATTTATAGGCAACAGTGAATCCTGACCATCACCATTTCTGACATAATCATGGTACTCACAATTCATTCATTTAAAGATTATGATCTCAGTGTGTATTCTCTTTAAGAAATGGATTGTGAAGGCACCATAGATTACTCAGTTAAAAATGCTTTTGTGCATATTCCCAACACACTTGTTCTCTACGTTATAACAGGAATTTGAATTCTGACAGGAACTAACTGTTCTCTTTGTTGGTGGTAATAATGATGGTATTTGGGATGGGGCATGGGGTTAGAAAAGATGCTGTCATGACATAAATTTCACTATCTTTTTTTCAGCTATGCACCTATTTTCCGTTACGTATTAAGATCGATTAACATGTATACAGGACATGTGCTCTATCGATTTTATTTCAACGGGAAAAAGGTATTGAATACTTCCAGTTTTTATCCATAGTCACGTGCAAATTCCATTACATCTGACCTTGTTTCTGTCCAATCATTTATATTCTCTAGAAGACATGTTTTCAACGCCACTCAATGCGGTTCTCCCTTACGCAGCCACCTCTAGGTCGTT
>CM031603.1:58684408-58691908 GCA_018398815.1 Conus ventricosus
ATTTTACCAAGAGGCGGCGAAGGAGGATTTTCTTTAAATACTTCTGTATATCTGGTTCTAGAAAATTGCTCGGTTTCAAATGTGGATAGAGTGTACGGAGAAATTCTGATGTCAATGTGTGTATAAAAAGTATAGATGACAGGAATTGTCAGTTAGTGGACAAGAGGTACGAATTCAAATATGTGAATGAAAATAATGGAAGATTGCTGATTTTAGGTTACGCATAAAACATATGAAAGTTGAGTATTTCAGTGTGTTAACAGGAGGTTTGAAATTCGCTAATTTCGATATGTTGACCACATAGACTTACAATTTCCATGCATACACAAAAGTACAGGAGAATGCATCTTTCAAAACGTGCATAGCCAGGTATGGAAGACTGCAAAATTCAAGGTGTGGGTAAAAGTATGGAACATTGCTAGTTTCAGTGAGTAGAAAAAGGAAAAGTAGAGGAGATTCCATTTATCAAAATGTGAATGAAACATATGAGCGATTTTCAGTTATGATGTGTTTTTAAAGATAGTAGATTTTGCGACTTCCAAATGTGGATACAATGCATCGGAGATTGCTGATTTGAATGTGAGGATAACTATATGGAAGATTTTCGTTTCAATGTGAGTAAAATGCATTGGATGCTGCTATTCAATCACAGAATGGTAAGTATAGAAGATTACTGTTTGAAAATGTAGATTAAAAACTGTAGGAGAATTCTAAGTTCAATATCTGCGCAGATAAACAATAAAGATAATTCTTAGTTTGATTGGATATTTTTGAAATTAGGATCAAAATACAGGGAGTAATGATTGTGGTTATGGATGAAAAGTATGGGAGAGAGATTACATGGATAAAAAGGATAAGACATTGCAAGAATCAAAATGTGAATTAAGGTGAAAGAAATTGCTAGTTTGGGGTATGTGTATGAGAAAAGGGAACCGCTAATTTTAATGTGTAGAAAAAAGAGCGAAGGAGTATGCTGCTTACAAAGTATAAACTATGAAGTGTAGGAGATTGCTGTCTCCGGACTGCAGCAGAAGTGCAGATGGATAGTTTCAATATGTGTTTCAATAGTGTAGGATATTCTGTTTTCATCAGGTAGGTTTTAAGTACAGGAGAACTGTAATTTTAAAATGTGAATTACAAGTGTGCGAGATAGAATAATGATTTAGAAATGCGCATTAAAAGTATCAAAGGTAGCTTGTTTCAAAATATAGATAAAAAGTTTGAAAGACTGCTGGTTTCAATGTGTATATAAAAACATCTCCGATTGCTAGTTTCAGCACGTGGATGAAAAGTACAAGAGACTGCTAGTTTGCTAGATTGTTAGGTGTAAAGAGCGCATGGAAAACTGCTAAATCAAAGTAAAGGAAAAAAGACTGCTTGTTTGAATACGTGGATAAAAAGTGTAGTTGATCGTTATTTGGAATGTGTTTATGAAAAGTATGGAAATTACTAGTTTCAGATCGTGGGTAAGAAGCATGGAAAACTGCTTCGATGTGTGTACAAGAAGAATCGAACATTCACAGTTTCAAAACCTAGACAATCAAACTGGCTGCTACTTTCAGTTAGTAGCTAAAAAATATTGAACATTTCTAGTTTTAATCTGTAGATAAAAACTGCAGGAATTTTCTAGCTCTGAAATGAATATAAAAGACTGGGAGACTGCTAGTTTCGCAATGTCGATGAAGACAGATTGTGTGTAGAAGACAGGCTGGTATGCAAGAGTTGTACGAGAAACATTGTGTAAATTCCAGAACAACCAGCAAGCGATAACTACCGTGTGCTAGCCAAACGCCGTGAACTTCTAACATCACCCCCCCCCCCCCCCTTTTTTTTAAAGGACAATTACGATGAAAGCATGTAGACAAAATTTATTTTAATCTCAAGAGCGATTCAGCTGCTAAATTTGTCATACTTTTTTTTGACTTTTTCCTGCGAACCCAGTGTGAATGAACGAGCGACAGCGCGCACGCGCGCACCTGAGTGTAAAATCGCGAGACATCGCGTACACTCGCACACAGGTGGTTGGAAGGATGTATGGATGGGAATGGACGGGAATATGTGTGCAGGGAGGGGATGTTCCCGCATTCATGGAATTCTTTTAGCTGATTGTCCTCTTTAACTTTGATTCTGTTCTTGAAGGCAAACGTCTCATGAGCTGTACATTTGAGAGGTTCTTTGATGTGTGTGGAATAATTTTCAATAATCTAATATTTACATGTTACTGATATGTTTAGTGCTAGTTTACACATTTGTAATGCTCTGTCCATTTTGCTCTTCTGACAATTGATGTACTTGACAAAATGTCTCTTCACAGAGGCAATGATGTTTTTTTTCCTTCTCTTATCAGGTCTTAAAAAACACAGGCGATGGTTTCAAGGTGTAGATCAAAAGCACAAAAGATTGCTATTTT
Organism: Conus ventricosus; assembly: GCA_018398815.1. NCBI lineage: Eukaryota > Metazoa > Mollusca > Gastropoda > Neogastropoda > Conidae > Conus > Conus ventricosus. Next base: position 58,686,819 of record CM031603.1, read on the forward strand.
AAAGACACAGATTTAACTAATAGTTTCAGTGTGTAGATACAATTACAAGAAAGAGATAGTTTTCAAGTGTGAATGGAATATTCGGGATATTGATAGTATTAAAGGTGCATAAAGTATGAACAGTTTGCTAATTTGAATATGTGGACAAAAATGAAAACAGACTGCTCGTTTTGATATGTTGCAAAAAACTACAGTTTAAATACGCAAATAAAAATCGGGCATTGCTGGTTTCAAAATGTGGATATTAAACATAGAACTGCGGTTTAAATGTCTTGATAAGAAATGTAGGAGATTGCTTTGTTGAAATTTGTATTAAAAACAAAACAAATGGCTGATTTCAGTGCATAGAGAAAACTATAGGAGACCGCGAGATTAACAATTTGACAAATTGCATAGGACAGAACTCGTTGTAATTTGAAAATGCAAAGTGTAGAAGACTGGTAGTTTCAACATATATAAGAAGATGGGATACTGCTAGATTTAACAAAAGGGTCTAAATGTGGGAGAATATTTAATCTTAACATGTGGATAAACAGTGTACGAAACTGCTCGCTTCATAGTGTAGATAAAGATGTCGTAGATTGGCAGTTTCGATATGTGAATAAAAAAAATTTGAGAATCACTAGTTTCAAAATGTGAATAGAAAGTAGTTTTGAAATATAGAAAACAAAAAAGTATGGAGACTCAAACTTTCAAAATGTAGATTAACAAGTATGGATGATTGCTAAGTTCAAAGCATGTAACAATCCTGAGACCAGAGCTCCGACTTACTCCAGTATCTTCCACCAGTTTCCCTAACTTCAACTGAAGGTCCCAACTTACGCGTACCACACGACCCCGGGACTTTGGATGGGTGGTCAGCTTTCAAACAGTCAGATCCATCCATAAAATTGGCAATTTCTGCAACGAATTCATGTTTACTATCTGATGGAAGGATTTTCAGAGATAGAAGCATGTAAGCCTGAGACACTGACACAGAAGAGCCTTCCGTAGCTGATTTTGTCTTTGAAGGATATATTCAGTTGTGCTTAATGAAATAATCCGCACTGTGCCTGATCCACTGAAAAAGATAGCCCAAACTAATCTGTTTTTCAGAGCGCGATGTTTCAAGGCTTGTCACGCTCTGTGCAGGACAGATTTGCTGAGGAAGGGAGACATGTCATGACTGACCCCTAAATAATGACTGGGAATTTCACTCAAGTTCTTCTTTGGTCCCAATGGCCCGACACATTGATGGCATCTACGTCATGTTTCACAGAAATTTCTTTTGTCGCTACTGGGAGAGACTAATTTCATAAATAATCTTCTTTGAAACGTTGTTTTGCACTTTGAATTTTTTAACACCACAAATTTAAACAGAACACATTCTAGGCATTTTTCGCCGGTTTATACCAGTAAATCGTAAAAGGTTTGTCATCTTTTTTTTTATTGGTAAGCTACACCTTATCCTGTTTCTTTATGGTGTGTTTTGAATCATTATTTTCTGACAGTTCTTAAAATCTTTTCTTATGGGTCCGTTTTCATAGATAATAAGCTTTACATTTACACCAACTGCTGTTGAAATAATCATCCTTTTTGTACCAAAGTGCAGCGAACACAATAATTGACAGATGATTTTTTTTTCATTATATCATGATATGGAAACACACACACACACACACACACACACACACACACACACACACACACACACACACACACACACACACATACACACACGCGCGCGCGGTCTCCATAGTGACAGATACAAGTCTTTACAGTGACTGGCATTTGCCGCGACAAATTTCTGAAAGAGTTGTCTCGACACACAGACACATTCACGCATGCATGCACTTACTCACGCTCGCCCGGACGCACGCATGCATCGGTGACTGCTTCGTTTTCAAATGTTACGGAGCGACTGGCAATCACACATGCGTGCACGTACAGTGGTGAATATTTCACTCTAAAGTCTTTGGGACTGTAAGCAAACACACATGCGTGCACGTACGGGGGTGAATATTTCACTCTAAAGTCTTTGAGACTATTAGCAAACACACATGCGTGCACGTACGGGGTGAATATTTCGTTCTAAAGTCTTAGGGACTATTAGCAAACACACATGCGTGCACGTACGGGGGTGAATATTTCGGTCTAAAGTCTTAGGGACTATTAGCAAACACACATGCGTGCACGTACGGGGGTGAATATTTCACTCAAAGTCTTTCGGACGATTGACAATCACACTTGCGTGCACGTACACAGGTGAATATGACGCTTGAAAGTCCTCGTGACAATTGGCAATCGTCTCGATGCAAATTGCAACTGCATTTGCACTGGTGCATCTTGGAATCGCACGGATGTAGTCGCCAATTTTCACTTGCCCCAGTGTGCATTGCAATATCCATTCAACATAGGACGATTGCCAATCCTACTGTATTCTCTTTTGCCATGTCATATAGCCAATGACATCTATTCGCCTTCCTATGGTTTGTGCAGATCTGATTAGTATATGGGAGAGACCTGAAACGCCCTAGCAACGCGGTTATCTCTATACAGAACATACGTGACAAAAAAAAAAAAAAAAAAAAGAAGAAAAGAAGGGAAAAAGAGCACTCACCTTACTCTCAGTTTCAGCTCTGCAAAACGAACTCTTCAACACATCCAATGCATACTCAACACACACACACACACACACACACACACACACACACACACACACACACACACACACACACACACACACACACACACGCACGCACGCACGCACGCACGCACACACACACACACACACACACACACACACACACACACACACACACACACACACCACCACCACCACCACCACCACCAAAAACCCGAATCCAAACAAAAAGTAAAGAAATCCAACGTAACACTATAATTCTGAGAGATAAAATTTTGATAAAGAAAGTGAAAAAAAAGTCGAAAGTAAATATATTTGTATGTGTGTTCTTTACATATAATATGCATTTTATTTTCTTATGGGAGCAAAAGTTACCGTATTTGTTTGTTGTGTAAACAAAATCCTGTTTTTGGCTTTGGTATTCTTGATTAGTTTAGGAATTAAACTAGGAGTATTAGAATTATTTAAAACTAATGACAGGCAGTAGAATTTATGTGGATGTTGGATGTGAATGGAGGTTGGCTCACTGTGCGCTCGCCAGCCAGGGTTTAGGGAGAAAATCCATGCATGTGGCCTGTAGACACAGGGGAAATCAGCCTTACTGTTGATGGGCAACTTCTTGTGGCCAGTTTAAGTCAATGACAAGGGGTGCACACAAGTCTCTGTCACTAACCTCAATAAGTGTAATTAAACTACACCATATAAACGTTTCCTTTCTTAATTCTTTTTCGTTTATGAGTTGAGCACTGGAGTCCCTTGTTTAAGAGGTCAGGATTATGTCTAGAAGACACACTGCTTTCAAAGATTTGAAATGGTGTAAACGTAATGTTTATCTGGTTCATTATGTAGATTGGAATCAATGTGAATAGAATATATGCAAAGCAGTGGCAATGAACGCTTTAATACTTAAGAGCAAACCTTGTGAGGCTTTTTCATGTTCACATATTTACTAAAAAGTATGATACACAACATTGAACCGTACAGTTTTTTTTTCTCAGCAATTTCTGAGACTTACACTCATCTTTAACTTACAAGAATATTTACCTTCATCTACTCGCTTTGGTATGGCTAAACTTTATACGGGTAAAATTTTGTTCTTCCTGTGGCAATGTCAATCACGTCAAAATGAGATATACAATAGAAGGACCGTCAAGGCTTAGATCTCACATAAAAATCGAGAAGTGTTTGGCTGAAATTTGACCGTACACCTCTTGTTGAATTTAGCTAAAATTTGTAAACCTTTCAAGTCTACACTTCCCGTTGTGGTCTGCAACGCCCCGTCCTCCTTTTCCGTGGCATTAGTGAATACGTAACGCTTTTTTTGCGAGCTGTCAGCAGTGTCTTTATGTCAGTGCCCGCCTCAGGCAATACCAGATTCTTCAACCACCTGCGGTTTCACATAGTTGTAAACACTTGTAGACCAGTGTCTGGCTGTCTATCGAACAACAAGAAGGAAGAGGTCAAGTATCTCAACTCACGTTCCTACTGTTCTCCGTTGTCAATGTCCTATTTTGTTTGTGCGGGTCGCTAACCTCTTCAGGGCGCCGCAATCATTGCAGGCCACTAGAGAGTTCTTCAATTGATTGGGCTCTCTGCTCTGGTAGCCATTATGTCAGCTTCTGGTCCAAGGATCAGTGAGGCTGACATACTGCTATCATGTAGCCTTTGCCCGCATGCAAAACATAGTGTATGTGCTTCATACTTACCAGATCGGCACTATCAACAGCGATGCGACTGTGGCAAAAAGGAAGCCAAACCGTAAACAGGAGACAGGGAGCTAATAAGATCAACAGGAAGTGGTGAACACCTTCAATACTGTCATGCATTTATGCATTTATTCATTCTCTCTTTTGAATGGGTGGAGTGCTTAGCACCTTAATACTGTGCACTGGGCCATTAGCATGCACGAACCTAGAGTTTACAATTTCAGCATTAACTGATTCATATCAGGAAGATCCTATAGATATCTTTAAAATGGTGTTTTTCCAACGTTTCTTGATATTTTGGCAGTGAGGGTCTCTTCTTCAAAACATCTCTAATTAATCTACAAACAACAGGGTGACTACCTGCTGTTATATTTTGGCATGATTTTAGACAAGTGTGTTTCTTTCACTATTTACTACACTACAACCTGCGCTATCCTAAAATATGTGCTCTTAAAAATATGAAACACGGAGAGGGGATGCTGATGGTTGATTGCGATGGTATTTTTCATGTATACTTTCTCTCCATTTCATATCTAACTATTATAAGCTAATTGTGTTTAAGGCCTCAAAGACCCTATTGGGACGCCTATTGCTTGAATGAAAAAATAATAAAGTTTATAAAAACCTTTTGGTGGTAGTTGAATCCATTAGTGAGAAGACTGACGTTTCAAGCCATAGGCCCGTTGTCAAAGTGAAAAGAAGAGGACAGTGTAGACAGGAAAGCCTATGTGAGAATTGGGTGAGAACATTTCATTTAATGA
>CM031603.1:58696908-58701908 GCA_018398815.1 Conus ventricosus
TCACTTTTTCCCTCTTGTTTCTTTTCAGTTTTCCTCTTCATCTTCTACTTCGTCGTCTTTTGTACTGCTCTACATCCATAACAAACTACCCTTGAAACGAATATGCTCACCGCTTAACTCTGGACAAGCGCGAACATGATAACCGGGTCTAGTGATTATAATTAAGTTTCTCTATTTTTCTCGGTTAAATCATCACGGACGATAGCAAAATAACGAGTCAGAATTCTTTCATAAAAATACACGCACACACGTATGCACGCATACACGCACGGAATCAGTTTTTAGTACGGTTTAAAATGTTAGGATAACTGGCAGTTGTCCTAACGTAATAACAAAATGGTGGATATCTTTTGCACGTGTTTCTAATGTTCCGGTGCAATTCACAATTTTCATTTACACTTCTTAGTTACCCCGGTCCAAATCTCAATTGCCATTTACCACTGGCGACTGCTAATTGTACCAGATTACCATTTGCATTGTTTTACACACACACACACACACACACACACACACACACACACACACACACACACATATATATATTTTTTAAAGAGGGATCCTTCACTGTTCTTGTAACAAAAAGTACATGGTGTGATCACTTCCTTACATGTTGACATAGTGTGCACATGCCCGTCTTTGTGTGTTCAGTTCGTATTTGTACATTATCAACAGAGTAGACAAAAAATGCGATTACAATTTTGTTCATGTGAATTGTGTGTACAACCTAGAAGTTTCACAACATTCTAATCCCTTACGCAGTATGCTACAATAAAGCTGACCATAATATATGAATAGAGAGAAAAGAAGCAAAAAATCATGAAACGTATGTCTGTGGCAGCAATAAACCAAATGCAGACACAATTATCACCTGCGTCTGACTTTACAAGGAAATTTTTACACATCCAGCAGGACCTTCAGAAAACATGGCATCAATTCTTGATGGCACAACGTTCGCCACTTTCTCCGTCTTTAATAATGTAACGGAGAATGTGTCCATTCGTAAAAGCTTTTCAGAGTACTTACCCAATGTCACCAGGAACAGGTCATTTCAAAATGATTGCATCCTGGTTAGTGACATGGAGTTTATACCTTGGGACAATCCTGACAACTTTGTCAGTGAAGAAGTAGAGACAACTGCCCGCCGAATAAAAAACAACTTGCTGGTGTTGCTCTTTCTGATCGGCGGACCATCAAACATCATCAATATGGCGGTGTTCTACAAACAGGGATTCAGAGACCGTGTCAATGTGTGTCTTTTTGCTTTGTCTCTAACGGATGAACTAACACTTTTGAGCGCAACGTGGCACTATGGTGAACAATTTCACATACAGTTCACCACCAAAGTCAGATTTGGACCTATAGCGACGACTTTAAGTGACAACAACTTGTACTTTATTTCAGGCTTCTGCTATGTTTCGTATGTTCTGTCTGCTACGATCGCTACAGAGAGATGCCTTTGTGTTTACAGTCCTCTCAAATTTCAGAGATTGCTTAGCACCAAGACCATGGTAACGTTCATCATTGTGCTTTACGTTCTAGTCATGAGTTTGTTTTTCCTCGTGTCTTATAAATATCGTGTTGCATGTGTTTATGATCCTGTCTTGGATATAACTAAGATCACTTCTACCGACGGAGAGTTTTACGAAGCTCACAAAGATGTTATTGATCCCCTTGAAAGTTTTATTTTTGGCGTGGGTCTTCCTGGAGTTGTCATGATCGTTGTCATGACGACCACGTTAATGACGATTGTGAAACTTCGTCAAGCTGTGAAATGGCGATCTGAAAGTTCTTCATCAATCTCAGCCCGTGAACTGGCTGTAACTAAAATACTTGTCGTTAACTCAATCTTTTTCGTCACGTGTCTTTTCCCAATTGCTGTAAATCGTTTCAGCTGGCTCTTTTTCCCAGAAATAAGGAGTCGACGGCGTAACCACAACACTTTTCTGATGAGCGTATGGATTACTGAAATGCTCACTTACATCAATGCCACCTTCAACATCTTCATTTATTTCTCCATGGGATCTCGTTATCGGGAAACGTTCTGGGCTCTGTTTCGTAGAACGTTACAGCCAAAAACGCAGTGAAACAATCATGGTGATGTTGTGCTTACAGGGATGATGTAGACTATGCAGTTAAAATAATGTATGTGATAATTAGCGAGCAGTTGTTAGTAGAAAACACTTTTTTACAAGTCACCTACTTTGGCTGGAGCAAGTTTCTAACTTGTCAAGATGCACTCTTTCTTGTGTTTGATTTTTGTTGCTGTTTCTGTATGTTGCTGCTATTTTGACATACCGGTAGTGAATAAATAAAAACATATATTTTGATATTTGTCTTTATATATGAGGTTGAAGCGTGAGTGGCCATGTAAATAAATACTTTCTTATTTCTACTGACTGACGTCTACACGCTTGAATGGAAACGTGAGTATGAGTGTGTGTGTGTAAGGGGTGGGGGGGGGGGGGGACGTTCAGTGACATAAATCATCGTATGGAGATACTTCAGTATCCTGGGTGACGAAGCCTGGAAACTGCCACTTTCTCTGTAATGATGAACCAGGATGATAAGGATGACAGCAGTGCCGCTAGAATCTGTCTAGCTTGAGACAGCATGATTGGATTGTACTTGATGCAGCTTTTGGTTGTGTATACCAACCTCTTGTGCAGACAGGCTCGAGAATTGTGCGCCTGTGTGTAAAATATCATGTCAAAGGACCGGAGGTGCAGGTCAACACCTGTCTGATTTATTTGCCAGTGGATGTGACCTTAATAACCGACCCTGATATTCCCCATCCTTACAATTTAATAATCATATCAGGCTCCAACGTTGCTGAATGCGGATATACAATTGTCGCGGAGGTTCCGGCAACGTGTGGTTAAAGCTCAGTCCCTCATATACCTTTAACCTGTCGCCATATACGAAGAATTATCCCAAAACCTTGTCAATTGTTACACAGAATACAAATTTAAAGTATGACCCCCTTGCATAGTTCCTTTCGTTTCGCATTTCGTACTCTGGCTAAGGCATTGTGTCGATCTGTGATCTAACATCTTTTCCCAAGTTGGTGAAATCTTCTTCCCAGGAGCCAGGCAAGGCAGATAGGCTACAGATCTGGCTGTGAAAACAGTTTTGGATATTCGTATTGGAAATGTCGTTTCTGTAGCACCTCCATCCTCCTAGACCCCGTCACCTTCCCAGTTTTTTTTCTCCTCTATCTATATGGACTATTCTTGACAATGCATAGACTATGCGTGCCCTCATCGATAGGCATTCACAAACGTATTCGAGTGTACCTGTACTTGCGTTGGTACTCTCATTCTGTAATGTCCAGTTACAACACAGAACAATCAAAGCAACGAATAAAGGCTACTGTACTAATGAAATTTGATACACAGTGTATGTGCACATGGATGTGCGTGTGCATGCGTGCTCGTGCGTCCGCGCGCGCTCGTGTGTGAGTGTGTGGTGTGTGTGTGTGTGTGTGTGTGTGTGTGTGTGTGTGTGTGTGTGTGTGTGTGTGGTGTGTGTGTGTGAGCGTGTGCACGCACTCGCATGGGCGCACAAGAGAGAGAGAGAGAGAGAGAGAGAGAGAGAGAGAGAGAGAGAGAGAGAGAGAGAGAGAGAGAGAGAGAGAGAGAGAGAGAGAGAGAGGAGGGGGGGGGGGGGGGATAAAGGATAGTTTTGAAAGAGACAGGAAGAATCATGTCTGTTTTTCTTTCATCTGAAGAATAGAACACATATGTATTCGTCTCACTATAACATTTTAACATGTTCTTTGGTCCATATGTATGCAAGAGTGAATCCTGAACATCACCGTTTCTGATATAATCATGGTGATCACAGTTCACTTATATAAAGATCAAGGTATTATTGTGAATTCTCTTTCAAATATAGTTTGTACAGGCACCGTGGGTTACTCATTAAAAAAAAGATTTTGAATATATTCCCGACATGTCAGATCTCTACAGGTCATAACAAGAACCTATGTTCTGGCAGGAACTATTCTCTTTGTTGGTGGTGGTAAAGGTGATGTTTGGGGTGGGGACGTGGGCGTAGAATAGATGCTGTCATGAAGTAAATGTAAGTTTCTGTCCTGTCAGCTATGCACCTATTTTCCGTTACGAATTAATATCGATTTACATGTATAAAGTACATGTGCTACATCGATTTCATTTTAACGGGAAAAAGGTATATTGAATACTTCCAGCGTTTATTCATAGTCACATACAAGGTTTCTGTGTAATCTTTCATACTCTCTCGAAGACATTTATTTTTCCACGTCACTCATTAAAGCTCTCCTTACGCAGCCTCTCTTAGGTCGTCCTGTCTGATTTTCAACGCAAGCAGTACACATGTGGTGTCAATAGCAGGTCATCATACTCGGACCCACCAGAGGAGACAGTGCACAACTGCTGAGTCGCTTCAGTGGTGTCCAATAATGGTGTACACTGGACATCACCTGCTGCTGCAGCACCATGACCTCAGAGCTGCCTTGCCAAAGAGTTAGAATGAGAAAGCCTCTCCCTGTGCAGATGCCACCACGTGCATCCAGAAAGTCACCATGGACTTTGACACAAATATATCCAAGGAAGGGGTGAGGAAAGGAAATCCATACTGGGGTCACTCCAATAGTAATGCATGGAGGCCACATAATCCGAGACTCAATTCCAGTCTTCACGGGTCTTAAAAAATTCCAAGAAGCGCAAGAGCTGAGCAAGCTCAGTCCCCCAGAAACAATCACTGAAATAACTCAAAGAAAAAAAAATCGGCGGCTTTGAAATAAAATCAGAACGTCTTTGGTGTGTTCTGGTTTCAGCGCTTTAGAATGTGTCTAAAAGTGTTGAAAAGAAATCGCTTTGTCCGTCATGATGTATGATATGATATGATATGATATGATATGAATGCTTTATATCTCAGAAAATGGGAAATTAACACAGGTGCATATAGTAAATAGTATCAAGGGCCACATACATAATACAAGAATCATCACAATCAAGTGG
>CM031603.1:58704408-58707958 GCA_018398815.1 Conus ventricosus
CACACACACACGCATATTATATGCAAATAGACAAGCACACATACACACCCTACACCACCCCACACCCTCTCTCCCTCCCTCTCTCTCCCACTCCCTCACACCACTAAGCATGAAAAATGGTACAAAAGACATCATGAATTTAAAAGATGGATCGACCTGGGTATACATTTTTTTTGTGCCCTAGATTTGACTCTAAGGGTCCTAAAACGACGCCTAGATGGTAAAATTTCGTAATATTTTGCTAAGACATGGGTATCATCATTGGCAATTTTTCTAACTTTCCTCTTCACTAGTATGTCATACAATTCTTGCATTCCAACTTGCTTCCTTCCAATCACTTTACTACACACATTCACCACACCAATCAATACTCGCTTGCTGTTCACACCCAAACTTCCATACCAGTACATAAAAGAAGCAGTAAGCAATGACTCAACACAACATCTGTAATAAGTTTGTAAAATCACAGGGTTAACACCAATATTTCGTAGCTTTTGCAAACAGAATACTCTTGACTGGCAATTTTTATGGATTTTAGTAACATTAATTTATCATCGACAATCATTCCCAGATATTTTTATACTCATTCACTCGTTCAACAGCTTCACCTTTAATTTATAAGGTCTGGCATAGGTTCTGGGTTCTTCCTAAAATCGATTAAGATTTCTTTTGTTTTTTGCACATTAAGCTCAAGAAAGTTGTCTTTACACCAGCTACAGAACTATTTTTATTTTGTCAAAGTAAACTGAAATAGAGTTTGACATACGTACAATAGCAGAATTATCAGAATGGGTGGAGTTTTTTCTGTGCCTCTACAGTCATTAGTATTTAACGTAAACAAAAGGGGAGACAGAACTGTCACCTCAGACTTTCGTCTTTCACCGCTGGCTAACGCTAGTGTATTGCAGCGCTGCAGAAAGAGAGCTGTAAATCTCTTCTGCCGGTAGACAGCCTTTCCGTCAGCCCTATAGTAGGTGTCCTCACTGGTAACAGGCGGTAACTGGACACCTGAATAGACTGTTGGGAACTCGGATGGGAGTGGAGGAGGTTTTCAAGATGAGTGCCATGCATGAACCACAAGTGCTGGATATGACCTGGTTCCCAAGATCCAAACCCCCAGCTTTCAATGTCTAGCCCATATATGTTGTGGGCACTTCAGAAAAGGAAAGCTTAATGGAGAAAAAAAAATTGCGATGGTTCCCTTATGCAGCTAGTGAAGAGTTTTCATATCTGTAATATATTTTCTTAATTTCATGTTCCCAGTTTCTCCATCCTCAAACCCTCCCCCTCCACCCCCCCCCCCCCCCTTCCTTAAGTCCAAATCTTTGCCAAGTCATTACTATGAAGACAGTTGAGTTGTTGGCCTGCGCTTGTTTTTTCCCCCCACTATTAGATTAGATTGTTCGTCTATGTACTTGTCTGACTTTATTCAAGTTTAAAAGGCTGTGCCAGTCTTGAATAAAAGTTACCCTGTGATAGGTTTTCTTACGGGAGCAAAAGTTACCCCACTTGTTTATTGTTTACTGTTCCCTACCTCATTTTATTTCCAATTCCGTGGCTGAGCTTATAGGGAATCGTGGCCTCTGAACAAGATATGCCATTATCAGGCCAGAATTGATCACTGCCAACAATTAAGCAGTCATGGTCAAGTTGCGTGGGAAGAACAAAATGCTCTTGAATCACTTAGATACGACAGGATATTGTCATTAGAAAAAAACTTCTGTGACGTGACATGAGTATGTCATGTTCGCTCTCTCTCTCTCTCTCTCTCTCTCTCTCTCTCTCTCTCTCTCTGCAGTTTGTCCGTGCCTGCCTACGCGTACGCGCGTGTGTGTGTATGTGAGTGAACGCACACGCCCACACTGGTGCGCGTTTGAGTTTTTAACGCAAGTGGATCTTCTGGATTTTTTGTCATCCAGCTAAATTTCCCGCCTGAACGACTGAAACTTTATATCAAGTCTAATCTAGCGCACATTGGCTTTCGCACTAGCGCGTGGACCACACACACACACACACACACACATACACACGCGGGCGCACTCACACACACAGGCACGCACGCATGCAGACACACACACAGTCACGCACGCACGCACACACACACACACACACACACACACACACACACACACACACACACACACACACACACACAGCTGGACATTGGATACTTCAAACTGCTCGAAAGTAGGAGGGAGAATGGAGGGATTGGTGTGGGGGAGGGAGCAGGGTTATGACCTTTTCAGATTTGCAATCGGAGAAGATTTTGTAATGCAGAAGACATATAGAGGAGTCCTGAGAAATCGTGTCATAGATCCCAAGGTACGTTTCTAATACTTAAAAAGTCTAGACGGAAGTTTCGAAAGCTTGAAACGTCCCTGGTGAACATTTTGGTCGACAGAGTCCTTCCACTCCTGCCGCTGAGTTCTGGGTATGAGGTGGAGCTGGAGAGGGAGATAGGGCGGATATTCTATGATGAGGCATGAAATGACACGCTTAATGTAAATGTAGATTGTGAAATCAAAGTGTTGCTATCGTGACGCTCTGAAGTTGTTTCCTGACTGCATTCATAACGGAATCATGTCAATCTGCTAGGGTTCGAGAATGTGTACAGTTGTGGTCAAGAGATGATTTTAAGGGGTTCGGGCCGTTGTGAAGGCCATGCTGCCCTCCTATCCTAAATCTCATGTCCTTTGTATGGTAATTGGTGTGATGGGTCCACATGATCCGTTGAAGGCAGTTCGAGCAGAGCAGCTCTTCCCGGCTGATTTGCTGGTCGACACTGTGGCTTTAGCAACCTGTCCGCTACAGGCAACGTGAGTGGATCGTTTGAACTTTTACCTCTGCGTTATGTGAATGCTTTCCATAAGCCTGAGAATAAAGGGACGGTAGCAGGGTTTCGTCTGCTCTCTCTGTCTCTCTCTCTCTCTCTCTCTCTCTCTGTGCGCGCGTGAGGGGAGTGGGGGTGGGGGGGGGGGGGGGGGGGGGGGGGGGGGGGAGAATGGTGCAGGGAAAGGGGAGACGCGATCCTGCTCGTTGATCCTTATCTCCTCAACACCCCTCCACCCTTCAGGGTGGGACAAGAGGGGCGCTCCAGGGGTTACCTGTTTCTTTGTCCGCCAGTAGCACCTTGGGTGTCCGTCTTCATCTTCTGAGGCTGTGTAGATTTTTTGTGCTCTCACGCATCTCCATGTAGGCGCAATTGACAACAAGCGATAGGTTCAATTACTTTCAGCTGCAGTAATGATTTTTATCAGTGTATCGCATGCAGTGCAAAAACTACAACTAGTTTTGTGCTTGGAATTACCTATACGAGGATGAAACCACGTGCACATGCACGTATTTTGTGTAAATCGTTTGCGGGTTCTCACCCAGTGCAAAACACGTTGTTCATTCCAGTGATTCAAGTATGCACTAATATCACAGGAATTGTGGAAAATAGAGTGGATGGACGAAGGCATGGACTGGAACCATTCCTGATTATTTCCTGATTATAGTGACATTTGGAGGTTTCAAGTTTCACTGACCACCATTTTGTTTCTCGATAGTG
>CM031603.1:58708958-58728958 GCA_018398815.1 Conus ventricosus
CCCGGAGAGCCTTGGCTTTATGGGTTTAAGTTTTATTTTTTGTTTTTTTTTTTTCCAAATTTTTTTTATTTTTTTCTTTCTTTCTCTCCCCCCCCCCCCCCCCCTCTCTCTCTCTCCCCTCTCATCTCTCTCTCTCTCCCCTCTTCTCTCCCCCTCTCTCTCTCTCTCTCTCTCTCTCTGTCAAAAGGGAAACTTCATGCGCGCTAATCGTTTTGATCGTAGATAAAAATTGATTTTAAAATATCAAACTTTGTGAGGGTATAAAACCATGTTGTCTGAAACGATGCTGTTTTATATTCAAGCAACTTTGTGTTTTCAAAATTGTTTGAAATTGTCCCCAAACACCCTTACTCGGATCTCCTATGGGTTAATTTCCCAAACGATGACCAAACGATAAGACTAACAAACGTCGGTGGAAAACAAGTCAGGTATTAATTTTCTCCGCTTTAAGAAAAAGGGTTCGCAAATTTCATTTTAAAAGGATATGTTGTTTTTTCCTCTCCTCTCTCTTCTTCTCTCCTCTCTTCTCTCTCCTCCTCGCTCAACCCACAACACACACACACACAACACACACACAACACACACACACACACACAGTAGAGAGAGAAAAGGGAAAAGAGGAGGGAAGCGAGAGAGAGAGAGAGAGATTAGTAAAAAATCATTTTTATTCCCACCGAATCACCACTGTCCAAAAAAATAATGCGACACATAGAAAACTTACATCATCGCCCTTTAATCTCACAGGCATCAAAAAAAATTTCCTGAATGCCCTTTTGGTTATAGGGGGTTATTTTTAGGCGAAAGGGAAGGGAAATCGTCTCATGCTCAGAAAAGACATTTGGGAAACCGCTTGTACCTGCAGCATGCTGCCGCCACAGCCCCTAGTGATCTTCGTCTTTGGGGTATGATACTGACAATGAAAAAGCCATGTGAAAATAACTCTAGAAAAACCACCCAGGTAAACATCGAGGTCCCGGCCCTGATGTGATTACACATACATGTCAAAGCTCGTAAATGCTTGCCCGCTCCATGCAAAAAATCTGTCTTTAACAGCAAAGCATGTTTTAATCGCATTATTCAGTCCAAAAAAATGCTAGGAATGTACATCACCTCCCTTATCAGGAAGGGGTTCTTGTGTGGGCCCAGAACAGTATTATTTTTAAACTGAAGAATTTTTTTTTTTAAGAAGCTAAGAGGAATTCATAGAAATTTCCCGTAGCGGGTGCCACAGTATCCAACAAAACCAGAGCGAAAACTGAAAAATAAATTAAAAAAAAAGTAACATTTCCCCGAACCTTAAAAAACACATAAATAAAAACCTACTTGTAGCATAATTCGTTTAGGGACATCTCATTAGTTTTTTTTTTTTTTTATGCTGTAGCTTTCTTTAAACAAAGCCCAGAAGCTTTCCCTTAGCGTGTCCATGAAATAATACACGAAATGTTAAAGTAGCATTGATGTACGGAATGTTTCGAATCCAGATCCCAAATAAAAGGCATTGTGGGACGTCTCCCCATTTTAAATCCAGGAAAAAAGATCCGAAAAAAACGTTGACAGCAGGGAAAAGACAGATGAGAAGAAACAAAACTGGCAACAGTCTTGTCAGAGCCAGTTTTTTTGAGCCGAGAGGGAAAGAAGAATTTTCAAATCCCCATCTCAAAAACCTGTCAATTTAACAATCGTCATTATTGTCGTTTTTAAAACCAAAAGCATTACGATTCCGGGAAAGGGCCCTACACCAATAGGGTTTTTTTCGAAAGGATTAATGAAATGTTTGTGAGCCTTGTAAAAAGCACCCCAACAGCGTAATAAAGGTATATCGCCCAGAATCATAAACCCCCAACACGATATCGAAAAGCTGCGACAAAAAAGACCAATGCCCAAATGTTGCCACAATGATGAAAGGGGTTCATTTCTTCGTCCTCAATGACTGGCATTTCAGAGGATGAAAACACAGAGACTTTCTACAGCTAGGGAGGGCAACAGCCCCTTTTAGAAACATAATGGAATTGTAAAAAAAACACAAAATTAAATTGCTAAGCTGGGAAAAAGGCCAAATCTATCCTTATTGTAAAATGAAAAAAAAATCGTTCACCATGATGGAACTCGTTGAACAGATGCAATTAAACAGCCAAGAAAAAAAAGCAAAAAAAACAAAATTGACACGATCTCTGATACCCTTTTTGTAAAACCAAACCGCCATATGAAAATTTTCCCGCCCGCCATCAGAAACGTAACCCCAACATAGTTTTTTTCACTTGACCGACGATTGTTTCCCCTTCCGCCTGACAATGTTTCAGGTTGTCCCATGGTAAGAAAACCCATCTCACTAAACGCCACTTTGAGAAAATCATCGTGAAGTGTTGAGTTATGTCAGCTTGCAAAAGTTGTTCAGGTGTCTTGTGTAACTTCTTTTCATATATACCTGAGCTGAAATAGTACTCAAATTTAAATTTTTCATCCAAAACCTTCAGGGTTTCTTTCAGATTTTATAAAAGGAAGGGATTTGCAATTGTTTCCCCTTTTACATATTGTGTAGTTTACTTTCTTTGTGTTCATGCACCAAATACCTGCATTCAGATTGAGTTACATGGAGAGCCATATTTATTTGGTATCAACAAGAACAAAGAATTGTTATGTATTTTTATGAACGCACACGCTCTCTCTCTCTCTCTCTCTCCCCCTTTCTCTCCTCTCTCTCTCTCTCTCCTCTCTCTCCTCTTCCTCCTCCCAAACACACATGCCGCACCCACGCACGCACACACGCACGCACGCCACACACACACAACACACCCACACCCACACACACAAAAACCCACATATTTATATATAAAATATATCTATATATTTAAATATATAAAAAAAGGAGAGAAAAGAAGAGAGGAAAGAATTTTAAAAAGCCACTAGAATATAAAAATGCTCAAACCAAGTGGGGAGCGCAAAAAATTTTTTAAAAATGGGTTTTAAAATTTGGTTTATTTTCTTTTTCCTAAAATTTTCATAAAAAATTCACGCCCCCTTTAATGGTTTGTCTTTGGTCGGGGTAAACTCCCGGGGTTTTTTTCTTTTTTGGGTTTTTGGGGGGGAGTTTAAAATTGGGCATACAAATTTCCATTTATGCCCCTAAAATTTTACTTTTCTCTTTTTAACTAGGTTTTCTAAACAGCCCTTTTTGTGTCTGTTCTTTTTTTAAAAGTGTTTTTTTTTTTTTTATTTTCCTGAATTTTAATTTTTTTCCATTTTGCCCAATAATTTCTTTTTCTTTTGGGTTTTTTTTTTTTCCATTTTTGAAAATTTTTAACTATTTTTTAAAATGTTTTCCGGAAAATGATTTTTTTAAGTCGAGACATAAATTTTTTTTTTCCCTAGCCAAATCCCGCCCACAAACAAACAAGGGGGGGTTTTTTTCTTTTAAATTTTTAACTTTCGTTTTTTTTGAACCGGTTTTTCCTATATTTTATAACATTTTTTAATTTTTTAAAATCCCGTTTATTAAAAAAAAATCATCAAACTTTCTTTCAAAACAGTTATTTTTTTAATTTAAAACCCCAAATTACCCCAAATGTTACTAACCTTTTTGACAAAGTTTTTCTTTTTAACATGTTTTTTCCCGGTATTTTAAATTTTTCCTTCCCTAAACAATTTAAAAAAGTGTTTAACCCCTAGTTTTTTTTATTTTTAAAAAATTTGCATTTTTCCCGCCCAAAAACCCACCCCTTTCTTTTTCCATTTTTTGGGCAAAAAATTCAATTAAAATTTAAAAAAACTTTTTGTTTCCAAATTTTTTTTTCCCCCCGGAAAATAAGAACTGAATTTTTTAAAAAGTTTCTTTAAAACCGTTTCTTTTCCCTGTTTTTTAACTTTTTTAAATCAATCCTTATTAATTTTTCATATTTCGAAACCGATAAAAAAATCCATGAGGCCAAAGTTTAATCCATTTTCTAAAAATTTTTTATTAAAAATGATTTTTTGCTGTTTTATTTTAAATTTCCCATTTAAAATAGGTTTTTAAATGTTTAAAGTCAATTTTTCCCCCAAAAAAATTTTTTAAAATTTTCCCAAACCCCCAACAAATTTCCCCTTTTTTTTTTTTGCAGTTTAAAATTAGGAACGTTCTCCCAAATTTTTTGGGGAAAAAACAATTTTTGAAAATTTTCAAAACCTTTCCCAAACGTTTTTCCCCAACCTTTTTCCTTTTTCCAAAGTCCGAAAAACTTCTGAAAGGGAAATTAATTTTCAAAAATTTTTACCCTTTTAAGGGTTTAAAATTAATTTTTTTCCCTTCTTTTGTTTTCCAAAAGGCAATTTTTCAAACTTTTTTTATATTATTCCAAAACCTTTTTTGGCGTTTTTCATTTAGAACGTTTTGCTGTGAATTTTTTAAAAATCCCCCTCAAAGGTATCAAAAACCTAAAAGGATAGTTTTTCAAACCCGAAAAGCGAATCTTTTAATTCTTTAAATTAGGCCTAATTAAAATTTTTCTTCGTCCCCGTTTTTTAGAACAAAAAATTTAATTTTTTTTAAACAAGTGAGGTTATCCCCTTTCAATTTGTTTTGTTGTTTTTTATTTTAAAGGATTGACCCCCCCCAAAGCTAACTTTTAAAACTGTTTTTAAATGTAACTACCTTCCTTTTCCCCAAAAAAGAAAAAGTTAACCCCATTGTTTTAAATTTCCCATTTTAATAAATGAGAGAATGTAACAAGTAGCCCCCCCATTAGTTTTTTTGGTGAAAAAACGTTTTTCCATAAAAGAAAAATTTTTAACTGGTTTTAAAAATTTTTTTCCCTTGATTTAACTTTTTTAATTTTTTTTTAAATTTAAAATTAAAATTATAAAAAATCCCCTTTGTAAACAAAACCCTAATAACCATCAGGATTTTTAAATTTTTTTTGGCCATTTTTAATTTTTGAACTTTTATTTTTTTGTTCACTTTTTTAAAAACCATAAATTTGTAAAATTTTTCTAAATGCAAATTCGGGTTCCGCAATTTTTAAAAATTTTAAAAATGAAACCTTGATTTTTTTTTTTTTTTTTTAAAAATTTTTTTTTTTTTTTTTTTTTTTTTTCTGTGACCCAGACTGACACCTTTCAAGAAAAGGGTGGTACGCCAAAAAACAGATATTTAACCCCCTTTAAAAAAGACTACACGAAAAGTGTGGTTCGTCATCCGATGCGT
The DNA here is from genome assembly GCA_018398815.1 of Conus ventricosus. NCBI lineage: Eukaryota > Metazoa > Mollusca > Gastropoda > Neogastropoda > Conidae > Conus > Conus ventricosus. The sequence continues at coordinate 58,714,138 of CM031603.1, forward strand.
TTTATCAAAACCCGTTAAATTTTTGCAGGTTTTGGCATCCTGGGTGTGGAGTTCGTATGCGCATTAAATCATCCTGACCTTTTGGTGAGGTCGGTACAGTTTTCCCTTTTATTACACCTTCAACGTATTTTGACTGAACTGCAAGCCCATTGCCAAAGAAAAACCCTTTTAATATTCAGCAACAGAATAAACATAAAGGGCTTTTTGAAGGATCGTAACGATTTAATATAAGGCCCAAAGACAGACTTTAAACAAAAGTTGGATTTAACATTTTTTAGGCCCCCCCTTATTTTTGGGCGTGCACAAAAGTATAACTATGACGGAATCCCCCTTACACATCTTTCTCTCAGGCCGGCTTTTCACCCGGGCCTAGAGCAAGAGCAAAAAACGCATGGACCATTTATCTTAGACACTTCTAAGGGCCTAAAAAAGCAGGAATAAAAAAGAAAAAAACGACTCTTTTCGTACTTACTTTTGGGGTTTTTGCTAGGTTCGCAAGCACAAACGGATGAGATAATGACCTTCTATGGTTTGACGCAAAAAAACAATACTTCAAATTTAGAGGACGCCTTAATTTCTACAGTTGTTTTACCTTAAAGTATTAAAAAATCCCAAAAATGTTTTCAATACGAAGATCGAAAGTAGCTTTCTGTTGGCACTGGTTTATTAGCTACCTTCTGACCCAACTCCAGGTAGGAACAATAATAAATTTCAATAAAAACCCTTGTGGCAGGCAATGAACGAAAGTCGGAAAAAAGAAAAATTCGACCAGAAATATTACAAACAATAAAAAAAAAAAACCCCCAAGATTAAATCCCCAATCCCCGGGCCCCAAAACCCGAAAACTGTTGAAGCGGGGAATCTGTCGCGAGACCATGAAAAGAAAGACAGCACTTGTTATTGGGTTAAATAGCCTAGGATTACTTCTTTATTTTTCTAAAGAACCCAACATAAGAAACTAAGTCCATAAGTGCCAGCCATAAAACCACTACTTTGCTTTCAGTAGACAAAAGCCCGCTAACAATACTTCCTAAAATTACCAGGGAAAAAAGTCTATAGCTTTACTGGCAATTTTTTTAATAAACTCGCAAGATATCAAGTTGTTTTTTTTACCCATATTTTAGGGGGGGCGATGGAGGGGGGAGGCCCCGGGCTTTGACCACCGCCGCCTTAAAAGCCAACACCAGTGTACTTTTGCAAATCCAAGGCAGTTATAACACTTCAAAGTACGCCTTGCTCTCTAAAAAAATGTTTTATTCCCTTTGCTGGTCGCGTCTCAAAATAAAAATTTTCGTAGTTTCTTATTTTATTCCTTTTATTTGTAAATTTGGCTCGTTGTATTGTCATTCTAGCTTGCTGATCTTTTTTTCAAGATCTTTTAGTTTTGTTTTTTTTCTTTTTTTAATATCACGTCCAAGTTGCATCGTCACCTCAACGAGTTTTTTTTTTTCTCTTTTTTATGCTCATCTATTTTACCCATTTGCTAATTGTTTGTTAAATTTCCCCTTTTATGGTTTCTTAAAAGACGCAAAGGGGGAATAAATTTTCCAAAATAGCGGGGGATCGCGCAATTTTTAAAGCGCCCTTTAGTGGTTTCTGTTCTATTGCTTGATTTATTTTTGCCCGTTTTCTTCTTAAATCTCAGTTCCTGTTTTGCATTTGGGTTTTCTGTTGGAGTTCTTGTGTATTTTTGAAGTTTACAAATGCCCCCACAAATAATTTTGGTTTATAAAGCCCCAAGGGGGATTTCCCTTTGCTCACATGGCCTTTGTCAAAATTTTAATTTTTGCCTACAAACTTTAGGGGCCCCTTAGTTTTAAGCGAACATGTTCTCCTTTGTCGTTTTCACAACAAATGGTTATCTTTTAGTTCAAAAAAATCAGGTATATGCTTTTGGAAGTTTATTCCTAAACTTTGTAAATGATCTGGGTTACTTTTTTTTAATTCACGCTTTTCGCCCCTTCTAATTCATCATGCACGAGAGCCCCGACGATGCCGCTCCCCAAGGAATCCCAAATTTGTTCCAGGGTTAAATCATAACTTCATCTTTCAATGCCTGCATGTTTTTAAAAAATTAACTTTTTTTTTTTGTTTTATAAAAAAAAAAGTTACATCATATGGCCGATTCTTGACCCGCATAAAAATGAAAAAGCCCTTTGGCGTGAAAAGGGGAAAAAAGCGAATTTACTGTTCCAAATAAATCCCTTACTATTGATGCGGATCAAATTTTACTGTTAAATTTCCCAACCCAGGAGGGATGAAAAGGGTTTTGGCCCGGCTCTGCAGCTTACTTTAAAAAAAGAAATCGCTTCAACACAGACCCAAACAGGACGGTTGTCAGAAACTGGGGTGGGCAATCGTTAAAAAAATTTTATAAAACTGAGGGGCAAAAAATATTTTTCTTTTAAAAAATGCAGACATATTTTTAGCCAAATTCTTTTATGGTAGGCGCCGCAGACGTAAAGACGGCAAAAGGGTTTGTACGTAAGTTATGCGTATGGAAATCGCTTTTCATCCCCCGATTTTGAGTTGTTAAAAGCGCATGCCCCATATTTCAAGGAGATTAAAAAACAATTGTCTATGAACTATTTAATGACCACAAATTGTTATTTTATCTGAAGACACCCAAGCCCAAAAATACGCATTTTTTGACATCTCGTTGTTTTTGCGTTTTTTCAACCCTGATTAGCGAGGTTTTCCCGCAAAATTCAGTCAAAATTTGCAATATTTACGAAAGAGTGTTTTATCATTCTAAATATCCTAAAAGCAAGGGAACCTTAGGAATTTAGTTTTGGCCACAGCAAGATCCTTTAAAAGGGATTTTATTGCTGTTGAAAATGAAGAACCATTTAAAAGACAAACGGGGGGAAAAATTTTTTTAATCCAAAAAAAAAAAAAGGCAATGTACAAGAGGGTAGTCCAACCAAAACCCACGCTAGCGGGGTTAAAAACCTTACACATTTTGATGAAATAAGAAAACTGTTTGGGGGCGGGAGGTGTGAAACCCACGTTGACCTTGTGTCTAAAAACTGCATCTTACAGTGTTGACTTGATCATTAATTTTAAAAACGAAATACGTTTATGGGTTACCCAGGTCAACGGAGATAATCATTTTCATGGGAACGGGAATTTAGAGACATAATAAACATTCAAAATTTATAAAGAAAAAGAGGCCCTAAACCGCTTAATGGTATTTGTTTTTAAAAAATATGCGAGCTAAATTTAAGAAACAATTAGAAATATAACCCTTACTAAATTATTTTTTTTAAAAAAGCATGTCTGTTCGCTTATCCGAGAGTACCTAAAGAAGAGACAGTAGGAAATTTGCTGCTACAAAACCCCCGCAAAAAAACCCTTTAGTTAACAAACTTACCAAATGCGCAAGTACTAGACAAGACCTTCAAAATACAGCAAAGCCCAAAAGAAGGGATTCTGCGCCCTTTTAAAGCTGTTCCTATTTAATACTGGAGCACGACTATAAGTGCTCTACGGCAGGAACGAGTGTGGGCTCTTACAACAGGCATAGGGGCACCCGAGCTTTTTCCTCTAGGCGGTTTTTTCTTTAGCTCTTGGCCCGTGTTATTAGCTGTGGGTGCTAAAAAAAAATTAAAAACTAACCCAAAAACCACCCCCATGTTCAAAAATAAAAGCTAAACTTAGTTCCTTCAATCGAAAAAATAAAGCATCTGACTCAAACATCACGGAAAGAAATTTTGTCGTTTACAGGTGATTTTAATGCTACAAAAAAACAAAAAATTTGATCTTTAAAGAAAAAGGGAAGGGCAAGTTTTTCTCAACCCCCAGCACCGAGCAGATAAAAAAGGAATGCTTAAAAAAAGTAAACGAACATTAAAACCTGCTCTAAACAGCTCAATTAACAACGCCCAAAAGGGGGGTTTTTAAATTTTTTATGATCAAAAAACAAAAAGACCCATCGTATTTATTAATTATTTTTTTTATTTAAAAAATATTTTGAGTTAGAAAAGAAATCAGCATGGGTAAAATTATGAAGGACCGGAGAATTTTTTTTAAACAATGCAAGAAATTTATCAAGGCACTGAATGATATTGATTTAGAAGTCATTAATCCCCCAAAAAGTACAGGCAAGTGTTGCTCAGCTATTTTCCCCAGTTCCGGTAAACAAAAAAGACCCGCCAGTTAAAGAAAAGTTAGCTGTTTTAATCGGGGGGGGGGGTTTTTTTTAAAATAAAAGAAAAATCGAAGTCTGGGTCCAAATAAACAACAGACTATTCTTTCTCATAATACTTAACGCCTGTTGGGCAGACCACTGCTTACACAGTTTGATGGGCGCGAAAAAACCAAAATGAAGGCCTGGTTGGGCAAGGGCGAAGTCCTAAGATCAGATTTAAAAAAGGCTAAGTTGAGCCATGTTGCAAGTCTTTTCATTTCACTAATCCACATTGGTAGCGAAAAGGCAGTTTTTAAACATAAAGAATTCAGCAACAAAAAGTTTTTATGTTTGGGGTGTTCTCGAAGGGTGATCACGTCCGCAAAAACGCAGAGAGAGAAACTAACTACGCCTTCATCAATGATCTTAACTTTTGTGGAAAACCTTTCCCCTTAGCGTAGACAAATTGAACAGTTTGAAGAAAAAAACAAACCCCAATAACTGTTAATATCTACCATGGGTGAGGGAAAAAAACTAAGCCCCTTAAAGTGTCTAAAACAGCCCACAATGGCGAACCAACAAAAATCATGTTACTACTCTGTGTTTTTTACCACGGGTTAAAAACCCCTTTAAAATGATACGCACGATGATAACTAATGAAGCATACTTTAAAAATCTGGCAAACAAGAATTTTGTAGAAAAAGTTTTTAAAAAGAATTTTTATCTGTTAAAGCGGCGAGTGAAAATAAGAAACACTGTATTAAACCCCCGTTGACTGTATTTCAGAAATAATTACCCCCCACCTGGATCTAAATTAGTTTTTAAAAACTGGGAAAAGGATGCAAATTCTCCATAGTTTTTACGCAGATTTGAGTCGCTTATTGTTCCTTATGAAGGGCCAGCGCCACAAAAACTTCGAAAAACAGTCTTTTAAAGATTATCATCAGATTTTTCATTTGCCTTCATTGTTGTCCCGGGCGGGTGGGGCTCATTTAACACCAGAATTATACAGAGGGCCAAATGCGGCTAAAAATTTTTTTCAGCGCATGCAGCAGTGCGCAATGACGTTCTAATAATTGAATTTAACTGAAATCATAATGACGCCCCAAGACCAAGAAAATATACTCAGCCACTCCCGTTGGATTTTTTTTTGGGTTTTTAACCCGGAGGAAAAACCCCAAAAAAAGTAAGAGACCAGACACTTGGGAAATTTTGAGGAGCAGCACATAGAAAAAGCAATCTTCAACTAAAAATTTGAACCAAAGCATGGAAGCTGCCTATAATTTTTTCACAATTTCGAGGTTATGACTCTCATCTTATAATGCAACATAACCAGGCCTTTAGGGGACATGCATTGCATCATCAGAAAAGTACATGTCTTTAATCTGAATAACATGTTTTTTGACCTATGCACACATGATGGGGTTCTTTAAATCACTGGCTTGTCCTTAAAAATCCGCCCCAAAAACGGAAAAAATATTTTTACCCCCCCCCCCGTTAGAAAGGGGTTTTTCCCTTTTGGAAAATGAACAGTGGGAAAGGTTTGACGAAGATCATTCCACCTGGGCGTTCTTTTCTAGTTTAGAGGGAAAGGAAATCAGTGACTTCCATTTCCCCAGTCAAGATGCGTGGCAAAGTTAATTGTAAAACGATGGGGGGACTTTTATGATTCATACTTGAGGGTGATACATGTTTTTGGGGGACGTCTTGAAAAAATTTTAGGGAAAAACCCGCATAAACATTTAACTTGGGTCCCGCGATTAATTCTGCGCCCGGATGGCTGGGATGCTTTTTTTAAGTTTTCGGAGACAGATTTATTTATTGTCTGATTTTCCATGTTCAGATGATTTAAACGGATTGCGGGGGGGAATTAAAATGGCGCGACCCTTACTGTAAAGCAAACAACAAAAAACTTGATATTTTATCCGAGTAAAAGGTCTAAATATCTATTATTTGACGCAAAACAATCTGAGGGTGGGGAATGGGGCAATCACTTCCATTTGTAACTTTTAAAAAGAAAACAGGTAAAATAATATTTAAAAAACATTAAAGTGGTTGAGCATTTTTCGCCCGGGTCAACAGCGCGGAACATTCTAGAAGTTGATTTAGATATCCTCAGAACTCCATGACCCGCATAATGACTATCCATTACAGCAAAAGTTAAAGAGAACCCAAGAGAGCCCCTAAACTTGTGCCTAATCTTCGAGGAAAAAAAATTTGTCTGTCATTACGACTTCTACAATTTTTTTTTAAAACACGGTTTGAATTACGCTGTTCACATAATTGCTTTTACAAGAACTTCATGAAACCATACTCATGAAAAACACTGATTCAGAAATAATTTTCCCCAGATGCTTCAGAAAAAAAAATTTTTCAAGCTGAGGGAAAAACGCGTTTTTGGAAAGATTGGGCCCCACAGCCAAAAAGTTAGATTGGTACCAAAAAGACGAAGCAATTAAGCTGACTTCTAAAACCCAATTTTAGGGTTAAAGATTTTATGATCAGTTTTTGGCATAAAGAGAAAAAAAAAAAAGTCAAATTGGACAAAACCCTTTTTTTTTTGGGGTTTTTGTTTTTAGAATTATCAAAACTTTTGATTTGAATTTCTTTTTTACTAATTAAACCCTTTTTTTTTCCAGAGTCCAAAATTTTCTTTACACAATACAGATATTTTGTTATAGTATCCCTACTGAAACATCTAAAAAGACATGGAAATAGAATACTAAAGGAGCCCGGGGGATGGTACGACACATCCGATTCCAAGGTTTTGCCTTTTTTATTCACCCCTTTTAAAAAAAGGTTTTTGGAAAGAGAGGATGAATTTTCAGGAGGGGTGATTAAGGAGTTTATTGGTTTTAAGTCGAAATGTACATATTTTGACCAGAAAAAATCATTTAAAAACAAAGGGAATATCCCCCCAGGGTTTGCAGTCAAACTACACTGACAATACAAAGAAGCATTGTTTGGCAAAAAAGCTTTTCATCATACAAAGTAAAATGCGACTAATCTCCATGAATCAACACAAAAGGGTTTTAAAAAAAGAATCATTAGATAGAACAAACACAAAATGTGTTTGTTTAAACCAGAGTTTTCATATGCAATGGACATTGGAGAACCGTAAAAAATTAAAACGGAACTGTGTCTGGTGGATTACGGTTTTTCCTTTACAAAAAAACTTGAGGAGCTGGGTTTTTTTGTCGTGGGGGGGGCTTCTCGTAAAAAATACAGGGGGGATTTTATTTCAATTTTTTTATTTGTAGGGGTCGACACTCCCAAAATGGATCGGTTTTCCCTGATACGAGTTCCCCTTCTGCTTCCCCCCGGGAAAAAAAGGACCTTACTTTCAAACAAACGGGAATAGTTTTCTGGGTACTGGGGTCTTCAACAACATTTATTGTTTTTCTTTTTATTGCTTTACTGGTTTTACCCTTTAAATTTTCTTATTCATTGCGGAAAAAAGGGGGAGTCTTTAACCCCTTCTGTGTTGGAGAATTGTCAATCACTCCTGGAAATGGTAGGAGAAAAAACTTCGGCTAATGTTTGTTAAATTTTTTAAATAAAGCCGTGATTTAACTCCTGGGAAAGCCCCTTTTAATTTTAAATCTATTTTCAACAAAACTTGATTTACTTGGCCTTAAAAACTTTTCCATCTCAACTTGAATCTGCGAGGGTAAGTTAAAGGACCTCGTTGGTATATCAGTTGTATGGCGACAGCAACAGCAGAAGCACTCTTTTGTGTTAATGGTTCTGCATCTTTATATCTTGAAGCTATGTCAATGACTGTAAGTGCGTACTTAAATCTTTTTCGTCTAATCGTATCGTGAGGTAAATATAGAAGGTCCATTTGATGGGTGTCGTTTGGAGTTGTATTCACAAAGTGTGGTCTCTGTATTCGTCTAGGCGCAGGTAAATAAATTTGCCAAATCGCTTGTTTAGATAACCATTCCTTTGCTGTTTGTTCACTGACACCAGCTGCTTCGCTTAGCTTTTTAATTGCCGTGATTCCCTTCCAATATCCTTTTGGCGAATAATAGATTTTGTTCATTTTTTATTCAGCTGATATTATGCGCAACAAAATACACGACAGTCATACCAACGACAATAAACGCGATTTCTTGCATCTTTTGTTTTTCTGATGGTTGATAAAAGTTGCTGAATTTTGGTGGGGGCAATGTCTGGATTGGTTTGCCCGTTACTAGATAATACTCTTTTATTGCTTGATCAACATCTTTAAATGTGTAAGCTGCATGTCCCTGTTTTTTCAGTGTGTCGTTAATAAAATCTAACTGCTCAGTTCTCTGCTTTTCATAGTTATCTTGTGCTGCAGCTAGTTGCTCCACAGCTTTGTTATGTCTTTTTCTCTCGCCGTCATCCCGTAGTTTACTAAATGCGTAATTACTTCCGCTAAAAGCAAGCGCATTCACCACAGCACCGCCTATCATCATTACGAGTGAAGCCATTTTTTTATAAATGTATTTTTTCTTACATATTTATATTGTCTGGAATTATTCCTTGCTTAACTAGAAAATCTTTCGTAGCGAGCGAAGCTGCAATAATAGCAATCAGTTTTGCTGAATCCTCGAAGTCTAGTTTGCCAAGATCTGCCGGTTTTATTTTTAACAGGCTTTTACCAAGCATTGAGTATCCTACACTTAGACCTCCAATAACAGCAGAATGGTATACAAGGTTGGCAATAGTTTTTTCGGCGCTCATTTTAAAAAATAAAATAATTATAATTAATAAAAAACATGAACAGTGATGATCTACTACAGCTACAGGGCGGCCTAAACCTCCTGAACTTATGAATGACCAAGTTGATGACCAAGCTATTATGCCCCAAAGGGAGGTTGTATTCTTTGGCAGCATGTGGAAAAACAAAACAGTTCCTCAGAACTGAATTCAGCATAGAACAAATTCAACAGATGTCGCCGCAAGACATTGTAAAGTATCATAACAGGTATGAAGCGCAACTAGGATCAAGAATGGTAAAAAGTGTCGGGCAAACGGTTCTTAGTTTGTACACTAAACTAGTAAGTAAATTTGCGCCTATTGATTCTGAACAAGACTTTATGTATGATTTAACGCAAGATCCAGTTTTAACAAAGTCATTAGAGTCTCTAAGCTGTGATCTATATTACAGATTTGGAACATTGTTATCACCATTAATCATGGGATTAATAACTTTTAATCATATAGATTTTATTTCCCTTCAAAATGACCGAGCCAGAAAATCAGCAGAATCAGAAAACACTGAATCAGGTGGAGAAAGTGACCAGTAAAAAGCTTCCTCATCCTGGGCGTGTTGCAGCTGGAAAAAGAGTAGCAGAGTGGAACAAACAAAGAAAATTACAGTTACAATCACAGATTATAGCCCATAATGAAAAAGTGCTAGAGCCGCAGCCAGTTGTTTCAACGCCAGCTATAAAAACACCAGAACAAGTTGATTCAAGACCTACAACAACAACAGGGTTGCCTACACCGCCAAAGTCTTCATGGGATTTTCTTAAAGCAATTGTCATTTTTGGCGGCATTGCTGGGGGTGGTTATTACGGTTATAAAATATATAAACAACGACAGCAAAAACCAAAGCAGTCCAAACAATCTCAACCACTAAATACAGAAGCCGAACACAAAAGCATGCCAGAACCGCCAACAACAAAAGATCATTTTGATCCATTTCAAATGCAATAATACTTTAAGAACTTAATAAATAATTATAAGTTGACTTGAATAAGAACTTGGTTGTACTTAAAGGATGACTTAATTACAATCTTGAGGTGACTTAAGTTAAAAACTTAAGGTGACTTGATCAAGAACTTGATTAAGAACTTGGGGTGACTTGAGTAAGAACTTGAGGTGACTTGAGTAAGAACTTGATTAAGAACTTGGGGGTGACTTAATTAAGAACTTTATTAAGAACTTGGGGTGACTTGATTAAGAACTTAATGAAGAACTTGGGGTGACTTGGGGGGACTTATGGCATGATCTGGATCACACACACGCACATACACACAGAAATCATTCACACAATAGATGGGATGGTGCGTGTGGGGGAAAGTGAGGGGGGGGGCTTTTTGTGGTTCACACTTGAACGGCGTAAATTCGAGACAGCCACCAAAAGCACTTATAAAAGTCTTGAATATTGATCACAGGATCTCTTTCAAAGTTCCTTCGGCGGCCGCCTGAAAAGGCAGCCTTTGTAAGTGAAGCGGAGCGTAGGCACGCGTTGAGGACAGTGAAAGGGGCTTTTTTTCACGCTTGAGTGACGTAAATTCGAGACAGCCACCAAAAGCACTTATCAAAAGACCTGAATGAATAAACAGGATCTCTTTCAAAGGTCTATTGGCGGCCACCTGAAAGGCAGCCTTTGTATGTGAAGCGGAGCGTAGACAGCAAAACGACGAAGCAGGCAATCTGATCTCCTCACTGCTGATAACCTTTGACCGCTCTAGCTAGAGCGCTGGAAAAACGTCTTGCCACTGTAACCTTTGACCGCTTCAGGGTGGAGCGCTAGTTCTCTCTCACTGCTATGGACTTTTAGAGGATTGTGTTTGGAGTTGCATTGGTTCTTGTACGGGAGTAGTCCAATAATTTCTAATCTCCTCACTGCTTGAAAACATTAAATTCAAATCCTTCCTCATAGAGTAGACTTCTATGAAAGAAAGACCGACTGTAGAAAACCTTTTAGCATATGGATTCAACAAACGAGCAATCTCTCTTAGTTTGCGAGAATATGAAGGGGATATCCCCACATTGCTCTTCAACCACTCATCCCATTTTTGAGTCTGCGCTCCACTGTCTTTTTCTTGTGAAAAGAACTTGAAGGTCTGTTCTAAAAGCCAACCATATTGCAAGTTAAAACACATGGTTGTAGCTTCCTGCCTTTGAAGCTGTCTATACCCCTCCTTCAGTTTATCAATAGCAACAGCAGTAGACGTTATTTCCTCTGCCCCAAAAACGAAAACTTCTTTCCTAACTGTAATTTTCACATTAACCTCTTTTGTTTTCAAGTATTGGTGGAGTTCTTCTGGTGTCATCTTTTGTTTTTTTTGCTTGCTCTCCATACAAATCAGATAGCTTTCTTTTTGGAGGTCTAGGGAAGGCAGGTAGTTTCTTACTTGATGATGGGCCTGCCACTCTCAACTCATCCAAAACACTAAGAAATTGTGTATGGTACTCAATATGTTCTTCAAGTATTATCAGCTTAGAAATCTCCCACTGTCTTTGTTCTGCCATGATCAAAATGTTATATAAACAAAACCAACCAGCACAAAACTCGGTAAATATCTTCTCACTACAGCACACCGTCTTCACTGCTCGACACCACCAAGTAAAATGACAAGACATCTACGGCCGGTTGCCAACGTCAACAACAGTGTTGGGGCGGATGTGACGTCTTTTAACTATCACATGATTAAATCTTGACTTATGATAGGAGAATGTAAGAAACATGTCTATATCTGTTTTACCCCAGGCGGGAATGACTGAGCAAGATCCTTTCAGTCACTTATAGAAATCTCGCTATTCAGAACTGCAGGCAATAGAAATCGATCGCTATTCATAACTGCTGACTGGCTTTACAAATCCAACGGTGCACGAGTGGAGACCGCTAGCTTTGCTCTGAATGCTTCTATTGAAATCTCTGGGGAGTGCCGCGCTTCACTGCATGCCTTTAAAAAACAGCCTGCATAAGCCAATCTCTCTCACCTGCAGTGTGTGTGTGGATTTTATGTCAAAAATATAACTCCGTTTTAAAAGACTTTAGAGAACAGTTAAAGACTGTAGTTTTATTTCACATGAAAGACAGAGATGCATTTGATGAATGTATGCGTGAAAATGATGTTATTGAAAATGATCAGGAAAAACACAGAATTAAGCAAAAACTAAAATCTGAAAAGTTTAGTAAATTAGTATTGAAAACGGATAACCCTACACAGTATGTTTGTTTGTAGGGTCGTTATTTTTGGTTATTGAAGTCTTACTTGTCAGAGAACTATAAAAGGGGCATTCTGGAGTCGCCCGGTCGAAACTGGTTGAGACCGGGGGAGCCAGAATGCCCCTTTTATAGTTCTCTCTGTCTGTTGTTACCGTAGCTTGGTACACAATATTGTTGTAGAGACATTTATTATTCAGAGGGCACTGGTCTTTTTTTGTGCAATTACAAGATATCCTTTCATCACCCTGTTTGGTTGTGTTCTTTTTGGTTTTATTGGAAGAATCAATTATATTTTTAAGGTTGGGCATACACGAGTACGATAGCTTGATGGTATTTTTGTTGAATATTTTAGATAGTACATGTTCTTTTGGGAATGATGTTTTAAGGATTCTGAGGAATTCTTTTCCTACGTTTGTTTTTGACTCCCCAAATCAAAATATGCCTGTGTTTCAGAAATGTTTACGAAGAATTGTGCTCATAAAAAAATCCCAAATAAAGTTTAGGCGGGGAAACTTTGAGGCGCAAGGCACGAGGTGGGGAGGAGGAAGTGCTTCTTTTCTTTTTGAAAAAGTGTAACGCTTTTTTAACACACTCTGGTGACCACAATGTTGCAAAAGTCGGAACTCTTTTCAAGATGTACTGATGTTGGCACTATCAGTTCCGCAGATCGTGTGCAAACACAAAAGAGTTACTAAAAGCCCATGCGTTGACTTTTTAAGTAAAGAGGAGCTAACTGCTTCCCCCCAGGACATCCTTCTTAGGAAAGCTTGACTGAAGTCATACCTTATCGTTACCAAAGGAAATGTTTCCATCAAGGGCTTAATATTTTTAGGTATGCAAGTCACAGGTACACAGACCAATCGAAAAAAATCTTCGTTCAGTAGAAATTATAGGGCCTAAAATCAGAGCTTGCTCGCTTCTTTTACGAATAGAAAACCTCTCAGAAATGTCACAATACAAAACAGAGTTTACTCACGCATTTACAGAGTACAATCCTTCAATGTTGCTATTGTAACTTTCAGCATGAGGCGTACTTTTCCCTAAGTTCAATTCCACACCGTGAAGACAGAATGCATCCTCTTCCTAAACAGAGGGTCGAAGGAAATAACACTGCTTCCCTGCCCCTTGAGGAATATATGATTTCCGTAAGTGCCCCCAAGGGGCAGTAGCGTGCTGGGAATCTTTCCAATTCCCCGTCACTAGCACCGGAGAAGAGTGGCTCATCCCACTGGACATGAGTCCAACAAAGTTTGCAAACGTGGGTTAAAGACAGGCGTGAAACAGACACTGTTGTTGTTTTTTTACTGGAATTTCTGATTTTTTTTACAATTAGCTCCGAAAATATATTTAAACGTTTTCACTCATAATTCCTGATTTCGAACGACGAGATTTACAAACAGAAAGGATGTAAGTCTGAACACTTGTTTCCACACCGTCTTGAGAACTGATTTGAAATGAATTGAGGAACTGTACCAAAAGAAAAATATAAAACAAAGTTTGCACCATCCCGAATCCAAATCACTGAAGCCCTTGACTAACTGACATCTCAACTGAGCCTGTTGCTGAAGTGTCAACCGGTCTGGAGATCATGTCCACAAATTGAAATCATATGACTGCGCTGAAAGTTTTGAATCATCAAGCGAGGTATGGTTCTTAAAACTGTTCACCTAGGTTGCAGGGCTGCGCTAAAACTCGGTCTAGAAAAAACAAACAGGTTAAAGATAGGCTGCGACAAGAAACATGGAAAAGACTCTTTGCGGCGTCTGATTCATGCTATAGGCATAGAATTATCGGTTAATGTGCGCACATGTTTTTTCTGAAAGTATTTTATTTCAATAAATATCTAAACTCATCATTGTGCTTTAAACAGCTTTTCGCCATTAAGAGATGTTCTAAAGTTATTTTATGATATATCTATTAAGAATAATTCAACACCAAAATGTCGTGAGAAATGGGACAGAAACGTTGTGAAGCATATGACTGGAAATCCTGCTTTTTGCACTCGCATCAAGTACATTATGTGAATTTACGATAGTTTCAACTCAAAATATAACACAGATGTTATGCACAAATGTGGCATTTGAGAAGACTGGAACAGCTGAAGATAATAATTGCAGTTTTGTGTCATGTACAATGACAATATTGACCACATGTTGTGGAAATGTGTGTGTGTGTGTGTGTGTGTGTGTGTGTGTGTGTGTGTGTGTGTGTGTGTGTGTGTGTGTGGTGTATGATCACTGCAGTACCATATTGCGTACGTCAGGTTTTGACCAAACGTTTTATGTTTGGCAGTAACTGTTCCCAGAGGAATCATTTCTTTGTATTTTGTGAACGTATGTTTTTGACCCTACACCTTAGGGTGTGTGCTTTTGAGTTTCCTTTGGAAATGCTTCCAAACGAATTGTTTCGTTCTTGTACTTTCAGTTTTATAGGCTTAACAACTTTGAGTTTGATGCAAGTGTAGCAAACATGAAGAGTTTTTTTCGTAATTATCAGGCGCCCTAAACCTAACATGGTAGGTAATGTGTCTCACTGTGGCTCCAAGGTCATTCTTTACGGTACGAAAGAAAATAGGTGTCTCAGATGGAGACCGTAAAAATTCTGCATGGAGAACACACAGCGCCATACCGGTTGATACACGTCTCCCCCCCCCCCCCCCCCCCCCTCCCCCGTTGCATCTGATCCAGCATGGAGGGCTGTTGAGATGTCTGTCTGCCCATGCGTTCCTTACAGCATGCTTACAGGCTGCTGTCAAG
>CM031603.1:58731458-58733016 GCA_018398815.1 Conus ventricosus
TGACAAACAAAAACCGGTCTGAATAATGTATGTAATAATAGCAACCAAATACAGCGTTAAGGAGATTTCCCCTGGACGTGACAAGCAAATTGAAATATAAATAACTGAGGTCGATTCTGTGATAACAAGATATTCAAGACTGCTGAAACAATTTCGCCGTAGTGATATCTGGGTATATGACCGTGTGTGTGTGTGTGTGTGTGCGCGCGCGCGCGCGCGTGTGTATGTGTGTGTGTGTGTGTGTGTGTGTGTGTATGTGTGGTTAAAGTACGTGCTGAGAATATGCTTAATCCGTATTTTGTATAATTATTCATCTTCGGTCACATCAATATGGTTCATAAATCATATAACATTTTGACTTCATTAAGTGATATTTCTCAAACTATTTTCTAACATACGTAGAAGTCAACCAATGAATTAAAAGGAGAAAAATGCGTGCACAACATTTTAATTGTCGCATTAGCACCAGAAAAATAAACACCAAACATGTGTGTCCTACAGTGTATGCTGAAGACACTTATTTGACTGCCAGCAGCTGTCATAAGTGATTCATCATACGCTCTGTCTATTGAAATACGTGCTCAGGAGCCACAGCAGTAACAATTACAAATGCAGCCTTTTCCCTGCTCCTCCCCACTCCCTCTACCAACCCCCACCCCCACCACCACTACCACCATCATCACCACCTCCAATCATCATCATCATCAGCAGCAGCAGCAGCGGCGGCGGCGGCGCGGTGGCACCGTCCTCACCACAAATTTCTATCATCCTTATGGTCCTTCTTCTTCTCCCCACCTCTCCACTACTACTCCCTACCTTCCCACCCTACCTCTTTCTTCACGCAGTCCCCATCCCCACCTCTTCCTCTCCCCCTTCTCCCTAAACAAGAAAAGAACAGCGCTAGAGCACTAAGATGCTCTCAAACACATAATATAAAGTGCGCTATAAAAGCATGCAATGGCAAAATATTTTAGATGTCCAAGAATGTATTTTCAAACAAATCTTTTTTGCATTGATTTTTAAACGCGCTTGTGTTTCTGCGTTGCGAACAAAATGTGGAAGTTCATTCCGAATAATAGGACCAAGATATATAAATGCACGCTGTAGACGTACAAAATGTGGAAGTTCATTGCGAATAATAGCACCAAGATACATAAATGCACGCTGTAAACGTAGTATCTTTGAAGTTCGATTAAAGGACAAAAAGTCAGCAGAGGAATGTAAAGAACAGGATGGAATGGATGGTTGAGCAAGACCACACAAATACTGAGGGGAAGTACTAGAAACAAGAGAGGCAATGTTCCTGTTTGACTCACATGTATGTGTTTATTTTCTGATTCTGATCAGCGCAGTTCATCCTCAATGGAGTGAGTGTATTCACAACTGTAGATGAGCACTGCGCCGTCTTTGATTCTTTCACGTACTTAGTCACTTTCTGTGCCGAACAAACGCTTTATCCATTAGGCAGTTGGCATGATGAGGTTGTAATACATGGACAATGAATACGAGGCGATAAAATAGTGATGATGAGGGTCGGTAGTGGACGCGAAGGTTCAGA
>CM031603.1:58739016-58756516 GCA_018398815.1 Conus ventricosus
TTAAGCGTCGACTTAGTTTTGACTTTATCATGATAATTCTTCACAGCGTGGCTAACACCATTCGTTAGGATACAACAAGACTTGATATTTGGGTATTTCTAATGAAAAGGAACCACCTTCATCGGTCAACAAGTCATTCCGTTGGCATATGCCTTTTGTTCACCATTTCTAACGGGTACATTCTAAAACAAAATCTAAACCCATTGCCATCACCCTCCACACATTTAAAATATACGTTTTTGTAATGTTTTAGGACGTCCCTCCAAAACACACACACACACACACACACACACACACACACACACACACACACACACACACACACACACACACACACACACACACACACACACACACACACACACACACACACACACACACACAACGTGTACATATGTATAGTAGTGGGGGAACCATATATTGGTTTCCAAAAAATACAGTACCAGCCGTACAAGTTACAATTCCCCATTTTCATTCCTGTCTTCGATGAGACCTCCCCCTTTCACCCAGCACACATGAGAGATTCGTCTATATCTCCCCACCCTTGCCTTATCTTCTTTTCCATTCACAGTGGCCACCTCTCCACCAAACTCCATAGGCGACTGATTTGTTAAAATATAACAGCAATGCACACTACCCAGGCATTTGAGGGCGTCGTCAATGTTACATGAAACTAAATGGACCTCTATGTTGGGAGTTGACCATAGTATTGATTTTTATGCTACCAAACTGATGTGCAAGTTTCCCAGTATATTTCGTGCAAATGAGATGCTGAGGTATATGCGCTGGATACGTTTCTTATTCTATGAACAGATCATGAATGTTAACATATTCTTCCTTTCTGCGCAGTCATTCAGCTGTTGCAAACGATGCAGAAAAAAGATACACCCGAAGGTGCGGGTGGATCCCAGAGAAGAACTGCCCTCAACCGCCGAACAAACTAGTTGGTAGCTATCCTGCCCCATCCTCGGAAACCTGTGCAACACATAGGTTACAGGCACGCACAGGGCATTCCATTAAGACGTCAAAGGATATAACTGCTGCCTGGCAGATGCCATTGTGTGATGGCCACCGGACGAGACACGGCAGAACCTCCACGGGAGCGTTCCCACAGGCGTACCAGCCTATTATTCATGACTGCAGAGTTTACCGGCGAAACACGCCACCGCCAAGCAACTGCCGTGTGCCTCCTGCAGCCGCACTCGATGCTGTTCCACTGAAAGTTGAAGGCAGTACAACTCCAGACACGGCCAGGCGTTCGCCATGAAGTCTTCTGTGCACTCTAAAGAGAATCCCAGGTTACAGTCTTTCCTGCTGTCAACAGGACTTTCCCAACAGGTCATTGAAACAGGTCTGGATCTCCTGACATGATTATTTCTTCATACAATCCTCACTCTGAGCGCTATTGCTTTTCTTACAGTGAAACAAAAAAGGATTGGACTCTATTATACTAGTCAGGATATTAATCAACATTAAAAAAAATCGCTTTCCTTCAAAAACAGAGAGGTGTGTAAGGTCAAATAAACACAGCAGTTTGTCAAAATGATTTGGAAGCATAACATGTAGATTAAACATGTCTTAGTCGATGACAAATTACAAAATTCAGGGAACCACTAACCGCTTATATGAGAAGCAGGTCACCGTGTCCTATTTTGATATTATCCTCCTTTTAGTTTTCGAAAATTTGATTAATATATCTTTCCGATGAAAAAGAATCATTATCGCATTCTGACGCAAGCTTAAACAATAGAGTCTATTTTCCTAATCTGTGCGTGTGTGGGTGTATGTGGGCGCACAAGCGGGCACATTCATGTGTATGTTTACTTACATATTTCGTGCCGGAGTTTTACTTCATATATTTTTTCATAACATAACCTGGTGTAAGATAGGACCTAGACATAGAGACCTTTGCTGTGCTGATCAGAAACGTTGAGAAAAAGTCTGCGAGATACATGCGTTAAGTGGATGCAACTCGTCTGCGTGGTCCCAGTCTTCTGATTCAAGCGCCTGATATACTCACCACTGGATAGGAGCCGGATACTGCTGAACCATCCTACAGAAACTGCCGATGATGGGATTTGAGCCAACAAGCTCTCAGCTGGCAAGTCCGTGAGATTAGCCACTGAAAAACAGTTGCTGGTGGTATCAGGATGGTATTAACACTTCGCTTGTAATCTCATTTACATAGCCTTTGATACTTCATGTTTCAGTACAAAAGTCAGGATCAGAGAACAATGAGTTACGTGCATGACATTGTTGGGTCTTTCATCCGATTGTCGTTGAATTCAATATAGCTGTTTGTGGCGGCCACATCTTCGACTCACAGGATGGCATTGCGTATTTCCACATAGTCCTCGGACTACTATTACAACCATCTAAGCATTTCTTAGGTTAATATGATGTATTCTGCACATGCCTGGGATGACAAAATACTTACCGTGTTACTTTCTTTTACAGTTTTTCTCCCGGAATCCTCGAAGCTTTGCAAGTGTTGGAATCATTATCACACGTAGATTGAGACAATCCAAGTATGTGAGCATTTAAATGCGTGCTCGTGGTTTTCCAGTCACAAGTGGTTTGAACCCACACAAGGACTTCTCTGCTGGTGTTAGAAGATCAAAGGTAGCGAGTTGTGACGTCCCACCAGTGCTACCAGTTTCAAAAACGATGCTGTGGTTGTTATACATTACATGAGTAATATGTATGTGCTAGGAATCCTAAAAAGCTGTACGTTCCACTGGTGTGAAAATTCCCTTGGCTGGGAGGCACGCAAATGGATTTTGTTGTAGGCAGGTCTGTCACATTTCTCACAAGAAACCAGAAGTGTGAGAGATCATTATTAACAATATTGGTGGTCAACCGAACGTCTAAATAATCTTTTCCTTAAACAGTTTGAGCATTCCAGTACAGTTCAATGCAGAGTAACAACCGTTAGCCGATAATTTGAACAGAAGGTGATTTTGTTTGCTCTAATAGGCCTCCGTCTTGATTTGCACAGGCTGAGGAAGCTAACCCTAGCTTATGGGAGATGTGGTGTATTAACTTTAACATAGCTTCAGGAAGAACTGCTCCTGATTCTAGGGATGTCGACTAAATGGCAACTTCAATATTCAGTAACTGCAAGCTTAAAAGAGCTAATACAAAGAGAGAAGGAGACAAGTCAGGCGCATTAATTGCGGTGGATGAAAACCGACTTTAACACGACCAGTCTTTGATACAGCATTTTAACATTGTCTGTACACAGGATGAAGATCATCTGTATTTCAGAACACTGGGTGTAGATGCAGATGTTAGACGCATGACTACTGAACCTCAGCATACTGTCTTGATGGGTAGACTTTCTGAATGCAGTTGAATGAATAACGACATGCCTCGTCCGACTGCATTGGGAAATCGTTACCGTTCACAGAAAAACAAACAATGCTATGGGCTATAGAAACTGAAAGCTAGAGGTGCAAGTCCAGGCAAGGGCACTGACAGAAACGATCAGATCGATAGTAAATTGTATTGAAGGTGGCGCGCTCGTCTTCATCTTTTTTCGGCGGCATCAGCTCTATGGATCACGTCAACAGGATATTGTTGTGACGGGAAAATCAATAGAGACAAAACTCATAGTCTTAAATGCACAAGAATAATGCAACAGAAAGATTCATGTTTCCAAAAAAGAAATATAAGGACATACCAAAGCACACCAGGCAGTAAGAGTGTAAGGGGGTTGATGACATTTTTTTTCAAAAGCCGCAGACATTATACGTGAAGTCAAGTCAAAAGAGTTTACTGGCTATGCTCGTGAAATTCCTATACGTGATGGAAACGTGGTAAACCTCTTGTGTATATTTTGAATGAACATAGAGCATGATGCCGGTCTAGATAACCAAACCTAAAACTATAAAACAATTTTTCATAACAAAGCAACTGAGAAAGTTGAACTAAAGCCGCGGATTATAAAATGAAGTCATGTTGAACGCCCCCCCCCCCCCTTTAAAAAACACACCACATGTGATGCACTTTTAATAGACATAGATATTATTTCCTTTTAATGTACAATCATTGCCAAAGTTAAGCTGTCACCAATTACTGTGACTTTCATGCATTTGATGTTTGATGTTTGATCCCGCTCACTCCATCGAGCATAGGTATTCATGAGTCCTTTTTACCTGATCATACGGTTCATAAAAAAAAAGAAAAAAAAAAGAAAAAAAAATGCTGCAAATTTGGTTGCTTGTGTCTCAGATGTGATGAACTGGATAAAATAGGTAGTTTAAAAATTCTGTTGCCCTTGACACTTACGTCCAGATTATCTTGCTGAAGTGCCCTACCACATACTTCTGATGCTATCTGATTCCATCTAGTCGTTGTGGCCTGTAGCCCAGGAAACTAGCCGCTACTACGTAATGTCAAGTAGTGAAAAAACAACAACAATAAATGGAGTGTGGCCATGTGCAATCGTGTCGATCATTCTATGACATTTTATTAATGAAGATACAAAACAAAACAGAACCACAAAAGAACACCCTTGCGGAAAACAAAACAGGACTACAGGAGGACACCTCTTGTGAACTTATCTCTGTCTGTCTGTCTGTTTGTTCCTCCCGTCTCAATCTGTCTGTCTGTCTTTATGCATGTCTCTCTCTCTCTCTCTCTCTCTTCCTCCTCTCTCTCTCTCTCTCTTTGTATTATTATATATATATATATATATATATATATATATATATATATATATATATATATATATATATATTGTTAAAATAGGTTTTTAAAATTAGAATCTACAAATTTGTTTCGAGCGCGTTGCGCTGTCATCAGATATATACATATATACAGAGAGAGAGAGAGAGAGAGAGAGAGAGAGAGAGAGAGAGAGAGAGAGAGAGAGAGAGAGAGAGAGAGAGAGAGAGAAATATGGATAGATAGATATTGATAGATACACACACACACACACACACACACACACACACACACACACACACACACACAGACAGAGAGCGTGTGCGTTCATAAAGATACATAACAATTCTTTGTTCTTGTATGATATCACAGTAAATATGGTCTCATCCATGTAACTCAATCCATGAAATGCAGGTATTTGGTGCATGAACACCAACAAGAAGTAAATCTAAACGATTACGTAAGAGTGAACTAATTGCTAAATCCATTACCTTTGATAAAATCTGGAAAGAAACCATGAAGCCGGTTTTGGATGATAGGTCTTCAAATTTGAGTACTATTCTTCAGTCTCAGAGTATAAATGAAAAGAGAGTAACACAAGACAGCGTGACACAACGTTCGCGAGCTGTACATAACTCAACACGTCACGATTATTGCATCAAAGTGGCGTTTAGTGAGATGGAGTACTTACCATGGGACAATCCTGACAACATTGTCAGTGCGGAAGTGGAAACAATCGTCGGTCAAGTGAAAAATACTATGTTGGTGTTACTGTTTCTGATTGGTGGACCAGCTAACATTATCAACATGGCGGTGTTTTACAAACAGGGCATCAGAGATCGTGTCAACCTGTGTCTGTTTGCTTTGTCTCTGGCTGATGAATTGCATCTGTTCAACGCAGTTCTTCACCATGGTGAACAGATTTATATTCAGTTCACAACCAAGGAAAGATTTGGTCCTATTTCCACAGTATTAAGCAACTTGAATTTTGTGTTTCTTTTACAATTCCATTATGTTTCTAAGGTGCTGTCTGCCGTCATAGCTGTGGAGAGATGTCTCTGTGTTTTCAGTCCTCTGAAATGCCAGTCTATGCTGAGTACGAAGAAAATGACCGCTATCATCATTGTGGTCAACATTCTGGTCATTGGTCTATTTTTGTCGCAGCTTTTCGATATCGTGTTGGATGTGTTTATGATCCTGTGAGCGATATTACCGTGATAACAGCTGTTGAGGGTGCGTTTTACAAGGCCCACAAACATTTCATTAATCCTTTCGAAAGCATCACATTTGGTGTAGGCCTTCCTGGAATAGTAATGGTTGTAGTTGTAACAACGACAATAATGACGATTGTAAAACTTCGTCAGGTTGTGAGATGGCGATCTGAAAGTTCTTCTTCCATCTCGGCTCAAGAACTGGCTCTGACAAAGACACTTGTTGCTAGTTCTGTCTTCTTCATCATCTGTCTTTTCCTACTGCTGTCAATCGTTTTCTTCGGCTCTTTTTCCCCGAGTTGAATGGCGGCAGACGTCACCACAATGCCTTTTTACTGGGTTCCTCGATTCATACAACATTCTCTTACATCAATGCTACCTTTAACATCTTTGTGTATTATTTCATGGGATCACGCTACAGGAAAACCTTCTGGGCTTTGTTTAATAGAAAGCTTCAGCATGAAAAATAAAACAAAAGAAAAACAAAAAGACCGTCTATCAACGCATGATGCTTTACAAGTATGATTTGTACTTTATGTAGGGTTTTTTGTGTAAAGGTTTGGAAAAATGGTCCTTTTCGTTCCTTTTTTCAGTATTTTGCTCTACTTTTTGATCGAGATACTGTGACACCCGCTACAAGAATTTTATATGAATTCCTCTTAGCTTCTTAGTTAACATTTTATTTCAGTTTTAAGCACTAATGACTGTTCTGGCCGACAGAAGAAACCTTACCTGACAAGGCGAGGCTGATTGTACATTCCTAGGGATTTAAAGTGGACTAGAGTGGAATGCGCCTTAGAAGCATGCTTCGCTGTTATGACAGATTTTATGCATGCGAGCGGACAAGCATTTACAGAGCTTCGACATGATATGTAGTTAATCACACTCAGGCTCGGCACCTCGATGTTTACCTGGGTGGTGATTCTACAAGTTATTATTCACATGGTCTTTTCTTCATTGTCAGTATCATCACCCAACAACTGAAGATCACTAGGGAGCCGTGGCGGCAGCATGCTACAGGTACAAGTCGGTCCCAGTTCTTGATGCTGTCCATTCAGGGTGTCTTTGTTCTGAGCATGAGACGATTTCCTTCCATTGTGCCATGGAAAATAACCCTCTATAGGTACATACCAAATGGTCATATCAGGAAATTTTATTTGATGCCTGTGAGATAAGGTCGACTGCATGTCAGGTTTTCTATGTGTCGCAGTCATTTTTGTTCTGTTGACAGTGGTGATTCGGTGGAATAATAAAAATGATTTTGACTGACTATCTCTCTCTCTCTCTCTCTCTCTCTCTCTCTCTCTCTCTCTCTCTCTCTCTCTCTCTCTCTCTCTCTCTCTCTCTCTCTCTCTCTGTGTGTGTGTGTGTGTGTGTGTGTGTGTGTGTGTGTGTGTGTGTGTATGTGTGTGTGTGTGTGTGTGTGTGTGTGTGTGTGTGTGTGTGTGTGTGTGTGTGTGTGTGTGTGAGTGAGTGAGAAACTAAACAGTCATCTTTATACATAATACTTGCGAAGCCATTTTCTTAATGACGGAGAAGTTGTTAGCCTACACTTGTTTTCCACCGACTTATTTGTTAAGCACATTATCGTTTGGTCAGTCAGTTGGAAATTGAACCCTGTAGGAGATCCGAGTAGGGGCTGTTCTGCACATTCTTCAAACAATTTTGAAATCACAAAGTATGCTCGAATACAATACAGTGTCGTTACAGACAACTGTGGTTTATATACCCTCACAAAGTTTGATGTTTGAAAATCATGATTTTATCTACGATCAAAAACGATTAGCGCGCATGAAGTTCTGTTATGAGAGAGAGAGAGAGAGAGAGAGAGAGAGAGAGAGGAGAGAGAGAAGAGAGAGAGAGAGAGAGAGAGAGAGAGGGAGAGAGAGGGGGGGGGGGAGGGAGGGAGGGAGGGAGAGAGAGAGAGAAAGAGGATAGAAATGAAATGAAATTAAATGAAATCTTTATTCCATGAGGCCAAGGCCCTCTCTGGAAGAGGAGAACAGAATCAAATACATATAAATATCATTACATACACATACATAAATATGAATTCAAGTTATAGCAATCTGCCGCGCTTTGAATGCTTGATAAATATAAAGTGCTAATTTTCTGACTGTATTACTGTTCGCTCAGGCCAAAAAGAGAGATAAGCGAAAACCATTTGGATTATGAAAGAACTTTTGAGCAATGAACTTTTCTCTGAAACTATTGTAAAATGGACAACATAATAAGAAGTGTATTTCGTTTTCGACAGCAACTTCGCATAGTTTACAAATTAAGTCTTGTAGCCCATGGTTTCTATACCTACAGTAGTGAACTGGCAAGTCAGAAATGCCAAATATAAACATAATGATAATATATTTTAAATGCCTGTCAAGAACCATCATAAATATATAGGTAGAGAGCCACACGGATTGCAAAAAGTTCTATATACAGAAACTCTGTCACTCTCATTTACGTGTTCACTCCATTCTTGCCACCCACAATCAATTAATCTCTTCCAAAAGACATACAAAAATTCCTTGACATCACCCAGAGAGAGAGAGAGAGAGAGAGAGGAGAGAGAGAGAAAGAGAGAGAGAGAGAGAGAGAGAGAGAGAAGAGAGAGAGAGAGAGAGAGAGAGAGAGAGAGAGAGAGAGAGAGAGAGAGAGAGAGAGAGAGGAAGAGAGAGAGAGAGAGAGAGAGAGAGAGAGAGAGAGATGCTATTAAAAGTAAACATCATGAACACCTTAAATGTACGCCAGCATACAGCACATTTTTCAAATAATGTGCATTCGTGTGAGTATAAATAGCAACAGATTTAAACACCTATGAAGAAGGTGAAAGAAATTAACTTCTGTGGAAAATATGAGCCACTGTGCATCTTTGAGTTTAAAGTCAACTTTCACCTTGTGAATAAATTTGATATGAGCATTCTTCTGCACTCTTCCTACAAATCTTCAATTTCAATTTTAGCAGCAGCTAGGTTTACTATCATGTTTGTACCAGTCATAGGCATACTCATCTATATCTGCGCTCCTCTTCTCTCTCTCTCTCTCTCTCTCTCTCTCTCTCTCTCTCTCTCTCTCTCTCTCTCTCTCTCTCTCTCTCTCTCTCTCTCTCTGAGTGTACCTGGGTCCAGTGCCTCCTATTTCCAGACATATAGAGGGATATACATCAACCATCGTCCTAGATAAAATGTATCTTTAAAGGACAGACTAGCGTTCGAGGTAAAGGGGGCATGAGAAGTAATCCTTCCCCACAGAGTGCTCTGTTTAGCTTTATCGTTCGTCACGAGAGCTGTCTTGCTCGCTGAAAGCTCATTAGGCCTTGCTCTTGACCTGCAGGTGAGAAAATCTTCATATGTCTCCAAAAAAGCAAACGAGCACTCACGAGGGAAAAATAAGAATGACGAATAAGCGTGTAGACAAAACGTGAATGTGATCGTCACCGACTCCTAATGGGGATCATCTAGACTGGGTGTTTACGACACATCTATTATTAAACGACGCATCCCAAAACATCGCAGGACTGTCTGACTGTGACTCGGCAGCCTTTCGACATGTTCATTAAGCCCCTTAGAAACAAACAGAAACGAAGGTAATGCTATCGGTATAGCAAGGGAAACTGTTGAGACAGGATGTAGGCAACACTCAGTGGAAGTAATGGCGATAGGTGACACGAGCGACATACCTAGCGTATGCAGTATCTTCAAGTCGTCAGGGCCATTGAACGGTGCATACCTTCCTTGGTTTCTAGAGGTACCAAGACCACCAGATGCAAAGGCTTTTGTAGAACAAGAAATAAAAGAGTTTTACAGACAGACCGGAAAAACAAGAACTGTGATTCAGTAAGGTCGCTCGTGTGCTCACGGGTGTTTATCCAATATTGTTCATGTTTTCTGGTGTGTGTGAGTGTGCGTGCGTGCATCCGTGCTTGCGTGCGTGCGTGCGTGCGTACATGTGTGTGTGTGTGTGTGTGTGTGTGTGTGTGTGTGTGTGTGTGTGTGTGTGTGTGTGTGTGTGTGTGTGGATGTGTGTGTGTGTGTGTGTGTGTGTGTGTGTGTGTGTGTGTGTGTGTGTGTGTGTGTGTGTGTGTGTTTCAGCGAATATTTTCAGAGCTGAGCAATGGTGGTGAATGGACTTTTGATGCTTGGCATTTTTTTCTTAGAATTTGTTTTTCTTAAATGCAAAGTCGCTTGTTTCTGTTTATGAAAAGTAGTGGGTACGTGATAAACGCGTTCACTGGTCACCACTGGCAGATGTTGTTAATCATTATATTTGATTTGTCACATAAAAAGGTGTAAAAAGAAACATAACTGAGAAAAAATACCCCCAAAAAGCACAGCAGATAATAAAGAACTGGAGATGACCATTGAGAGAACCATTCAGAGCTCTAACACTCGACATCTGTCTGATTTCAGAGCAGGAAGAAACTCGGGGGAAAGCTTGACAGCAAAATGTCTTCAAAGAGGAAAACCCTCCGAGACAAAGTCGTTCGGCACTCCACACCTTACACTCCTGAGAGGACTAGCCGCGTCCTAAATGCCGTTCTGCTATCGGAGTCGACCAAGGTGCTTACTTTATGCTGAAAATAACTCATTACCGACTAAATACCGCACCAATATCAAGGGTCTGTCATGTTACTGTTCACAAGCCATTTTGAATGTGAGGGAGTGTGTCAGCCGCAGGCGCAACCACTGTTAACGCTTTTGATTTTTTTTAATTGTCGTTAGTTGTTGCTGTTGTCTGATGAAAGACTTGCCTTTTACATATTCCATTAAGTGATATTTTAATAGTACATTACATCAATACCAGATTCATCTTTAAACCCTCCATCCATCCACTTTTTTTTTCTCCTATACACTATCCACCAGCACCCCTCTTCCATCTTCTGCCACTTTTTTTTCTTTTCTTTTCTTTTTGAGAATACTTCATTGTGAAACTCTCCATTTGATTTCTAGAATCCTCGTTTGTGTGACGGGATTCTTTTCTTCATTTCTTCTTTTACGTCTCACATTTTCATATCTTGGCCCTGTGACCAGAAAAAAAACTTTTACACTGAAGACGCCGTGCGGAAACACAAACCAAATCTAACTGATTAATTAACCCATTAATGCCTAGCGTCCCATTTTTGGGAGACTTGACTTGTAAGCCTATCAAAAGTATATCTGACTGTTTATGAGCATATGCTTGTTCAGGTCAATAAAAGAAGATTACCTCGCCAATTAGACACAAGTTCAGTGGATGACTTCCCATGGAGCATTTGACAGCAGCCATTTGCATAACAATTTTAGAGAACAATCGTCCAAATGTCAGCCTCCAAAAGGTAAGCTCATAATTTATACCGCATGTAACTTTTTAACAATGTCAAATAAGAAGAAAAAAAATGTTGTTTGGTTCATCATCTAAATTTGTATCTCTCAGATTTTGTTTGGAAAACATAGATCACGTGTCCCATGTGCTGAAAGATGCGTCCCCAAAATGGGACGCTAGGCACGATATGGTTTTTGTTAACATGACTTATGTAGGTATTATGTTTGTTTCAAGAATGTCACGGTACATGAAGCGATAAGCATGCTAGAAGATGAACTCACATTTGAAACAGCAAGCATAACATAGAACCACCGCCAAATGATAATCTTAGAGATGAGGACAATGCGGATGAAAATAAAGGAGGAACGACTGACAACCGGAATCGGTTCCAGCTGAGGGCAAGGACACAAGCTGTGGAGGTGGGGGATGGAGTGTGCACTACGTTCGCAAATGATGAGGAAGAGGAAGAATTGCCACCAACTGTAAACATTACTGGAAAATAAGCCAGTTACCAAGATTATGGATGGTTTCCAAATGACCAGTTCATTGAGATAGATCCTCTCCGCAAGGGGGTGTAGGTCAGAGCATAATGACAGTTCATAAGGGCTTCATTTGGGATCCTGTTGGATCGATATAGAGTCCAGATACTGAACTGACAGATTGATTTGCAGTTATTTTAAATGAACAAAACCCACATAGCTTGTGTGGCTCAACCATGTACATATGGACATGTAATTGTTTCATTGCTCATATGTGTCATCTTTAGATTTGATTTGATTTGATTTCACTATGTTTTTGTGCACAGGTGCCTGGAGAGGCTGACCTAGAGGGATATTATACTTCAACACGTGGCTCAACACCTTTCGGATGTGCATCTAAGTGGCAGGGGTCTTCAGCTAAGAGGCAAGGGTCTTCACTAACAGCAGCACTTCCAACGAAAAAGACGAAGATGTCGAAGACCTGACTGGAGATGCACTGACCGCAGCCAAGAAAGGAGGAATGTTTAAAATGGGATGCTCCCCAGCGAGATGTGTCTGGAATTCCATCCACACCCGTGGAGCTCTTCGAAGACGTTTTTGATGATGATGTCATCCAGATGATGGTTGACATGTCAGGAAAGTATGCACGCTCAAAAGGAAACGAAACTTTCAAAACGAGTCAGTGTGAAATGAAGGCATTCCTAGAATTTGAAATACCTGAGACTCACATCATCATGCAACATAACCAGACCATGGGAGGCGTAGACCTTATGGATCAAAATGTTGATCAGTGCCCTATAGCCATCAGATCTAAACAAAAGTGGTGGTGGCTCATTTTGGCATATTGCCTTGATGTGAGCATACAGCAGGCATGGCACCTGTACAGAGAAACACCCACCGGCCAGGAAAAGCCTCTTGATTTGCTGGCAGTATGTCGCTCTATTGCCCGGACTTACCTGACCTATGCACCAAGGACCAAGGGATCTGGACAGCCCAAGTGCCAAGAGAAAAAAAAAACATCCTTGACAAGAAAGTGCCCACTGCTGTCCGATTTGATGGAATCAACAATCTTGTGGAGCCTTGGCCTTCCCAGCTTCGCTGTGCTGTTTGTGGCATGACAACCAAAAGGAGATGTTAAAAGTGTAGAGTGGGACTGCATGACAAATGCTTTGCTGTTTTCCACACTCGGTGACTTCGGCGTCCAGGACACAAAGACAATACTCACTAGTAATGACAATCAGTATTCGCTAAATGGGAAGACTGGTTTTCTTTTTGTTTTGAATGACCTTTTGCCACCATTCTACCCCCTCTCCTTTCACTTTTCTATTGGAAATAGCAAGGGACGTGTTTACAGAACAGATTGATTTCATGTTTTCAGATATATTTTTAGTAATAATTGTTAATTTGTATGATCACATTCCCTATTTTTCATTATTTCTCTATCACAATGTGTTTTCCTCCATGGTTCATTGTCAAAGAACCGTAAAATGGGATGTAAAAAGGGATAAAAGCTAGCCATGAGTTGCTTTGGAGATTATTGTCATGTGTATGGAAAAACCCGGCCTTCTCGTGCCTAGCGTCCCATTGTTGGGATAGTACTCACCCACCACAGCATCATTGCAAATACATATTTGCCAACAATACGTTTGATAACCTTCAAACTACACTAAATCTGACACATTTTCACCATTTTTTTCAAAAACAAAAACTGAGGCAATAATGGGTTAAAACCGATAACAGTTGCATAAATCTAACTTTCTGAATACGTGGAAGTTTTGCCAGTGCTTTTTTGCGATCACGTAGCATGTGTTTGTGTGCGACAACGTACTTTTTGTTGCTTTTTATCTAAAGGTGATTCTTCAAAGGTCTCATTGCTTCTCGATCTCAGGTGCCACATTAATTATCTTTTGCTTCCTCACATACATCACCAAACATTTTAGCTTGTACTTTCAAGGTTCATAATAAACCGGGTTTTTTTTTCGTCACTTTCATGAACATTATAACACGCTTTGGTGACACAATATTTGCTGCCATTTCTTGGTCTTTGTCTTCACCTTCGTAAAACAATTGTTTTGCTTGGTTTCTCTTACGTAGAATTTCTTTTCCTTCACTCTTTACAGGTTTTGTGACATGACAGTGCACGTTTCATAAGACATAGGAACTGATCACATCAATCACATCACAATTTCTAACTGAAATTCGCATGTCGCAAAGTTGATCGTATTGATCGGTGCATTTTTTCATGTCAGTTATATAGATCAGAAATAGCCGCCTGATGCTCAAGTTCTGATTTGAAGAAAGCAATTCAGGTTCCAGTTCAGGTATATATAGCTAGGACAGAACCATTTGATGCTCTTAGCTTTGATTTTGAACGGCAAATGAAACAAACTGCGGCGTTACTGAAACACGACAAAAAAGCAGAAGAGCACACAAAACAAAGTGTGAAGTAACGACGATTTATTGCACGACACAAAACAGGACAAGAAATTTTCGGCAAAATGCCTTCCTCAGCGACAAACAAAAAAAGTACAGACATAAACATGCACAATACTCCCCTTGTGAAGTCAAAGTGGTGAGTGAAGTAGACAGAGGGACAGTGGAAGAGAGGGTGAGTAGAGTTCAAGGAATAGGGCACGAGGAAAGAGGGTAGAGTAAAGTGAGGAGGAGGAAAAGGAGAAAGGGAGAGAGAGAGAGAGAGGGGGGGTGGGGGGAAAAAGAGGGGAGAGACAGAGAGAGAGAGTGGAAGGAGAGGAAGAGTGGAGAATGAGAGAGAGAAGTGGAGGGGAAAGAGAGTGAGTGGAGGGGGAGGGTGTGATGGTATGTAGTGGGTGTGTAGCAAATGAATGAAATGAACAAGAGAAAGCACAATAAATAAGATACAATATACTCGAAAAAGCATTTTAAATGACAAGGGGGTGGAGGGGGGAAAAGAGAGGGGAGAGACGGAGAGAGAATGGAAGTAGAGGAAGAGTGGAGAATGAGAGAGAGAAGAGGAGGGGAAGGAGAGTGAGTGGAGGGGGTGGGTGTGATGGTATGTAGTGGGTGTGTTGCATATGAATGAAATGAACAAGAGAAAGCACAATAAATAAGATACAATAAACTCGAAAAAGCATTTTAAATGACAAGGGGGGGGGGGGGGGGGGGGGGGGGAAGGAGGTCAGCCGCCTAAAGCATCCGACCCAAGTCTGACCCAAGGGTAGGTTGCCCTACCCAAGCACCAAGGGGTGAGAGGGAAAACGGGAGGACCCCGAGAAAAAACCCACTAGCCAGACGCAGCTAAGAGCTGCAAGGCTCACACCCCCACACCCCCACACACACACACACACACACACACACAAAAAAAAAAAAAAAAAAAAAAAAAAAAACCAACCTTGCCCGCGGCAAAACCACACACACACACACACACACATACAAGTGCGCGCGCGCGCATGAACAAACACGTACGCACTCATATACACGCCAATAAGTGCACACATTGGGGGGGGGGGGGGGGGTAACAGTGGGGAATAAATGGGTAACTGTGACGCGCTCTGTCCAAGCCGAGCTTGCAGCTTTCCTCAGAGGGTCAAACAGCTGACGGCGCAACCAGGGAAGGCGAAGGCCACTGTGACGCGCTCTGTCCAAGCCGAGCTTGCAGCTTTCCTCAGAGGGTCAAACAGCTGACGGCGCAACCAGGGAAGGCGAAGGCCACTGTGACGCGCTCTGTCCAAGCCGAGCTTGCAGCTTTCCTCAGAGGGTCAAACAGCTGACGGCGCAACCAGGGAAGGCGAAGGCCACGTCTGGTTTCGCAGGTATGGGGGTTGTCTTCCCCGGTGTTTGTCTTAGTCGGTGTTGTCTCGGACGCCACCCGTCGCTCCCTTGGCTTGAAGTAGAGGACAGGCATCTGCAATGGTCAGGTAGCTGTAGCTGTCTGGCTGGCTTTGAGGTAGTCGGGGACTGGATTTGAGGTAGTCCTCACTCGACGATAGAAAAGACCAACCATGCACAGGCAAGTACTAAAGGGGAAAGGGAATCATAAGTCATTGTCCACCTGAGTTGTCTCGGGAGAAGAAAAAAAAAAAAAAAAAAAAAAAAAAAAAAGTACACAGAATTACTAAGCTTTTTCATTCATACCAGCTGGATTTCTGGTGCCCAGTTTTTGAATCAGGTGAGACTCCATATCCT
This sequence comes from Conus ventricosus, assembly GCA_018398815.1. Lineage (NCBI taxonomy): Eukaryota > Metazoa > Mollusca > Gastropoda > Neogastropoda > Conidae > Conus > Conus ventricosus. The sequence goes on from CM031603.1 coordinate 58,754,837, forward strand.
TCCTGTCTCTAGAGTCACTGGTTTTCATGAGCCACAAGCCCTTCACTCTTGCATTGTACACGGAATGGCTGGGGAGGTTGAAGTGCTTGGCTACTGGTTTGTCCCTGTTGTATTTGATGTCAGCGAGGTGTTTCTTGAATCTGACAGTCAGAGTGCGTCCGGTCTCGCCGATGTAAAGTTTAGAACAAACGGTGCAGTGGATGATGTAGACCAAGTTAGTGGTTTGGCAGTTGAAGAATTTGGAGACAGTCATGCGTGAACTGGGTCCTTTCACTTCAATGGCAGTGCAGATGAAGGGGCAGGTCTTGCAGTTGGGCAGATTGCATGGGCTTGTGCCTACAGAAGATTGACGTCTGTGAGGCTGGAGACTGGAACGCACAAGCAAGTCACGGATATTCTTGTCCCGTTTGTAGGCAACTAGAGGGGGCTGGGAAAAAATTCTAGCTGAGTGGGCACAAGACTGAAGGATGTTCCAGTTGGTTTGGAGAATTTTGCGCACCTGGTGGGTAGAAGGGTGGTAGAGTAGGCTGACAACAGGTCTGTCTCTGGTTGATTCCTGGGGTTTGGGTTCCAGAGCTTGTGGACGGGCGATGAGCTGGACTTTCTGGAGAGCACGATCGATGATGTCTTCGGGGTAGTGGCGATCAAGGAAGAACTGTTTCATTTCAAGGGCTTTTACGTTAAAGACAGAGTTCTCAGAGCAAAGTCTGCGGAGCCTCAAGAACTGAGAATAGGGTATGCTGGTTTTGGTACTGGGATGATGTGACGATCTGTAGTCGAGATAAGAGTGGGAGTCCGTAGGTTTGTAGTGGATGGAGGTGGAGAGTCCACTATCAGTGATGGAGAGATTCATGTCAAGAAAAGTGATGCACTTGTCAGATATTGCGTAAGTGAACTTGATAGCTGGATGAAATGTTTTGATTTTGAAGATATATTCAGAAAGAACAGAGGACAAAGAGAAGCACAAAGCAGATATCTGGCAATTTGTTGTTTCAATTTCGGCGCTGTCACACACCATTCGTCCTGTGGCTTTCATTTACTAAGTTATCTGTCTGTCAGTCTGTCTATCTGTCTTTTTATCTATCTGGCTCGTCTCTCTGTATGTCTGAGAGATTCGGATTCATATTCGGATTCGGATGATTTATTCACATAGGCCTAGGCCCCTTATGAAGGGGTATGGAAATAGTACATTGGAAACAAATGTATGCGACATGCAACAAAGTATACCAAATTAAGACAAATCATTTGTAACTTTTAAGAGGTAGCCATTTCTCTAATTTTAAATGCCTTGTACAAAAATAACGAAAGATTTTTAACATCTATTGTTGAAGCTGACGACATCAATAGGGTCAATCTAAATAGGGAAGGCTGTCTGTAGAATTTCGGCTTAATCAGTTCATTTCTAATGTCCATGAGGGCTGGACAACAAAGAACAAAATGCATCTCATTTTCTTGTGACACTTTACAGAGAGGACAAAGCATATCATTGTCATCAACATCGGTTTTGTATCTTAATTTATGTACTGCTAAATCCGATATTCCAAGTCTAAATTTTGCCATTATGTATTTAAAGTGTCTATCCATTTCTAAAGTTATATAAGGTTTCAGATCATGAGAATTACCAAACTGTCTGTAAAAATCAAACCTTTTACTATTATGCGCATGATGTAACCATTTTTG
>CM031603.1:58764016-58801516 GCA_018398815.1 Conus ventricosus
GGAAACGGAAGGCTAGCGTGGCTAGTTTATAATGATTGTGAAATTTAATTGGCAGCCAGTGGAGCTCTCTCAGCAGTGGTGTAATCTGTCCTTGTTTTCTTTTATCAAGGATGAGTCACGCTGCGCTGTTTTGAAATCGCTAGAGCCGGAAAATTTGATCTGCTGGCAAGGCACACAGTACATAATTACGATAAGCCAGCTGAGGAGTGATTCGTGAATTGACATGTCTTGATCTTGCATCAGTTGAACGATATGTACGACGTGAGGCAATACGGCAGAGTTAAGAACGGCGTCGACACACACTGCTTATCTGATCTTGGGTTGGAAGTGTCTGGTCAAGTCTGACACCTAGACTTAACTGTTGGTTGAAAACTAATATTATTATCACCAATATTTGCCAGTCTGCTTGATTCGTGAAAGAGCACCAGCAAACATCATTTCCCTTTTGTCAGTGTTTAAGATGAGTTCATTGCTGTCCATCCAGAAAAGTACATTATTAATGCTTGGTTCAATACTAGACTGAACTTCACGAAATTCATCAGATGGTGCACGTTTTTGAAAACGCAGTGTCATCTGCATACTTATGGGAGTCAAACCGTGTGCTGAAATTAAATCAGACAAAGGTTGGGAATAAAGTGTGAACAAAACAGATCCCAACACAGAGCCCTTGGGGATCACCACACATAAGGGGACTTTGAGCAGACATTCAACCAGGGATGACAACTGACTGACAATGGCCAGCGACATGACACCAACTGGTCAAAAATCTTTCCCTGAACGCCAAAAGTTGCTTACAATATTTTCAAAAGAATGGAATAATCTAGTGTGTCGAATGCTGCACTAAGGTCAAAGGGAGCAATCATGGAGATGGATCTCTCATCTACATTCGTCAGCAGAGTTTCCGTGACACTCAGTACAGCAGTCTCTGTGATGTGACCCTTCCTATATGCAGAGAGTTTAATTTCAAGAAGGCAAATAACATACTAGCATCCATTACTTTATGTTTTACTTTTTCAAACGCTCTGCCATTAGTGTCTGTGTTTTTTCTGACAGTGGAATTTTAGAAATATAGCCTCCGTAATCAATACTGTTTGAACTACCATTGTTAATGACATATACTCACCTTTTGAAGTTAGCATTAAGCCAAAAACATCGAATGCATGTAAAAACAACAACAACCAAACAGATTCTGGATATTGAATCGGAAGCTTTAAAGTAGTCAACAGCTAATAGATATCCAGCTTCATTGCGGGTGTTTCAGTAGTTTATTAAATCATCTATTGACCTTTTGATGGTAGAATTACATTTCTACTTTTCAGATAGCCTGCCTGGTCGTTTGTTAATTAATTTATGAATAACTGTTCTGTGTCTTTCAGCTACAACATAACTGGAATTTCATAATCTGTATTTGTCAAGCTTATTGGTCTCCAGTTAGTTCACTGATCCCTTTGTAAATCTTTTCCTTTGTGTAAAAAAGTAAGAATTCTTTGTCTTTTGGTGTATGATAATTGACCTTTATGAAAAGATTCAATGGAGGAGCTTGAGACCAATTTACCTTGTTTACTCCAGAGGAATTTAAAATTTTTTATCGTGGTTCCGTCGCAACTGGGTACCAAACCGTTACCTAGCTTATGGAGTGTATTTAGTATTTCTTATAAAGTAGCTAGTCCTTCACATAAGGCAGCATAATTCTCTTCTAAGCACGGAAAAACTCCTGACTCTATGAATTTGTTAGTCTCCTCTATAACATTTCCTGCCTGCGTTGTTTTGGCTCTGCAGACTTTTATAAACGACACCTGCTCCTGTAAAATATCACTCTGTTTAGTTAATACTTCTGTGTCTCTATCCAACCTTGTGATAACTCTGCGTTTCTCCATAGCTTTTTCCTAAACTGCAGAAATAGTTAGTATTCGGTCCTCATCTTCGATCCATTCAACAGCTCTGAATGTTATGTGTGCCCACTTTGTGTCATTTAGTTGCCTTAATTCGTATCTATCCTTTACATCTACTCATCCCTGTTCATACTCCTGTCCAACTCTGACCCCGGCTGTGCCAGTTTCGACCACGAAGCCCACGCCGACTTGACAGGGAACTCCAGCTACCACTGTGGCGTGTGCTCCAGTCCAGTCATCAGCTACGACAGGGGGAAAGCTTGTGAGAAATGTAGACTCTGGTTTCACACCAACTGTCAGAGCATAGGGTCTCCATCCTACATCGAATTTGGAGATGAGGAAGTTGTCTGGCGATACCTGGTATGTAACACAGAACACTACAGCAATACGGCTTTCGACATTTACAACGTAGGGAAAACGACGAGATTCCTCGAGGTCTCAACACCTCCTCTCCTAAAGAAACATCATTCAAGCCCCTGTACACATCAACATTATCCAGAATCAACCAACAGAACAAGCAACAGAACAGGCCACTCAGAATATTAAACTTCAACGCTAGGTCAACAATAAAAAAAACAAAAACACCCAGGAGTCCTGAACTGGGTAAACACAGTCAAACCAGACATCATCATCGCTACAGAGACACGATTAGACAAGAAGATTCCAGACAGCAAAATCCTACAAACATCCCAGTACAAACTACACCGATGTGACAAAAGGAAAGACGGAGGAGGGGGGGGGGGGGGGGGTATTCGTTGCCGTTTCCGTGAACCTGATCAACACCAAAGCTGAAGAACTTGCTGTGGATGGTTGTGAACCAGTCAGGGCGATAATAAAGCTCAAGGGCAGGAGGCACCACTCGTGGCGGCTTATTACAAGCCGGATGACGGCGACGAGATCAGCCTAAGAAAATTTGAGACGTCATTGCAACAAGCGGCAACCTCCAGTGCTCACCTAGTTGGAGGGGACTTCAACCTGCCTGCCACTGATTGGACAACATGCAGATTGAAGACAAGGTAGTGCACCTCAGAGTCCATGAAGACTTCCTCAATATGCAGTGGGCCGTCGGCCTTGAGAAGATGGTCACCTTCCCAAGAAGAGGCGAGAACACCCTTAATCTGCGCTTGGCCAACTCTCCATCGCTTGTCCCAAGAGTCGAGGGTCTATCCGGTGTGTCGGACCACTCTGCGGTCTTTATGGAATTCCAAATTTACTCTGCCCGCCGTACAAACACGAAGAGGCCTTACCCCAGTACAACAGAGCGAACTGACCAGCCCTCTTGGAGGCAGTGGTGAATCTATCAAGACCTACGACTCTTCCAGAGACACTGAGGCAATCTGGAGCAGCTTCAAGGAAGGCCTACAGACCATCGTCAAAGAGCACATCCCCCACACCACCCTTAGACCTAGGAACAACAAGCCCTGGGTGGAATATCCCACCAAGCGGCTCATTAGGCAAAGGGACGGGGCATATAAACGATAGAGGAAGTCAGGCGATCCGGACTACCACGCAGAACTAAAACAAGCATCAAGTTCAGCGCCAGCTTAGAACAAACTACTGGGCCCACACAGCTGAACTGGTAGAAGACGAAAGCGATGGAAACATAAAAGCAGCAAAACAATTCTGGACGTACATCAAGTCCAAGCAACAGGAACCAGCAAATATTTCTCCCCTCAAAATCAACAGCAAGCTTACTTTTGAAGCAAAAGACCAGGCAGAGACATTAAATCGGCAGTTACAGTCTGCTTTTAGCAAGAGCTTCCCATGCTCCTCCGATGACTTCACTACAAGAACAGGACTTAGCACAAACACATCCGGGCCAGCCTACAGCACCGTCACTATTACAGACGGTGTGCGTAAGCTTCTGAAGAATCTGGATCCCGGAAAGTGCCAGGACTAGACAACATTAGCCCTTGTACCCTGAAGGAACTGGTAGAAGAACTCGCACCAGCCCTCACCCTGCTCTACCAGTCGTCTATTAATACGGGCATCGTACCGAATGATTGGAGGACAGCGCATGTCACGACCATCTTTAAGATGGGAGAGCGCTACAAGCCCGAAAAAATATCGTCCAATCTCACAGACGAGTGTTCCAGGCAAAGTCTTAGAAACACACCTGGTCCACACTGTGATAGGTTTCGCCGAGAAACACAACCTTATCTACCGGCAACAACATGGATTCCGTCGAGGGCGTTCTTGTGTGAGTCAACTGCTAGGACTTGTGGACGAAATCACACTAGATAGAGAGAAGGGACGACAGCATTACGTCTTGGTCATGGACTTCTCCAAAGCCTTCGACAAAGTGCATCACTCGCTCTTGGTCCACAAGCTCCATCACTATGGAATCCGATGTCATCTGAACAGGTGGATAATGAACTTCCTGACCAACAGACAGCAAGCAGTGGTGGTGGACGGAGCTACGTCGGCATTTGTACGGGTTGAGTCCGGAGTCTCCCAAGGCTCTGTCTTGGGACCCTGCCTCTTCTTATTCTGCATCAACGACATCCCGACGGGCCTCTCCTCAACCGTTCGTCTCTTCGCAAACGACACGGCTTGCCTCAAGACAATCAGGAAGGCCAGGGACCAAGCCACACTACAGAGAGACCTTGACAAACTTGCTGACTGGAAACAAACTTGGCTCATGTCCTTCCATCCGGAAAATGTCACACTCTCCACTTCAGCACAAGACACAAGGCCACATTCCATCTGCATGGTCAAAACCTCCAGCCCACCAAGGAGGAAAAGTACATCGGGATCACCCTCTCCACGGACCCGTAATAGGAACCCCACATCAACAACATTGTCAACGAAGCTTCTAAGACCCTCAGCTTTATGAAGAGAAATCTGAAGCCCTTGTGCGTCCGATCCTGGGGTGTGCCTTCCAGGCGTGGGATCCCTATTAAGAAGGAGACAAGATCGCACTTGAAAAAGTCTGACGAAGGGCGGCGCGCTGGGTTGTCAATCGCTACCGCCAGACGTCCAGCGTGAGTGTCATGTACGATCAGCTGCACTGAGCTCCTTTAGGCCCCCCCCCCCCCCCCCACACACACCAGAAAGCTGAAAAATAGTGGGTGACCCCAGACCCCCTTTCCTATCCGAACCCACTACAAGCTAGTGATCCAGGTAGCAATTCAACTTATCTGTTAAATCCGGAAACCCCTTTTGTACTGTCAGAATCTTCAGCCGTTCGAAGGCCGGCAGTTATGAAAGAAGAAGGAGAAATCCATACATGTGACTTGCATCTCTCTATCTGTAGGGCCTTTAATGAGCTTTTTTTCAGTTTCGGACTTATAAAGATTTACCTTCAGAGAATCATGTTTTTCTTTGGCATGACAATTCTTTTTCAAATTCACTACATATTCTTTTCTTTCAATTTTCAACATTTCCTATTTGTCAATATAAGACAAACTGTGATACCATTGTTCAGCTGTTTATCCAAAAGTGTATTCATTCGGGGTACCAAATCGTGTTTTCCTAAAATAGTTGCTTTGCAAAAACCTGGACTACGTATAAATTCACTCTGGTTCAATTCAATTACCACAGCTCTGTAGTCAGAGTTGGGAACGGTCACATGTTCACATGGTTACACAATCACGTAATACGTCTTCTGTTATAAAACAATAAATCAAGCCTACAAACTATAAACGGACTGCACCTGTGCCATGTATAGTTATGTTCATTGGCCTGAAATACTCTCTTAATACATCACTCAATTATGATTATTTTGTTGGCTTGTTAAATGAAAATCCCCTTTTTCGTCATGAATATTTTTTTAGCTTGTTTTAAATCCCTTTCTTCGTTTTCACGAAGAGCATAGCTACGAACAAAGTTAACGAGTCCAACAAAACAAGTTTTTATAACTGTGATTTTTACATTTTTCTTGAAGTAGATAACGAAAGGCCAGCTTTTCAGTACTATTATTTGGAGCATATGTGTTAGCTAAGTAGAAGTCGTGTTTATCATGTGTGACTGTCAAGATTCTGTCTTACTTTATGTCTAATGTTAATTTGCCAGGGGAATATTTTGCAATTGATGTCACCACTCCCGTGCTTCCGTTTGTGCCTCTGTTATAGTAAATTTTACCTTGCCATTGCTTTTCCTACACAGACAAATCGCTATCAGTTGTAAGATCTACCTGTAGACAGACCAAGTCAAATTTCTTTTTCGAGTTGATGGCAAATTGAGTTTCAGTTTCAGTTTCATCAAGGAGGCGTCACTGCGTGCGGAGTAGTCCATATACGCTACACCACATCCGCCAAGTTTTGAGACCACACTACGCATGATTTGAAGCTAATGGATAAATGACTTAACAACAAAGATGAGACAATTGAAGAAGAGGGTCTCGTGGCTACGACTCAGCGGACGTCTGACCTACGCATTAGCCCAATGCGCTGGTCAGACCTTGAGTGCCTACCTACCATTGTGTGTGTGTGTGTGTGTGTGTGTGTGTGTGTGTGTGTGTGTGTGTGTGTTTGTGTGTGTGTGTGTGTGTGTGTGTGTGTGTGTGTGTGTTTAGTCGATGTACACGTGTGTGTATGATGTGTGGGCATGGACCCATGTGTGTGCGTGGGCGCAGGTGTGTGTGTGTGTGTGTGTGTGTGTGTGTGTGTGTGTGTGTGTGTGTGCTCGCGCGCGCGCAGGCATGTGTGCGCGTTTGTTTGTTTGTGTGTGTGTGCCTGCATGTATATGTGCGTGTGTGTGTGCGTGTAATTTGTGTGAGCACACGTATATGCATATAGGCTATATGTGTACATATCTGTGTGTATTTGTTGTATGTGGGCGTGTGGGCATGTGCATTTGTGCGCTTATGTGTATGCATGTGTGTGTCGGTGTGGACGTGCACATGCACACATGTGTATGGGTAAGAGCGAGCGAACGTACGCGCACACGTTCGTATGTGTGTGCTATCGCGTGTGTATGTGTGTGTGTTGTGACTGCGTGCGTGATTGTTCAGAAGATGACTTGGGAACAAGAACATGACCATCAAATACAGCATATACGGCGAATTGATATATATATATATATATATATATATATATATATATATATATATATATATATATAAGTAGTGGGGAAAACAAGTGCAGGCTAACAATACTTCCGTGATTATAGTTATGACTAGGCAACGATTTGAACTTACAGAAGAAAAGGGGGAGTTGAAGATGAAGAAAATGGAAAGTAAAAATTAAGAAAACACATTAAAAGATATGAAAACTCTTCACTAGCTGTATGCGGGACCATTGCAATCTCTCTCGAAGACAGATCTATTTATATTGACTGTTTCTAGACCTTTCGTCCACGGATCAGACTCATCAGGGAGACACAGCAGATTGTATCTGTGCTCTTGGCGTCAAATAGAGACACATCACAGCCCATGATTCTGTGGCGTTCTCAGCACCAAGGGTTCAAAAAAGGAATCCAACAGCACCCCCAGTGCAGCCAGCGAAGGGTAGTAAATGCAACGAAACGAAAGTGTGGAGAGGAAAAAAGTTGCTGAAAAACTAAAAACGTTAGGCAAACAGTATAAAATGTAGGGGACAATCTTTGAGCCTATGCTTGAGGATCCAATCAAGGACGCAAGGGAGATCAAAAGGTATGGAACAGTCTGAGTGGTCAGCTTTGCTGTTCAATAACCCAAGCATTGTCAGCGGCTAAGAATTGTGCAGACAACCTTTACTTGGATCTCCTAAGAGATGCAATCTCCCACTGATTGACCAAACAATATAGTGCTGAACAATGAAATAGTTGGTGAAAACAAGCGCAAGCTAACAATTCTTCCATCATATGGATCTCCTAAGAGATGCAATCTCCCACTGATTGACTGAACAATGCAGTGCTGAACAATGAAATAGTGGTGAAAACAAGCGCAAGCTAACCATTCTTCCGACATTATAGTAACGACTTGGCAATGGATTGAACTCAGGAAAATATTATATATACATATGTTAATAATATTAAAACGGAATATTAAAAACTCTACAAATTTGTTTCTAGCGCTTGGCTATCGTCAGGATGGAGGTTGGGTTGCCCACCGCCGGTGTTATATAGCAGCTGTTTTCACGTGCGTGTTGGTTGCACGTGTTTTTTTGGTTTTCAGGTTGTTGTACGGGGTGTGTTCACTAACAACGATTTGGATTTATGCCTGCAGTTATTTACTATTTCTGTTTTAGTATTAAGAGTTGCTAAGTGAGGTTTACATAGTACTAGCCATTTTTCAGTTAGGCATAGGTTGCATCTTTTTGAAATATTGCTGTATGGTGATGCCCTTTTTATGATTTTCCAGGATATGTGGTAGTTTATTTTTGCGTCTTTAAGTTTCCAAATGTATTTGCTCAATTCAGTCTGGTTTTTGTATTTTTCTTTGTTAAATGACTGTTTGTGGTTTGCATATCTGGTTTTGAAGTGGTTTTCAGTGATCCCTATGTATGTTTCTTTTTCATTTTCTGATGTCACGGTGGCCTGATATACAATATTGCTGTGAAGACATTTACTGCTTAGTGGACACTGCTCTTTTTTGGTGCAATTGCAAGATTTCCTTTCTTCACCCTTCTTTGCTGTGTTGGTTTTCATTTTGTTGGATGCATCAATTATGTTTTTGAGGTTCGGCATACATGAGTACGACTCATGATTACAACCTCTGGAAGAACACATACGAAGTTATCCAATGGTTTGGTAAGTTTATATGGACATGGTATTAAACATTGGCCATAAACGTTACCTGTCCAATACTCTCCGTATCGAATGGGGTGACCACAAATTTGTTCAGTTTATTGTAAAATCCAATGTTCACCACTTAGGCTGCGTATGCTCTAATGGTAATTCTATAACATTCACAACCTAGATAAGTACTGGTCAGTGCCAAAACCAGTGGTCAGTTTCATGAAAATTTCACGTTTTCACTTTATCACCGCATATTGGTGTGTTATAAACGCTTCTGTACAGTTAACAATATTATGTCCAGTGGTCAACAAGATTGACCAGCGGTCAGTTTCATGGAAATTCAATATTTTCCTGAGTTCAATCCATATTGATATGTTTAATGCTTTCCTTTTTAATGTAGAAGACCAGTGGTCTGCAAGAAAGACTAGTGGTCAGTTTTATGTCAGTTTCATATTTTCACTATCTCATTCTGTATTGATGTGTTATAGGGTGCATATGCTTCTTAAAACGTAGTATGACTAGTGGTTAGCAACAATAACCAGTGACCAGTTTGGAAAACGTAACTGCTTACTGTTAATTATATGAATATTTCTGTGCTTCTTACAATTTAGATGACTAGTGGTCAGTGACAATGACCAGTGATCAGTTTGATGCCAATTCCATGTTTAAAAAATGTTTGACAGACAGAATATTGTTGTGGTATGGGCATCTCTCTGTTCCTTACAACGCAGGTGACCGGTAATCAGCAAGAATGACTAGTTTTTAGTGTGATGTAAATTCCATGTTTTCTCTATTTGATAGCATACTATAGTGATGAGCATTTTTTTTTCTATCTTTCATGACGTAGATGACCCGTGGTCACTTTGATGCAGTATCTATCTATACATATTTTTAAATATGTACGTCTCCTCTTAATACGATGTAGGTCAAAACAGGTTGTATAGATTCTGTATCAAAGAGATCATGAACGCCACTGAACTGACCATGTACACACACACACACACACACACACACACACACACACACACACACACACACACGCACGCACGCACGCACGCACGCACGCACACACACACACACACACACACACACACACACACACACACACACACACACACACACACACACACACACACACACACACACACACACACACACACACACATAATCATATTTTTAACAGAAGACTGAAAACCTATTTACCATCTTTTTCAGAAAAGAGTTTGAAGGAGGTTTTACGAAAACCCCTTTTAATGTACGACATTGTTTTAGGACTTGTTCAATGTTCCATTTTCACTTTTCTTGAACGGTGGTCTTTTTTCTTTTTATGTTTAAATGTATTTTCACGTCATCTTTGTTATTGACGTGGGCCTGTATTCACATCGGGGTAGCATGGGGCCAAAAGATTTCAACAGGATTTTTGTAAGACCTTGGCATGGTGCCAATTCTCATGCTGTCTCAATGTAAATACAGACTCTGAGTGTTTTTATATTGTTTTTATTTCTAGTTTTTTTTCTAGACTAAGAAAACGTGTGCGAGAGGTGCCTGCCAGAAGTGACTATCACAAAAGGAATTTGTACAATAAACCCTCACACCAAATTAGAAGAGAATTGGCCCCAATACCCTGGATTTACAGGGGCCGCAATTCTTTATTACCCCGCCACATGAGTAGAAACGCTCCAACTTCAAAGGTAGTTCGCTGTGACGCTGTGTTTTTCTGTCTGCTCAAATATTCCCTCTTCAATCATGATGTCTTCCCTATGTCTATCCCATCAAGATATGCAGCACCCAGGCCCCAATCTGTCGCCTGGGCGACAGATTGGTCCTGGTTTGAAGACCAATCTGTCGCCGGGCGACAAATTGGGCAGGGGCGACAGATTGGTCGGTAACACGCGTCCACCCGACGCGGCTGTCATTTACGAATCCAATTTCTTACAGACGTTGTTTACAATATAGACTTTGCTTTGCTATTACGCTTCTCTTAATGAGTAATGCAGTGATCTCCAGTGTGCTACCATGTAGTTTAGAGTTTGTTCCTCAACGGATCCAGGGAGCAAAATAAAGTCCCTAAAGGAGAGAGCCAGCCACTGCACCACGATGGCCAGTAATAGTGGAAAAACCCTCGGCGTTCCATTTAGAGTGCATTGTGTCATATCTTCTGTTTTTGACCATTTTCATGTTAATCTCTTAATATAGAAAGAAACATATACAGGATGACAAGTGTCTCCATAGTTCACATTTTTGCAGAACAGGCGTAATGTGAAAAGTGATATAATTCACTTTTACTCTTGTTTTTATCTTATTATCTGTTTATGTGCTCTGCTCTTAATTTCTTTCTTTTAAAAGACTGCCAGAAGTGGGCCTTCAATACTAAATTAAAATGGCTTTTCAAAGTCAGTAAAATGACTTATTTGCCCCTAGGGGAGTATAGCCAGTCGGCAACAACTGTCCAATAGACTCAATTCTCAGCTACATGCCTGTGGTTGTCCAGATGTCTTTTTTTTCGGTGTCTTTTCTCCACCTACTTCAACGCCCTTAAAGGTTTCTTTACCTCTTGCAATTCCATGAAAATTGCTTCTGTATATGGCCAAAACAAAAATCAGGTTAATAAAACATAAATCTTTGCTTCTATGGTGAGTGAAGTACATGCCCATAACGCCAGAGGAATGTGACATCAATGCACATTGCAAAAATCAGACACAGGGCTGATCAGAGAAACAAGAAAACACCCTTAAAGCGATGTTCCAAGCTTGCCCGTTCACCCTGCACCTGACACATGTAGATAGCAACAGCAACCGAAGAAATGAAAAATAACAAATATACATGTATCCAAGACTAGCCTAGATTTCTAATTGAACTGTGTGGAGCAGAATGTACAGTAGGACAGGAAATATGTACAAGTAACTTTGATCTGATTGATGGAAAAGAAAATCGGAGACGAGGTGCACGGAGCCAGTTAGTAACTTTTTGCTCCCATGATGAGAAAATTACATGTCTATCTCTCCAATGCTATTTAAAGCATCAATTTCTAAAGCTAAAGTGCAAATACACGGTACACTAGGTGAACTAATGTCTGAATCCACATTCATATAGAGGTATGGATGCGTAATTGTCTCACCATGCGGGCAAAATTCTCATTTTTGTTTGATGTGTACTAGTTACCTTTCCCGCCTCTTTTGAGGTTTCCTTTCACTTCTGTATAATCTCTCTCTCTCTCTCCCCATCCCTCCCTCCCCCCGCCCTCTCTCCCTCTCTCTCTCTCTCTCTCTCTCTCTCTCTCTCTCTCTTTCTGGGGCGTGAACCGCGGCTTGTAGCGTGCGGATCGCTGTTGACACTGTCTCATTGTTTTTGTCAACGTTGGAGGGTTGAAGTCGAGCAGGCGCCTGTACTTCCATCATCAAGTACTCGAGACGACGCCTTCAACCGCCCCCATCCCCACCCCTCCTCGTCTTCAGGGCATCCTGTGGCTCCTTTTTGCCTATATACGTCAGCTTCATGTTGAAAAGGGCCACAGAGAAAACTGCAAAACGAGTCGCCATGCTGACACTGCGAACTAGAGCTGCCGGCGTCATCTTAGGTCTGCTCCTCACTCTGTTGTTCTGGGCAGTTTCTTTGCTGCGGTGACGTCGAGTGGGACCCTGGACCCACCAGCGTGCGACAGTCGAGGATGGGCTGCCAGAGTGCCACGACGGGACGGAGGACCAGCGCGGACAGGACCGAGGCTTCTCTGGACGCCAGGCAGACGACTCTGTTTTCTCCTCAGCGGCCCACCATAGCAGACGTTATGAACAAGCTGAACTGTAAGTTTGCTGAAACTGAAAACAGCCTAAAGGGCGTACACGATCAGTTTGCTGCTATACATTGTTGGTTTGATGATCTGCGGGAGAGGGTGGGGAATTTGAGGAAAGAAAACTTGGACTTGGCAGAGAAAAGCTCTGGGCTTTTGGCTAAAGTAGAGCAGCTAGAAAGAGAAACAGATGGTTTAGAATGTCGGCCCAAGCGCAATAATCTTATTTTTCATGGTATCCCCAGACACCAAACTGAGACTAATGAACAAAGTGAAGGAAAATTACTCGACTTGGTTTCAGTCAAATTGGACATAGCACGGGAAATCGAATGTAACCGTGTACACATGTTAAATGCAAAAGATAACTCTCCCGTCATAACATACTGCTCATCGTACAAAGATAAGCTCAGAATTCTCAAGGCCAAAGCGAAACTGAAGGGCAGCAACATCTTTTTGGAGAGGATTTCTCTTTTCGTGTCAGGGAAATCAGACGTGGCCTCTCTCCCGATCTCAATAAGGCAAGAGCTGACTGGAAAAAAAAGGCCTCTATGATTTTTGACCATTTAATTATTGATGGCAAAAAGTACTACCTCGATACCCATGGCAACTTGAACGAATCAAGATAGGGAGTCGGCCGGCCTCATGATAAAGAATACTGTACAGACAATGGGGAACTTCAGTGACAAAACACCAGTAGATCTCTCGGTCACTGGTGGCAGTGCCACACGTGAACACTGTTCCTCGAGGCAAAGCTGTTTGGCAGAGCGGCCAACTAGTCCACGTGTGAATACACGAACAACACGATTTCGTCTACTGTACAGAAGCCTTTTGCTTTTTAAACATGGAATGTAAACGACAACGTCAAGACTTGTTGATCCCGATTTTAGTTCATTTCTGTATCAGTTTGACTTTGTCTGTTTAACCGATACATTTATAGAAGAATGTCATGATGATTTGTTTACTGGATATAAAACAGTTTGTTAGCCTGCAGTTAGATTTACGAGACAAGGGAGACGATCTGGAGTGTCATTGTTAAATTAAAAAAAATGAATTCATCCCCTTTTCATGTCCATTTAATGAATTCATCCCCTTTTCATGTCCTTTTCATATCATATCATTTTCATGTCCATTTTATTCAGATTATGGTATTAGTTCACTGGAAAAATGTTTAACTAACCTCTTGATAACTAATGATGTTTATGTCGTTCTAAACGGTGACTTAAAAGGTAGAACTTCTGATATCTCTCAGGATTTTTCTGGGTTTAATGTTTTTGATACATGGCACGCTAGTCAGTCTCTCAACATTAATCGATGCTCTCAAGATACCAATCTAAACAATTACAGGAAATCATTATTAAACTTTACAGATGTATCAGAAACATGTATGAGGTGGTTAGGGCTAGAGTTCGTTGTGGGATAAACTGACATATTACATTAACTGTACAGCTGGGGTTAGGCAAGGTGATGCCTGCAGTCCTGGTCTATTTTCCCTCTTTATCAATAAGTTAGCAATTGAAGTGATCAACAATGGAAAAATGGGGCTTTGCTGACTTTGGATGCTTTTGAGGTGTTTATTCTTTTATTAGCTGATGATGTGGTTTTGATATCAGAGACCGTTATTGATTTACAGACTCAACCTGAATAGTCTACATCGCGCAGTTGCTTCTCTCCAACTAAAGGTTAATTTGCCCAAGTGAAACATCATTGTATTTCGAAAGGGTGGTTATTTGAGTACAAGAGAAAGGTGGTTTTAGAATTGTATCCCTATGCCTGATGTAAATGCTTTTAAGTATTTGGGCATATTTTTCTCTACACGTCCGAGTTGTGTTAGTGCGTGCAAGGACCCTGCAAGCAGGCCAAAAATGCGTTGCTAAGTATTATGAAAAAGCTGTTGTCCTCAATAATACGTCTTTGTATGTATTTCTTAAGTTGTTTTGATCGCCAAAGTTAGCCAATTGTACAGTATGGGTCTGAAGTGTGGGGATTAGACAACGCTGCCGTATATTGTGAATCTGATCACCTGTTCGCATTAAAAAGGTTTTTGGGTATAGACATGCCAATGCCTAATGATCTTATTTATGTTGAAACAAATAGATTCCCCTTGCACATATATTCAGCGGTTAAATGTATCCGTTATTGGCTGAGTTTACTTCACATGGAGGAGCACAGATTACAACGCAAAACTTAACATGTTATGTGACCTCGATGCTAGAGGGAAAAACAACTGGGTAAGTAATGTACATATTTGTCTCTTTGAATGTGGTTTTGGTTTTACACGGTTAAATCAAGGTGTTGGCAATGTTGAGCTATTCATCTGCTGCTTTTGGCAACGACTGATTGACTGTTCTTGGCGAATATGTTTAAATCATGTGCAGTGTAGTGAAAGATTTGATTTCTATAGACACGTTTGCAATTTTCGTGATTTGAAACCTTATTTAACTTTAGAAATGGACAGACTTTTAAAGTATGTCATGACCAAATTCAGATTTCGAATATCAGAACTGGTAGTTCATAAGTTTAGATACAAAACCACCGTTGATGACAATGATCCACTTTGTAGTCTCAGGAAAATGAAATCCATTTTGTTCTTTGCTGTCCAGCCTTACGGAATATTAGAACTGAATTCATTCAGCCAAAATTTTATAGAAACCTTCCTTGTGTAAATTGACAGTAGTCATGTTATCAACCTCAACAGACGTTGTTCAAAAGTTGTCTTTGTTTCTATACAAGGCATTCACATTTAGAGAAATAGCTACCTCTTGATGTTCTAAATATATTATGTGTGATATTTATACAGTAATGAGCATT
The DNA here is from genome assembly GCA_018398815.1 of Conus ventricosus. Lineage (NCBI taxonomy): Eukaryota > Metazoa > Mollusca > Gastropoda > Neogastropoda > Conidae > Conus > Conus ventricosus. The sequence goes on from CM031603.1 coordinate 58,779,164, forward strand.
TGTTTCATATGATATACCATGTTCACCCACCCCTTCATAATGGGCCAAGGCCTGTATGAATAAAACATCCGAATATCTCTCTCTCTCTCTCTCTCTCTCTCTCTCTCTCTCTCTCTCTCTCTCTCTCTCTTTCCTCCTCCTCCTCCTCCTCCTTTCCCCCCCCTCTGTGCTTCCAAGATGGGCATCAATTGATATGACTTACAGATAGGCAGGCGTTTTGCCTTTAAATGAACATAGGATGATCTGTGCTTGTAGCCACACAGCATGAGCAAGAACAGTCCCTAACTCAGTTACTTCTCAGCTTGAAAAAGGACCTGCGTTTCTAGAGAGATATGGAATAAAGAAGCATATATTTCAATATCTGATTATGTGTCTCCTCTTTTACATGTGACTGTTCTCTTGACAACATTGTTAAAATACACAAATACCCTTTCCCCCTTTGGTTGGTGAAGCAAAGAGATATTATCTATTCCTATGGTAATACTACTAAAACTCAGAATCCACTTTTGCTTGCTTCTCTTGTTAAAGAATTGATTTACACTGGATATGAATCTTATCTGCATGTTTTTACTGGTGGTTCACTTTCGAGTGCTTCTGAGGTTGGTGCTGCTTTCGTGATACCTCGCCTTAACATTGAATAAACTATTTCATATTACCAAAGGTTGTTCTATTTTCACTGCTGAATTATTTCCAGTATTGAAAGCTGTAAATTTCATTCTTGATATGCAAGTTTTACCAGAAAGAATACTGATTTTGTCAGATTCCAAGTCTGCTGTAACGGATTTGCATCTTCGCGTGCGCGCGCACCTTGTGTGTGTGTGTGTGTGTGTGTGTGTGTGTGTGTGTGTGTGTGTGTGTGTGTGTGTGTGTGTGTGTGAGAGAGAGAGAGAGGAGAGAGAGAGAGAGAGGAGAGAGAGAGAGAGAGAGAGAGAGAGAGAGAGAGAGAGAGAGAGAGAAAGAGAGAGAGAGAGGTTTTAATTTTCAGTACAGCTGATATGTAATTCGTTTATAATTACACTGTATGATTTTATCATTTTACTGGTTAAATGTTTCCCTGTTAAGTTTCCTTTATGAGTTTGTTTTCATTCAGATGTTGCTTGTTTTATTTAGGTTTTTTTTTATTCATTTATTATGTTTTTAAAAGTCTGTACAACAATATGTTAATCTGAGAGTAAATGGTTTCAGTCAGTCAGTCAGTCAGTCAGTGTGTGTGTGTGTGCGTGGTGTGTGTGTGTGTGTGTGTGTGTGTGTGTGTGTGTGTGTGAGTGTGAGTGTGTGTGTGTGTGTGTGTGTGTGTGTGTGTGTGTGTGTGTGTGTTTTGTGTTGTGGATGCATTTATGCTGTTGTGCATACTTTTGTCTGTGTGTCTTAGTGTATATCCACCTAAACCAACCACTATTTATATGAAGGTGACTGACGTATACACAAACATAAGAAGAATATAAAATATTGTGGAACTTTGCACTTGCTGCGTGTATATCAACAAGTAGGTAGCTTGCCTGTGCATATACATGTGAATTAAATGGAAAAGCGGTTCAGTCTTGAAGTTTGAAGATAAGAAAAAACAAGAAAGCATGGCATCTGCACTGAATGATTGGACGCCTACGCTGAATACTTTCTTTACGTCTCAGGACTTTAATGAAAACAGTAACACAACCGAACATGCTCAAACTGTGCAGAACTCAACACCTCAAGATGACTGCATTAAAGTGGTATTTAGCAACACAGGACACCTGCCCTGGGACAATCCTGACAACCTTGTCAGTGCAGAAGCGGAGAAAAATGTCGGTCGAGTCAAAAACTTCATGCTCGTGTTATTGTTTCTGATTGGTGGACCAGCTAACGTCATCAACATGGCGGTATTTTACAAGCAGGGTCTCAAGGATCGTGTCACCCTGTGTCTGTTTGCTTTGGCTCTGGCTGATGAATTACATCTGATCTGCTCTGTGCTACAACACGGTGAACAGATTTATATTCAGTTCACCACTAAAGAAAGATTTGGTCCGACTGCCACCGCCTTAACTAACATGAATTTTGTGTTTCTTCTAGAATTCCATTATGTTTCAAGTGTGCTGTCTGCCATTATTGCTGCAGAGAGATGTCTGTGTGTTTATAGTCCCCTCAAATGTCAAAATATGCTAAGTACAAAGAAAATGGCTGCCATCATTATTTTGATTTACATCGTGGTCATGAGCCTACTCTTCTTTGCAGCTTTCCGTTATCGAATTGGATGTGTTTATGACCCCGTGAATCATATGGCGGTAGTAACAGTCGTTGAGGGTAAATTCTACAAGGATCACAAAGAGTTCATTGACCTTCTTGAAAGCTTAATCTTTGGTGTCGGCCTGCCTGGAGTAGTGATGGTTGTCGTAGTAACAACGACTTTAATGACGATCGTGAAACTTCGTCAGATTCAAAGATGGCGATCTGGAAGCTCATCGTCAATCTCGGCTCAAGAACTGGCTCTAACAAAGACACTCATCGCCAATTCTATCTTCTTCCTTATATGTCTTTTCCCCACTGCCACTATTCGTTGTCTTTGGCTCTTTTTTCCGGAAATGAACAGTGGGCGACGTCATCACAATGCTTTCTTACTGGGTTTATGGTTTGATGAATTATTTTCTTACATCAATGCTACCTTTAACATTTTTGTGTATTATTTCATGGGATCACGATATAGGGAAACCTTCTGGGGTTTGTGCGATAGAAAATGACAGCACAGAAAATAAAACGAGACTACAAACTGCGGTTATGAAACAAGTTCAATGGTGTGTGTGTGTGTGTGTGTGTGTGTGTGTGTGTGTGTGTGTGTGTGTGTGTGTGTGTGTGTGTGTGTGTGTGTGTACGTGTGTGTGTGTGTGTGTGTGTGTGTGTGTGTGTGTGTGTGTGTGTGTGTGTGTGTGTATGTGTGTGTGTGTGTGCGCGTGTATGCGTGCGTGCCCGCGCGCGCGCGTATGTGTGTGTGTGTGTGTGTGTGTGTGTGTGTGTGAGTGTGAGTGTATGTGTACGAGCGTGTGTGCGTGCGTGTGAGCGCGCGCGCGCCAGCGTTTGTGTGTGTGTGTGTGTGTGTGTGTGTGTGTGTGTGTGTGTGTGTGTGTGTGTGTGTGTGTGTGTGCGTGCCTGTGTGTATGCGTGTGCGTGAGTGTGCGTGTGTGTGTGTGTGTTGTGTGTGTGTGTGTGTGTGTGGTGTGTGTGTGTGCGTGTGTGTGTGTGTGTGTGTGTGTGTGTGTGTGTGTTGTGTGTGTGTGTGTGTGTGTGTGTGTGTACATATAATAAAAAAGTAAGCAAATGACAGAGTAAATTACTATCTGTCCCCAAAAAGCGACTTTAAAAAAAAAATAACCTCTCAGAATGATAAGAGCTTGCGAAGAAATGAACTCTGTTAACTTAAAGGGATTCAAGCACACTGAGAATAAATGATGAAACATTTACAGCGGAGAGATTCAGATTCAGATTCAGATGATTTATTTATGTATGCCTTAGCTCATAATGAAGGAGTGTGAGAACATGTGAAGCACAGTAATAATAAACAATCATATGATATGTATCAAAAAAAGGAAATTGTTGTCACATATTCAAGAAGAAACAATTTCTCCAAGTTTAAAGGCTTTGTTCAAAAACAGAGAAAAAGGTTTGACAATATCAGCGGAAGTGTATGACAGAAGCAGATTTATTTAAACAAAGATGGCTGTCTATAGTATTTGGGCTTAATGAACTTCTCTGATGCTCCTAAGAGCTGGACAGCAAAGAACAAAATGTATTTGTTTCCTGTGATTCTCTACAGAGAGGACAAATCAAATCACAAGTATTACACGTTCGATATCTAAAATAATGGCAAGCTAATACAGATAAACTTAACCTGAATTTTGCTGTTACATGCTTAAAATGCCTATCCATATCTATGTTCAAGTAAGTCTATAGGTCATGAGAACATGAGAAATTCCGATAACAATCAAACCTGTCACTATTATGGATATGATTAGACCATCTTTGCCATCTGCAATCTACCAATCGCTGGCTAAAAAGATGTAAAAAGACGTTTATAATCTCAACTCCCTGGTTCAACCAGACGAATCCAAATCCGTATTCAAACAGTCAGAGGCGCGCTTTGGGTAACCAATTGTTTTTCCCTTTAGTATCTAGGTGATACAATATATCATACGCCTTACGAGGTATTCTGGTATCTTCGATGTGAAGCAGTTTCAGCCAGTATCGGATACATTTAACGACAGAAGCAATATAAATAGGAAATTGACCAGTTTCGCCATACACAAGATCATTTGGAATACGTCTGTCAACACCCAGGAACTTCAGTGCAGTTTTCCGGAAACATACCACTATCAAATGATTCATTAAACAATTTCAGAAAGAAGTTTACCACCTGGTCAGAAGAATGTTTATATAATTCACCAGTAATACCGTCCGAACCGGCTGCCTTACGAGTTTTTAGTTTTCTTAATGCTAACAATACTTTTTCTTGAGTGATTGGCCGGTTCATATAGCCACCATCGTTCACATCAATCACTTCTTCGATGGATGTGTCATCAACATTTGTATCTAATAAAGTTTGGAAATACTGAAACCATACATCAATGGTAATATGGTTTCTAGGCTGTTTTCTTTTGAATGAAACTCTGTGAATGGTATCCCAGAATTCCTTTTGACATTTTGTAGATAATACGAGTTTATTCAGTAAAGGTTTATTGAACTCTTTCTCTTTCCTCTGCAACAGATGCTTGTACTCTCGCCTAGCGATTGAATAAGCGTTCGTGTCTTCTGTTTTCAATGTGCGACGACTAATTCGTAATAATGTCCTAGCAGTTCTTTTGTTAGCAACACACTCATTATCATACCAATCGCTGGATGTTTTACTGCTATCCAAAACTATACACGTATTCATACAGACAGCACCTTCTTTTATGCAAGCATTAAACATATCTAGCGCGCGATTTATGTCCACATATAGTAAGTGTATTGCCGCTTCTAGTTTAGTTTGGGTTTCAATACGACATAGCGTTTCTTGAAACAAACCAGCATTCACATCATTCCATACAATTTTGTTTCTATGACGCATTCCCGTTCTTGACTACTGTCATGGACAATACCTCCTTTAGGAAAAACAACATGTAGTGACACGGGCAAATGATCAGAGTCAATGCCTTCCAAGACATTCAATGTACATGAATCATACAAACGAGGAAAAAGATCACAAGAAAATATGAAATAATCGTCAACACTACATCCCGAGTCAGAAAAGTATGTATAGCGACATTCAAGGTCGCCTTTACATGCCCCAGCGGGGAGAGAAGAGAGAGAGAGAGAGAGAGAGGAGAGAGAGAGAGAGAGAGAGAGAGAGAGAGAGAGAGAGAGAGAGAGAGAAAGAGAGAGAGAGAGAGAGATACGATTACGAACACAAATATAATTTCATTTAGGTGAGAAGGTTAAACTAAAAGATTTTTACACCCCGCCCTCAGCAACACTAACAAACAAACACAAGAGAACATAGACGTAATGCAGGAGAAAGAAGAAAACTGAAAGATCGCAAATAACATAGGACGAACACATTGTGAGAGAGACAGACAGACCGACAAACGAGAGAGAGAGAGAGAGAGAGAGAGAGAGAGAGAGAGAGAGAGAGAGAGAGAGAGAGAGAGAGAGAGAGAGAAGAGAGAGAGAGAGAGAGAGAGAGAGAGAGAGAGAGAGAGAGAGAGAGAGGCGCAGAAGTAGAAGCGGAAATCTATTAAGTATAGGCCATAGCCCCCTTCTGAAAGAGCGCAATACATTGACAGTACACTTTTGAATAAACAGTGAACAATTTAGGCAATTATATAACATAAAATGACAGCTGAGCATCAGTCCAAATGACTGCGCAATCCAAAACCGATTTAACTGAGTGATATAGTGCGTCTTTTAAATGCTTGGTACAAATATATGCAAATATTCTTTAACATTGTTGTATTTCGATTTGCCATGAGCAGTATACTATTTAACATGCATGGGTTTTTGATTATTTGCGGGGAAGGGGCACAAAATCATTTCGCAAATCTTGGAAGGCAGGACTGCATAGAAAATGATATTATTCATCATATTTGGCATTCGTAAACAGTGGGCACTGCATGGCATCTTCATCAATGTTAGTGTACTGATACCTGTATGCACTATCTATCTATCTATCTATCTATCTATCTATCTATCTATCTATCTATCTATCTATCTATCTATCTATCTATCTAAACACACGGGGTACATGGTGGCTTGTGATATGGACAGTGATCTGAGAAGATGACAAATTTGGAATGGAATACGCCAAGACTGCTCTGGCTATTGTTGTTGTTGTTGTTGTTGTTTTTCACAAACTCGTCTACTTCACCCTCGTAGTTAGTTGAGAGCTGTCCAGATTGGATAGCTTGGCATATTACTTCTCCATCTTTCTGTTTGATTAGATGTCTACCATTTTCTTCCTGGCTCCGCAGTGTGTGTGCGCATGTGTCCAGAACTCTCTCGGATGGGCATGTCACCGCTTTCCATACAGGCCCTGACTGTGTTCCTTGTGAAAGAATGCATGGAATGCTGTTTCTTATGTCAGAGAACTGTTCTCTCTTCCAAGGCTGTGTTGTAATATGCGTTGGGATTCCTGTGTCCTCTTGATCTATCAGTTGCGAAACATCGCTTTAAAGTCTTCGTGCACTGTGCGTTGACCTTTAGCATCTCAACTGCACCATCGAAAGACCCTTTGTCTGTTCTCACTTCTCTTCGGACATAAGGAAATGATTGACGCAAACTTTTAAGAGACGGGTGTTTCAATCTTCTTATTCCTTAGTTTTTTTGGTACCCACTATCCAAATCGTGGTCTTTACTGCTTTAATTTGACGATGTCCCGTCCACAAGTATTAGCTCTTTTGTATAGTCGTCGAGATTGTCATATACCAGTGGATCTGCTTTTGTATTTCCTCTACATTGGGTGTCTTTTATGACCCTGAATTCCTCTTTCTGTTTATGGATTATGATCACGGGAATTCGAAAGAACATTGTTCGAACTTGATGCGTCTTCTGTTCACTCTATGTAGACCCACCTTTGCCTCCTGTATCAGCTAAAGTCTCCGTGATCGATTCCTCACTATTTTTGTAATTTTAATTTTAACTCTGATAGCTGACAAAACTACTATACATAAAATCAGCCGCAGAAAATATATTTGTATAATGCTTAGAAAAAGTTCAACAAAATATTTGACTCGTTGTGATGGATAATCAAGATTTTGAAGAATTTCGCAATGCCGTGGAAAGAATGGCGACAATGGCTATCAGAAATATACACATCAAGTCTAAGTTGTTGCCTGCACATCTTACCAGTCACGTAGTTTAAGTAAGCTCCAAGAAAAGAAATGTAATGAGTTTACCCTTGATAACATTTCCAGTTTCACGCCAAAGTTTGTTATATTCCCTATTGATAGTTTTATTTTGCTCGAGTGAAAGTAAACATTTGATGTACCTTTTTGTCAAGCCTTCTGCAAGTTACATATTTCTTGAAAAAAAAAACTCATTGATCTGCAACATCACTTGTGAGTAAATAGTATTCAAATAAAAATGATTATAAGAATTGAACTGATAATATTAGTTATAGTAATAATTATAAAACTAATGGTAATGGCAAAATTTAATTGGTATTTTCTGCAGAAAGAAACTAGTTTTAAAGAAAGCGTAATAAAGTCACAGAAGTATTAATGGTCGCATGGAAACAAAAGTGCACTGTCAAACAATACTTGTATATCCTATAATCAACGTGTCAAATAAGGCAACCGGAAGTCAGGTATAAACTCGCTTCAATACGTGCATCACATACAACCATTATGGTAAACATTAAGTGGGCACAACACAACAAACAAGTAGCTATTACGAGTGCACAGTGCCAAATATTTCATTATCTAACTGATAATGACCACAGTAAAATATGCGTTCGTGCACTTATTTCACCGTTGTAATTACATGAACTGCACAATTCTGCCCCATATTTGTTTTCAGGAGCAAAGATGCTTTATCTCAAGATTTTCTCTTCAAAACAAAACGTCGGGGCCTTTAGACTTAATGAAACATGCGGCCCATCTGTAGACGGTGTCTAAAAATTAGAAGAGAGATTTCTGTTTAGAGTCCAATATCCGTACATACACTCCCTTTGCGAACAGAGGCCCTATCCGTTCCACTCCACTCTCTCAAGCTCTTGACATTGTTTTGTTTACCCAGTATTTTATGTTTCTTTCTTGTTGCCTCGATTTCCAGGCAAACATGTTTGCTGCAGATGGGAAATCTGTTCTAGTACTCAGGCCAAAACTTTAATTGCGTAACAAACATGGGAAGGGAAAAACATCTAGTGCAAGACCCAAACCACACCACCCTGATTGTCTTCCTTTCAGGTGAACACTTTCTCTTCCGGTTCACCTTTCACCATAGGTGTGTGTGTGTGTGTGTGTGTGTGTGTGTGTGTGGAGTAGGAGGGGTGAGTGTGGATGGGTGTGAATCGAATTTGTGCTATACTGCCACAATTGTTTTTTCAGTTTCAGTGTCATCAAGGAGTTACTGTATGCAGACAAGTCCGTGTACACTAGACAGTATCTGCTGAGCTTTGAAACCTCACAACGCACGATTTACAGCTGTTGGATAGATTAATTAATGGCTAAGATGAGATAATGTAAGAAGAGGGTCTCATGGTTACGGCCTAGCAGATGTCTGACTTGTGCATTAGGTAACGCGCTGGTCAGACTTAACTACCTAACGTTGTGCTAGTTTGGTCCTTGTATGTATGTGTGTGTGTGTGTGTGTGTGTGTGCGCGCGCGCGCGTGCGTGCGTGCGCGCGCGCGCGCGTGTGTGTGTGTATGTGTGTGTGTGTGCTCAGACATGGACCCATGTGTGTGCCAGTGTATACGGTGTGTGCGTGTGGTGTGTATGGGGTGTGTGTGTGTGTGTGTGTGTGTGTGTGTGTGTGTGTGTGTGTGTGTGTGTGTGCGCGTGCGCGTGCGCTTGGGCCAAGATACTTCTAATTTCGAGACACAGCGTTGAATGAACACTACATTTTGTCTTTGTTATAATACATAACTGTGAAATACATACTTGTGTTCAAGATAAAGTGGGTATGAGAGGTAATCCTTCTCCGGTGTGTGCTCTCATTACCTTCATTGTTCGTCAAAAGGGAAGATCAGCAGGACCAGGACACGACAGCTGTCCTGCTCTCTGAAAGATTATTTGGCTTGCTGTTGGATTCTAGTTACTTGCAGGTGCAAAACTCTTCCGTGTAAGCAAAAAGGAAACTCTCTGAGGCCGAGTCGATCTTCCTGCATACACGAAGAGTTTCTCCAGGAAGTAGACAGTCAGAAGGGGAAAAAAAGAAAGATGAATAAAATAGAAGACCAACTTTTAACGTGAAGACACAGGCTGTGGAGGCCAGCAACTAGGATTAACAATCAATAAGAAAATCCCATATTTTAAAGTCTGGATGCTGCTTCTGAAATAACACACACACACACACACACACACACACACACACACACACACACACACACACACACACACACACACACACACACAGACACACACACACACACACGCACGCACGCACGCACGCACGCACGCACGCACGCACGCGCGCGCACAGAAAGAGAGATATGTGTGTATGTACGTGTGTATATACGTATATACATACACTCACAATTCATCCGTCATTACATTCATGACCTGGCACAGACAGAAAATGATCTGAAAAAAGGAGAGGGTGGGGGTGGGAAAGGGGACTGTGCAAGAACAAACATGAGAATTCCGAAGCAGCACATTTGATTACATAAATGAAATCTTCGGTAGCGGTATGTGAGGACCATTGTAGTCCGTCTTGAAAACATGTCCATTCATATGGCCTGCTCAGATACCTTTAGTTTTGGTTGCGATTGCGCAAAGGAATCCAGTTTAAAACCTTTAACTTCTGAATCCAGAAGATTTTGATCTTGAGTTGGCATCTGCGATTATATGTGCACACTAAGATGATGTCGTCTTGTTTATTGAGTGTGATGGCTCGGAAAACAAAAGATATGGTCATTCTATTTGTAATAAAGAATAGTCCAGACATGTGGCTGTTAAACATTTTGGTCGGACTAAGCGAGTCAAACACACCACACATCCCGGCTCCTCATTTGTTTTCTAGGAAGACGGAATAGTCGAGGCATGAGGATCCGTTGTAGTGAGCATCTCTCTCTCTCTCTCTCTCTCTCTCTCTCTCTCTCTCTCTCTCTCTCTCTCTCTCTCTCTCTCTCTCTCTCTCTCTCTCTCTCTCTCTCAGAACGGAAAGATCTTGGATAGCCTTCTGCTCTTTGTCTCTGGTATGTAACTGTGGGGTGTAGTTTTCGTGCGATTGTCAGAATGGAGAGTTTGAGGGACTTAAAATTACCTTGAAGGGAACTGTCTGACTATATGTATTTTGTTTATATTGACACATCTGCGTGCGGAGAGATCGTTGTTTTGCTCTTTCAAATGCTGACACATCTGGGCACAAATAGCTCTGTAGTCTATTTCCTGGGACCAGAGTCGGCTCACTCACAACAGTTGATCTTAAAACATGTTTTTCTTACAGTGAGGAGGAGGCACTGACGTGTAAACAGTTGTGTTATTTTTGTGGCTTTAGCAGACAGGTCAATAGCTAGAAAGCTGTTTTCAATTTCAACTGTGATGCCCTTAAAGGGTAAGCTGGTTTTGGAGTCAGCACCTGCAAATTCAACAACACACTCGACAGAATTGAGGTAAACGGAAAATATTTTAAATTCAGTATTTGATTCCATCCATGAATCGTTTCCAAACGTCCTCAGAAATGATAAAACTCTGCAGCAGTACCTATTACGTTATTTATTAGACGGGTAGCAGCTACTGGTATTAGTAGTGTCCCCGTAGCGTTCCTTGTGTTAGTAGCATTGGTTTTCAAGTGTGAAGAAATCATTAATATTATGCTCTGCAGCGGGAATTACAACGTTGGGACGACGGTGTTCTTTAGTTTTCTGGTTTTTAAGAAGATATCTGAGCGGCACCCTAAAGACCCTGGGGTTAACGAACTGATGGTCACGATGCTAAACCCTAAATGTTACAGGGACTTTCTGTTCTTTTTTTTTTTTTTTTTTTTTTTAAATTTGTTTTTACATTTTTCACATTCTACACTATAAGGAAACCGTTTCCAAATAAGAAACGTTTGGGCCATGCTACGATAACAAACAGAAAAAAGTTTGTCTTCCCTATTCAACTTTAATTTTCCAGTGATGTTTGTCATTGTCTGGTATGTGTGCACTTTGAAGGAAACAAGTATCGTATTTTTCAATGCTTGAAACATTTCCGCTTTATCACATAAACTATTCATATTGAATGTACACACTAAAATGCAATCTGTCATACACACACACACACACACACACACACACACACACACACACACACACACACACACACACACACACACACACACACACACACACAAAATAGACACATAGCGTAACCATTGTCCATTAAACTTCGGTACATGCAAATCACCAAAAGTAGGAGGTGAAAGAATGACGGAGAGAAACGGAGATTGAGAGATGGAGCAGGAGCATGTGTATGAGGTGGGTAGAAATGTTGTGGCTGCTGCATGCACTGATCGTAACTATTACTTTCAATTCACTCCGGCAAGCACGTACATCGTTGTGTTCTTTGTCACTGTGATTGGATGTCTTTCGCAGACCCTAATTTTGTTCTGTTTGTAGAAATTCAAGTTATTTTTTGTTTTGACACTCAAGTTTCCTGATTTCGTTTGTCACCATGCTGTCAATCGGTCACAAAAGTGCAGGAGTCAGGTGGGGGTGGGGATGCACTTCAATGGGCAGACAGCGATTTCATTCTTAAACGAGTGGGTGTATCTGATGAAGGATTGGATAGTGAAACACAGTTTTTACCGTGTGAGAACACCTATCTCCTTCTCCCTCAGACAGTTTCGTGGTACGAGCAGTTTGGGGCGGTAATAGGGGAGAAATTTACTTGAAAGGTAAGGGAACAGCAGCACACTGACACAGTGGGTCTTCGGGCTTTGGACTTTCTTGGAGTACTGTTCAAATTCTATTTTGTTTTGACGCTGGTCATAAGAATAGACCTCTTAAAACAGCGTCTGCATCATTATCTATGATACAGTCAAGCAGTTTTGTTTTCAATGATATATGGATGTATGAAAGGACCTTTTGGATGAAGGGAGTAATGGAAGGTCCCAAACATGAACAAAACGTCGATCTGTCTCTTATGTTGTCAGCTTCTCTCGACAATTTTTGCTTTTTTCTGCAAACAAATTTGATTGCACTTCACAGCCATCATTGGCCTTGGCAGTCTTCAGGATGCCCTTGTTAGAAACAAAAGAAATAGACATATTGCTAATAAAACCCATTGTCGTGATAGTTTTAAGTTCCTCATTGCCACCAGATGCAAGGAGACATACATTCTAGTATCACACTGACACCTTGATTTCACTAAACACTGTATTCGAAATAAGATGCTTTTCTGTCTTCTGCTATATTCAGAGGATGAACACGCCTCAGTCAACAATGTAACAACTGACCTGTGTTCACTACTTTTCTCGACAATTTGCATGGCGACTGAGCATTCCTTTTACGTCAAAGGCAAGCAACGTTTTTTTTTTTAAACAGGGTAGGCGGACGTGATGCCCATAATATAATGTCAGAAGGTGGTATGATGGTTTTCAAATTCAGAGCAAGTGACAGCGACAACATTTAACGTTGAAGACAGAAATATCCACAAAATAAACATCCTTGTAAACTGTGATCCACAATAGACTTGTCCGTCACAAGGGAGGTCTGGCAGATTTTAATGTTCACAGACAGACAGACAGACGGACACACACACACACACACACACACACACACACACACACACAACACACACACACACACACACACACACACAAGCAAAGAACTGTATGAAAAGATGACCGTCCAACATCAAAGAAGGTCGATCACCCAGGGCTTATATTTGTTGGTTTATTCGTTTTGTTTCATTATATTTCCTCATGGTTTAGCTGACATAGTTTGGAATGTTAACCAAAGCACCAACAGTTATGCATCTTTGAGCAACATCAGAATGAAATGAGCTGGACAAGGACGCGCAAAGATATAGACGTTCGACAATGTGGTTTAGAACCTTTCTAAGCATTACAAATGGGGAACTATGAGACATATCACAACGTCAGAAACCAAGTCCGACAATGCTTCACAACAAGAACCTACCCCGTACGTTTGCCTGTTATGAGCATACTAAGATTCTTTATCCAAGATTGTTTTACAGGGCAGAATGAGGGGGGGGGGGGGGGGGGGGGGGGAGGGGCAGGGGAGGTAAGCATAAAGCACCGGCATCTATGTATGTATAAGTGGCCTTTAATTCCATGTATAACATACCTATGTTCTTCCTTAACATTCTTCTTCGTTTTGATTCTAAATCCGTTCATGGAAATATGACAGACTTGGGACTGTAAATCTAGTAAAGGTCTACTGCATGAAATTAGAAACACAGTACATTGCATATTGTCAAGAGGCGTCGACTTCTGTGGGGCTCTATCACATTGTGATTTAAAGTGAAATGATGTTACTGATAGTCTTGCAAGGGAGCCAGGGGACGATCATAAAACATTACAGTGGAATTACGTTGCTGACAGTCTTGTCAGCGAGCTCGCGGACAAACAAAAAAGATGACAAATTGTGTTTTACTGTTTTCTCTTCCACAAATGCTCGTGTATTGGTAAATTCTGGTTTAAAGTGGTTTTTTATGCAAAAAGAGTAAGATACTTTGACCACCTGTTCAAGACACGTAGCTAAGATAATTAACAAGATGAGTGGGCTACTGTATTTTCTCGTAATGTTACGTATATTTGCAAAGAACGTATTTATGTGCGCTACCTTTCATTGAATTGTCCTATATCAGCAAAGAGCTATAAGGAGAAACGTTTCTTTGCAATGATAGCTGTCCAAAATGTAAACTAAGTTTTGTACATCCACGCATTGTTAATGCTGCCGCCGTCATTGCTGAGAGTGAAGTTCCAGATTATTGTGTTAATATTGTGTCAATATAAGCATACTGGTGCTGCAGTATGAATTACATAAGTATGCAAGAAATTTAATATTTGTTTTATTTCTTGACTGTGTTATCGTCTAATGTCATGTATGAAGGACAGACGTCAAACATAACTACTGAACTGAACTAGGAAGACCTGTCAATTCAACTTGAAGGGCTGAAACACATGTGTAGAGTGGTGTGCGTGACTGGAGACAGGCAGCTGCAGAGGTTCATGACTAGCCACGAGTCTGCCACGACTCCCCGACGATTTTCAATCTTGGGACCACGATGGTGGTTCTGCATCCCATGTAGCTGAAGGATAACTATCACTTCTATCACCCAGTCTGATACCAGAAACAATAGGAATGAGTTTGATCGATTGTCCACTTCTTCAAATTTCAGGGAACCCCCTTGCAGCTCTAAAATTGACAATCAAAGCAACATCCATCTGTCAAGTGCATGTGTATCCAGTGCAATCTTAAGAGAGACAATTTTGTGTTCTGGCAATAACAGGTACAAATTCCTGAGAGCAGAACTTTTGGTTTTGGTACAGTTTTCAAGTTTCGTGCGAGAAAATCTGTCACACAGTAGCTTTGGACGTTGCGCTAAACAAAACAGAAATACTACACAATTCACATTTAGGACTCGAAATGAAAATAAAAAGAAACATCTGTGAAGTCTTCGTCATATTTGCGTGGAGCATGGAGCCTTAGAGATAGTAGTATTTCGCTTAGTACTAACTTCCAGGCTGTCTCTTTCGAGCGAAAAAGCCTATGAAGCAATATACTAAGGTATTAAATGCAACTTTTAGGGCTAGTCAAGCAGAAGAAGCCAAATGGAAGCAGCAAAATAAACAACCCAACTTGTTTTAGAGCTCTACCAAACAATACCAATATATCATAAAACTTGCCTTTGTGACCAGATCAAACACAAGTTAGAATTTCACTGCACTGGTAAATGTTAGGAAAAATCCGAAATGTATGCATGGATTACATACATATCGATGATGACGAAAATGTAGAATAATTTAGTGCAAAAATTGTGTACAAAACACGAAGGTAATGTGTTAGGGCAGCCTGTATTTACGCCATTTGCATGCCTTCCCTACACTTTCCATTTACACCACCACCACCATCACCCCTTCTTTTATTGTGTGTGAGTGTGCGTGCGTGCGTGCGTGCGTACGTGCGTGTGTGTGTGTGTGTGTGTGTGTGTGTGTGTGTGTGTGTGTGTGTGTGTGTGTGTGTGTGTGTGTGTGTGTGTGTGTGTGTGTGCGTGGAAGGGGGGTGGGGGCGAGGGTTGTGTGGGCGTCGGCGCGCGCGCGTGTGTGTATGTGTGTGTGTGTGTGTGTGTGTGTGTGTGTGTGTGTGTGTGTGTGTGTGTGTGTGTGTGTGTGTGTGTGTGTGTGTGCCTGTATTTACGCCATTTGCATGCCTTCCCTACACTTTCCATTTACACCACCACCACCATCACCCTTTCTCTCTCTGTGTGTGTGTGTGTGTGTGTGTGTGTGTGTGTGTGTGTGTGTGTGTGTGTGTGTGTGTGTATGTGTGTGTGTGTGTTGTGTGTGTGTGTGTGTGTACGTGTGTGTGTGTGTGTGTGTGTGTCTGTGTGTGTGTGTGTGTGTGTGTGTGTGTGTGTGTGTGTGTGTGCGTATGATGATGATGATGATGATGATGATGATGATGATGATGATGATTATGGTGATGATGATGGAGTATGTGTGTCGAGTACCTGAAATAATAATAAAAAAAAGTTTATTTTGGAAAGATTTTGCACGAACAGAGATAATTCAGCTGTTTCTCATGGACGACTGACAAAACATTTTGCGAGAGAGGCAAAGAAACTGAAATTTAAGATTTTGCATTTCATTTCCAGAGGCAGTTTGGCAGGCAAAGTCCAGATGAATTAGAATACAAGGAAAGCATATGCAAATCCTTTATAAAGGCAACCAACGACTTGATTTCAGGTCTGCCCGGAATGATGCAAGATAGCACTGCGTTTCAACACAAACTGACATATTTGATCTAACAAAAAATCTGTGTTAAGATATCATCATGGTAGGAATAAGGACATGCCAACTCAGCAGATAACAGCTTGCAAGTAAGAAATCAGCTGCTATCGCTTCTCAAGCAGTTTTCAGCCAGGCGTTATGGTGATCAGCTGCCATGATCCTCTTAGCAGTCAACAACTGATGCATACGGTAACCAGCTACCATCAATTTTAAAACAGTCATTGCGGTCAACATGAAGGGAAGCTGCCATCAGTCCCTTAACAGTCTACATCTTGTCGACATGGCGACCAGCTCCGTGTAAATCGACAACGGTCATCCACTGGTCAGCATGGGTATGAGCTGCCATCTACCTGTAAAATGTCATCAGCTGGTTAACACGACGAACAGATGCCATTGACAAGTAAACAGGAATCATCTGATCAAGATGGAATCGGCTACCTAAGATTCGTCAACAGTCATCAACTGCTCAACCCGTCGACCACTTGTCACCGACCTGTCAAGGTCGTCAGCTGGTCAATAGAACAATAAATGGTTATCTCCCCACGCCCTCCATCTTATCCGCATGTTTCCATCCCCACTCGTTGTTAACAGCCCCTCGGTCGCATCAGCTGGTCAAGCTGGTGTCCAACCAATATTCGGTACTGAGTAGTTCACAACTGAACAATACCATGACCACCTGCCATCGTCAAATCTATTTGGAACAATTGATGAACATGGGTAAGATCCCTTTATCCCAATCACGGGTAGTTGACCACATTGTTCAACGCAAATCTCGCAAAGTCTCAGCCACACAGTTCCTGACATAATGTCCTCCCAGGGCAACTGTTATTTCTGTTTCTATATCATCATACTACCCAAATGATTCTTTTTCTACATTTCAGCTTTCAAATAGATGCTTATTTAGTGATATTTATACACAGGAATTTTATGACATGACTCCAAAACAGCGGCGTGCATCAGCTTGCGTTGATACGAGATTACTTGGTACCAGTTTCGGTCAGATTCAAGCGTAAACACTCTCCAAATTAAAGTAAATAGCATTAACTAACTGGAGTTAGACCATAGAATGAGAGAATACGGAATACGGAATACGGAATACGGAAAGTTTAATCATGTTTAGGCCATTGCCCCTCATGATGGGATACATATATACAAACATTTCTCAGAACTGACAATTGTGAACAGTGAAATCATCCAAAACGCACTTGGTAATAAGTTTAAGAAGTAAGAATGGAACGCAGCTTAAAGGCTTTATAAACATAGATTGACAGATTCCTGACTGTTTTTTCGTGCGTACTCGCCATAAGCAATGTAAATCTAAACTGACTTGGCACTTTGTAATATTTCAACGGAATGTACTGTGCTCTTAGGTCATACAGAACTGGACAACATAAAATGAAGTGTACCTCACTTTCCTTCTCTTTTTGACAAAGTGGACATATTAATTCATTTTCACTATGTGCTCTATAGCGAATACGATGTACCGCGATTTCAGAAATGCCAAGTCTAAATCTTGTCAGCATGCATCTTAAATGCCTGTCTAAATTGATCAATAAATGTGTTTTAACGTCAGGGACAGTGCAAAAGGTCCTGTAAACATTAAACCTATCACTATTATTAATATGAAAATTCCAGTCTTGTCACCTGCACAAAATCAACCTTTCCTTAAAACTTATCAAAAACTCGTTAATTCCTTCCACGCCTTGATTTAGCCATACAAATCCATACCCAAACGTGTACAATTTACTGCGAATATTTGAGGCCAGTTTTTCTTCCCTCGCAAATCCAAATCAAAAAGCGTTCTGTAGGCCTTATAAGGTAATCTGCATTCATCCATTCTCGTCAGTTTTAACCAAAACCTGATGCACTTTATAGCTGAGTTTATGTAAATAGGATATTTATTTGTTTCTCCATACACCAGGTCATTAGGTGTTCGCATTTCAACGCCTAGGAATCGTTTAATAGCAAAAAGATGCAGTTTTTCACAATGGTGTGCTGCATTGTCAAGTCCCATAACTCTGCCCCATACTGAGCAATAGATTGAACCTGTGAGTCAAATAACTTAAAAAAGCAAGAATGAGAGTTACATTTCAGCTTAAATAACTTTTGCAGAATGCATAATAAAGCTTTTTTTTGCTTTGCTTGTAAGGTCACGACATGCAGCAACAAAACTTAGCTTCGTTGAAAAATAAATTCCTAAATATTTGTACGCATTCACAACAGGCATCTCAATCCCGTTAAATGTCCATTTTTCTCTGGCAGCTAAATAACCCCCTTTCCTAAACACCCCTATATTACTTTTATCCAAATTAACCTTCAACTGCAAAGCAGCAGCTGCACGCTGAAGACTGTTTATCTGTGTTTGTAGGCCTACGACCGTCTCAGAAAGTAAAGCCACATCATCAGCCAGAAGCAGTATGAATAATTCAAAATAATCAGACATAAACATTGCCCCGTGTTTCCCTCCCCTTATCACCTCTAATGCCAGCTCATTAATAAATAAAGAAAACAAGACAGGGCTGCAAGCATCTCCTTGTTTCACTCCACGAGTGCAAGTAATATAATCTGTTACACCAGTCGCACATCTAATTCTGGCTTTGACACTGTCGTACATGCTGCGAATACATCTAAATATCTTGCCTTTGATGCCATTCTTTAACATGATAGGCCACAGTAAGTTTCTTTCTACGGAATCAAAAGCCTTTTCAAAGTCAATAAAGGCCACATACATTTTTCGATTAAAACAAAATTGTTTTTGTATTAGTGCCAATAAAGTAAACATGTGATCAACAGTGGAGTAGCCTTTTTTGAATCCAGCTTGATATTCGCCCGTCAAATTATGCTCTTCTATCCAGTCCTGCAGTCTACTATTAATAATTGTGCTATAAATCTTGCTACTTGTATCACATAATGAAATGCCTCTATAATTGTTTGGGTTATTAGTGTCACCCTTCTTGAACAAAGGGTGAATAATAGAGTTTGTCCAGGTGCTTGGGAACACGCCTTTATCAAATAAGTTATTGAAAAGCTTTACAAAAAAATCAATAACACGATCTCCACCATACTTTAACAGCTCACCTATGATTTCATCTGGTCCAGCAGCCTTCCCATTTTTTAACTTTGTTACAGCAAGCACAACTTCTTCTCTTGATATTGGACGGTTCATTGAGCTTCCCTCTTCTTCGTAGACATCACTAATATTTTCAACCACATTTGTCTTATCTGTTGATATCTCTAACTCAAGTAGATCTTTAAAATGCTTAAACCAATCATCGACTGTTAGACTATTTTGAACAGTTCTTCGCTTAAATGTATTTTTGCACAGTTTGCCAAAATTCTCTTTGACTGCTTACTGACGAGACTAGTCTATCTAACAACAAATCATTATACTGTTTTTCTTTTCTCTTTATCAGATGTTTGTATTCTCTTCTTGCTATGCAGTAGGCGTCACTGTCTTCTTTTTTTGGTTTTCATAAAAATAGATAGCAGCCCCTTTGCTTTAACTTTGCCTAACTTACATTCCATATCATACCAATCACTATATTTATCACACTTTGTTAAATTAATTCTCTTTTTCATACAATGAGCTTGCTTTTTAATCCATTCATTAAACACTTCCAGAGCACCATTGAAATCATGATCAATCAAACTTGTGGCATGATCAAGCACGGACATTGTTTCATCAGAAGTCATTTCCTGAATATAAATTAGTTCCAAGTCCTTGTTCCACACAAATTTATCAATGAACTGGTCCCCTTCTGCAGGGTAAGTGTTCAGTCTATTTTTCCTTTCTTTAACTCTAAAACGTAATTCAATGGGCAAATGGTCCGATTCTATTCTCTCTGACACCAACAATTCACATGACGATACAACATCAAAAAACAATTCCTTAGACAGGAGAAAATAATCATTGACGCTACATCCTGTTTCTGATATGTAAGTAAAATTACCATTGGTATCCCCGTTACATATACCATTCAGAATACACAACCCAAGAGTTGTACACATATAGAAGAGAGAGAGAGAGAGAGAGAGAGAGAGAGAGAGAGAGAGAGAGAGAGAGAGAGAGAGAGAGGAGAGAGAGAGAGAGAGAGAGAGAGAGAGAGAAAGAAAGACAGACAGACAGACAGACAGACAGACAGACAGACAGACAGAGACAGAGACAGAGAGAGAAAGAATGGTTTATTGAATAAGCTTACAAACAAAACAAGGTTTCATTCAAACCATTCAATCAACCATTCATTCATTCATATGAGAGAGAGAGAGAGAGAGAGAGAGAGGAGAGAGAGAGAGAGAGAGAGAGAGAGAGAGAGAGAGAGAGAGAGAGATCGATTTCATCAGCCCCTTGGTTTGTAGATATGGAAATCTCGCAGGGTACTATAATTAATCCATTGCAATTCAAGATAATTCCACATGATTTACTTACAGACGGGTTTGTCATATATACCATAAAGGCATAACATGCTGATATAGGAATACATAATTGAAGAAAAGTACTGGCGTACATTGGTTTCACTTAGACTACAGACGCTGAATTTTCTGTAGGAAAGAACTCGCTTGATTCCTATTGGTAGTGGCTATAATCTAGGTACATCGCTTTGGTTCGGAGGGTAGTTCGAAAAATATTTGTTAAGTTTTCATCTGGAGTAAATAACCTGAATTTGACACATAACGTGAGAGAGAACGGGTCACAATTCGGCTGAAGAGCCAGAGAGACTTGTTCATAGTTGTATATTTCATACCATACGGTGAACACCGACATCTGTATGGCCTTGACACGTCTCAGTAGTAACTTTCTGATACGGACGAGACATTGTAGTGGTCTTAATTACCTGAACAATAACTGAGAAACAGAGTCAGTTTCCTAGGGTGCCATTGACAGGACAGTGCAGAAAAGGCTCACGGACCCTTCCGTTAAGTTTCAACTCACAAACGTACATGGCCACCAACCTCAAAGGGACAACGACTTTGACCTGATGTTTATGACCGATCTATCATCAGTCAAAGCATCTCAGAACATTCAAGGACTGTCTGACCGTAATGCAGCAGCTGTTAGACATGTGCATTTAAGCCTTAAGAAACAAAACAGAAACCACAGAAATGCTATCAGTATGACAAGAGAAACCCAGAGGGCTTAAAAGAGGATATTGACGAGACGACGGAGGAAATAATGGCAGTAGGTGAGAAAGACGACGTAGAGAGTATATGGAATATCTTCAAGAGTCGACTACAGCCACTGAAACGCATCGCCACAAGCAGCCAATGACTAGGAAGAAGAAGAAACAAGATGCAAAGCATATAAACGTACTCCAGTTTATCTTGAATACGCGTGAGATATTCCATAAAGAGGAAATACCGTTTTGGGACGTTGTAGCCGTTAGTAATGGCTATTCTGGTAAACATCCGCCATCATCTGTGACCCATAATAAACATACCTACAAATTTTCAGAAAGATCGGCCAAGTACTTTCTGAGATTTTCCATAAAGAAAAAAACAGCTATGGGCCCTTATAGCCGTTAGTAAGGGATATAACGGTTAAATAAAACATTGGGCATCATCCGTGACCCATAATAAACACACCTAGCAATTTTCAGAAAGATTGACCAGATACTTTCTGAGACCTTCCATAAGAATGAAAAACCGTTATGGGCCGTTATAGCCATTAGTAACGGGTATAACGGTAAAAAAAAACAAACATCGGGCATCATCCGTCACCCATCATTAACATACCTACAAATTTTCAGAAAGATCGGCCCAGTACTTTTGTCTGGAGCAAGTGGAGCACGTTTTGACCTCGGACGGACAGACAGACAGACAGACAGCATTTCTTCGTTCCCATTGTAAAGTACTCCCTGTTCTGTAAGAACTGGGAGTACAAAAAGTACTCCCCAGTTTATCTTGAATACGCGTGAGATGTTCCATAAAGAGGAAATACCGTTTTGGGACATTATAGCCGTTAATAACGGATATTCTGGTAAACATTGGCCATCATCCGTGACCCATAAAAAACATACCTACAAATTGTCAGTAAGATCAGCCAAGTACTTTCTGAGATATTCCATAAAGAAGAAAAACAGTTGTGGGCCACTATAGCCGTTAGTAACGGATATAACGGTAAAATAACACATCAGGCATCATCCGTGACCCATAATGAATATACCCACACATTTTCAGAAGGATCGGCCCAGCAGTTTTGTCTGGAGCCAGTGGAACACATTTTGACCTCGGA
>CM031603.1:58806516-58811516 GCA_018398815.1 Conus ventricosus
AATGTGTATGACATCTTTTGGGAAACTCAAAATACATTTTTAAATGAGAAACGGCATCGTATTATTGTACGCATGATCCTTTTTTGTACCTACGTTCATAGTTCATTGTTTTCATCAGACAAATTATTGCTCCTGCTCTTCTCCCTTGCGCTGTAAACTGGATCGCTGGTTTGCTGATGATTTGTAGTTATGAAACACTAGAACAACAAAAATGTAACAAGACATGAAATCAAATGACAAAATATGATCGATAAACCTGCGGTCTTTTAACTTCGAGAATAAACCACACACATTCCAGTGTAAAAAGTACGCGTTAATTTCAGTATTATATGCACCTTTTGCGCGACAGTCACTCTCAGGCATACACTGTATATTCTTCTGTTTTCTTACTGATCAATGATTTCTATGAGAGACAGAGAGAGAGAGAGAGAGAGAGAGAGAGAGAGAGAGAGAGAGAGAGAGAGAATGACCGAAAAGTTTTAATCAATATGGACCCTTCTGATAGGGGCACAATACAACAATAACAATTCATACAACAAGGTAATGTAACACAGTCTGACCATAAGAAACTGACAGTTGAGCATACTAAGTGCACACAGTTAGTAATACGACTGGGCTCATTCAACGTACCGTAGTCGGGCGCCCCCATTAGAGGCCATATTTGCAGATAGCACAAGAGACTTTCAAGAAGATATGTTTATCTATTATCATTTTGTTTTGGACGTGTTTTATGACCCGGGCATTGGTAATACTGAGCGAATCACCTTCTGATCCTACCAAACTAGCGTCACAAACAGCAACCCAGTCTTTCACCTTTGGCATGCGAGAAAGAGGGGATCATCCGTCAGTAGCCAAAGTAATCACACAGTCCTGGAATCAAGCCACATAAATTGCGTATTTCAGTTATTAATTGCAGAATGAAAAACCAACTGTGCAGCCAGAAAAAAAAGACCCGACACATACTTATTCTTTGCAGGTGTTTAGTTTATGCTATTGTGCTTGAAAACTAGAAGGGGTGGGGGGAGGAAGAGATGGGGGTTATGAAGCTATTAATCAAACTAAAATGATTTGTTTGACATCTTTCTTTTTAAACAGCCGACAATAACAACCGCACTGCTGTTCTTTGGGGTGTGAAAGGTGTGTAGGAACAGCCAATCATTCCCCAAATACACAGTCACACTTGGTCTGTGACTCACCCATCTTTGATCGCACAACTGCTTTTTACTGAGTATGAAATAGTTGAAACCGAAGATACTTCTTGCTCTGTTGGCTGGAGAGAGATAAGAGTGTCAGCATTAATCAAACCATCCTACATTTGATGTTTATAATAAAGGGAGAAAGTACGAATACAAAGGGCCTTTTCAGAACTGCAATCCAGTCTGGCAAAAGTTCTATCATGACAAATACCATGATACTATGCTTACATGTAAAACAAATCAAATACTTGTTTACATCTGATAAAACATTATGATAGCTAAGCTGTTGACATCCTCAGGGTCGATATTCCACCTAATTATTTGTTATCCCCGACGACAAAATCAGAGTTAAGAAATTCCCTAACACATTTAAAACGAGAAAATCGTGCACATAAATCCGTGTTGGCAGGCACGCAAATGCTGCAGACGGGGCAGTCAGTGTCCCCTACCGGCTGTGTGTACAGTCTCACCACCAAGTCACTGTATTTATAGAAGGGGAGGTGAGAAAGGGGTGGTGCAAGGGAGAGGGAGGAGGGCTATCTTGCAATATTAGACGTGCTGTACCTACACTGCCCATGACTAATTATTTCGTATCCTCTAGTCTAGTTGACCGTGGTTTTTGTCACACAGCTAGACTTTGATCTAAAAACCTGCAACATCGACTTCGACTGATTAAGGTAAGTAATCATTATAAGGTAATCTTAACTTGGAACAGTTGCAGGTTAAAAATGACCATCACACGTCTTTTCACGGGAAGGGAAAGTTAGGTGCCCACCCTGTCAGCCGACTTCGTGATCAACGATTTACATGACCCACCTGTAAGTGCAGTCTAGTGTTCCGACACATATGGCTTTTAACATTGATTCATGTTCTCACACATAACTTCACTTCCCTGCCAATTATGATTTACCATGAGACCAACTCTACCATACAAAGTCACCACGCCTCGATGGTGAACGTTGAGACTGACAGGCACATGCTGGTGAAGTATGATTATGTGCGCTTTAGGAACAGGCGCATGGGGTGGAACGTCGATAATTATCAGGTCAGTTGATTTCACCTTATTATTTTCACTCTTTTCTAAGTACATTGCGTTTATATATGAAGGTACAGTGTATTTAGCATGACGGCTGAAAACTGGTGCGTACAAGTTTCATTTTTGGATTACAAATAATCAAAACATTTCTTTGGCAGCTGGTGTGTGCGGAAGTACAGTTTTCCTTACAAACCGTAATATCATAAATGAAGATTTTTTTAAAACTCTTAACAGAATGCATAAAATTATTTTTAAAAATGTTTCTCGTTGCTTAAAATAAAACTTTTAACAGAATGCATAGAATTAAAAAAATCAACACCTGTTTTTTGTTTTTGTTGTTTCGATTGTATCATCACGGAAGATAAGCTCAAAGCTAAGATGAATCAACAGCAGAAACAACAATTACAGAAACAAAACAGAAGCCAGACAACTGTAAGTAACGACCTGCGCCCTCCATCCTCCAGACCCCGTTAGCTCCAAATGCGCAGAATACCGTTCATGGATGCATTCTTTGTGGATTTTAGAATAATTAGGACATAAAACCCAGTAATGAAAGCTGCAGTGGCAATACTGCAGAACACTCAGCCACTCTTGACCAACGCAAAGCATTATATTACAATCACAGGAGCGAATACAAAATTACTCACAGAGTCTGATCACTCCTTCAGAGATTTTCACTTGACTCAGGCAGGCTGTTACCTGTTACACCTTATCTGTATACAGTGCTGACCAGGGTTTGTTCAAAATCTGTTCCAGGCATTCGTCAGTTGTTTTTGGTATGAAACTGTCAGTGTCTCGGGACAGAAAAGGCACCAGTATGACTATTGGGCATAGACAGTGGCTCAAGGGAACATTGTTGTCTTGTCGGAAGACAGGAGGCCTTAATTAAGCATGGGGAAAAAATCGCCAAAAGTAGATGCGAAAGAAAAAGATCTATCTCTGTTGAGGGAAGAGCTTAAACAATATCGTTTCCAGTCCGACTGCAGAAAACATATGCTAGAGGATGTAGAAAACAAGCCTGCCCACACACAATCCCTTCCCTCATAATAGATTCAACTCGCGTAGTCATTTCTTTCCTGAACAGCAGGTTGAAGAAAAAAGTCTTACTGAACACCCACCCATTACGCGCCGCATTGGATGAAGGGAGATTAGTGATTGCTCATTCATCATCATTGTCCTGAGTGTTGTGTATCTTGCCTGAAGAAGACCTAAGAGGTCGAAACGCGTCGTGCTTTTTCTTGTGATTCGTTTGTCCATGTTTTTGGGTGGAGCCTCATAAAGTCAAATTGATGTATATCTATGTATATTTTTTTTACTTATATATTATGTTTCAGAGAGAGAGAGAGAGAGAGAGAGAGAGAGAGAGAGAGAGAGAGAGAGAGAGAGAGAGAGAGAACATCTGCCATGACTAAAACTTTAAACTTTGTAACTTAACATGATAAAACTACTTTGCCACCGAACGGAAAAAGCAAATTAGTCACCTCACTTTCAAGCTAACTTCAAGTTTATTAGATCTGGTTCTAAAGATGATTGAATGGACATAAACATGTTGCTCAGGAATTTGGACGCTTTTGTTTCTTCTGTCCAGACATTTTTTTTTGCTGATGTTCCAATCAGTATGTCTCTAAAGGAATGTGAATTTAATTTCTTCTAGTCTGTAGCTTGGGGAGCTAGTCCCCACACCATGATATTTAATTAACAGTACGTCGAAACAGTATGTCCATGCGTCAGCTCTGCTCGATCATTTTATGCTAATTTATAAATGAAGAGAGGAAACAACATAAGACAACCAAAGTTCCTTTGCTTCACACCTTTTGTATAAATGACGCAATCTGTGAAATACCACATCTCAGTTTTGCTTACACCCTATTGTAAAGGAGTTTAACATTCTTTTGAGAAATAGAATGATGTGAGCAGAGTTCTGAATACTGAAACCTTTTCAAATCCAATATGCATACATGCATTGCCTTCAAAGGGATATAGGCTATCAACAACAACGTTTCTGAGCTGCCCCTTTTAGCCTTGTCCAGTTGGTAGCCCCTTTATATTGGCTCTGGCTCAAAACCTTTTCTCGAGCTGGTTTAAAGTCAGTAAAAGTAAACAAGATTATGAGATTTTATGAACGCTGCTTATAAATAATGGTTGAACAAGCGTGTGTGTGTGTGTGTGTGTGTGTGTGTGTGTGTGTGTGTGTGTGTGTGTGTGTGTGTGTGTGTGTGTTGTGCGCGCATGCATGCGTTTATAGTGTATAAATAGGCAGAGTGTCAGTGCACATACATGTTTGTGTTTCACAGCTTTATCCAGTACTGATAATTTGAATGTGATCCATTAAAATATAATCAAACCTAACAATTATTGGTCTTTGCCTTACATCATTCACGAGAATGTCTCATTTATGTAAATCAGTCGATGAATATTCATAGCATTATTTTACATGACACCAACAAGAAACAAGCGTACACGAGTGTCTAACTGCAAACTGTCAGCTTAGAACTGTTCAACTGTGACATATTTAGAGAAGAAACTATGGCTTCGCTTTTGGATGATATCTCAACAACGTTGAATACTTTTCTTACGTATGGGAATATTAGTGAACACATAGCTACCCAAGGCATTATAACAGATCATTCGCAGTCTGTTTATAATTCCACATCCAAAGATGATTGTGTCAAAGTGGTGTTCAGTGAGATGGAGTACTTACCATGGGACAATCCTGACAACATTGTCAGTGCTGAAGTGGAAACAATCGTCGGCCAAATGAAAAACAC
>CM031603.1:58819016-58820660 GCA_018398815.1 Conus ventricosus
GTTTTGGGTCATCCACCGTTTCACGTCAGAGATGCAGTTTTCACTGGTAGAAAGAAGTCTATGGATTTGATTGGGATAAGAAGAGTTGTAGAGCTGAGTATCATCAGCAAATTCACTGTGAGAGACTGAATGACTATCAATTACGTTGGGAAGTGGTTGTGTGTACAGTAGAAACAGCAGAGGGCCCAGAACTGAGCCCTGTGGAACTCCAAACTTGAGAGGTGTAGGTTTAGAAACAAAAGCCTGGATCGAAACGGTCTGCCTACGTCCAGAGAGATATGATTGCAGGAAAGAAAGCGCTACGTTATTCAGTCCAGTCTACATTTCGTCAAATGACTGGAGAATGGCCTTGCCCCAGATAATGGAAAGCTATAGGAACAAAGGGCCGAACCACAAAATACAATTTTTCCTGTATGACGTATGTTCTACAATACTAGAATAGGTAATTATATTATGAATTATATTAACTTTGTTTCTACGAACAACTGGTCATTGACATATGTTTTGAGTTCAGTAGGAATGTGCTGTCAAATTATTTGTTGCCCCTTTTGCCTTGTCTTCAGCAATTTTAGCGGATGTACCGCCATCTTTTGAACTGTACACTTCTATTAAGATTCCAATTTTGTGTTTCTTGCAGTAACTCGTAGCTGATGCAGGAGATGATTTTCAAACTTTTGTAGACAGATTCAGTGCTCAAACGTTTCTTTTTCATCAACAAAATTGTCTGTCTTCGTTTTAAATCTGACATGTAACCATAACGTATGGTAATGGTATGACTTGAATAGGCTATCTTGTCATTCATGTTTTTTCCTTTTATGATGAAGTTTACAGTGCAGAAAGAAGAAACAGTCAGCACTGTGATCTGCGGCTATTTTCTTCTTAGCTGGCTAACTTGGTGTCTTAGCTTTATCTTCCATGGAGCAGATTTCAGCTGGAAACCACTGTGTTAACATGCCTTTGTCACATCTGTATAAATCTAATTAGTGTACTGAATTGTGTTCACCTTTTGCATAATCACCTGTTATTACCAAATCGTTTAATAAAAAGAAAAACCTCTCAAAGTGTCAGCCACTTAGTTCTCAACACAATGTCCTTCGAGTGCCATTATCATTTCTAAAAATGTAATAACCAACTAAATGATATTACATTGCAGCTGACTAGTGTAGGACTGAGAAGAACAGTTAGCATGCATGCGATAACTTCACTTCTCGCAATGAAATTCCTGCTTTTGTCTACAAATGTTGATAACTTGAGTGCCCACCTTTTCATTAATGTTGATCGTATACCTTCCCTCTAGTCTCTTAATGTTACAAAACGCAAATTTCTAAAGCCCATAGTTTTCATCATTCCCTACTTTGTCATATGTACAAGGATCTGGACAAAGTTAGTGGACTTTTTAGTTCTTAGCTGTGTACATAATGCGTATGTGCATCCCCTAACTACTTCAAGACCTACATGGAATTTGTCAGCCTGTTGTAAAATTAGGTGTTTTAGATAATGAAAAAACTCGCGTCAGAGTTCTACCCTAAAGGCCCTAATGGGTGAAATACATGTGCGCGTCTTAGATTTTTCTAAATAAAAGTTGGAGGAAATTGTGATTCCTAAGCGCCCTTCTGTGATACGATTATCTGTTAGGGTATAAAG
>CM031603.1:58821660-58826660 GCA_018398815.1 Conus ventricosus
TACTCTTGACAGTTTATGTGACTACAATTTACTTACTGTATCCGAAAAGGTTTGATCACATGAATGCTTTAGCAGACATTAAAAATGATTCCTTTTATACATATGCCAACAGCTTAAAGAGCTGATATATGCATGTTAATGTGAAAGTTGTTTAAAAAATACTCTGTTTTACCATTTAACATGAGCACTTTTTAGTTGTCCTGTTTTGAATGACCTACAATAGAATGTTAGGGTTTGTTTTCACTATTATTTTATGTACGGAACACTCCTATAGCCAGAGAAGGATTCATGTATGATCACTGCCTAGTTGGTCGTTCAGGCATCCTCCTTTGCTGATAAAGCCAGAATTCATAAAACAAAGTAGGACGAATCGCATTATTGTATATCCGGAATACGTATAATTATTCCATCGTCAATGACATAGACAACGGTTTTCGAGGAAACCCTCTTTATACCCTAACAGATAATCCGTATCACAGAAGGGCGCTTAGGAATCACAATTTCCTCCAACTTTTATTTAGAAAAATCTAAGACGCGCACATGTATTTCACCCATTAGGGCCTTTAGGGTAGAACTCTAACGCGAGTTTTTTCATTATCTAAAACACCTAATTTTACAACAGGCTGACAAATTCCATGTAGGTCTTGAAGTAGTTAGGGGATGCACATACGCATTATGTACACAGCTAAGAACTAAAAAGTCCACTAACTTTGTCCAGATCCTTGTACATATGACAAAGTAGGGAATGATGAAAACTATGGGCTTTAGAAATTTGCTTTTTGTAACATTAAGAGACTAGAGGGAAGGTATACGATCAACATTAATGAAAAGGTGGGCGGGGCACTCAAGTTATCAACATTTGTAGACAAAAGCAGGAATTTCATTGCGAGAAGTGAAGTTATCGCATGCATGCTAACTGTTCTTCTCAGTCCTACACTAGTCAGCTGCAATGTAATATCATTTAGTTGGTTATTACATTTTTAGAAATGATAATGGCACTCGAAGGACATTGTGTTGAGAACTAAGTGGCTGACACTTTGAGAGGTTTTTCTTTTTATTAAACGATTTGGTAATAACAGGTGATTATGCAAAAGGTGAACACAATTCAGTACACTAATTAGATTTATACAGATGTGACAAAGGCATGTTAACACAGTGGTTTCCAGCTGAAATCTGCTCCATGGAAGATAAAGCTAAGACACCAAGTTAGCCAGCTAAGAAGAAAATAGCCGCAGATCACAGTGCTGACTGTTTCTTCTTTCTGCACTGTAAACTTCATCATAAAAGGAAAAAACATGAATGACAAGATAGCCTATTCAAGTCATACCATTACCATACGTTATGGTTACATGTCAGATTTAAAACGAAGACAGACAATTTTGTTGATGAAAAAGAAACGTTTGAGCACTGAATCTGTCTACAAAAGTTTGAAAATCATCTCCTGCATCAGCTACGAGTTACTGCAAGAAACACAAAATTGGAATCTTAATATAAGTGTACAGTTCAAAAGATGGCGGTACATCCGCAAAAATTGCTGAGGACAAGGCATAAGGGGCAACAAATAATTTGACAGCACATTCCTACTGAACTCACAACATATGTCAATGACCAGTTGTTCATAGAAACAAAGTTAATATAATTCATAATATAATTACCTATTCTAGTATTGTAGAACATACGTCATACAGGTATAATTGTATTTTGTGGTTCGGCCCTTTGTTCCTATAGCTTTCCATAATCTGGGGCAAGGCCATTCTCCAGTCATTTGACGAATGTAGACTGGATTGAATATATGGCTGAACTATATCTGACAACTGCTTATGTGACGTACAAAAAACGAGAGAGGTGACTTGCTAGTTTCACCCATGTGGTAGATGCGAGTGTTACGAAGCGTACGCTTTGTTTCAGTTATGTAATTTTACCCCATATGTTAATAATATACATTCTTTTCATTTTGGCTGTCATTATGATGAGATCACAACACACCACACACACACACACACACACACACACACACACACACACACACACACACGCACGCACGCACATACACTCACACACACTCACACACACACACACACACACACACACACACACACAACACACGCACGCACACACACACACACACACGTATGCACGCACGCACACACACACACACACACACACACACACACACACTCACACACACACACACACACACACACACACACACACACACACACACATACACACACACGCGCACTGAAATGGGAGGTGACAAAGAAGGGGTTGGAGGGTGGGGTTTGTGGAAATGAAGAGGAAAAGTCAGCTGTTAGTAGACGACATGCAGACAGCGAGCTTTGGATCAAACCAAGGCAGTGCACCAACACGTATGAAAGTATATATGCACGTACATCTCTCTCTCTCTCTCTCTCTCTCTCTCTGTATATATATATATATATATATATATATATATATATATATATATATATATATATATATATTTATATATATATATATATATATATATATGTGTGTGTGTGTGTGTGTGTGTGTGTGTGTGTGTGTGTGTACACTGACTGACTGAAACCATTTACTGTCATGCGTCAGATTAACATAGTGTTGTACACACTCACACACACACACGCGCGCGCGCGCACTTGCATACACACACACACACACACACACACACACACACACACACACACACACATCTATACATATATATATATGTCACGCCGAATGGTGTGACGGTTATTCGGTTCACCTATTAGCTCGACGTCTTCACGTCCAATCGATCGCACCCACTCTTCACGACAGAGGCAATAAGAACAATTCACAATTTATTAACGAATAAGTGTGTGTGTGTGGACGTGTTGGATGATAGTAAAAAAAAAAAAGAATAATAATGTGTGGAATAAATCAACTTTGAATAAAAGTTTGTTCTTATCTTGCACGGGCACTTAGAAGTTAACGTCTGGAACACTGGACAGTCCTTGTCACGTCTTGAGAAGTTATTTGCTCTTCAGTTCTTCAGCTCCAGATCTCCCTCGTGAAGTTCCGCAGTGTAGTGAAGTTCTGGTCAATCGGCCCACCATGCGTGATCTGCACAGTATCCTTGTATCGGAATATTTCTTCACCTGATATTGTAAGCTGCCCGGCAAATCTATAATATTTATGTAAATTTGTATGATTAGATCTAAGACAAACATGACGACACTGATGAATACAATCTAGTGTGTGGTGTCATGTATGCGATGTCTACCGCGGGCACAATGATACAATAAAGATGTAGATGGGATGTAATATTAAGTGATCGATGTCACCAGACCAACCTCAGGTGCACAGCATCCCATCTGAAAAGTTAAATTAACGTATTATTTGCAACGCACGACTGAAATGATTGTTACAAGTATAGGCTCAATCAATGTGTTTACTAGACATATTACGGGCATGGACCCTGATAAATATTGCGAGAATCTTCGCATATCAAACTACACATAAAATTCGATAAGTTATTCAACTAAAATCATCTTTCCATATTTCTGATCTAATAGCATGACAAAATTATCGGAGTGGGTTGCCACCCTCACTCACATAGTAAAAGATGTGATGAGCGCGGACCCAAGGCTCTCCAACGCGAATGCCACCGGCTGGCCTCCCGGTCAGTACAGCACGGTCGTAGTTTCAAAGGCTGGCGCGCGACGGTGCCGTGCTGGGACCTGACCAGGCTGACCGGAGCTCCCTTGGGCGTACTAAGGTTGGGCGATGGTCCGTGGCTGCATCAAGAGTGAAGGCGAGTCGGCGGGAGGAGACCGTTGATGGCACTGGATTGCCAGATCCTGCAAGTCCGGCTGACGAAGCCTATTCTGGACTGTCGGCAGGTTCTTTCAACGACTTGGTGTTGGCGATCGCACGTCAGACCTCCAGAGAGTCCGTAGAATACTTTTTATTGGTTCCGGGCTTGCTGTATGGGCAAGGATGGATGTCACTTTCCAAACGGCTCTCTGCTGCTGGCGATGCGTCTTTTCTCCACTCGCTCTGCTTCAGTAACTGACTTTTAGTTACGTCATCGCGCATGAATAGTCGTATCTTGGAGATGCGATGAAGAATAAAGCTCCTTGACAACTTCGAACAAACATAGTATTGGACAGCTTCCGAAGGATGCTGGTTCACGGAATAGGAACTCTCAACTTGAATGAAGAATGGTAAGTGACAAATTGAATCTGCTTCTGGCACAAAAGAAGATAAAAATAAACGATGAGAGCAGGTCGTCTTCCGAAGAAAATGACGTCGCAGCCCGCGCCTCGTATCGTGACGTAAAGAATTAATGATGAAATATGTTGAGCCTTGGAACAAGTTTGACGACAATCTAAAGTGTTAGGTCGTGAGCCTTACCATGTTACATATATATATATATATATATATATAAGAGAGAGAGAGAGAGAGACAGACAGACAGACAGACACACACACACACACACACACACACACACACATACACGCAGACAGACACACAGACAGACAATCAGACAGACAGACAGACAGACAGAGACTGACGCATTCTGCTCCCCTTTTCGCAGTGCTGCAAGCAGCGGTGCTATTCAGCGATGGAGGCTGAAAGCGAGAGGTGACAAGCACACACACTTCGCCGACCCCCAGGCGCATCACACCAACCATTGATAGATAATTATATGGAAAACAAAGTGGGCGGGGGGGGGGGGGGGGGGGAAGGAAGAAGTGCACCACGAAATCGTTTGGTCGCTTCCTTTTTGTGTCATCATTGTCCAGTATTTCGGTCGCTTTGCCGAGCCTTCTTCTGTGGCAAGAACGCTGAAGACAAAATGTACGCATTGTTGCCATGTGCAGATTAAATTTTACAGTTAATTAAAATGGGGCAAGGGAGGAGCGGGAGAGGAGGGTGGGATGTTCAAAGGTATGCGAAAATCCGGTGGGTAGGGTGTGATAGTTCGTGTACACTTGGGGGGAGGGGGGGGGGTAGGGGTGTCAAGACATTGAGAG
>CM031603.1:58854296-58869296 GCA_018398815.1 Conus ventricosus
GCCATTTATTGTGAGGCCAAAGGTCTATACACAAGGAGTTCGCAGCGTCAAATTTTCGATTTTTCAAAAGAAAACAGTATGAAAGGAAATGTGCCATCTGTGTTCTGACATCTCTTGTTACTGTCCGGTCCGCCCGCCCCACGCCCCCCACCCCCCCCCCCCCCCCACCACCACCACAGCGGGGAGCGCAAGAGAGGGGAGGAGGGGGGAGACCGCGAGCCCACAAGGGGGGGGGGGGGGGGGGGGGGAGACCGCGAGCCGCACGGCGTAGCTGTGTTTCCGACGTGTCTTGTGCTGTTGGGTCCCGCGCGCCCCGCGCCCCCCCCCCCCCCATCCCCCACCACAGCGGGGGAGCGCAAGAGAGGGAGGAAGGGGAGGGAGGGAGAGAGAGACCGCGAGCCGCACCCGGCGCGCGGCCGGCAGCTGTGCTCCGACGTCTTTTATTGCCGTCCGCCCGCCCGCCCTCCCCTCCCCCCCCCCCCCACCACCACAGCGGGAGCGCAAGGGGGGGGAGGAAGGGGAGGGAGGGAGAGAGAGACCGCGAGCCACACCGGGCGCGCGGCCGCAGCTATGCTCCAACGTCTTTTATTGCCGTCCGGCCCGCCCGCCCCCCGGGGCCCGCCCCCCTGCCCGCCCCCCTCCCCCCCCCCCCCCCCAACACCACCACCACAACGGGAGCGCAAAAGGGGGGAGGGGGAGGGGGGAAAGACCGTGAGCGGCATGGGGCGCGAGGGCCAGACACACAAGCTCGCACCCAAAGCCCTGAACATGTAACCTGCACGCCAACATCTTATATCTGTCCGCTCATGCCCTGTCTTCTAATCCATGTCTACTTATACATAATATAACATGTTATACATATTCATCCAACATACATCTCTACATTACTTCCATCCTTCTATTACAATGATCCCACTTTCTCCGTCGTCATGTACTTGTATAAAGTATACATGCGTATGCAAGAACATTATCCTTTTTTCAGATATTTCACTTATGTACATTTGCCCAATCTTTCTCAGTTATTCCAGTCTCTCCTTCATAGACAGTCTATCATTTTTTCCTTATTCTTTTACACAAATTCTATCATTCTTCTTCCAGTTCCATCTTCCATTCTCGTCTGTATCATGATTATATTTCATTTTTTCTAATCTTATATGTTTAGGTAACATTGCCAGCCCTCTTAGTATTTTATTTTCTTACAATAGATTTTCTCTGGCTTTGAGTGCATAAAAGACATACATTGCGATATCGCGTGTGATATCTATGTTATCATTTTGTAATAAATTTTCTAGTCTAATTGTGTCAAGTTTCTAAAATGTTTAAATATTATTTCTCTCTTAATTGTCTGTAGTTTGGACAAATTGTTAGGAAATGTATTTCTGTTCTTCCTCCACTGGACAGAAGGGCATGTTGTGATCACTAAATTGTCTATGTACTTCTTGTTAGTATGCAATTCATTTATTCCTAGCCTCATTCTTGTCAATGCTTTCCTGAACTTTACTATAGTGACTTTGTGTAAGTATTCTTCTGTTTGGTGCATGGTTTTTAAACGAATAATATGTTGTAAATCGTTCGCTGTTTAATTTTTGGGTCATGCCATGTCTGTTTAAAACAATCTATCATTCTTTGCTTTAACTCGTTAATGAACCTGTATTCATTTCTTGCCCCCTCATTGTTCCATACTTCTGAAAACCCATAACTGTCTAAACATCTTTTTATTCCTAGAGCCCAGTTTTGTGGTTTGTTTACTTCTGTTTTTTTCCCTCTCATATGCTTGCTTCAGTATCCTGTCCCGTGTCATTTTTACCAGTCTTAGCCAATATCTAATTGTCTTTATTGTACTAGCTATGTATATCGGGTATCTACCTAACTCTCCATATACTAAGTAGTTCGGTGTTTTCATTCCTACCCCTAGGTATTTTTGCTTGCGAGTAAATGTACATTTTCTACTGCTGAATAGTTAATTAGTCCCCATACTTCTGCTGCATATAGAAGTAATGGTTTAACCTGTGAATCAAAAAGTTTGAAATAGATTTTCATGTCTATCTGCCCTAAGCTATACATAGTTTTCATTATCTCTATCATCTTTCCTTTCGCTCTGCCTGCATATTCTGAGAGTGAAATATCGACAGAAAGTTTAGTTGTCAATGTATAACCTAGGTATTTATAGCTATTAACAACTTCAATTTCTTTTCCTTTATAATACCATTTTTCCAGTTTGCCTAAATATCCTCCTTTTCTGAATACCATGA
Source organism: Conus ventricosus (assembly GCA_018398815.1). NCBI lineage: Eukaryota > Metazoa > Mollusca > Gastropoda > Neogastropoda > Conidae > Conus > Conus ventricosus. Next base: position 58,856,549 of record CM031603.1, read on the forward strand.
TTTTAGTTTTTGCAGATTCACTGTTAACCCTATGTGATCAGAAGTTTTCTTGCAGGTTTTTAATTTGGTTCTGTAGTCCAGCTGGTGTCCGTGATATTAGTGCTATATCATCCACAAATAGCAATAAGAATAATTCATCGGTTCCTGGTAAAAATTGATAACCGTGTCTTCCTCTCATTGTTACCTTCTCAGCTACTTCCTGCTATTAGTAAGGAGAAAATCAAGGGAGATAAATAGACATCCCTGTTTCACTCCGAGTGGGCAGTCAAAAAATTCTGTTAATTCTGTCACATGTCTCACACATGCTTGTACTGTTCTATATATACCTTTCAACATATTTAGCATTTTAGTAGAAATTTTGTATTTCCGTAATATTTTCCATAATTCATGTCTATTTACTGCATCAAACGTTTTTTGATAATCGATAAATGCAACATATAGTTTACTTCTTCTTCTACCATATAGGCAGTTACAAATCATTGATACAAGTGTGAAAATGTGGTCTATGGTTGATAGTTTTTCTGAATCCTGCTTGTTCTCTACTTATTTATTTTCTTTCCTCTGCCCAGTTGTATAATCTTCTGTTTATTATGGCTGTAAATATTTTACTTATAATGCATAGTAGGGAAATTCCTCTGTAATTTCCTGGGTTTTGTTTGTTACCTTTCTTGAACAAAGGTACTATGACAGCTTTTGTCCATTCCCTGGGAAAAAAACTATCTTGGTATAACTTATTAAATAATTTTGTCAGGAATGGAGTTATTTTTGCTCTATTGTCTTTAAAAATTCAGGTGGTATTTCATCTACCAGGTGATTTGCCTATTTTCAATTTTTTTATTGCTAGGCTTACTTCGTTGTTGGTTATTTCTTCATCTAGTTCTTGTATTTGGATTTCATCTTCATCTTCCTCTACATTTTGTTGTAGTCTCTCTGTATGGTTTTGTATTTCAGGTATTTGAGGATTTAGGACGCTTTCAAAATGTTCCTTCCATTGTGTGATGGTTATTGATGGTAGTGTAGTCTTCCCTTCTTTTAGTATTTCTTATGATGTTCCAAAATTTCTGACTATCCTTTTGGTTTTGTATGAGTGTGTCATATGTCTGTTTTCTATACTGTTTTTTCTTTTCTCTAATTGTCTCTTGGTATATTGTTCTTTTGTTATTATATGCCTCCTTTCTTTTTCATATAGATTAGGTTTTTCCTCTTGTTTGTATGTGTCAGTCTGCAGAGTGCATGTCTAGCTTCTTTCTTTTTGTCTTTACATTCCTTGTCGTACCAACCCTTTGATGTTATATTGTTTCTTCCTGTGCCTGTAGTTGTATACATATTTCTCCCCGCCTCCTTAAGTAGTGTATTAAATTTCTCTATGCTTGTATCTACGTCAGTGTTTATCTCTTCTGTGATCTGTTCAAGTAATTGCTTGGAACTTTCTGTTTCAATAGCCGGATATATTCCTGTTGTTTTGTTGGGTCCCATCTAATTTTCTTTGCTGACTTTTTCTTGGGTTTATCCACTTGTGGGTCTGGCAATGTACTCTGAAGTTCCATCGTGATAGGCATGTGGTGAGATTCAATTCTTTCATCAATAGTACAATTTCTTTACATTTTCAATCAACTCAATAGAACACACATAATAGTCAATTGTACTGTTCCCCCTTTCCGAGTAAAACGTATATGCACAATCAAAGTTCTCGGTACAAAGTCCGTTTAAAGGGGTTAAATTGAATGTTATGCAAAGTTCCATTATTTTTTTGCCAAACCGTTTATGTATGAGTCCTTTGATTTTCGTGAATATACGTCTTGGTTATCATTTGCAATGTCATTGTTATCATTGATATTCAAGCCCCATTCTCCTATGCGAGCATTGAAATCTCCTCCAATGATATAGTAAAAATCATTTCCTTGTTCTATTTGCATAGATATAATACTGTTCTATTAGTTCTAGAGTACATGAATAATCTTTATCAGAGTAAAAACGACTGTCCACTGGATGTACATAAATGCCAAAAAACAGTATATCTTTTTCACACTTTAACAAATCATTTGTTATTTTTATGCATAATACATTTTTTACATCAGTGTTTATCAGCTGGACATATTCAGACAATTCCTTTTTATCTAACATGATAATCCCCCCTGAAGGTCTGCCCATTCTAGTAAATTTTACCGTTGGAACAGTGTAAGTGTAAAAATTCTTGAAATTTTATCTCGAAGTCGAATGATTCTAATGTAAATGTTTCACTTAGACTACACACGTCGAACGACGTGATATATTCTAAGAAGTCTGGATCTGTTAGCTTTCCAAGTAGACCTTCGACATTCCAGCAACCAAAATATAGCTTTCTTGTTTCCCTCGTGCTCTCATTCTCACTCTTGTTTTCGTTTTTCATTTCTATTTCCTTTCACTCTTCTCACATTCTCCACAGACTGTCCTGTATCATTATCCTTCTTTCTGTTGTGTGTGACCCTGGCCTGCCCCTCAGCTATCCTCTTTATTGGACCCTTCTCTCTTGTCTTTTCTTGTTGTTTGGGAATGTGTGTTCGCTGATAGACGTGCGTAACCTTGTTGTTTGTTTGTTTGTTTTGTATTTCCTGTTTGAGGTCTGGATTGTTTTCCTGTAGTGTGTTGTTTTGTTTTTGTTTTACCTCCACCCTTCGTTTTGTTCCCTTCTTCGTTGTCGGAGCCTATTATGCTTTGTGCTTGCATGGTTTTCTTCTATTGTGAATTGTCTTGTGTTTGTTGATTTGTTGCCTAATGTGGGTGTTTTATCGTCTTTCTTATGCATATCTTCCATTCCCTTCGATGTGCTTTGTGTTTTGAACTAGCATCCTGTTCTTTCCCCGTGTTAGTGTGGTCCATGTCGCGTGCGTGGTGTTGTCATTTTCTGTGCCTCGACCTCTTTGCCTGCCGCACACGCCCGTGTCCGTGTGTGACCCTGGCCTCTGTATGTCCCAAATGCTGTCTGGTTGGTTCGAGCTTTTATCATGCTCACCCCCCGATGCGTGTACCATTGCTTGTATGTACATGCTAATGGTATTTTCGTGATCTATGTCCGAACTTTGACCTGCATTTGCCTCTGTAGTGTTTTTTGTGTGTGTCTTCCCTGCCTCGCTTTTGCCGGATACAACCTCTTTTCTCTCTCTCATTATTTGTTACATTTTCACTTCCTTTTGCACTGGTTAGTTTCTCCTTTCTCCCCTCCTCTTCCCCTCTCACTCCTCTTTCATACTGTTTTCTCTGTCATACTCTCTTGTTCCTCATCCAATCCTCTTTCTTCTCTCTTCATCTGATACGTCTATTCTGCTTAACAATGCATCGAAATCACTTTCACTTTCATTTTCTTCCGCACTTTCATCTCCCCCGTCTCGTTCTCTCCTTCCTCTCCTTTTTTTCCATTTATCATCATCCATACCTGATTCGTCACTCTTCTTCTGTCTCTCTCTCTCTCTCTCTCTCTCCTCCATTCTTCCCCTTCTTGCTTATGTTTTTGCTTACTTTCCCATGATTGTTCACACGTTGGTTCTCTCTCTCTCTTTTCCGCGCATCCCTCACGTCCTCTCGTCATCCTATCACCATAACCACTGAATCCACTTGCACCATAGTCACTTTCACTTCCTTCTTCTCTCTGTGTCCCTTGGCTGTTCATATAAAGTCCGTTTGTTGTAGATATTTTCATATCCGTAATGCTCTTGTCTTCTGTACTGTCCATAATTGTTCTTGTTGGCTGTCCTTCAATTCCGTTCGTGGCCTGTATTCTTCCCTCACATATAGTTTTCCCCCCACAAAATAACCGGACTTGCCTTGAGATCTTAAGTCTCTTAACTGTTCTGCTGCCTTTTCGTTCTGTCCTGTGTAAGGCTTATTCCTTCTCTCTTCAGCTTCTCTCGCGCCTCGTGGTTTCCTTATTACCCTCATCGCATCCCCCCACCTGAGAAAGCGCACAATCAAGGGTCTGGGTCTCTGTGAGGATGGATCGGGTTTCCCCAACCGATGTGCACGTTCAATCGCGTCGTCCGCCCACGGTCCATCCGTCATGGGGTTTGTCAAGTACTTGTTTGATCACCTCCTTGCAGTTCTCTTTTCTGCTGTCCGTGATATCCTCCTTTATTCCGAAGAACTTCACATTATTCCTCCGTGAATAGCTTTCGATCCTGTCCAGCTTCTTCTTCCATTTTGATCAGCCTTCGTGACATATGGTCTTGTGTTTGCCCCTATGTGTCTAAACCGCCGTTTTGTTTTTCTTGTATGTCGTGTTTTGTGTCTGCTACATCCCTGCTTAGTTTGTTTTAGTGGTATCTACCATGTCTGTCTGCTTCTGTTCAATCTTATTTATAGTGTCTGTCTGTGCTGTGAATGAATCTGTGAGTGTTGTTATGGCAGTGAATAATTGTGTCCCTCTTCGTGTCTATCTTTGTATCTAAACTATCGAATTTCGTTTCTAGTTTCCGTTCTAACTTTCTGTTTTCTTGTTCAATTTTCTCATTTATATCACGTTCTGACCTGCGTTTGTATCTGGGCCCGGGTTGGCCTCGACGTCGTTGCTTAGTAGCAGTCGTCTACGTACGTAGGCTAGGTTGAGCATCAGGAGCAACATCGCCATGGGAGTCACGCTGTTGCCGTACTGAATGTCCGAACACATCTTGCCTTTGTCAGTCCAACAGCGCCCTCCACTCATCGTGCCCCCTCCCAGTTCAGCTAGTCTGAGGCCGGGGGCCGCCATGCTCCCTGCGAAAACAAATCCGGAGTGGGAACAACACACTATACCACTACTGGGCCACCAGGATGCGTATGTGTGTTCACCTCCATTCATCTTTACGGTCACATTTATTTCCGTCGTTGCCAGTGACGTCAGTAACGTGAGCGTGCCTGAATCACGATTTCTCCGCAATTCCGCCGATTTTGCTGCAGACTCCAGGGCCGAAGGCTGTTTTTTGTCATCTCGCAGCACTCACAAGCGTTATTGCAAATCCCCACAACAGCACAAACCAGATTAATACATCCTTCACCTCCGCCACGTCGACCCCTCCGCCATTTTTCTTTTTCTTGCATTTCCTTCCTTTCCCCCTCGACCCCCCGGAAAAGTCCGATTCTGGCTCTCCAGACACACAAATCTATCATAGCTGATTTCCTACACCTTTCTGACCACCACACACTGCTTTCTGTAACTCTGTATACACTCTGTCACAGCACAAACCGCTTCGTTAATTCAATTTGCACTGGAGCGCCAACCACTCACTGCTTATCATCCGCCATCTTGCTGCGAACTCGCGAGAGAGAGAGAGAGAGAGAGAGAGAGAGGTGCGACGCCAACCACTTCGCCACGGCTTACATGCGCTTACATTTTGTATCTAATGACAATAGCAATTTGCTCAAACATCTGAGTTGTGTTGTGTCCTCCGACTCACGCCCATGCATCAAACATGAATGAATACTGTTTACACGGGAGTTATAGAAAAGTCCCTTAGCACCAGACATTTGAAGACGAAGTCCATTAATGCTTATGATATAAGGGAAATAGATACCACGAAGCATGAAATTTAATCACACGGTGATCTCTCTCTCTCTCTCTCTCTCTCTCTCTCTCTCTCTCTCTCTCTCTCTCTCCCCCTCTCTCTCTCTGTCTGTCTGTCTGTCTCTCTCTCTCTCTCTCTCTCTCTCTCTCTCTCTCTCTCTCTCTCTCTCTCCCCTTCCATGTCTGAGCGCCGAACAAAGCATTGTTCCGTAACGGCATCCACTCCAGTGCAGGGAGGTACAAATTCTTGTTACTGGACATCCGCTTCCTGGGTAACCGCCAGCATCCAACACCAGCCAACAGTTTCAAAACAGAGTGACTGAGGGCGGAAAATGAAGCACAATATAGAAAGAGAGGGGGTTAGTTACCGCCAAGGACACAGACAAACATGGCAGTGTCTTGTCTTATAAACAGTGTCCTGTCCTGTGCTATGTTTGTCTGTGTCATTGGCGGTAACTTACCCTCTCTTTTTCTTTTAAAAAAAAAAAACAAAAAAAAAAAGCCAACCGGCCACAACCTTACAACACCAATCTGAAGTGTTGACCAGATCAACGGCCGCAGTGCCTTGCCAAAGGACTTTAAACTAACCACCCGTATACACACAACAGAAATGAACGCCCCTGTAATTAAGTTCAATTCCTTTCCACATTCAAGATTTCCTGCTTACGACTACCAGCCTCACCCCAACTCTGAAGATGTTTTCAGTGAAGTAAGTCGACACCAATCGTCTACCAGATAGCCTTTTCTACCGTAACCTCCACAATTGTACCCAGTCCACAGCCTATGTTCTGGTGACACTGGTATAAGGCAAGTGACCAGTGATATGAAGAGCACTTCGTCGTCTCCCGGCCTGAAGCAAGTTGACGCCTCCGTCAACACCTTCATCATCCATCCCTATCCAACTCTTACGGGTCGTCTTCAAACCTACGCCGTCCATTTGTTGAATTCAATGGATGCACATGTAATATCACAGCTGCGCACCGTACGTATGTATGTGGAGAGAGAGAGAGAGAGAGAGAGAGAGAGAGCGGTCTACTGCAATTGCAGAGCGTTGTTAACTTATGACAAGACAAATTTTAACTTTGCTGATACGGATCCACTGAGATTCGGTATCAACTGGCTTCACTGCATGAAGTTCACCGACACTTTGAATCCATTGTACTTTTTTTGCCTTTTCAAATATGGTTCTCTCTCTCTCTCTCTTCTCTCATCTCTCTCCTCTCTCTCCTCTCTCTTCTCTCTTCTACTCCTCTCTCCTCTCCTCTGTACTAGTTCATTTGTTGCATTTTGTGCATACCCACACGACTCCATTTCAGCTCTCTCTCTCTCTCTCTCTCTTCTCTCTCCTCTCTCTCTCTCTCTCTCTCTTTCTCCCCTTCACTGACTAGTTGACAGTACTGGCATCTGCTATATCATGTATTGATTAAAACTAATACAATTTGCAGGCAGTTTATATGTACGTGACGCTACACTTCTCTCATATTGCCCTTCTCGGTTTCATAGCCACCACTCTAACTTAAAGTGACTGTGAATAATAATGAATTGTTTCTCGTCTGCTGATTGATCAGACATATACATGTGGAGGACGAAACCGCGCGCGCGCCCAAATTGATGCCAAAACGCGGTGCCAGACGGATGCGTGAAAGTGGTTTTCCCAGAGACAATCTAGAGTAAATGATTTTCTTGGACCTTCATAATTCTTTCCAGGACAGCAATAAACGTAATAATCACAGTAGAATCATTAGATTCTAACAGTCTAAGAAATTATCATCCCAATGTTTATCATATTAGACTAGTCGGCTTTCTGACCGACACCGTTAGTCTTTATCCTTTGTGCTCGGCTCTTCCAGAAGCTGAACTTTCGAGCACAGATCGGTGGCTCTTTCAGTAGCCATGTCGGAAGGTCTTTCAGAACCCACAGATAGCAGCGGATCCAGAACAGTCCCAGAATCAGCTAGAAGCCTTATTCAAGAGCTCGACACGAACTGGAACAACAATTTCGAGATCTTTGAGGGACTACTTAGGCTTAAGAGGAAACTTCCAGACGAAGACGGCGCCGCAGACCCGGTCAAATTTGCTCTACTTTCTGGAGACGATTCAGAGTCAGAACAGGAACACAACAGTGATATTTTGGAGCTGAGAGAAGATGGGGGAACTGGACGAATTAGGGCGAAAAGAGGTACAGCTTTTCGCGTTGTTGAATAAAAAAAAAAGCTGACCAGTCAGAGACAAATCTGACCTTGCTGAAAGAAATGGCCGCTGAGTTGAGCGGTACGGACGAATCTGTAAGGGAAGAAGTGAGAGAAGAACTGGCAAAAATTGTTAATGGCTGGTTCACGAACACACTTAGCCCGGATCCGCAGAAGAAGAAATCTGAAGCCTACAACAGACCGGCAAATTGTCAGAAATTGATCGTCCCGACGGTAAAAAACGACATAGGGTCGAAATTACCGCCTGAGGCCATCAAAAGCGACCTGAAAATGCAACATATTCAAAGAGCGGTCATCAAGGCGGCGACTGCGTGCGCGCGTGCCGCAAACGGATAACTTGATAGGCCTAGCTAGCGGCTTGCCCAGTTCAGAGACCAATTCTGAAGCCGTTAAGCATTGTACAAATGCGGTGACTATTTTGGGTCACGTTTCACGCGAGATTTCGTTGCGCAGACGCAGTGGCATCAGACCATATGTAAACAATCAGATTTCGCGTATCTGTGATGAATCGGTCCCGATCACAGGCCAGTTGTTTGGGGACAGGTTGTCCGCGACACTGAACGACGTGCAAGCGACCGACCCTATCAGCTCCAGTGTAGGCCATGGGCGCAGATACCGCGGAAACGCCCGCTACTATCGTGGACAAGCGGGCGGTTCTTACCACCCTGAGTTGGGTCGCGCATGTGGTCATTTTTTAAGCTTAAGGAACAAAACAAACAAAAGACAGCATCGGTTTCAGCAGAAATGGGGACATCAGAATCCGGGATCCCAATAGAAGAGGTGAGCTTGGCTCCATCTTTAAAACCTCAGAAACATGAGTTTACTGCTGGGAGATTAAAAGACAGTTTGAAGATGCATGGTCTAAAATCACTTCAGACTCAGAGATTTTAAGCATAATAGCAGGGGTTAAGGTTTAATTTGACTGTCCTTCAGACCAGTTATCTAGGCTATCTTGCAATAAAACAAATGTCACACCCTCAGAAAGAGTGCAAGATCATTGATTCAGAAGTTCAAAAGTTGACAGTTAAGAAAGTAATTTCCCCTTGTGAGCATTTCCTTGGTGCAGTTATTTATCCAGTTTGTACCATGGAAAAGAAAGATGGAGCTTATCGCATGATTTGAAATCTAAAAAGACTCGATTTAGAAGTCGGTTATCATCATTTCAAAAGGACTCTGAGCACAGCCCTGACTTTAATAATTCTAGGATGCTTTATGGCCTCAAATTGATCTGAAGGATGCCTATTATAGTGTAGCAATCCATGAACAGCACAAGAAACTACTCAGATATCACTGGAGAGATCAACTCTATGAATGCAATGCTTTACCCAATGGCCTATCACCAGCTCCCCATTTGTACACAAAGCTATTGAAACCTGTCTATGCCTCCCTTAGAAGGAAAGGTCATGTATCAACGGGGTTTTTGGATGATTTTCTGTTGATTGGACTCACAGACAGCAACTGCATGAGGAATGTTACAGACACCACTGATTTGTTTCAAAAGCTGGGGTTTATCATTCACCCAACACGTCAGTTATTCAACCCACAAGGATTCAACACTTTGCAGTCATCATAGATTCTGTCTCCATGAAAGTCACTCTTAGCGCTGAAAGGGCTGTCAGCATACTGTCTAGTTGCCAGAAGCTTCTTGATGAGCAAAGTCACACAATACCTGAGGTTGCTCAAGTTATAGGAAAAATCGTTGCTATATTTGCTGCCGTCTAGTATGGACCTCTATTACAGACAGTTTGCGAAAGACAAAAAAAACTAGCTTTGAGGAGGAGCAGAGATGAGTTTACCCAACTCATGCAGTTGTCTGAAGAGAGTAAGGAGGAACGTAACTGGTCGATTGTCAATGTGTCTGACACAGAAAATGACACTTGCAACACTGAACCAGATATAGTTGTCACCACTGATGCTAGTGGCACAGGTTGGGGGTGCGAGTATGAAGATACAGCTTCAGGTGGACATTGGTTGCCGCATGAAAGAGTCTTTTGCATTAATTATTTGGAATTGACAGCTGTTTTACTTGCTTTGCAGTCATTTCAGGGAAAGCTGGAAAACAAATATGTCCTTATAATGATAGACAATACAACAGCAGTCAGGTGTATCAATCGCATGGAACAAGCCATACAGATGCTTGTAATTACATCACATTTACAATTTGGTCATGGTGCATGTTTAAGAATATCTGGATCAGTGCAGCGCACATTCCAGGGAAGCAGAACAGGACAGCTGACAAAGAGTCCAGGTGTCAGAACACTGATGATGAGTGGAAACTTGATGAGCAGGCTCTGCAGTCTGCCTTCCAACCGCTCAGGGCGTCTCCAGATACTGACCCCTTTGCTTCCAGGTTGAACTTTCAAATGCGGCGATACATTTCATACAGGTTGGATCCAGAAGCTGAAGCAATTGATGCTTTTTCCATCTCTTGGGAGCATTTACAGTGGTGTGCATTTCCACATTTCAGCATCATAGGACGGGTGCTGCAGAAGATCCGGAGAGACCATGCAGAGGGGATAATTGTGGTACCCAACTGGCCGACACAACCGTGGTTTGCTGTTCTTCAACATCTTCTCTGCTGCCCTCCAGTAGAACTCAGGTGCAGACGCCACCTTCTTCACCCACCCAGTTCATCCTCTCATTCAGAAACGTTGGCTAAACCTGCTTGTCTGCAAGATCTCTGCAAAAAATTCTTAACTTCTGGTTTATCAAGAACTTTTGTCGCTCTGATCATGGATTCATGGTAACCTAACACCCATAAGTCCTACAACACCTACAGTCAAAAATGGCAGAAATTTGTAAGCAGACATGAATTCACTACTTGTACTCATGGACACTTATGTTACTTGCTTTACTCTCTGGTCAGAGAGGACAGACTTTTCATAGTCTTACTGTTGATAACGGAAAAATCCATGAGTCTAAATGTGTACTTGTATACAGCTCTCTTTCAAATCAAACCACACCAGGGACTCTACCTTGTTTTGGAAACAAGAGATTGTGTCTGGTTCACCACCTTCGGCAGCATTTGAAAAAGACTGCCCACGAACGAACTGGGAAAGCACTTTGTATCAGTTGCATAAAGCCTTTGGCACCTGTGAAAAGAGACACCATTTCTCGTTGGATGAAAGATGTGCTGTTTATGGCTGGAATCGACATATCGAAGTACTCGGCTCACAGCACTCGGGTTGCTGATACTTCTGCAGCATTAAGCAGAGGTGCACCAATAGACAGCATCCTTCAAGTAGGTGGATGGTCGAACAGGAACACTTTTTCAAGATTCTACCACCAGATCATTAAACAGAATGAAGATGGAAATGGTGGTTCTACGAAGACTTTAAAAAAATTCCAGTCTGTGCTGGACACATTTGTAGACAAAGGGAAGTAATTCACATGATGACCTGATTGCCTTTCAGAGCCTGACGTGTCACGGAATAACGTGTGATCCCCAACTTTAAAATCTCCACATGTTATACGGCTGACCAATCAGCAGACGAAGAATAATTTGAAAATTAAACGAGACTTACCTGGAAGTTGAAGTTTAATGGAGATTATTTCGAGGATGCTGTTGGGTAGAGGTATACATGTGCCCACCCATCAGCAACTCGCGGTACTTCCATTGAACCCTCCCTTCCGAGTTTGTTCTTGGGGATCACACGTAGCTGAAGTATGGGGAGGGCGCGCGGTTTCGTCCTCCACCAAATGTATACCTCTACTCAACAGCATCCTCGAAATAATCCCCATTAAACTTCAACTTCCAGGTAAGTCTCGTTTAATTTTCGAATTAAATATATTGGTCATCTGAATGTTCATTTTCTACGTAATAAGACCTATGATATGTGCAAGTTGTTGAAGAGTTCCGTTCCTTGTATCTTCTTGGTCTTGGCGAAACTAGCCTTAAGTCACGTTTCACAAGTGTGGTTTTGTCTTTCCAGACTGTAACCATGTTCGACGAGACGCAAACCACATTGGTGAAACACGACTGGAGATACTGGTCGCATATGTCCATTACTGCTCAGTGTTCAATGACACGGCATGGCATCCGCTTGATGGTATTGAATGCGTTTAGATGCAGGCGAAACCGTTACATTCAGTCTCTCTTCTACTTGAATAACTGTATAAGACTCTTGTTGCCATTTTTCCTTTTTATGATAATTATGTGTCTATAATGGATAGCATAATTATTCAAGCATAAGTAGAATGTCTTCTTTGATGGCAATTTTACAAAACACCGCTCATTCTGATTGACCCATACACAACCACTGCCAGGTATATCCTGCCACAATGCCAGCTCTGGCAGTCTACAGAGAATGATCAATGTCAAGTCGTTACTAGGAAACTCATCAGAGGAGACGCTACATTCTGCCGATTCACTTCAGTGATAAACTGTGGCGTCGGTTTTACTGGAGCACATGTAGTACACTTAACTTCTAAGCCCTCAGACACAGAGTGATGATTGCTTAGATGCGGAGCCAGTATGAATGTGCGTCCCCTTCCTATACTCTCTCGATCGGAAAGGCATTCTCACGCCCGTCCAACGACAATTTCTTTGAATTTGCCATTATCCATGACTTAAATACGAACCTCTTACGTCCATGGATATGCAGAACTTAAAAAGCAAGGCCATCACAAGAGATGTGGACTTAAAAGGCCACAGAATGAAAACGTTTTCCATGATGATTTATGAGGATGAAAAATATCAAGACCATGTTACAGTTTTGCTTTAGTCTCACACTAAATGACCAAACTGTACTTTTCAGCTTTCTTTCATAAACCGGCGATCTGTCAGCCCCAGAGCTGCAGACGTTTGCAATAGAGTCCAGGTACTTTCAGCGATATCTAAAAATGTATCCATGAAGTAGACAAAACTCGACTGTGGGGTCCCGTTCTTCACATTTGAGCCCATCAAACACTCAGCTCTGAGTGGAATTCGTTTGGATCTAAAAAGACAAATCCGAATACATGCCTCAAATGGGACTAAAACCCTCAACTTCCTCATCGTCACGCGGCAGATGAGCACCTTCGTAAT
>CM031603.1:58871796-58881796 GCA_018398815.1 Conus ventricosus
CAATCAATATGAGCAAAAAACAAAACAAAAACAAAAAAAAAAACAGACAAAAAAACAACAACAAAAAACACGAATGTGACGCATTCGTGTAGGCTGCTGGCTCTTTCAAACAGCTGAAAACGTTTACTCAAATGCCCAAACGTTCAATAGTGTGATGTTGGATGTTTTCCTTTTAAGTTGAAAAGTCAGTGTGTTCGCTAACATTGTAATGTTTTCAAGAGATGAATGGACCCACACTTCTTGTGTGTGTGTGTGTGTGTGTGTGTGTGTGTGTGTGTGTGTGTGTGTGTGTGTGTGTGATGTTTCCGGATCCGTTTCTCTGGTATTTCTCAACGCAACATCTTAATAATATATTGAGATGTCCTGTATTCAAAAAAAAAATTGAGTGAAAGCCTCGATGATTTTGGCGACGAGATGCGTACATCGGGCGTGACGCGGTTCTGTTAAAGTTGTGCTCCCTGTGCTCCCCCTCCCTCTTTTTGTGTTCTTTTTCTCTTCGTTTCGTTTTGTAAAGCGTGAAATCGCCTCAGGATGGCTTTCGGACTGACTAGGTAGATGGATTCGAGTTATTACTGTTTTACTTGCAATATATGCTCAGAGATGATTTATGATTCGCAAACCACTGATGATGTCTCCAGACCCGTATCTCCAATGTTTCTGACCGAAGCATCTTACCGTCCGTGATTTCTATTTCATTTACAATTAATTTTTGAAAAAGAAATACCAAGATTGGGCGATGAGATATGCACTTTTTGAGTAATTCTGTATTGTGAAAAAAAAAACACACAAAAAAAAACGGTTGGCTTTTTTGTAATTTTTGGTGAAATGGTACCTTATTGTATGATATGAGTGATAATTAGATAGATGCATTTGTGACGTTTTCAAGGCTGCAAAGAAAACCTTGGTATCCAACAGACTCCTGAGAGGGCCGGTGACAGATAAAAAAGAAGGGAACAGATGAGAAACATAAAGATGTAAGTTACCAGAGGTGAAACATGAATGATCAAGACATAGAAAAGTACTTAAGCGTATGCCCGAAGATCCAATAAATACGAAAGGTAAATTACTTGGACACAAAATACAACAAAAGAAAAGGTGACAGTTTGAATACCGCAAGTTTCAAAGTATGATGACTGTCAACGGGAAGCAAAACATGAACCCAAATATTGAAGTACTGGGCCGCGTGATGAACGTATAAATATTGACGTCATGGGTCTTGGCATATTGGTCTTCCTCAGGAAGGACAACAACAAACAAACAACAGAAATACATATGTGGTAGGAAAACACAAGTCAGGATGAACAAAGTCCTCACTTACTATGAAAATGAATGCTGAACAGTGTTTCCCCCCCCACTACTTAATTGTTCAGCAATTGTTCAGCATTACTGTGAAAATGACTGAGATGGGATGGGGTTGGCATAAGCGAGGGGAGGTTTAGGGTTAGAGAAGAAGGGATAAAAGAGACGATGTTAGAATGCAAATATTTGTATCAAATACTTCACAAACACAAATGGATGCGAGTCACCGAAGTCGTATTTTGAACAGAGCTACTTTGATTTTGTTTGATCTGAGTCGATTTTCCACTTTCGTGAGCGAATTCCTCAGCAGTCGTGGCAGTCTACCCACGGTCTCTGAAATAGAGCATCACCTATTTAGTGATGTTTCCAAAACTGTGAGGGAAAACTTCACAGGCCAGAGAACTTTCAAGAGGGCCAGTGAATGATAGAAAAATGAAATGGAAGGGAAACACCATAAAGAAATACGTTACCGACAGTGAGTTACAAATAACCAAAATAAAGACATATCTTGAAGCTTACGCTAGAATATCCAAAACATACGAAAGAGATACCACTTAGACACAGAAGAAACGAAGGACTCACTCACCTTCACTTGTTCTTCCCCATTGCATGTTTGTTTCCGTCGTTTCTCTCTCTCTCTCTCTCTCTCCTCTCTCTCATCTCTCTCTCTCCTCTCCTCTCTCTCTCTCTCTCTCTCTCTCTCTCTCTCTGGGCGAGCGTGCGTACGTGCGTGCATGCGCTGTGCGTGTGTGTGTGTGTGTGTGTGTGTGTGTGTGTGTGTGTGTGTGTGTGTGTGTGTGTGTGTGTGTGTGTGTGTGTGTTGGGCCATCTAAAGAAGACCAGTAAGTCGAGACTCGTTACTTCAATGCTCTTCGCCTGGCGGCCTGGAACTTCAACATTGCTTTGGACTTCATGCATGTGATCTATTCAGGGACTGGCTGGTGTTTCTTCCGGAAAACAAACGAACAAACAAGAACTAAAACAAGTGCCCGTACACCCCCTCACAGACATACACACGAACAACACATAGGCACAAACAGAGAGAGAGAGAGAGAGAGAGAGAGAGAGAGAGAGAGAGAGAGAGGGGATTTTCCGATCATATTTTACCCCCCCCCCCCTGTCCTCAATATCTGACTGATCTGCTGGACTTTTATCCCCCATCCCGTGAACGCCAGTCTCCCACATCAACTGACATCCTCTGGCTCGCTGCACTCTTTCAAATTAAACTTGAAAAAAACCTTTTCTGCTCTCATCTGATTGATATTACAAATTTGTGCCGGGTGCTATTTGTTCAGGAAATTGTTTGTGTTTGTATGCAGGTTGGTTGTGCAATAGTAATGGTGGTAGACTTTTTTGTAGGGGGGTAGGGGAGGGGGGGTGGAGGGGTGGGGGGGGGGGTGGGGGGGGGGGGGGGGGGGGGGGGGGGGGGGGGGGGGGGGGGGGGGGGGGGGAGAACGTGGGGATGTGGAGCAAGATTGTGACTGCGGGGTGCGTGTTACCTGTTGTACTGATTCATTTGGCTGCTTGTTTCTTGTAAACGCCTTGGGCATTCATTTGATGTTTATAATAATGATGATAATGATAATAAGAAGACGAAGAAGAATTACTATTATCATTGCTGTTATTATTTTTATCATAATTGTTATTATTATTATTCTATATATTTTTCATTATCATTTATTATCATCATTATTATTATTTCTATTATTATTATTATTGTTGTTGTTGTAGGTGTTATCAAAGGAATAAACAAACGGATAAATGCATTGTTTTTCGCGTACTTTTTAGCCTCAAGATCAGTGATGAAAACGAACTGCATTGAAGTATATGACAATTGTTTCATTGGTTCGTATGTCTGTTGAGTAATCATAATCCTCACCATCAAAAGCATTATCTATCGGAATGATACAAACGACACAGAACAAATCTGACAAGGCATGAAGGCACCATTTTCACTCCCTCTCATTTCCTTTTTCACTACTTTCCCCTTTCTTTTCCTTTTCTTTATACAAAAAAGAGAAACCAAACATGTCACAATTTACATGACAGACCATTCAACATGCATACGTATACTTGGGACAGACAAAAATCTTTCTATGAGGAGATGAGTCCTGCCCCAGACTATCTGGTGTGTGCTTGCATATATGGATAAGGTATTCTGAGAAGCGAGGGAGAGAACACAAAACGAAAAATCACCACGTATCAACCATTTAAACTGAGAGGACTCAAAACGCAGGTTTGACAGGACACAAAAAAGAAGAAAAAAAAACATATGTATGTATGTATATAAACCAGTCAAAATAAACTCATTGACAAAACCACAGAAAATTAAGTGCCCAAACCCCCCCCCCCCCCCCCCCCCCCCACACCACACACACACACCCCCCCAACCCCTACTCTTTCCACACAAAAAAGTCACCGACCTGGGTTTGGGAGGACTGAGGTATCCCAGAGAGAATGGCAACGAAAACCTTCTGCCTGTAGCTCTGAGTCCAAAGGACATTCTAAGAGAAAGGAAGATAAATAACTAAAGAAGAGAAATATCTCAACACGACAATATAAGCTAATCTTTCACGACGACTCAGTTTAGCATGTATGCAAGCCTCAGCCAAAGCGTAAATGAGAGGTTCACCAAATGAAAACAACGACATCAACAACAGCAGCAACAAGAACAACAGGAACAACAATAACAACATCAACAACATCACGACAACAAGAACAACAATCCAAGCTTGTCAAAACACAAGTAGTTCTCCCAAGGGAAGGGGAAATGTTTCCTGGCACGGAATGCTTTTTAACAAGAAAATCACCACTGTGCCGGAAACACGTCCTTCCGAGAGGATCACTACGAGTCTAATCCCCAAAAGGGTACCTTTCAAAATCTTGAGGAAATTTTCCAGCACACACGCACACGCACGCACAGACGCACGCACACGCACGCACGCACACACACACACACACACACACACACACACACACACACACACACACACACACACACACATACACACACACACACACACACACACACACACTTAAACTCTTTTAAGTTTACAAGAGGGTTACTCTTTATTACAAAAAGCTTCTTTTGAAAATGTTGAAAAGATATATAAAGACTACATGCTTCCCAAAGTACATAAGCCTAATTCTTCAATAAAGTGTTGTTTAAACGCTCGATCGCAAAATTTTTCAAAACAGGATTCATTAATAAATTATACATGTTATCAAAAAAAATGTCAATAAACACCCAAAACACCGCAAAAAAATTGTTTCACTTTTTTACAGACTTAGGTTAAACGCTTTCAAAACCAAGTTCATAAAAAACGTCCAATGTGTATGCGGGGCTGTTGATAGTTGTACAACAACACATATTTTGTACTTTTGTCCTTGTTTTGAATCAGCTCTATCAAAATTCAGAAAAGATGAATCTAAATGCATTTTCCAAGAACCTGTATTTCTTCTGAACTTTGTTCAGAACTTAATGATAAGTCCAGTCGGCTCGTTTTTATGATTTCTGCGTATTTTAGACTGTTTTTTTTTTTTGCCTGTTGCAGTTTGATTTGTTAATGTTGATTGTTCGTATGTAGTATTTCCACTAATATTTAACACACACACAGGCGCACACACACACAAGCGCGCGCGCACACACACACAAGCGCGCACACACACATGCACACACACACACACACACACACACACACATACACACGCAAGCACGCATGCATACTACACACTCATACACATATACTGTCTAATATCACTTTAAAGTGAAAAGACGTTAAATCGAAGAACAACAACAACAACACACACACACACACACACACACACACACACACACACACACACACACACACACACACACAGTATTTGCATCAGCCAATAAAACTATTATGCTGAGCTCCTCCTGTTTATTTTTTACAAAAACAAGTTGAACCAATTGGAAAAGAACAAGAAAATGCAGATTCTTACAAAGGACATAAAGTCTAGCACATCATCACCATCATCATCAACAGCAACAATAACAACCTTTGCCATTTGAAACATAACCATAACGCAAATGTTTCCACGGCGTCAATAAATTCCATTTCCCACATAGGGTAAATAAATAGGACCCCACAGAACATGTTGGGTACAGTCCTTGGTCATTGGAAAGATGTTGATGTGGACTCCCTTCCTTCCGCGCCCATTGCTTCTCTTTAGAAAAAAAAACAACAACAACATACAACAGTCCTTTCTGTGCACCAAGGACGAGCAAAATGATCGTGGATCTAAAGCGTCTATAAAAGGGGTAAATTCACACAGTTCCACACCATAATTTGCAGATGAGTTCCACTCTTTTGAAGGGTTGCAAACTTGCGATTCCCTTGTCGTGCTATGATACAAAATTAGTTCCAGGAACCACACCGTGGAGAGGAAGTCAATAGGATCTAAATAAACAGAACTAACCATCTTTATTTTTAACATGAAGTCTCACTAGTCCTGCAATCTAGCTTCTCTAAGCTCACATTATCGTGCTTGTTACGGTACGGGTGAGTGAGCACACCACACCATAGCAGTACCCACCCGCAACATACCGAAGCGTAACTGGCAGTTTATTACCTTCCTGACGGACTGTCCGGAATTTGAAGAGGTTATTATCTACATGTGACACAGTCGTAGCCACAGTCGGCGCGCTCTATCCTTACCTAACGATTTCAGGACCAGCACCCACGTATGTGCCCGCTGCATTCCGAAGAAAGACAGCAGCACATCAAAAGAACTATAACCGAGGCTTGGATGTGCTGTGTCTTTCTTAAGTCTCAAAGTCAGCGACATCTGCAGCTTTCATTGAAGAGAACACTGTGCAAGTCACTCGTAGTAGCTGTCCTTTGGCATGACTGCTGCGCTGGACACTGACATGGATTCTGTGTGTTTGATAGCAGATATTTTCAGACAGCCTATCCGCGTTACTCCAGACAACATAAAACCAAAAGCTGCATCGGGAAGCAAGACTGCATATGTTAAGAGTAACATTCCTAGCGAGCAGCAAACTGTGCAAGTTTGTCTAGTGTGGGCACGTTGTAACTCCCTGTCCATTGTCATTCTACAGAACATAATGAAAAAGGAACGCCCCAAAGGCCGACCCAAAAAGTCCTGCATGGAGAACCTGAAAAAAAAAACAGTGGTCTGAAACTGCATTCTGGTATGCAAAGCTCAGGGGGAGAAGGCGTTGCAGACATACCCTGTGTGTTCTACATCTTTCGCGGCTCCAAGACGACCTACAGTCGTTTGACATGATGAGAGTCGTACAATGCTAGTGTAGATGAATGGTCTCTGTAGCCACCCCATTGCTTCTTGCCTTCTTTCAACCAAACAGAACCGGCTATGAATGTGATCAATTTTTATCATGTCAGCGGTTGGTCGGCATTGCTGTTTGCTGGCAACTCTAAACCTGATGATGAAAGCATAAAACATTTTCAAGTGTTTTGATCCACAGTAAATTCCACCGTTTCAGATAGTTTTCCTTCTGTTGAATGGAAGAGTAAAACAATGATGAAACACATAATTCCATCGTTACAGATAGTTTTCCTTGTGTTGAATGGAAGAGTAAGGTAATGATGAAACACATAATTCCACCGTTACAGATAGTTTTCCTTGTGTTGAATGGAAGAGTAAGACAATGATGACATATGTTACGGAAATGGTAACGAATAATTGAAAATGGGAAACATAAATGACTTTTCACCAAATGTCCAAAAACGAAAACAGAACAAATCTTTATATATGGAGAATATTGCCTTACTGTTGTTACAAAGGTAGTTTCGTGGACATTGGTCTTCTGTTCGATATTACTTTCGAGGCTGTTTCTTTCTGCCAAACAAAGCCCAAAATGTTTGCCTGTATCGTGATCCCATGAGGTAATACACGAAGATATTAAAAGTGGCATTGACGTAAGAACATATACCTTCAATCCATATGCTCATTAAAAACATGTTGTGATGCCGACGGCCACTGTTTATTTCCGGGAAAAACAGCCAGGTGAAACGACTTACAGCGGTGGGGAAAAGACAAACGATAAAGAAAATAGAATTTGCGACAAGTGTTTTCGTTAAAGCTAGTTCTTGAGTCGAGATTGAAGAAGAACGTTCAGATCTCCATTTCACAACCTGACGAAGTTTCACAATCGTCATAGTTGTTGTGATCACGACAACGACCATCACCAGTCCAGGCAGGCCCACACCAAATGCGAGGCTTTCTAGAGAATCAATGAATTCTTTGTGAGCCAGGTAAAATTTGCCCTGAACAGTTGTTATCACGGTCATGTCGACCACAGGATCATACACACATCCAACACGATATCGAAATGCTACGACAAAGAAAAGACCCAGGATCACAAGGTGCACCACGATGATAATGATGATCATTTTCTTTGTGCTTAGGATAGTTTGACATTTGAGAGGATTAAACACGCACAGGCATCTCTCGACAGCAATAATAGCAGACAGCACACTAGAAACGTAATGGAACTGTAATAGAAACCCAAAATTTATGTTGGTTAAAATTGTAGATAGTGGACCAAACGTTTCTGTAGTGGTGGTGAATTGAAAATAAACCTGTTCACCGAAGTGAACCACTGCATTGATAAGACACAGCTCATCCGCTAGAGATAAAGCAAACAGACACAGGTTGATGCGATCTTTTAGACCATGTTTGTGAAACACAGCCATGTTGATGACGTTAGCTGGTCCACCAATCAGAAACAAGAACACCAGCACGTTGTTTTTCACTTGACGGAAAGTTGTTTCCATTTTTGCGCTAATGATGTTGTCAGGATTGTCCCAAGGTAGGTACTCCATCTCACTAAATACTACTTTGATGCAGTCAACCTGGGGTGTTGCGTTTTGAACAATTTCCAACGGATCTGTTATGTTTTGCTGAACGGTAGTATTTTCGTTGATACTCCGAGTCAGAAGGAAGATATTCAACGTTGTGGGTTCATCATCCATGGCAGACGCCATATTTTCTCCCTCAACTTCACTTAGGTGTTAGTTTTCACGAAGAAGTACATGGAAGTTTATGGCTCAGTGTTAATGTGACAACGTAGGAGAGTGCAGGCACTGACGAGTTGATATTTACACATTTATTAGGTGAGAAATCTATGAATAGAAAAAAGAAACAAAAAAGCATACTGGACAATATCACAAGAACATTTTTTATTGCATTTTCTAGACTACATTTTTATCATCAGGGTTTGATTTTTTAAGTAAAAAAGAAAGAAAGAAAGAAAGAAAGAAAGAATATATATATATATCTCTGTAAGTTGCTGGAACGGTGCTCGGTACTTATCCTTGGAATTTATTAGTTTGTTGTATTTTAGTCCCTTGCGGAGTCATTCCAAGAACTGGCCCTCAGCACTTGTGTCTTAAGAGGATATCTTTTTATATTTTCTACTTTTCACAAGAAAATGTAGCTTGTTTTGCTCTTTCATGATTTTCTTTTGCTTCTTAGGTGGCACCTTTGGTTGGTTTTTTGAAAACTCAACAAACATACTACGGTATTGCACACCAGCCTTTTCTGGGATTGCATTCTTCTTAAAACTGAAAAGGCAGAGGAGTCAAATTACCACTTTTCGCGGTCAGAGGATAAACCACCAAGTTTCGAAATATCGGTATATGACCAGGTGTTATATGTTAGTGAGTTTCCCTCTCTATTGGAGGGTGTCTCCCCCTTGGAGACTATAAGCTTGCTGAAGGTTCATTGTGAGAAGCATTTTTTTTCCCCATTCACCCACTCAGGCACATACTGTTAGTTAGGCAGAATCATCTACCACTGCAGATATGAATGCTCATCTTCCCCCCTATTTCTTCAATCTAAGACATAAGAGCAAGCTTTGTTTATAATTCAATATATATATATATTTGTGTGTGTGTGCTTGAACAGAAACACAAGTGCATAGAAATGTATTCTCGTACAAATACATGGAAGCAGAATAACACACACGCACGCACGCATACATACACACACACTTGAAACAAAAGTACCGGAGGGGTAAGTAACTTTCCTGAAAGCCAGTTATTCCCGAATAAGTGGCTCAAGTTTCCCCTTTTTTTCTCTTTTTTCGTTTAGATAGAACATCTGGTGTGTGTGTTTGGGGGGGGGGGGGGGGTGCGGATGAAATTGTAAACAGAGGTCCAGGATGCTCTTTACATACATAAAGGGAAAATACTCGAGGCAAACAGGGACAGAATCCATTTTGCCAGTTGAACATAACATGCGCAGTAACGTGAGATAGGAGAATAAGGGAGGAGAGGTTAAAAGGGGCTAGGTGGGTGGTGCTGTACCGTACTATGCCAATGCACTTTTCTGGGGATTGTAGTCTAACTTTTCGTCGCATTCTCCCGGCTCCTTGTTTTCCGCTTGTTTTTTTTTTTTTTTTCTCTCTCTCTCTCTCTGTCTCTCGCTCTCTCTCTTCTTTGTTTTCCGGGTTCGTCTTCAGAATCAAATTTATGCAGCAGAGAGAGAGACAGACAGACAGAGAGAGAGAGAGAGAGAGAGAGACGGCCAGGGTCTCCTCTGCTCACTGATTTTGTTGAACATCGATTTGACATTATGTGGAGGAAACGCTTATCGACTTTAAACACCCCATAACATACCCATTATAGAGGAGTTTAATTGCAGCCTGTATTCTGCGCTAACATCGACCGATTTCGTGGCAGCAAAG
>CM031603.1:58886796-58891796 GCA_018398815.1 Conus ventricosus
ACAAACGCTTGATATTCCTTTCCTTTTTATCCCCGTCGACTCGCAAATACTCTGATAGGCCTGACTCGGCACTTTTTTGGACTTCGTGTTAACCAGCATTTTAAGCGTGACAAGGCACTCTTGTTTTAAAGATCGTTGATAATGATACTGTTTTATACAGTATATATCACATACATGTAAACAGTATATATCACATACATGTAAACAGTCTATGAAAATATGTGTGCACATTCTAATGTTGTAGTGTTCTGTCATTCGAATTATAGAACGTTGAAGAAAACTAGTTTACAAGTCAATCGTGTTTTTTCCGTCGCTCAGCGTCAATTCAACACCTGTAAAAGTTTTGTGTCTTTTTCTCCCGATTTTTTAGAGGATAGAACTGACATTGGCAGTTCAAACATGTCTTGAAAGTGTCTGAAGCACGTCCGTATTCCCAAATTCATCGATCTGTAGTATCATCAGTAGTCCATAGATTTGGTCGCTTCATCAAACCAATCACGGTTAGTCTTCTTGGTCAAGCCGAGAACTTCCCCAGAAGAATGCAAGACGGCCTACTTGGTGTAATTCCGTTGTGCTTCTAGGGATATGTCATCTGAGTGCTTTGCATATTTAATGCTCTGTTGGAAGTTTGCCTTAAAACCCATCACTTTCCGGCTAAGAGACTCTGATTTTAGTTTTAAGAGCACCCCGTTTCTTGACTTTGATTTCGGCGAAGACTCAGTTTACAGAGAACTAGACGTTGGTCTGAGTATCACACCGCTGTAGTGAACAGTCCTCAAGTCTCTTTGGTGGCACCACAATGTAATTTGTTATGTACCATATCGAGGAGGCTTCCGGTTGTTTTGTGGCTGTTTTCGTTTCTACTGATATATGTAGAATGTTTGTTAAGCGTAACTCTTGTTTTGCACAGCACCACAAATGGTGTCTCCCGTTTTCATTACTGTGTTCAGTTTTCTTGTTCCCTAGCATGCCCCGCCTCGACCAACTCTGATGGTAAGCTGCCAATTGCGTCGACTTTGTCAGTTGTCGGGATGTGTTGTACGACGGTGCGTAGCTCAGTGTGGAACCTGTATGTCTGCAGGATTGCAGCATACACGCTGATAAAAGTGGCATGCTGTTTAGCTGAAAGCAGAAGGCGTATTGAGATACTTGGGTCAGAGTGACCGGTTGGTGGATGGATAGGGTTTGCGTCAATGGAGTTCACCATGAAACAAATGCCTGAAATACGTCTTACCAGACGAGTACAGATCCCCGTGTTAGTGCAGCAATGTCAACGTCAAGCTTGGCCGGCTTGTGCGCAGTCAGTGCGAAGCGCCGTTGAGGTCTGTTACTGTTTACTGTCAAGCGTGGTATGGATGTTCTAGATGACAAGTTGGAGCCGGTTATAACATTTACAGTAGGTAGGATACCCCTTTTTGGTACTTTTTAGCTGCAGAAAATGCCCGTTGACAGCGCCTTACCAACTGTGTTGTAGAGATACAAGATGTTTAACCCATCGTTTCTTGGTCCCACTCGTTACGGAGCTGGCAGTCCTTGAATATAGCTGCCTGGACTGCTCAAGGTGCTGCCAGATGATCCAGTCGTCTCTTCTTCTACATCAAGCCTGAAAGATTCCAAGCTGATCAATGTGTGTGTGTGAGTGAGTGAGTGAGTGAGTGAGTGAGTGAGTGTGTGTGTGTGTGTGTGTGTGTGTGTGTGTGTGTGTGTGTGTGTGTGTGAGTTAGAAGAGAGAGAGAGAGAGAGAGAGAGAGAGAGAGAGAGAGAGAGAGGAGAGAGAGAGAGAGAGAGAGAGAGAGAGAGAGTCTTGGCCTCCGTTTGTAGCTTAGAGAGTCTAACAGGTAAGGTATACTTCTGCACATCATAGTCAGCACAATGAGGTGTACTTTGTATGTATGGAAACTTGTTATAAACAGGAATAACGTGTGGGACAGCCAGATTCAGCGCTGAAGTATTTTTTTTCATCTTCAGCGAGCTGCTATCCAACACGACCTCCCCACTTCCATTACAAACAGGAATCCATTTTGAAATATGACGTATGGGGCTCGTATGGCGTCGCTTCAGTGGTTGTTATACTCTACATGTTGAAAGGATGACTTTAATAGCTTTTTTGTTGACTTTAAGTATTATAAAGCTATTTTGTTTTTAATGTGGATGGGAGCATAATGTGTTTTGCTCTGATCAGAATCATTGACAAGCCCTAAATTTCTCTCTCTCTCTCTCTCTCTCTCTCTCTCTCTCTCTCTCTCTCTCTCTTCTCTCTCTCTCTCTCTCTCTCTCTCTCTCTCTCTCTCTGTCTGTCTGTCTGTCTGTCTGTTATGTAATGCTATTACAACGGCATAAACAGGGAAATGGAACTGGGCGACATATTAAGAAATGTCTTGTAGAAAGAGGTTTTGTTTACTTTGTGAAAACTAAAAAGTTCGGGATGACAATACGTTTATCTTCAAACCAAACTATAAACTAATATGTATGTTTTGATAAAATTGGCACTCGACTAACGAGGAAAAGCAAAAGTGTGCCTTTTGTTTTTATTCCACAATATTATCAATTATTTTTACCACATAAAAGGCATAGACATGCTCGCAAGACTCAAAACAAGGACACCAGACTTCCATGCGATCAGAAACTGAAAAGATATGAGTTTGGTTTGTACCAAAATCAGAAACTGTAAAGGCATCCTAAGTCTGCACAATAAATTCTGTTTAAAACGAATGTCAGTTTCCTTTTTTGGAAAGTTAAAGCTTACGACGATGTCAGCAAAACAGTAAATCATTTCAGGTTCCTGTTGTAAGTAATCAAGGAGTGCCCGACATTGTACTGCTTAATAACGAGGTGGTAATAAAATCTGTAGCTAAGTTTTTTTTTTCTAAATCATATACGTTGCTTTTCATGTATATATTGTTCCTATTTGGGGTTGACCCATTATGGACGTTGAATTACAATTGGTGTTATCCCTGCTGCATAGCAGTTTCAAGTTTGACTAATACCGAAGACAGTGAGTATGAGCACTTGATTTATTTTGTTTGTTTCGTTTCCAGTAGATAAATACCGGTGTCGTATATAATACTGTCGCTCATAAAATCGTGTCGCAGCGACAGTATTTCCCGGAAATACTGCAGCTGGTTCATGAAAAAATATCGCTGAGCGACTTAATTTAATAAAAATTGGTGAGTGCGACAGGATTTCACGAGAAACGTCCATTAAATCATGTCGTTGCCTAAAAATAAAATCATGTCCGCAGCGACAGCATTTCATGTAAAAAAAAAAATTGCTGCCGTAGAAAAGTTGTCGCTCTGAGACAGCATTTCCCGTAAAAATGCGACGTCGAAGACATGATCAGTGTCTGCCCCAACTCTACCCCCACCTCTCTCTCTCTCATGGTTTTACGTATCAGTTGCCCCATTGTCGTTCTGTCTGTGATCTTATTTGTGTCTGCTTGACTGTCGGTCTATCTTTCTGTCTCTATTTGTTTTTCTCTCGCTCATTCTCTCTATGTATCGCCCTTCCTCTATCTGTTTGACTCTCTTTAGTTTCACTCTGTCCATCAAACTGTCTGTCAGTTGGTCTCTGCCTTTCCCGCCCCCCGTCCCCCTCTCCTCTCTCTCTATCTCTCTCTCTCTCTCTCTCTCTCTCTCTCCCCTCTCTCTCTCTCTCTCTCTGGACGAGCAAGCATGTGTGCGTGTATGTGGAGAGAGCGCGACGGTGTGTGTGGGGTTGTGTGTGTGTGTGTGTGTGTGTGTGTGGGAGGGGGGGGGACCCTGAAACAACTGCATTCATGCTCAAATATATTTGTGATTCATTTGTCCATAATCACGCAATTTTCTCTCTCTCTCTCTCTTTATCTCTCTCTCTCTCTCTCTCTCTCTCTCTCTCTCTCTCTCTCTTCCTCTCTCTCTCTCTCCTCTCTCTCTCTCTCTCTCTCTCTCTCTCTCTCTCTCTCTCTCTCTTGTTCTCTCCCTCTCTCGTATTCTCTCTCTCTCTCTCTCTTTCTCTCTCTCTCCTAGGATACCCCCGTGTCAGCTATCACTTTACATACCACTCTGAAGATTTTCTCGTGGGACGATACTCTTTCCCCTATACAATTGAATAGAACCCTTGAGACTTCTCCCCACAAACCCTGCAAGTTACGCAATAACTTCTTTGTAGAAGTGTATGTGCGTATTTGAGTTTGTTTGTGTATGCTCGCGCATGCGCGTTTACGCGTTCCACGCGCACGTGTGTGTGTGTGTGTGTGTGTGAGAGAGAGAGAGAGAGAGAGAGAGAGAGAGAGAGAGAGAGAGAGAGAGAGAGAGAGAGAGAGAGAGAGAAGGAGAGAGAGAGAGAGACTACGCACACACGCATGTACACACGCATGCGTGGGCACACACGCACACTAACTCACGCACATACATTTCCTCACTCATGCTCTCCCTTGCAGTACAGGAAGGACATAAACCGTTGAAGGAGGTATGATAGGTCAGAGATGGATGGGGCAGAGAGGAGGTCAAAGCCGAGGTAACAAATCATATAATTATCCCCATAATATTACATAATAGGGTGACAGGGCTATGTGAATGTCAATATGGATAGTCATGGGAAGACATATGGATAGTCATGGGAAGACAACGAGAGACACGAAATTGTATATTAATAGCCGCCCCTCTTATATTATGGATATCCTAATTCATTACATGCTACACCCAACTCTTAAAACTCCTTTCCTTCTACCTCAAATGTCTCCGAATTCCTGATTTGGATCTTATTTTAAAGAAGAAACAAAAAAGAAGAAAAGAAAATGATGTGTGGTAGTTCCATGGCATTATAGTATACTTATTACAAGTTGCAGCTTTTGGACTGCTCATTATTAATAGGCCTAAAGTGTTCGACGAACAAAGAGAAATAATTATGACAATGATTGTTGAGAAATTTGCGTTATTACCTATTTAACCGCTTCGATCTTATTGGACTATGTGACCTTTTTACTTCTTAACTTCGCGGCACCACAAAACGAACACGTGTCT
>CM031603.1:58896796-58899296 GCA_018398815.1 Conus ventricosus
GTCACAGGTGAACAGGTTTTGTCGCTCCGTTATGCTGAGATGTAAGTTCATACAACAACTGTAACAGAGCACAGGCACTAATCATTTGATATCAATTAATATATCGAATAATATGGTCATCAAACAGCATAGCAAAGAATATCACAAAAAGCATCGATTTTGTGGATCACGTTCATATGATTAAAGTTGGATTATTCCGTATTACGTTTTTATCAAATGTATGCAGCTCATCGAACAACTTAGCAAAGAATATAACAAAAAGCATCAATTTTTGTGGATCACGTTCACATGAATGATGTTTGATTATTCTGTTTAACGTTTGTATCAAAAGTATGCTAACAGAAAAAGAACAGGCACATACAGATATATTCTTGAAGAAACACACACACACGCGCGCGCGCGCGCGCACGCACGCACGCACGCACGCACGCATACGCACACACGCGCGCACACACACACACACACACACACACACACACACACACACACACACACACACACACACACACACACACACACACACACACACACACACACAATTGCGCTCGCGCGCGCGCGGCAATGTATTCCGAGTGCATGTTTCAACTATCAGTCATCTATCTTTCCCTTCCAATTACACATTGTGGTTAGGGAGACATACTTTCGGACAAGATAATAAACGGATGTCCCGTATGCACCTAGCGTTTGTGTTAAACATATCTGGAGGCAACAAGAAAAAAAATCAAATATGACTGGTAAACGAAAATATGTACAGAATCGGGGGACGGACAGGGGAGCAGCGGACGGACAATGGTGCGGGAACCGGGAGGGGAAGGGAGAGGGGAGGAAATGGTCAATATTTGAATGGCGCCTTGTTATGGCGACACGCTATTCCTGGGGATAGTAGTCATTATCATCCGGAATATGAGATGGTATTTTGAAACAGATTTAATATAAAAAATCTTTAGAATTATGTAAATTATAGACAGAGAATGCACGATGGCATTTTCTTGTAATAGGGATACGGAACGACAAATGTCATGACAGACAGGCAATATATTTAAATCGCAGTTCGGTCAGTGTGGCACTGCCACCACGTCATGTCATGTATGGTAGTGTTTTGCAGGAGGAAATACTACCATATCTGGCACGGCGTTAAAAGCTGGTGTGACGTGGGAAAGATGTCCAAGTGTTCCCCTCTTGCTATGTTACTCCAAACAAGCTGGGTTTGGGAGCTTGTGAACATAATCGATCATCCTTTTCGGTCTACTCCACTCCACAACCATGTATTTTCTATCAATTTTCTGAATCTGCACTGCAGGCAGCTTGTGTAGTAAAATTAAACGTATAATACCTCCATACTCCTAAGCTGCATATTTTTTTGACATGTTTGCATGAAATGTTCAGTGAAGGCCCAGCATTGATGCACTTTTCAGCCTAAAATGAGTGGGCATATCAGCTACTTTTTTCTTTGTTTATTTGATATGCAAAGGTAAAGTGATAACACCGAAAGAAACATATAAGCAAAGATACACATGCATTGCAAGTAACGTTGGTCACGGAAACATTTTCTGCGGAGGATTCTAAGTCTTTTGAATTACTTTCATCCATCAGACTACATCGTTTTGCTTCATCATTCCTGCTATGATTCAGAAACAACTTTGAATGTTATTTTGCTATTGGTTCCTCTTGATATTGTCTTAATAATAGTTTCATATTTCTTTACGTGCATTAACATTGATTTAAAAAAAAAACACTAGTTGATTGGACCGACTAGACAAAGAAGCGTTTTCGCGCTTCAGCCTTCTGCAAACAGGACAACTGAGAAAGCAAACGAAGAACAAAAGTTGGCTGGTTGGTCCAGCGACCTTTTGATGTCCTGCTATAACAACGCTTGGCTGGAGGAAAAGTGTCTTGGCGAGGGGAAGATGTCCAAGTATTCTCTTCTTGTCATTTTAACGTATTGGGTTTGCGTGTGGACAAGGAGTGTCTGAGTGTGGCTTCACATTCCGTGCACGGACTGGTTCTTACCCCGTGGTTTTTGTTGTTTGAGCCACAAAAGCTTTGCACCACAGAGATGTTGTTTGTTTAGCACTGTTTGTAGGTGTGGTTGTTATCGTTGGTGCTCATGAATGTCATTTTTTGTAGTCTTTGGAAAGAGCGTATCGGTTTTTAACATGTACCAGGATCAGGGCCGGTTTGGTAGTTGACGGTGACCAGCACTGACCACTGTGTTCGATCGCCCTCTGGCTCTGGCGCTTGACGATAGCAGGGTTCTGCCTTTTGGTGTCTGCCAAAATCCAGGTGGCCAGGGTTGGTGGGAGTGATCAGCGACAGCCCCTTTCCCAGTATTGCCCATGAGTTGAGTTCGGCACTATCTACGTCGTGTTTAAAACCGTCTCTTGATTCTTCTGCCCTCAGGGTCTGTAGGGGCCCAGATCTCGTTCTGTCTGGCTGCTGTTCTGGCCGGTGTTCTTATGGACACACTAGTCTGGCGATAAACTGCACCAGGGAGAACTAC
>CM031603.1:58904296-58946796 GCA_018398815.1 Conus ventricosus
TGCACGTGCGGGTTGGCTGCACGTGTTTTTTTGGGGCTTTCAGGTTTTTTTTTGGATGTGTTCACTAACAACGATTTCCATTTATGCCTGCAGTTGTTTACTATTTCTGTTTTGGTGTTTAAAGTTGCTAAGTGTGGTTTGCATAGTATTAACCATTTTTCAGTTAAACATAGGTTGCACCTTTTTGAAACATTGCTGTATGGTGATGCTCTTTTTATGATTTCCAGGATATATTGTAGCTTGTTTTTGCGTCTTTAAGTTTCCAGATATATTTGCTCAGTTCTGTTTGGTTTTTATATTTTTCTTTATTGAATGACTGTTTGTGGTTTGCATATCGGGTTTTTGAAGTGGTTTTCAGTGATCCCTATGTATGTTCCTTTTTCATTTTCTGATGTACAGTAGCCTGGTATACAATGTTGTTGTGGAGACATTTATTGTTTAGTGGGCACTGCTCCTTTCTCGTGCAATTGCAAGATTTTCCTTTCTTCCCCCTTCTTTGCGTGTTGATTTTCATTTTTTTGGATGCGTCAATCAGGTTTTTGAGGTTGGGCATACATGAGTACGATAGTTTGACAGTGTTTTTGTTAAATTTTTTGGACAGTTTGTGCTCTTTTGGAAATGAAGTTGCTAGGATTTGAAGAATTCTTTCCCTATGTTTGTTTTGAGTTTCCCGTCGTAGGGGGGGTTATACCATATGATTTTTCTTTCCTATTTTTCTTGCTTTTATTTGTGTTGTTGTCCGGGTTGTATTGTAGTTTGTAATTGTATCCACTTGTTTGTAGTGCCTCCTGGTATTCCACTGCTGCATTGTTGAACACTCTCTCATTGCATGACAGTTTGATAGTCTCTTGTTTATGCCATGGGGTATGGTCTTTAATACAGATGGTGGATGGTTTACTTTTGGTGTGTACATAAAGAGGTGTATCGTTGGGTTTCTTGTATGGTTTATATATATGGTTGTTGAGATCCAGTGTTATGTCTAAGTAGTTCACTACCTTTTGTTTGCTTCAATGGTGATCTTTAAGTTGTGGTTTTGGAAGATTTTGCATAGTTCTTTCTTCTTGCTTTCGAGGGTTCTTGGGTTGTTTGTTAGTGCAGCAAGGCCATCGTCTCTGTACAGTCCGACTTGTTTTCCGAGTTTTTTCTTGATGTTGGACAGCATGAATAGTCCGACCAGTTCACATGTTTCTGCACCATCATATGACCCCATGGTTACGTCGAATGTTGAGTTTCTGTTGGTTTTCCTGATCCAGGTTTCATTTCTGCTGTGTAGTAATGTTTTCTTGGTGTGGAGAATGATTTCCATTTCTGACCCTGTTATGTCTGTGTGGTTACTGGCAAACTTCAGGGCTTTGGAGAGTAGTTCCTCATCTATGGATGGGTAAAAGTCTACTATGTCAAATGTGATAAATACTGTATTACTTTGTTTTTGAGTTTTTTGAACCATTGGATAACTTCGTATGTGTTCTTCCAGAGGTTGTAATCAGAGTTTGATTTTATGTCCTTTGTTATTTTTTCCAGAATTTTCTTGCTTATTTTGCCTAATTCAGATTTCGATGGGTTTTATTAGTCTGCATTTTGGATTGTTATGAAAGTTGGGTTTGTGGTCTTTGAGTGTTATGAAAGCTTCTTTTGTTGCTGTCGCTTCTATCCTGTCACTTAGGTCTATGCGCTCTGCAAGTTCTTTATCTTTAGTGCGGATACTGTCATGTATATTTTGTCAGCTTTTTTGTAGTTTTTTGGATGTTTTTGTCAAGGAGTTGAGAATATTCCTTTGGTTCCATTTTGTAGTAATTGCTAGTTTTGTCAGCCTTCACAAATTTTTTTTTTGTCTTTTTGTACTTGTTTTATTTGGTTTTTTAATGTTGTTTGGAAATCGTCGTTAGATTTTTTGAATTCAATATTGGTTATCATTCTTTTCATTTGATCTTCAAAGGGTTTCATATCGTCTATGACTGGTGGTGATCGCCATGATTTGAAATCGTAGGTGTTTTTGTCCTCTTTTTTTGCATTCGGGTTCAGGAAAAAGAATGCTTTCCATCTCATATTGCGTACGAACTTTTCGGTTTGTTCTATTAATCTTTTTAAGTAGAATTGTGGGTTAGAGAACGGTATGTTTTTTGTTGACTGCCTAAAATTAATTTCCTCCATTTTAAAATCTTTCGGCCACAGTGCTCAACGTGAGGAGCAATCAAGATGAATATAACCAAAGAACCTAAAATGATTTTAAAAGTGCTCGCCCCCTTGGGGAGCAACATTTGTCAATGATGTTAAAAAGGAAGGTTAAAACTCAAGGTTAAACTCGACAAATTTGTTTCTAGCGGCGTTGCGCTGTCATCAGATGGTTTTGTTTGCCCACCGCCGATGTTATATAGCGTGTGGGCTCACGTTTGCGGTTGTTTGCACGTGCGGGTTGGCTGCCAACCCGCACGTGCAAACAACCGCAAACGTGAGCCCACACGCTATATAACATCGGCGGTGGGCAAACAAAAACCATCCTGATGACAGCGCAACGCCGCTAGAAACAAATTTGTCGAGTTTTAACCTTGAGTTTTAACCTTCCTTTTTAACATCATTGACAAATGTTGCTCCCAAGGGGTCGAGCACTTTTAAAATCATTTTAGGTTCTTTGGTTAAAATTCATCTTGATTGCTCCTCACGTTGAGCACTGTGGCCCGAAAGATTTTAAAATGGAGGAAATCAATTTTAGGCAGTCAACAAAAAACATACCGTTCTCTAACCCACAATTCTACTTAAAAGATTAATAGAACAAACCGAAAAGTTCGTACGCAATATGAGATGGAAAGCATTCTTTTTCCTGAACCCGAATGCAAAAAAAAAAGGACAAAACACCTACGATTTCAAATCATGGCGATCACCACCAGTCATAGACGATATGAAACCCTTTGAAGATCAAATGAAAAGAATGATAACCAATATTGAATTCAAAAAATCTAACGACGATTTCCAAACACATTAAAAAACCAAATAAAACAAGTACAAAATGACAAAAAAATATTTGTGAAGGCTGACAAAACTAGCAATTACTACAAAATGGAACCAAAGGAATATTCTCAACTCCTTGACAAAAACATCCAGAAAAACTACAAAAAAGCTGACAAAAATATACATGACAGTATCCGCACTAAAGATAAAGAACTTGCAGAGCGCATAGACCTAAGTGACAATAGAAGCGACAGCAACAAAAGAAGCTTTCATAACACTCAAAGACCACAAACCCAACTTTCATAACAATCCAACATGCAGACTAATAAACCCATCGAAATCTGAATTAGGCAAAATAAGCAAGAAAATTCTGGAAAAAATAACAAAGGACATAAAATCAAACTCTGATTACAACCTCTGGAAGAACACATACGAAGTTATCCAATGGTTCAAAAAACTCAATAAACAAAGTAATACAGTATTTATCACATTTGACATAGTAGACTTTTACCCATCCATAGATGAGGAACTACTCTCCAAAGCCCTGAAGTTTGCCAGTAACCACACAGACATAACAGGGTCAGAAATGGAAATCATTCTCCACACCAAGAAAACATTACTACACAGCAGAAATGAAACCTGGATCAGGAAAACCAACAGAACTCAACATTCGACGTAACCATGGGTTCATATGATGGTGCAGAAACATGTGAACTGGTCGGACTATTCATGCTGTCCAACATCAAGAAAAAACTCGGAAAACAAGTCGGACTGTACAGAGACGATGGCCTTGCTGCACTAACAAACAACCAAGAACCATCGAAAGCAAGAAGAAAGAACTATGCAAAATCTTCCAAAACCACAACTTAAAGATCACCATTGAAGCAAACAAAAAGGTAGTGAACTACTTAGACATAACACTGGATCTCAACAACCATATATATAAACCATACAAGAAACCCAACGATACACCTCTTTATGTACACACACCAAAGTAACCATCCACCATCTGTATTAAAGACCATAAACCCCCTGGCATAAACAAGAGACTATCAAACCTGTCATGCAATGAGAGAGTGTTCAACAATGCAGCAGTGGAATACCAGGAGGCACTACAAACAAGTGGATACAATTACAAACTACAATACAACCCGGACAACAACACAAATAAAAGCAAGAAAAATAGGGAAAAAAAAAATCATTTTGGTATAACCCCCCATACGACGGGAAACTCAAAACAAACATAGGGAAAGAATTCTTCAAAATCCTAGCAACTTCATTTCCAAAAGAGCACAAACTGTCCAAAATATTTAACAAAAACACTGTCAACTATCGTACTCATGTATGCCCCCAAACCCCAAAACCTGATTGACGCATCCAACAAAATGAAAATCAACACAGCAAAGAAGGGTGAAGAAAGGAATCTTGCAATTGCACGAGAAAGGAGCAGTGCCCACTAAACAATAAATGTCTCCACAACAACATTGTATACCAGCTACTGTAACATCAGAAAATGAAAAAGGAACATACATAGGGATCACTGAAAACCACTTCAAAACCAGATATGCAAACCCCAAACAGTCATTCAATAAAGAAAAATATAAAAACCAAACAGAACAGAGCAAATATATCTGGAAACTTAAAGACGCAAAAACAAGCTACAATATATCCTGGAAAATCATAAAAAGAGCATCACCATACAGCAATGTTCAAAAAGGTGCAACCTATGTTTAACTGAAAAATGGTTAATACTATGCAAACCACACTTAGCAACTTTAAACACCAAAACAGAAATAGTAAACAACTGCAGGCATAAATGGAAATCGTTTTTAGTGAACACATCCAAAACAAAAACCTGAAAGCCCCAAAAAACACGTGCAGCCAACCCGCACGTGCAAACAACCGCAAACGTGAGCCACACGCTATATAACATCGGCGGTGGGCAAACAAAAACCATCCTGATGACAGCGCAACGCCGCTAGAAACAAATTTGTCGAGTTTTAACCTTGAGTTTTAACCTTCCTTTTTAACATCATTGACAAATGTTGCTCCCCAAGGGTCGAGCACTTTTAAAATATTTTAGGTTCTTTGGTTATATTCATCTATATATATATATATTAATATATATATATATATATATATATATATATATATATATATATATATATATATATATATATATATATACTCAATTATAAACAATTATAAACAACAGGTACAGGATAAAGGTACTTATCCTTGGAATTTATTAGTTCATTGCATTTTAGTCCTTCGGATTCATTCCAAGAACTGGCCCTCAGCACTTGTGTCTTAAGAGGTTATCTTTTTATATTTTCTACTTTTCACAAGAAAAGTAGCTTGTTTTGCTCTTTCATGATTTTTTTTTTTTTTCTTAGGTGGGACCTTTGGGGGTTTTTTGAAAACTCAACAAACATACTACGGTATTACACACCAGCTTTTTGGGATAGCATTCTTCTTAAAACCGAAAAGGCAGAGGAGTCAAATTACCACTTTCCGCGGTCACTGAGGAGAAACAATCAGTGTCGAAATATCGGTATCTTACCAGGAGTTATATGTTTAGTGGGTTTCCTCCCCATTGGAGACTGTCTCCCTCTTGGAGACTATAAGCTTACTGAAGGCTCATTTTGAGAAGCATTTATTGTATTTTCCCCCATTCGTTCACTCAAGCACATATTGTTAGTTAGGCAGAATTATCTACCACTGCAGATATGAAAGCTTGTTTCCCCCCATTTCTTCAATCTAGGACTAACAGCAAGCTTTGTTTATAATTGAGTATATATATATATATATATATATTATATATATATATATATATATATGAGAACATTATTAGAATGCCTAAAATGATTTTAAAAGCGCTCGACCCTTTGGGGAGCAACATTTGTTTAAATCAAGTATTAAAAGGAATATTAAAAACAATATTGTAGATTTTAATATTCCTTTTAATACTTGATTTAAACAAATATATGTATGTGTGTGTGAGAGAGAGAGAGAGGTAACGTCACGATCAAGCAAAAGAAAATGATTGAAAAAGGAAAATAATAATGCAGTAATGCGTTTCTTAAGAGAAGACGGAAAATTCATGACATATGAAGAATTCACTACTGACCTTGATTATAACATAAATTTCGTTGCTGACAACGGATGGATTTCCACCATAAAAAAGGTTACATAAATAAATCTGGGACTGAATTAAACACCACCACCAACTGTAGACTCGACATACCGAAAGCGGTGAATACTATTTTTCAAGGCAAGCAGAGGAGTCAAACAATACTATGAAATTGTAACTAATGATAAACAGAAACCAAACTGTTGTACTAAACTGTTGTATGTATTAAGTGGGAACGAAACTAAATTCTGAAATCCCTTGGAAAAAAAGTATTTCTCCACATCCACTACATAAACAATATCAAACTGAAATGGTTACAAATTAGAACTGTTCATAGCACTATTGGTACGAACATTATTCTTTATGCTATGGAGATAACAAATACGACGAACTGCACCTTTTGTAATGAAGAAAGAGAAACAATCGAGCACTTGTTTTGGGAATGCAACCATGTAGGATCTACAAACTTTCTGGAAAGCTGTTGAACATTTACTGAATAAAAAATGCAGAAACATCTTCAATGCTAAGATCACTTGTAATGTGTAATTTTGGGGGTGGATCACCATTATAAAACAGGCAAAAATTTGACTTTATCATAATGTTTGCAAAAATTATATCTGTAAATGTTAATTTGAAAAGAGTGTGCCATGCGTTACTGGATTCCAAAAACAGCTGAACAACCGATTTAAAGTCGAGTTACACAATGCCAGAGTTAATGATAATAAGACAAACTTTGAAGCCTCATGGAACAACTATACACCAATGTTTCTTCAGTCAGATACATACTAGGCGCCTACCAGCTGTACTATGCTGCTCGTTATGATAATAATATATATGTGTGCGTATGTATATATATATATATATATATATATATATATATATATATAATATATATATATATATTATATATATATATATATATATATATATATATATATATATTCATTCAATTATATAAACAAAGCTTGCTCTTATGTCTTAGATTGCAGAAAGATGGGGAGATAAGTGTTCTAAGACATAAGAGCAAGCTTTGTTTATAATTAAATATTTCTTGCAGTCATTGCAACACCAAGCTGCTTTGTAGTTGCTGGAATGGTGCTCGGATACTTATCCATGGAATTTATTAGTTAATATATATATATATATATATATATATATATTATATATATATATATATATATATATATATATATATATATATATATATATATCTTTCCCCTCCCTCTGTACCCAGCCTACCGTGTTAGTTCTTGATTAGCAATCCTCTTTGGGGAACAATCACACTTATGAGAAATTGTATATCCATCGATACATGAATTTTCCTTTTAATACCCTTGTGTGTGTACATGGTTCTATGCTTGATTTTTTGTTGTTTGTTTATGTGCCTGTTTCGTTTCTTTATGTCTCTCTTTAAAAAAAATTATGACGACTTTGTGCACTGTCCCCTTTCTGCCCACTTGCAAGCTCTAATATTATTTGATTTATAAACAGTAGAAGAAAGAGAGAGAGAGAGAGTGAGGGAAAGAGAGAATGTATGTGTGTGTGTGCATGTGCCTGTCTGTCTGTCTGTTTGTCTGTCTCTGTGTGCGTGTGAGTATTTATGCTTTTGTGTGTGTGTGTGTGTGTGTGTGTGTGTGTGTGTGTGTGTGTGTGTGTGTGTGTGTGTGTGTGTGTGTGTGTGTGTGTGTGCGCCCGCGTGCGCTCGTGTGTGTGTGTGTGTGTGTGTGTGTGTGTGTGTGTGTGTGTGTGTGTGTGTGTGTGTGTGTGTGTGTGTGTGTGTGTGTGTGTGTGTGTGTGTGAGCACACACATAGCCACACGCACCATCGCAAGCACGAAAGCGCACACGCCCGAACACACACACACACACACACACACACACACACACACACACACACACACACACACACACACACTCACACACACACACACACACACACACACACACACACACACACACACACACACACACACACACACACACACACACAGAGACTGGATCTATCCACACTTGATCTATCCACACTGGGATCAATCGGCTCTGAGCTCTGCCGACCGAAGGGTCTGTCGAAGTGTGCACGTCGAAAACAGCTTCGGAAGTTTGCCCTAATCCCTCTCCGCGTTACTCTTAATATTCTATCATATTGTTGTTAAAATTCAAAATATTCATTTGAATATTTTTCAGTATTAGAAGCTACCTACAGACATAGTTACAACATACCTAAAGTTTACCAAATTTTGTCAATATGTACATTTATTTTTGAAGCAATAATTCTTTCCCTTCAAGGAGTTTTACTAAATGTGTGACAAGACGCCTTCCATGTCCCTTTCCTGCTTTAAGTTTGCGAAATGTAGCTCAAGGAGTTGATGGATTCCAGGTATGCTGTCTCCCACGAGAAAATATACACTTCATATTAAATCTAATGTTATGTTAAATTTGATATTAAGTAAAGGTGATGACCCTCGTTTTCCGGCGTATTTTTCTTTTGTAAATATTCTAAACACATTGCAGTATTTTATTCAAAAGAATCAAGACTGGAAACACAATTTTCAACCTTGTACGTTTATTTGACTTAGGCTCATTGTTCATGTTTTTGTTTTTGCTTCCTTTTTCAAGCTGTCCAGGTAGGGAACACCACATAGCGACTGCAGAACGCAGCAGACGACTCAGCGCGCACACTGTAGAAATAAAAACAACCCATGTACTTTCAAATTTCGGTGACGATCTTCGTTTGCCGTCATCATGGCAGCGTGCGAGCGTAATATTCTCTCTTAAGTGTTGCGCAAAGAAGAATAAGAAGTTCAAACCCTTAACACATCCTTAATGACTCTGCTTCTTTTATCCAAGTGTTCATAAGAGAGAGAGAGAGAGAGAGAGAGAGAGAGAGAGAGAGAGAGAAGAGAGAGAGAGAGAGAGAGAGGGTTTGTGCTGGCACAATGGTGAATTATTTGCACTGACTACTGGCAACCAACATTGCCGTGAAATGCGGCACTTGATGTTGCCGGCGATAATATATGCTGGTGAAAATACGTGCCGTGAAAGACGTCACATATTGTCACCGGCGACAATATTTGCTTGGCGATACTCTTTTCTGAGACAAACATTAAGGTTCGTTGACATCTACCATTTGGTCAGTATGGAACTATATAAACATTCCTTTGGTTGCAGTAAATTCAAGAGAGGCTGACGTGAAAGAAAACATTGCAAATGGAATGCAAACGATCATAAAATCAGTCGCATGTTTCATTTTCGAGTGCTGCAAAAGCAGTTATCTGAAGAAAGGAAGCAATGCAAATTACCTGTCCAGCTATTTTAAGATATTTTAATCCGCCAAGATCCAAATGGTGGAATCAATTCATTCGGTAAAAATTCTCAGTCTTTTACCCGAAGCGCATGGCGAGTGAAGGCACCACCTTCCACTATTCATTACCTAAACCAGTAGAATCGGACTTTGACATAGCTAGGTCATCTTCTGTTTTAATCACTGCAAGACCTAGAATGTCCCACCTCAGTGTGGTTGTCTATGGCCGTTCGGCATGAGCATTGTGAAAAGAATAATACGGAAGGGATATGGAAAGAAAGACGGCAAAAAAACAGAAGAGAGAGAGAGAGAAGAAAGAGAGAGAGAGAGAGAGAGAGAGAGAGAGAGAGAGAGAGAGAGAGAGAGAGAGAGAGAGAGAGAGAGGTCTTGAACGAGGATATCTGCGACAGAGTCAGAATACCCAATGGATCATCTTACAAACCCACCAGCTTGCCACAGTCAAGCAAAGAAAGATGGAATGATAAGGTGCATTTCAAGAATAGCCAACCCAGCAAAGATCATGCTGCAATACCCAGCAGGCGTTCAGAGGCTAACAGAAGAAGAGATTTGATATAAACACAGCATCAGACAGTGGACAGACCTGTTATCAGAGAATGCCTTTGAATGCGTGGCTGGATAAATGAACGAATGTCAGCAATGATGTGGTGGCGTGGCGTATTTCTCTTGTAGAATCAAAGTATTTAAGATACGTCTGTTCACAACATACCCTAGCATGTTCTTTTCTGTCGCCTGTATTGACCTTCCAGAGACTTTAACTTTATTATGGTTTTTACTTTCTGTTAATTTGTTCATTCCTTCTTTGAAGATAATATGATTGGCTTTGTTGTGTTTCAACTATTTTTAATTCGTTAATTCCACACACACACACCACACACACACACACACACACACACACACACACACACACACACACACACACACACACACACACACACACACACACACACGCACGCACGCACGCACGCACGCACGCACGCACGCACGCACGCACGCACGCACGCACGCACGCACGCACGCACGCACGCACACACACACACACACACACACACACACACACACACACACACACACACACACACACATTGTCATTCACTCTCCCTCGACTCGATTGAAGACATAAACTCTTCGATACTGGTCTGTGGCATGTTTATTTTCCAAACAACAATAATACCGTCAGCAACTGAAATTGAAACGATTGTGATGATAACGATGGTAGAACGGGGGTGATGATAATGATGATGATAATAATGAAGATAGAATCAGGCAAAACAGAGGGGAAAATGCTAACATACCCCATTCGATTTTTAAAAGCGTAACACTGTGTCTGTAATGACAGTTTGTGGCAGATCACGTGGATTCACACCATTGACAGTGACATCATTCAACACACTGCATCCTTCTACATAATCAATTCGGTTAAACTAAACAAACTTTGCAGACGTCTTTCTAGGACATTTAAAGTACATTAAGGCTGCAGACAATGCCCCATTCTATTCAACAACACGTGGGTACATATTGCAGGAAATGTTTCAGTATTGCCATATCCATTGGAGCGCATTTTCGAATCCCGTTGTGTGTTTTTTTTTTTTTTTTTTTTTTTTTTTTTTTAAACAACAGAACACACACTAGCTAAATGATTATGGGTGTCCCGCTGTGCCTCTTTCTGTCATCTCACCAAACCAAACGAGCTGTAATTGTGGTTCATGCATATAAAGTCAGCTCTTGGTGGGTATTGTTCTTCGCTTGTACTTTTAAACCGATGATAGAGTGAACACTATTGACTGATATGTACTGGATGACACGGGAAACGACTGTATGAAGCGCCATCTGGCAGCTCTTCAGTCGGTACTACCTAGGTAGGCAGCCCGTTGTGTAAACGAGTGTGGATTGTAAAGCGCTTAGAGCTTGGTTTCTAGCCGAGAACAGGCGCTATATAAGATTCATTATAACATAACATGATAAAAGATACAGACATCTCTTAAGTGATCACGGTTTGGGTACGTTATAAGACACTCGAGCGTACAAAAAGTAGGTATTCTTTTGCCGGCGAGTACAATAACAATTTCAGAGAGGGGGGGGGGGAGTGAAAGAGAGAGAGAGAGAGAGAGAAGAGAGAGAGAGAGAGAGAGAGAGAGAGAGAGAGAGAATGGCTGTGGCTGTGTGTATATATAGATCAGTATATTTAAAATGCCTAAAACAATTTTTTTTAAGTGCTCAACCCTTGGGGAGCAACATTAGTTAAAACAAGTTAAAAGAGGAATCTTAAAACTATCTACAAATTT
Source organism: Conus ventricosus (assembly GCA_018398815.1). Taxonomy (NCBI): domain Eukaryota; kingdom Metazoa; phylum Mollusca; class Gastropoda; order Neogastropoda; family Conidae; genus Conus; species Conus ventricosus. Next base: position 58,915,979 of record CM031603.1, read on the forward strand.
GTTTCGGGCGTGTTGCGCTGTCATCTGCATGCGCTATATATATATATATATATATATATATATATATATACATATATATATATATATATATATATATATATATATATATATATTATATATATATATATATATATATTATATATGTGTGTGTGTGTGTGTGTGTGTGTATATATAAATATATAAATATATATATATATATATTTATATATATATATATGTACATATGAAGAGAGAGAGAGAGAGAGAGAGAGAGAGAGAGAGAGAGAGAGAGAGAGTGAGAGAGAGAGAGAGAGAGAGAGAGAGAGAGAGAGAGATACAATAACAAGGAATAGCGTTACCACCATCACCATCACCCCACCACCCAAACATCATCCACACTCCCCCCCCCACCCCCCCCCGAAAAAAAGAAAAAAAAAAAGAAAAAAGAAATATGGACACTTGAAAACCTTGCTTTCATCAAATTTCAGAACAGTAAATGCCAAACGCCATATCTATAGTCTAACTGCTATTTGAATAGTCTGTAACGTTTCAAAGACATTCATATTCTGTTTTGTATTATTTTCCACACTGTAGCTTTCTACCAAACAAAGCCCAAAAGGTTGCTCTGAAACGTGACCCAATGAAGTAATACACAAAGATGTTGAAGGTAGCATTGAAGTAAGAGAACATTTCTATAATCCAAACACCCATCAAGAATGTATTGTGGTGACGTCGCCCGCTGTTTATCTCCGGGAAAAATAGCCAGACAAAGCGATTGACGGCAGTGGGGAAGAGGCATATGAGGAAGAAAACAGAATTAGCAACAAGAGTTTTTGTCAAAGCCAGTTCTTGAACCGATATCGATGAAGAGCTTTCAGATCGCCATCTCACAATCTGACGAAGTTTTACAATTGTCATTATTGTAGTTGTCACGACAACAACCACTATAACTCCAGGCAGGCCCATACCAAATATGAAGCTTTCGAGAGGATCAATGAATTCCTTGTGATCCCTGTAAAATTCACCCTCAACAGCTGTGACTAGAGTCATATCGATCACGGGATCATAAAAGCCCCCAACACGATATCGATAAGCTGCGAAGAAGAAAAGACCCAATACCATGATATTGACCACAATGATAAGAGTTGCCATTTTCTTCGTGCTCAGTATTGTTTGACATTTGAGAGGACTGAACACACACAAACATCTCTCTACAGCAATGATGGCGGACATTACATTAGAAACATAGTGGAATTGTAAAAGCAATACAAAATTCAGGTTGGTTAAAACTGTGGAAATAGGACCAAATCTTTCTTTAGTGGTGAACTGAATATAAACCTGTTCACCATGGTGAAGTACAGAGTTGAACAGATGCAGTTCATCAGCCAGAGACAAAGAAAACAGACACAGGTTGACCCGATCCTTGAGGCCTTGCTTGTAAAACACCACCATGTTGATGACGTTAGCTGGTCCACCAATCAAAAATAACAACACCAGCATGCTATTTTTTATCTGATGGACAATTTTTTCCGTTTCTACGCTGACTAAGTTGTCAGGATTGTCCCAAGGTAAGTACTCCATCTCACTAAATACCACTGTGATGCAATTATGTTGGTGCGTTGCGTTCTGGACGGTTTGAGAGTGTTCTGTTGAGCTTTGTGGTATGGTAGTATTTTCATTGGTCTTATGAAACTGAAGGAAAGTGTTCAATTTTTCAGAACTACCATCCAGGACGGATGCCATATTTCTTCACCAAATTGGTCACAGCTGAAATAGTTCACAGTTAAATAAGGCATAATTACACTAATGATTCATTTTTAAGAGTTCTTTAGTCTTTACTACTGAGTATTCGGATTTAATTTTCTATCAAACATGTGCTGAACAATCTCACAAAAAATGTACACAAACAGAAGCATAGGTAATTACACACACACACACACACACACACACACACACACACACACACACACACACACACACACACACACACACACACACACACCACACACACAACACACGCACGCACGCGCGCGCGCGTGATTGAACAGTAGCACATACATGTAGATAACCCTTTCGCTTGGAAAGCAAGAGGATCCGGTTTACGTTTTGCGCTTTCTCTAAGAAAAGAGAAGATCCGCTTTGATCGTTACTTAAGAAAATACACAGGCACAGAAAATAGGGAAAAAAACTGGGTGAGTGGCGCTGTACTGGGGCTATGTGCTCTCCTCAATCAGAACAGCGTAAGTTCCACATAAGTTCTTCTTCGTCTGAATATTCAACTTCTGACTTCCATTCCCGGTATTCCACGTTTCAACACTGAATGAATGTTGTGGTGTATGGCCATTTCCCATCTCATCAAGAAAGAAACTTCGATCCATTTGGGTTAATGACGCCAATATGCACATTTTATTTAACCACTTACCGCGCCAGGACCCCAAAGCCTATTCCTTTAAACGTTAGAGAATCAGGTGTAGCATTTCATCGCCATTAATATCATGTAGCGTCTTAGACTAGGAAATGTTCATTCGGTGAAATGAAAACGCTGATGAAGTACACAATTTGTTTTTCTGTTCTGTATTCAGTGATACACCACAGAAGTACATCTTATGCAAATTAATGCCAAATCTGTACGACGTTGACATATAATGAATGAAAACAAAATTATTGCAAACAAATTCACGTAACAGAATACAGTTTTTTTAAACGCAAAACACTTTCCTAAAAGGAAAGACGTTATGTTCCCTGCCATATGCCACAGTCTTTGTGCTATGTTAGGAGATACTGGTCACGAGCCGATAGATAACAATTTGCATTATGTGCATTTTTCTCTAGTATTTATAATGTAACGAATTGTATGCATTGTTCATCAAGAAGTTGTAGTAATCTATTGTCAAAGACAATCGTCACAGAGAGAGAGAGAGAGAGAGAGAGAGAGAGAGAGAGAGAGAGAGAGAGAGAGAGAGAGAGAGAGAGAGAGAGGTTTAGGTCTTTATGTTAGATCTTGATATATCGGAGGGAAAGTTATAACTCTCTGATTGCCAACCGCAGGATGCTAAAGTGTCAAAGGATGCTTCGTATTACATATATAAATTTGTTACTGTGTCTCTTTGTTATTTAGCTGCCTATATTGTCTACTTCGGCAATTCGAGATATAGCGTTCATTGGTGCCATATCAATTGAATAAAAAAAACATGGTATTCTAACTGCCTGCCATAAGTTGTCGTACTGGTGGTATATTGCAGTGCAAGGTTTCTTTGCCTTCTTTCCGATATATATATATATATATATATATATATATATTATATATATATATATATATATATTATATATATAGAGAGAGAGAGAGAGAGGAGAGAGAGAGAGAGAGAGAGAGAGAGAGAGAGAGATCAGTATATTTAAAATGCCTAAAACAATTTTTTAAGTGTTCAACCCCCTACAGTACAGATTTGGCATTAATTTGCATAAGATGTACTTTTGTGATGTATCACTGAATATATTTTTAAGATGAAGTGTTAAAATCAACAAGCTTGTTTCGAACCTCTTGCTTTCGTCAGGATAGTCTTTTGGGACACGCTATCTGTCTTTTATAGCGTGCGGGACCTGATTCCGTTTCTGCATGCGTGATTCGCTGCACGTGTGGTCTGTGGTTCTTGTTGGGGTCTGTTCAGGTGGAGTGCGCTAACAAAGATTTCCATTTGTGCCTGCAATTGTTTACTATTTCTACTTTTGTATTCAAAGTTGCTAGGTGTGGTTTACATAATATTAACCATTTTTCTGTGGAGCATAGATTGCATTTTTTAAAAATATTGTTGTACGGTGTTGCTCTTTTTATGATTTTCCATGATATGCTGTAGTCTATTTTTTTTTTATCTTTGAGTCTCCGAATGTATTTACTCAGCTCTGTTTGGGTTTTGTATTTTCTTTTTTGAATGACTGTTTATGGTTTGCGTATCTGATTTTGAAAGTGTTTTCAGTGATCCCTATATATGTTTCTGTTTAATTTTCTGATGTTACCGTAGCTTGGTATACGATATTGCTGTGAAGACGTTTGTTGCTCAGGGGGGACTGTTCTTTTTTAGTGCAGTTGCAAGATGTCCTTTTGCCACCCTTCTCTGTGGTATTGCTTTTCGTTTTGTTAGATGAGTCAATTATGTTTTTACGGTTGGGCATACATAAGTATGATAGTTTAATGGTGTTTTTTTGAATATTTTGAACAGTTTGTGTTCTTTCGGGAATGATGTTGCCAAAATTTTAAAGATTTTTTTTCCTAGGCTTGTTTTTACTTATCCATCGTATGGGGGGTTGTACCATATGATCTTCCTTTTCCTGTTTTTCTTATTTCTGTTCGTGGTATTGTCTGGGCTGTATAGTAGTTTGTAATCATAACCACTTTTTTGTAATGCTTCTTGGTATTCTGTTGTTGCATTATCGAAGACTTTTTGATTGCATGACAGGTTGGATAGTCTCTTGTTTATACCATTGGGTATTGTTTATAGTATAGACGCTGAGTGGTTGGTTTTGATATTTACGTAGATTGGTATGTCATTGGGTTTTTTGTATGGTTTGTACACATGGTCATTGAGGTCTAATGTTATGTCTAGGTAATTCACTACTTTTTTGCTTGCTTTTGTTGTGATTTTTGAAGTTGTGTTTTTTTAAAAAAGATTTTACATAATTCTTTTTTCTTGTTTTCAATAGTTCTTGGATTATTGTTTAATGCAGCGAGGCCGTCATCTCTGTACAAACCGACCTGTTTTCCAAGTTGTTTTTGGATGTTGGATAGCATGAATAGTCCGACTAGTTCACATGTTTCGGCATCATCATACGATCTCATGGTTACATCAGGGCCAGACAAAATAATCAGTGAACTGTTGAAGAACGCAAATAACTCGGTTATTGATTTCTAAGTTGTTTGATTGTGGAAAGTTTCCAACAGATTGGTCAAAATCCATTATTGTACCAATTTACAAAAACGGTGACCCGGACAACCCAGACAATTATCGTGGTGTAGCTTTAACAAATGTAATTAGCAAAGTTTACACGCATATCTTATAATAATAATAATAATAATAATAATAATAATAATAATAATAATAATAATAAAAATAATAATAATAATAATAATAATAATAATGGTTTCTTATATAGCGCTTATTCAACCGAATTTCTCTAAGCGCTTTACAAAGTCATACTGCATTCACCCTTCTCATATACAACAGTACACCCTACACCTAGCTACAAATACTATTACTACAATAACAAACAAATCCTAATCCTACGAGTGTGACATTCACTTATTTTTCAAGTATCACTGCAAACACTTAATCCTATAACGTTCAGTCATACAACAAAAACATGTAATGGAGAACATACACATACAGTACATTTGAACAGGCCCAGACGGCTTTGAGTTAGGTTGTCTCCCCCCCCGGCCCCCACACACACAACAGCATTGATTAATTATGAGAAAATAGATAGGTTTTAAGTTTAGACTTGAATGATGGGATAGAATCTGAATGTCTAAGAGAGAGTCTGGCAATCTTAGATATGAGTCTAACAAAGTGGACAAAAAGTGAAGACAAAATAGTAGAACAGGCAGGATTTAGATCGGGGTACAGCACAGTAGATCACATTTTCACTTTGTATGCCTTGATTCAAAACTTTCTGAAGAAGAACACTAAACTATACGTCGCTTTTGTCGACTTCTAAAAAGCATTTGACTCAGTCAATAGAAATATAACCCTTGGTGTTGAGAACACCACAGAATTATGGACTGTGGTGTGTCTCTATTTGACACCAAGAGCACAGACACAATCAGCCGTGTCTCCCTGATGAGTCCGATCCAGCGGACGAAAGGCCTAGGAGCAGGCAATACAAATAAATGTGCCTTCGAGAGGGATTACGATGGTTCTCTCAGGCAGCTAATGAAGGGCTTCTCATAGTTATAATATATTCCCCCCATTTTCTTCATCTTCAATTATTATTATTTTTTTTATTTTTTTTAAAGTTCAAATCTTTGCCAAGTCATTACTACAACGACTGAAGAATTGTTAACCTGCTCTTGTTTTCTCCCACTACTTAATTGTTCAGCATTATAGTCAATAGAAATATGTTATGGCAAGTCTTGAGAAAAACTGGTGTCTGTGGGAAACTGTATATTGCTGTCCGTGGTATATATAATTCAGTCCTTGCATGTGTACGTGAAAAAGGTGTATATTGTGACTTATATAGATGCCTGCGTGGTGTTAAGCAAGGCTGCCTTTTGAATCATCAAATGTTTGCACGTTTTTATGAATGCATTGACCATTGAAATGTCACGAAATGGTAGACACGGCATACAACTGACCCTGGAGCTGTCAAAATATTCATGCTATTATTTGCCGATGATGTGATTTTGCTTTAGAGTACTGCTATTGGCTTACAAAATCAGCTGAATGTACTGAAAGGTGAAGCAGAAAAACTGCAGTTGATTGTTAATTTAGAAAAGACAAATATAATTGTTAAGTTTGAATGCTGGTTAGTCTGAAACATGCAGAAAGAGGACGAAAGGTGTAATAGAAATTGTAAGATGTATAAAAAGAACTCAACACAATTGATCCTTCTCTATTCTGGAAGTTATTTGATACGCAGATAGAGCCTATCTTAACATATGCTGCAGAAGTATGGGGTCTTGAAGAGAATCATGAGATGGAGAAAGTACCCACTTTAGCTATTAAACGATTTAGCTATTAAAATGATTTATGAACATTCCGCTGCATTCATCTAACACAGTGGCTTACGATGATTCTGGAAGATATCCTCCTTATATTCGAGCTTTCGGAAAATGTATTAAATATTGGTTAAAACTTACACAGCTGCCAACAACCAGGGTATGTAAACAAGCGTATGATATGCTGCTCCAACAGAACATAATAACTGGGTCAGCAATGTAAAGCGAGTTCTAACTACAAACGGATTTAGCATTGTATGGCTCAGTCAAGGGGTTGGAGATATTAGCACATTTATGACAGAATTTAAAGACTGTTTAAAGGGGTTCTCACCCATTTTTACAAATCTATTTTGACCCAATACACGGTTTTAGTATGTGGTCGTATTGCGAAACCCAGCCCCGAATCAGCCGCCTGTGCTCTCATCTTGCAGTGAGAGCAGCATTTCCTGCGGACTGGGAGAGCGAGAGGCTGAAACAGGAACGAGAGCCTCGATTTCGATAAAAGGGGGGTTTCCCGATTGATGACGTAGAAAAGCCAAGTCGCTCTTCGTGTTCGGCTGAAGTGAGGTGCTGTGCTGTGTCTGGTTGCAGAATTTCATCAGGAAATAAGCAAAGAGTAAGCGTTCATGCTTTTTCAGGTGCCTCCAGCCAGTTTAGGCGATTGTGGATAAATGTTGTCACCACAACGAGGAAAGATTTTGTTCTTCGGGACAGTTATCATGGCATTTGCGGTCGTCACTTCGAACAGCACAGTTTCCAAGACCAACACACTTGGAACGTAAAGGTGGAAGCTGGAATTAGGGTCCGAAGACAGCTGAAAGAGGATGCTGTGCCAACTATTATAACAGGAAAATGTATTAAAGCACTCTCTGTTCATTCACCAGCTGCAAGTGCATGCCTCAAACGCAGCAGTGACACGGATTCTGTCAGGAGCAATAGAGCCAAACTCAGAGACGTAAGGAAGGTAAGGTTTCTGGAATGGGTGGTTGATCTTTTTGTGTTTCATTTCATTCTCAGTGTATTGTTGGTTGTAAAGATAGTTGGTGGTTTTTGTTGAGTGTTGGCATCAAACTGAAACATACATTGTTACTGTCATAGTGGCAGTCAGTCAGTCATACTGCCAGCTGCCACTGAAATTGTTGCATGTTTGATTGATTTTCTCCCCTGCTGTTACTGTTTCCAACAAAACGGAAGTTACGATTCTTATTAACAAGAAAGTGTCTATGTCCACACATAACAACTTGTTGGACTCCAGTGAATGATAATAGTTTGGGTTTTTATTTTTCAGGACATTGCTGAACATCAGGCACCCTGTAAGTTCAAGTTTCCGCCCAACAAACCATATGCTTCAGTAAGTGAATTATTTATCAGTATTTGGACACAGGATGGTGACTTAGTGTGCATTTTAAGATATATGCAGGTCTGGTATGTCTGTATGCTATAAACTGCCCTTGTGAGTAAGGAATAATGAGCTTAGCAGCTTAGATCTGATGTACGGCACATCACGCATCAGTTTTTAAAATAACAGCCAGGATCTTTGACTGCAATATATTGTAAAAGACCCTCAGATTCTAATTGTCATTGTGGAACTTCAGAATTTAAGTGGAGTGAGTGAGATCGAAAATGAGGAATGTAAAAAAGGGTGGTGGGGGGGGGGGGGGGGGGGGGGGGGGGGAGGGGGGGAGCTGAAAGTGAACAGGAATTGAAAAGATTTCTACAGCAGGGAAGAGAATTAGTGTGATGATGCAGTAGCTGACAAACTCCTGTTCAAAGGAAAAGGCATTATCTGATAGATCTAAAACAACTGAAGGGAAATGTGGTTTATCACATAATCATTTTAAAAGTTATTTACATACTTCGGTAATGTGTGTGTGTGTGTGGTGTGTGTGTGTGTGTGTGTGTGTGTGTGTGTGTGTGTGTGTGTGTGTGTGTGTGTGTGTGTGTGTGTTGTGTGAACAGATGTATGTATGTGCACGTGTATATCATGTACTATCTGTGTCGTGCGTATGTGTGTACATGTAAATAATATGGTCAACCTGTAAAAATAATGTCGAACTGCCTGGAAAGAAACACAAGCGTCTGATGGCGAGGGAGGTGGTACTGTACAAGGAGCTGTAGGTTCAAACTGGTACGGCTGAACTCCATACACTTCAGTGAAAATTTCACGTTCGATGTCCTCTTCGTTGGAACTTGACTCGTAGCTGGGAGCATCTGCCATTATCACCGGAAAATAGTTGAGTTTTACGTCCTCATAGCGAAAGCTTTTAGGGACATGTCTCTCATTCACTGTAGTCTTGGCATTTATACGTCACTTGCGGAATCCCCGACTCTCGTCTCTTTCCGTACTGTGCTCGGCAATCTCCGTGGCGAGTCATGATTTGGCTACTTGCACGACCCGAAACACGGATAGAAGTGAGTTCCAGAAGAAAAGTAACACGTACATCGAAACAGGCTCGATCATACTTTTGAACAACCCAAACATGTTATTTATGGGTGAGGACCCCTTTAATATCTTGTTACAAACAAAACTGGCATTCCAAGATGGAAGAGGGCGCAAAGTAGGCCTACTCTTGGTTCCATTCCTTTAAAAGTATTTTACAGCCAGAAAAATTCTTAAGCATAGTTACCAACAAATGGCATAGAGACTCATTGGCTAGATTCAGAAGTAGTACACTAGGTCTGAGAGCACCAAGAGGTGGTTTGATATGGAAAGTACTGTAGAAGGTTTTTTTGTATGATGTGTGAAAATGAAGTGAGAGAAGATGAAGAACATTGGTATTTGATTGTAAAGAGTATGAAGACATCAAGTCGAAGTCTCAGCTATTCGAGATAATAGTTGAAAAACGTTATAATTTACGTGATTTATTATCAACTGACGATGCTAATGTTATACGTTTACTCGCAAAGTATGTCGTAGAAGCTGTTCGCTCTAGTAAAAAGAAAATGCTTGATGTCACTGACTTTTATGACAGTGTCTGATGCTGATACAGTTTGATGATTACTTTTTCGTTTTTCTTTCTTTCTTCTTCTTCTTCTTCTTCTCTCTCTCTCTCTCTCTCTCTCTCTCTCTCTCTCTCTCTCTTTTCTCTCTCCTCTCTCTCTTTTCTCTCTCTCTCTCTCTCTCACTCTCTCTCTCTCTCTCTCTCTCTCTCTCTCTCCCCCCCACTCTCTCTATCTGCTGTGTGTGTGTGTGTGTGTGTGTGTGTGTGTGTGTGTGTGTGCGTGCGTGCGTGCGTGCGTGCGTGCGTGCGTGTGTGCGTGTGTGTGTGTGTGTGTGTGTGTGGTGTGTGTGTGTGTGTGTGTGTGTGTGAGCGAGCGCGCGTGTGCGGGCGCGCGCGCGTCTGTGTGTAAAAAGTATTCTTTTTCCATTCCTTTACTTCTACTGTGTATTTGATTTGTTATCAAGAGGAATCCCCTTTTGATTTTTCTATTGCTTTATTTCGAAATGCTTTCATTCTTTACATTTACTGAGCTATTCAGTTTTCCTATTTCATTCCATACTTTTCCTTCTCTTTCCTGGCGCTGCAAATAGGATCTGGTTCCCCCATGACACAAAGACCTTATAGGTCAATGTCAATAAAATATGCCTGAAGCATCTAAAGCGTCTCTCTCTCTCTCTCTCTCTCTCTCTCTCTCTCTCTCTCTCTCTCTCTCTCTCTCTCTCTCTCTCTCTCTCTCTCTCTCTCTCTCTGTCGATTCCATTTGGTGGTGGAGCGTTTCTGCCGTATCGGATCTTGTGCTTCAAGTGGTATCGATTTAGTCTTATGTTTCTGAGTCTGCCGTTATCCTGATTATAAGGGCTGATCATCGGATCAGCATCATGTCACGTTTCCTGTCTTTCTGCATCTTCTGGAAGCACAGAACCTACCTTCGCCTGGTGCCGAAGACGTTGCGACAAAGAATCAAATCCTTTCAAAACTATTTGAGAATCAAGCTTAACATAGAAATGGCAATGTTTGGTAATTGCCAATACATACGGAGTATTCATTCAACGAGATTATCCTTCAGTTAAAGGTGATATCCATATGAAAATCTGATCGAAGGCAATGCTCAAAATAATGATGTCCCTAGATGGTGATCTTTTCAGCTCTCTTTCCAAAGATTGCTTTACATATATAAAACATGATTTTGCTCAGATTGTCTATGCAACGTGCTGTGTTATGATATGTACTGTGCCTGTAGATAATAATCAATCGTTCTGCCTTTAGCTAGTCGTGAACATGGGATGTATTTATAAGAAACTGTGCTAGAAATAATGATATTAATAAAGATAATAATCAATCATTGTTCTTTAAAGGCACTTCAGTGCATTTAGGACGCCAACTAGATGTGGTCCAAGCTAAAACTATCAACTTTCTGGAAAAAAATGATTCCATAACTGGCCACCAAATATCAGCAGACCAACAGTATTCCAAAGTACGTCACGTATGTAAAGTCGACTCTGGAAACAATTTGGTACTCTTGCCTTTCAGTAGTAGACTCACAAAATCAATTTTCATTTGACCGTCACATCAGTCCCAAAACAGACGAGTTCTTCCACTCCGTTAATAATCATAGATCTGTGCTTCACAAACAAACTAGACCCGAGTGTTTATAGTTTAAGAAATCAAGTTCAAGTACCGTGGCACTTACCAGGTGTTAAACATGACATGTTCTATGAGGTTAGATACTCATGGCACAGTACAGCCAATCAAAGCGCAGAAACGTTCCAAAAAGGTCGAGAACCATTAAGTATCATATCTTCTTAAATACATAAAACATTAATGTTTAACCTTTCCTGAGTGCAGTGAGCGACTGTGCTCTCAGACGTGTTTCAAAACCACAAGAACCTGATATTTATCGTTCAACGGGCCGAAAATTGTTATTTCTTTAATCAGGATCAATGCAGCCATCTTCTGCTTAAATATGTGTTTTCTTTCAGAAATAAAGAAAGAAAAAAATAAGAAAAGAACAAAGCGAAATTTAAGCCTTTCTGTATGACATGGGTGTGAGCCACACCGTACTTTACATGAAGCAATCCCGATGTATGCACACACACACACACTGTACAGAAAAAGGCTACTATCAATCGTCCTGTTTGAGAAGCACGGCTGTGCACGCACTAACATCATTCAGATATGAATAATCACAATGTGTCCTTTATAACAACGTGTGGGTATATACACACCCAGATGGTAAAGTCTGTACTTTTTTCAATTCAGTATTGGTAAATAAGGTTTGAAAATCGTAATAAGTAATCAAAATGCATAGAGCAAGCTAAAAAAAAACACCTTGTCCTGGTCTTTCAGAATGATCACGGGACTTAAAATAAGCTTCCAAACATATTGCAACGTTTTTTCATTTGTTGTTTAATAAAGTAGCATCATTTGAAGCTAAGGACTTCTAAGGCAAAACCCAAATGTACAGAACAGAATGACAACCGATGTTTCGCAACTCGATCTGTTTGTAACAGAACTTCGAGGCTAGCTGTGTTGACAAGAGGGGAACCTGCCACTTCGCTCTTCCAGTCTTCCTATTTTGGGTCTAGTTTGCCTTGGTACAGTGGCTTGACGTCTTCAGATCGTAGGCATGTTCACAGGGGAGCTGCCTCCTCTTCCTTCTGCAAAGCTGTATAGGTAGCCTGCTGAAGTGTTCGGGAGGACATGCACCTCTGCCTCTCGTCCACATGTGTGCAAGATTAAGTGCAAAGAGTAAAACAGAGAAAGCTAATTGCTGAAATGGTTACAGATGCAAACCCAACCAGTTCACGATTCAACTTCGTCGACGTTGCCATCTTCGTTGTTGTCGTTGATCGTCAGGGGCGCTTTCACCTCAGCTATGTTGGATTCATCGTCTGAGCAATGTTTGTAGTCTTCGTCATCGTCGCTGTCATCGCCGTCGTTTGCTAGTTGTGATTTGGATTAAATGGATACGGCAAAGTATCAAACAATTGACCCTATGGTTCACGGGGTAAAAATCTTAAGCACAATGATACGTGAAATAGGAATCGAAACCATTTATCACTATATCCACACTAGGAGATGCTTTAGCATCCGGATCCTATCAATTTTTTTCTTACACTGGTGAGTAACATCTCTCTGACTGTATCGAACGCTACACACATCAGCTAATATGTCCTTTTCATGAATATGAACACCTCGTTGCAAACATATTGCATTTAAAAGATTTCTTATCAACAGTTTTATTTAGTGTGATCGCATATATGAACGTAAACGTATTACATGTAGCGTCAATTGCATCTGCCTCTTGTTAAATTATCATTCATATTACTCAGGTTTCACATTGCTGTCTTGCTTTAAATGTTTGTATGAAGCTTTTGACATTCCATTCATATTTTGAACACATTTATCATTAATCATAGTCATCTGTGAAATGTCATTACTCAAGAAGAGTATATGTAAGTAAATAATAACAGTAGTAATGATAACAATAAAAATGATATAGTAGTGATAACAACAACTTCAACAAAATCAAAGTCAACACAATGATAAAAACACTATCAATCATGGTTTATACAATGAGAAAACAACTTTGAAGAAGTCATCCACATAAGACATTGGTTACAAAGGGGGAAACAGGCACTGTTATTCACTATTTTGCATCTTAACTTTCACTGTCTTGTCCAGCAGATTTTACCATAAACTGAATCAACGGTATGCCACTGACACAATCGCTCTCCTTATGGGTGAATGGGCATAACATTTCTCGCAAGTACACGCTTTAGGGATGTTGGAAATTTTGACGACTTCTGTTTGAAAATGCTTTACCCCACACTTGTTGTCTTTTTTCGGGGGAGTAGGGGGGTGGGGGTGGGAGGAGGGGGATAGCCAAAAGTACCGCCCTATACAGCACCTGGTTTGTTCAAGACCAAACTCCATCATTTTGATCCTCAAAACGCCATACAACGCAAGTGTCCACATTTTGATTGGTGGGGGTGATGTTGCGGGTGGGTGGGATTGAAGTTTTTAGACTTCTAGGTTCATGTGACAACTCAACAGACGATGTCCTAAGAGAACCCTCATAGACCATATTTTTCAGGTAAATTTCCATGGAAAATATTGCGAACGAAAAACCAAGTGATTAATTATGGAAACATGAATAGGCAATAAAAGTATGTTTATTACCCCGTATTGAAAAGTCCTGAAAATAAAACACATTTCCTTTCCTAAATTGATATCTTTACATAACTCTTAGTACATGAGCATTTGGGTCATCACTCTGTAGTTTTTGTTTTCTTTCGGTAGAGGACTAGTCAGTAGTGTAACGTTTGTCCATTAACCTACAAGACAGAAATCAAGAAATCATTGGTCCTTGTTTGGAATCCTGCATGAGCTGTATTTTGTACAAAAGGTCTGCCTCTGCCAAATTTTCACACCAAACAGCGCACGCTTCCCACCAAAATGTCAGAGCTGAGACATTACAGCCAGTGTAATCTATTTGCCTTAAATTCAAAAACTTTTCAAAGCTGTATGTCCAACGTCACGAAGGTATTAATCATAACCTTCCCTAGTGCTGACGTTGGTGGCAATATCGAACTAACGCCAAACAGGTCAACCCTGGAGGACAACCACGACTAAAACAAGATTTAAAACATAAAATTTAATCAGAAAAAAGAATACTTTTAGGTAAATGAAAGTGACAGTTTTTCAACTTACTTTGGATTTGCTAAAGCACATAAACAAGGACTTTATGGAGCGACAAAAGAAGTCACTGTAAAGGAAGAAAAAAACGATGGGCCATGGTTCACTTCTGACATTCTAGATGCCACGCATACAGGAAATTAAACAGTAAAAAACTTATTTCCGAATGATATTCCTGAGTTCACTGGAAAACGAATAATCAAGCACACACACACACACACACACACACACACACACACACACACACACACACACACACCACACACACACAACACACACACACACAACACACACACACACAACACACGCACACACACACACCGCACGCACGCACACACACACCTTTAGGGAAAAAATGGCCTGTTAATCAATGTGACACTATTGAAGCAATATGAACGAAGTCAACAGCCAGAGCCTTTGATATATACACTGAAGAAACTAACAGGTTATGAATTTTTGAAAAGCGAAAAATATTTTTCCCTCTGAACAAAAAATGAAACAAAAGGGTTTGGACTCAGTACTATTTGAACTATCCCAAATTACACCCAAAAAATGAAACGTGGACAATGCCCCCTTAGATTAATACCCAATATGGGGGTTTGTTCCCTATGAAGATGAAAAGCCGCCCCAGGCCTCCAGAAGTGGAAAAAAAAGCCAAAACTTTTAAAAAGAAGGGAAAGCCGAATTCACAAAAACCGAAAATATAGAAAACTAAAACAGGGCAAAAAAAACAGTTTAAAAAAAATTTTTAAATTTTCAAACAATGTGAGAACAAATAGTTTGCTGAAAGGGCCCCAGAACGGAATTTATCACCCCTCAAAAGCATAATGACGTCAAAATTCCCAACGTTTTAAAAACAGAAGAAAAAATTTTAAAAGCCCGAAAAAGAGAACATTGAAAAGATCCTAAAGATCAAAGAATTCAGATTGAGAAGGGCTTTTTAACCCCCCGCATCACATTACCAATCCATAAAATCAAGGACGTTTATGCGAAAAATTGTACGAAGACGGGGTGGGGTTTAAAAGAAACTTGACAAATTCATAAATTTCGTAAGAGAACTTTTAAAAAGGTAAAATGCATTTTGTTTTTTGAAATTGTTTCTTTTCTTTATTCTATTTCCCACTGCCCCGAAGAAAATTTTTTGGGACAACGTTTGGCGTTTTCATTTAAGAAACATGAAATTGAAAAATTGTTTTTTTTGCGGACCTTTTTGTTCGTTTTGGAACACTTCCCGTTTGCAGGGACCCAAGGGGGGATTTTCCCGACTCACGACAGAAAAGGGAAAAAGCATCACGGAAGCAAAATAAAAGTCGCTAAATACAAATCAAACGGCATACTTTTGTAAACAGTTTAGACAAACAGGATGAATTTCAACACATAATGAAACTTTTTTGCACTTTAAAATCATGTTTTTTTAAAAATTTTTTGGGGGTTTCTAGGAAAAAAAATTAAACAGTTTTCCCCTAAAAAGAAAAAAGATTTAAAGCTCCCCCCTGACTATGTCGGTCATAACAAGACTCAACGTTACTGAGACGACGGGGGGCAGCAATCAGAAAGATAAAACTCCACGGTCGTGGTAAAGGGCCTAGGGCGCCAGAACTGGAAAACTGATAGCAAAATCTCGGCCCCGAACTGCATTTTTCTAGCTTAACCTGTCAATGGATTCCGGGCTTCTTACACTACGTAAATTTTTAAAAATTTGCCCATCCAAAAACACAAAAGCCGCGACATGATCATCCTTCGCTTTTCCCCAAACCCGTAAGACGGTTTGGTAAAAAACATATACCCCCCTTTAAATTTCTGGCACGAGGCAGCCTTGAAAAGCCAGGAAATCGAGAAATACAAAGGCAAAGCAAATAAAGTATCCCGTTTTTTTCCTAAATTCTTTGTGTGATTTCTAAAAAAGGGGAAAAAAACCTCTTGGGCTGGGGGTAATCGTTAGTAAGGGGTTTATTCTGGTAAACATCGGCCATCACTGTGAGCTATAAAAAACAAAACCTTAAATATTTTCAAAAAGTTTCGGCCAAGAACCTTTTCTGAAAATTTTCCAAAAGAAGAAAACCATTTTGGGCCGTTGAAACCCGGTTTTTAACGTAAAAAAAAAAGGGTTTCGGGCATAAATTCCGGCCCCAAAAAGAACATACCTTTTAAAATTTTCAAAAAAACGGCCAAGTATTTTCTGCATTTTTCAAAAAAAAGAAAAAACCGTTATGAGCCGTTAAAGCCTTAAGTAAGGGGTTTAAAACCCGGAAAAAAAAAAACCCCCCGGGCATAAACCTTTGGTCCATAATGAACATTTACATATTTTCAAAAAAGATCGAAAAAAGTGTTTTTCTGAGAAAAACCCATAAAAAAAAAAAAAAAACCTTTATGAGCCTTTTACCCGTTAGTAAGGGATATAACGGAAAACTAAAGCTTTCGCGCACCCTTTCCGAAAAACCATAGGAACCCCCCCTGCAAATTTTCACAAAAAATGGCCAAGTAGTTTTTTGAGATATCCCAAGAAAGAAAAAAAAACCGTTCAGCCTTTTGTAAGGGCCCTTAAAAACGGTAAACAAAAACATTGGGCCCCCACCCTTTAAACCTATAATAAAAAAACTGCTAATTTTCACAAAGTTGGGCCCAAGCATTTCTGAGATTTTTTTATAAGAAAAAAAACCTTTAACAGGCCGTTAAAAGGCGGTTATTAACGGCTTTGCGGAAACTAAAACATCGACCCTTTAATTGGGAAACCCAAAAAGAACCATCCCCCCCGGGTAAATTTTCACAAAGATGGGCCCAAGTATTTTCCTTAGAAAATTCCCCATAAAGAAGAAAAATCTTTAAAAAGGCCGTTCAGGCCTTTTGTAACGGCTAAAACGGAAACCCTTTAAAAACATCGGGAAATTTTTTCCCCGCAAACCCAAAAAAAGAACATACCTAAAAATTCTCAAACAAACAGCTAAACTTTCTAGATATTCCAAAAAGAAAAAAAAACCTTTAAAAGGCCTTTTTAAAAACCATTAGTAATGGTTTAAAAGGGGGAAAAACTAAAACATCGGGTTATCACCTTTCCCCATAATGAAACTTACCTGCTAATTTTCACAAAGATGGCCAATTTACTTTCAAAAAAAATTCCATAAAAAGAAAAAAAACGTTCAGGCCCTTTTACAGCGTAGTAACGGCTATGACGGAAACCCAAAAAACACCCGGGCCCTTTTTTCCTGCCCCATGATGAACATACCCCCAAATTTTTAACAGAGGGTTGAGCCCTATCTGAGATTTTCCCAAATCAAGAAGAAAAACCGAACGGGCCGTTAAGCCCGTTAGTAATGGTTAAAGGGGGGGTTAAAAAAACATCACCCCATCATCGGGCCCCCATAAAACTTACCTGCTTTTTTCAAAAAGATGGGTAAAGTATGTCACAATTTTTGTCACGGGGCCCTATGACGATTGGTCTATCTTGGGAATTTAGAATTATTTTTTTATTTTTTTGGTCGTCTTGTTTTTCGTGAAACCGTCCAAAAATTTTGGCTTTTGGGTGGGGTTGCACCTTAATTTTGCCCCCGTCAGGTTGGGTTTTTACTTTCTCCTCTCTCTCTCTCTCAAATTCCATTTCCCGGCAATTAAATCCTCCCGGGTTTTCAGGGGTGGCGGGTTTCTCTCGCTTAAAACTGGTGCCCTATCGGCCCCACCTGTTTTTTCCCCTGCCGCCCCGTGCAATTCCTTTTAAAGGTTGGGTATTCTCACCTGGGGACGTAGGGGTGGCATTTGGCCCCATCGCTTAGGGGGGCTTTTCTTTAAAACCCCCGGGGGAAAGGGCCCCCCTTGGGACGCCCGCTCCGGTTCTGGTTCTATACCACTTCGTCGAAGGTGGGGCCCGGTACCTTCATTTCCTACAGGGGGGGGGAGGGGGACATCATCTTTTTTCCCATCTCGGCTCTGCTGATCCTCTCGACTGGACAGGGGGCGAGACCCGCTTGACCCCCCATTTCCCGGGGTCCCCCCAGGGGAAAATGGGTAAGTCAGTTTCGGGGTTTTCGTTTTTTTTTGTTTTTGTTACCGGCTAATTTTCTCTTTTGGGGGGGGGCAATTTCTTTTTGTTTTAAAAATTATAAAAGAAAAATTGTTTGAGCCCAATTTTCCCCTGGTTAATTCAAACTTTAACCCGGCCATTCCCAAAATTTTATCCAAAATTCTTTCTTTCCTTTTTATGCTTTTGGGGGATGCGGTATTCCCGGGGGGGAGGAAAACCGGTGATTTAGGGTTGGAACTTGCTTTGGGCTCGCTCGTCCGCCCCCCGTCCAATCACCCGGGTTTTTTCTTTTTTTTCGGCCCCCATCGTTTGGGTGTGCAAGGGGAACGGGGTTTTTGTTTGCGAGCGTTTCTACGCAAAATTAGTCGTTTGGATGCGTGGGTGGAGAAATTTTGTCATTTTTGGAAAAGGTTTCTATAAAAAAGTGGGGATAATTTTTGCCTTGAATAAATTTTATTAATTTGCAAATGTGGTTGGGAGTTATAAACAATGGTTTTCTATAAATTTGTTCAAATCCTAAGGGAAAAGAAAAGTGTTTGTTTATCATTTACCCCTGGGTGGAGGGGTGGGGATATAAATTCTTTTATTCACCCCTGTTTTTAATTTTAATGTTTATTTTTTTTTCCTGCTCCCGGGGGAGAAAAACCTTTTTGGGGAACATTCCCCAGTTGGTTTGGTTTTCTGGTTATGCTCAGGTCTGTGTTGAGTGGTGCAAAAAAATGTATTCAGCAAACCCCCCCCTGCCCCCTCATGCGGTGGCCCGTAGGTTTTTAAAAAGCATGGTCAGACCGTACTGACTGCGGGGGTTTCCCGTACCCCCCCTTCTTTCTTTCCATTCCTTCCGTCTTCTCTCCTCCCCCGGGGGCTTCCCCCCCGAAACTTGCGTGTTTTTTGGGCCCCGCCTTTGGGTTTAGGGCAAGTGGGGCCTTGGGTGGAAAGGTCCTAAAAACCCGTCCCGGGACCCTTTAGCGACAACGGGCCCCGCCCACGGGATGCTTTTTCCACTTTTCCTTTGGGCTTCAAACAGCCCAATTTTGACCAGTTTGGTTTCTCCTTCGTCCAATTTTGGGGGTTTTGTGGGTTTTTTTTCAAAAGGTTTTTTGGCATGAAAGACACTTCGTTCAAGAACCGACCCCGGGTGGGGGCCCCCCTGATTTCGACACGGGGCTCCTATTTGGAAATTTGGAGAGGCCAAGGGGGGTGGGGGAAACCCCAAAAAAAAACCCGAAAGGAAAGTTTGCTGGAAATGTTATTTAGATTAAAGGGAAAGTTGTGTCATTGAAAATGCTTTTTGTGATATGGGTTTGTCGTGGGTTTTTAAAAGCTTAAAATTTTGGTGTATGTTGTGGTGTTAAAATGCTTGATTGTGATGTGCATGTTTTTGTTGTTGGGGAAAGCTTATTTGGACGTTTTTGGTGTGAAAAATGGGGGGTGTTATTGTAATCTTCTTTGTGGGCTCGCGGGGCGTGTGAGGTCCCCGTCACTCCCTCCTCCCATCTAGGCCCATCCTGTCGGGGAGACCTCCAGGGGGGCGGTCGTGACAAAATTTTGGGGGGACGTCGGGAAGGAAGGGTCGAAGTCTCTTCGTTTTCCCCGGATTACCGTTCAGTTCTGTCTGTTTTTTAAAAAATTTAGTTTGTTTGTTTTGTTTGTTTTTTGGGTGGTTTGGGGGGTGACTCTAGGTGTAGGGAGTCTTTTTTTGGGCCCAAAAAACATCTGGTGTGACTGGGGGTTTGAGTTTAGACAAGGGAATCGACCAAAGACCAGACCTCCTCTTTTTTCCGGCCCGGGTGCCCCCGCAGAAGCGGCCGTAAGTCTCGCCTTTTTGTTGCCCACTCAGTTGCCCTTCCTGTTTCGTAGTTAACCAGTTTTTCTTTACCGGGGGTTTTGATACAGGGGGGGGGTTTTAAACGGACGTTTTGTGTCCCGGGTTTTTTTTTTTTTTTTTTCCGGGTTCCGTCTGTCATTGTTTGTTTTGTCGGGGAGCCCCACCGCAAATTTTTTGCCATTCTGTGGAGGGCGGTTTTTGCCAGAGTGGAGCCCGCCTTGACCAAAATTTCCCCCTTATTGTCGGTTAGCCCCAAGCCCTGTTTTCTCTTTTTGTTGACGCGGTGTTGCCAAAGGGGGGAGCAAGCCCCCGGAAATATTTTTTTTTTTTTTTTTTTTTGTCGGTGGGGCCCCCCCCGCACTGTTTCTCGTGTTGTGGAGCGCGGTGTTGCCAAGTGGAGCGCGGGGAAAATTGTACGTTGAGTTTTTTTTTTTTTTTGCTGTTTCCAGTCGTCACCAAGAGAACCGGGGACATAACTGAAAGGAATTTTTTTTTCCCTTTTAAGTGGGGAAATTTTTCTTTCCCCGGTTTTTTGAAAAAACCCTAGGATAAGTCCTCATGGCAACCCTCCCGGGCTGGCGGCATGGGGAGGGGTGCGCGAAAAGAATGGGCTTTAAAATGTAGTCCCCCCCTTTTAGGGACCTTTCCTTCGACTACAGGACTTCTACTTTTTCCAGTGCGTAGCCGATAGTCCACGAGTACTTTTTACTTTCCCTTTTTCGCTAAGGGATCTTTCCCGCTGGAACCCCCCCCTTGGGACTTCTGCTCGGAACGCGGTAAACGAGCAAAAGTGGGCTTCTTTGGCGGGAGAAACCCCAAAAACCCCCTCTTCTCCATGCTTCCCCCCCCTAAGGGGTTAAAGCCCCCGGGAGGCTTCCTCATGGGAAAGTCGAGACCCAAGGGAGGGTCAACGGGTCATCCTCCCTTGGGCGGGAGTGGGGAATTCCCGCCCAGGGCATGCCTCCCCCTGAATGTTTTTTGGAAAGACAGCGACGAGGGGGAGAGGCCCCCCCGTTGGGGGGAGCAAAATTTGGCTGGGAAGGGTCAGTAGGGAAGAGCCAAAAGAGGGGCGCTAACAGGAAGCTCCCGCGTAAGGGAAAACTACGCTGCTAGGAAGAGGCTTTCCAGACAGGAGGGCCCCCCGGGGAGGAGTTACTCTGCTTTGGGAAGAGATGGAACAACTTTTTTTCGCGGACTCCCCCAACTGTAAATCAGGGGGGGTTTAAACGGGCAGGGAATGATAGATTTAAGGAGGGGGGGGGGGCCCAAAATTTAAAAACTTCCAGAGTTTTTAGACCTAGTGGGACATTTATTTGTTCTTTGAGCCCTTTTTTACAAGGTACCGTTTATACCAAAGTTTAGGAACAAAAAGGGCCCTTTCAAACCCTTTTTTTGATTATCAGGTGCTGCAAGGGAGTGTGTGCTCACTCAAAAAGAAGGCGCATTTTTAAAGCAGACATGCAGTTGGGTCGGGGTAAACGTTTACCTTACCCCGAGAGTACAGGGGAAGTTCAGGGCCCGAAAAAGAATAACGACGGGGACCCCTTTTTGCGTTTTTGGGGGGCCCGCGCCAAAAAGCTGGGTACTGGCGTCATTGGGTAAAATGGGCTTGGGGGATCTGATTCTCATCGAAAAAAGCTCACCAACACTGTGTCCCAGGTTGAGGATCCGAAAAGGGGAGACGAAACCCCAGGGTTTTTGCGGGTGCGATTCATACTGCGAGGTGTTTGCTGAAGCCCGAAAAGCTTTTTGGGCATCGCCCCGGGCAGGAAGGAAGCCCCCAAAAGGATTTTTGTGGCAAAAGGCACCGACGGGCTGCCTTTGTGGGTTGAACAAGGCAGGCAGTTCATCGGGGTTTTCAGCACCCCGGGTTTTGGGTTTTTTTTGTTGGGCGTCCCGGCCACATTAGGAAAATTGCCCTAAAGCCGCCGGGTTGTCAAGGGGCTAAATCCTTCCCCCGTTTTCGTGCCTCGGTAAAGGGGGGGGGTCCATCCCGGTTCTGGTGGTACAGAGTGCCCAGTGTTTTTTCTGTTGTTTTGGTTTTTTCCTTGGTCGACACCATCTGGGGTTCGGGGGGCATCCCAAGCCTTTTTTGGGTAAGGGGGTTTGGGTTTTCCCCCGAGGCTCAGCGGGGCGCCCGTTTTTTGATGTGTGGGGGTTGGAGGCCCCTTGGGTTTTTCCTCCAACCCCCTCCTTTTTTAAATCATTCCCCTCCCACCCCCCTACTTCTGGGCGGGGTTTTGGCCCTCGCGGGGGAGCGAACCCCTGTATTTTCCCCTTTTCTTTGGGAATTTCCATCACCCCTTTGCAGACGGACCCCAGTCAGTCTGTGTTTTAAGGATCTGCCCGTAAGGCGTGTGGGGGGTTACCACGCGCGCCAAAACAAAAAAGCAGGACCAGGAATTGCGTCCGTTCTTCGCCGAACTTTTGACGAGGTTCTTCCGGAGCGATCCCGCTACCTTAAATCCGGCTTCAGGCCAAATGACTTGGACTTTCCAAAAACCTGCGACAACTGGTGGAAACGTTTCCCCCTCAGTCGCCCCGGGCATGCCAAGGTGGCTTTTAAACTCCCAAGGGGATTCCCCTTTTGGGTTGTCAAATAGGCGTCGGGTGGCCAAGAGCTAGTCGCCCCCAAAGCTTGAGGAATCTTTTCCCGGGAGGCCCATTTAATTTACCAAAGGCAGGTCTTTTGGGTCAAAGCGGGTTCGAGCGTTAAAACAGGATTCTTCTTGGCCCCGGGGTGAAAACCCCAGATTAGGGAGTACTTTCCGCAGTTGGGGATGTCTGCCAACGGACAAAAACCTAAGGGGGTTTTGCTTAAACGTATTTCCCCTTGGGGCATGCCAAAGGTTGGGGGCCCAAACAGCAAGGTTTTGGGGGTTTTCCTGGGGGGACCCATTATTCCCCCCATCCCATCCGGGCACCGGGTTTCAAATTTGGGGAGGGTTTAAATCGCGACTCGATACCCAAGGGGGCCCGCTTAAGGGGCTTTAAAGCCCCTACGGGTTTCTGAAACTCCTCGGGAGATTTTGGGCGGCCAGGCGTGCCCAAGAAGAAGTTCGGCCGGAAGGGTTTTTACTGGAAGCGATCATCATCCCCTCCAGTGCCCGGACCCGGGTCCAGCCCGTCAGTCGTCGACTCATGGGGAAGGGAAGGGGGAACTGAAAAGTCATTTTCGCCCTTTCAAGGGTTCTAGCAATTTCGGATGCTGACTACTCAGCCGAGCTCCCTAGTCAGCACATGGAGAAATCCCAAACAGAGGGGGCACTTCCCCTCAACCCGGGTTTTTCCCCCTTTTTTTCCCCCTGTAATTTGGGGTAGTGAAAGTTTTTACTTCAGTGATATTTAAAAGGTATGAAACACAACTGGGTCGGAAATTTACTTCATTGTTTGGGAAAGGGTTTTCTTGTTGTTTGATAAATGTAGTTTAATGTATCTCCCGTGTAATTCCCATCGTGGGAAAGTTTGTATTGGATTTATCGCTCTTCGATAGGGGTTGGGTTCGGTTCCTTGTTGTGAATTTGCACAAAGCGTCAAGGTTCAAAAGGGGCACTTTATTAAAAGGGAAAAAGATGCTTTTAGAAGGGGGGTTTGTCACGGTTTTTTCACGAGGGCCCAAGACGATTGGCCCTCTTCGGTAGTAGAAAAAAAATTTAAATTTTTTTTTTTTCGTCCTTGTTGTCGTGTATCCGTCCCTTAATGTGGCTTGTGGTGTGGTTGCACCTTAATGTAGCTCAGCTCAGGTTAGGTTTACTTTCTCTCTCCCTATCTCTAATTCCACTGCCCGTGCAATTCATCCTGCATGTTCACGGGTGGCTGGTACCTCTCGCTTGAACTGGCTGTCTATCGGCCTCTCACCTGTCTTTTACCTGCCGCACGTTCATCATTCCTCTTAGGCTTGAGGTATTCTCACTCTGTGACGTAGCATGGCATGTTGGCCGCCATCGCTTAGGCAGGTTTTCTCTTCACTCGAGCGGAAGATGTCCTTGGGAGCGCCCGCTCCAGTTCTGGTTCTATACCACTTCGTCGAAGGTACGGTCGGTACCTTCATTCCTACAGTAGGGGAGGGACATCATCTCTTTTCCGCATCTGCTCTGCTGATCCTCTCGACTGGACAGAGGGCAGAGAGTCGCTTGACCCGCCACTTCTGGGTCACCCACGGGTAGCTGGTAAGCATCAGTTTCGTGGTTCGTTTTTTTTTTTTTGTTGTTGTTAGCCGGCTAATTCTTCTCTTTTGCGCAATTTCTTTTTGTTTTAAAAATTATAAAAGAAATATTGTTTGAGACCACTTTTCTCTGGTTAATTCAATCTTTAACCTGGCCATTCTAAATTATATCCAAAATTCTTTCTCCTTTCTATGCATCTGGTGATGCGGTAGTCGGTGGGGATGGAGGAGAACCTGGTGATTTAGGGTTGGAACTTGCTTGGTCTCGCTCGTCCACCCCTGTCACAATCATTGGTCTCTATTTCTTCGGCACCGTCTGTTTGGGTGTGCAAGGGGAATGAGTTTTATGTTTGCGAGCGTGCGTACGCATGATTAGTTGTTTGGATGCGTGGTTGGAGAATTGTGTCATTTTTGAAATGTTGCTATAAAATGTGGTGATAATTGTGCCATTGAATTATTATTATTTGCAAATGTGGTGGCAGTTATAAAGCAATGGTTGCTGTATTAGTTCAAATCCTAAGGAAGAGAAATGTGTTGTGATCATTGAACGTGGGTGGAGGGATGGAGATATAAATTCTTTATTCACTCTGTTAATTCAATGTAATTTTTTTTTGCCTGCTTCGTGTGAGAAGACCTTTAGCGAACATTCCTCAGTTGGTTTGTTTACTGTGTTATGCTCAGGTCTGTGTTGAGCTGGTGCTATTAATGTATTCAGCAAACCTCCCCTCGCCCATCATGCGAGTGGCTGTTAGGATTTAACAGCATGTGTCAGACCGTACTGACTGCGGGGTTCCAGTACCCTCCTTCTTTCCTTCCAGTTCCTTCCGTCTTCTCTCCTCCCGGGGGGCTTCACCCGAAGCTTGCGCTGGTGGGGCCGTGCACTGGTTGAGGAGCACATGGACCTTGCTGGATGGTCCTAACCCCTGTCCGGGACCTTCAGCGACAACGCCTCGTCCCACGGGATGCGTTCTCCACTGTCCTCGGACTTCATACAGCCCATGTGACCAGTGTGGTTAGCTCCGTGTCGTCCAATTTGGGTGTGTGTGTGTGTGTCAATGGTGTCGGCATTGAAAGACACTTCGTTCAAGAACCGACCCGGTGTGGGGCACCTGATGCGACACGGTGCTCCTAGTGGACTTTGGAGAGGCAGGGGTGTGGGGGAACCACATGAAGCACGGAAAGGAATGTGTGCTGGAAATGCTTATTTATGATTATGGTTATGTTGTGTGCATTGAAATGCTTGTTTGTGACTATGGGTATGTCGTGTGTGTTGAAATGCTTAATTGTGTGTATGTTGTGTGTGTTGAAATGCTTGATTATGATTGTGCATGTTGTGTGTGTTGGAATGCTTATTTGTGACTGTGTGTTGGTGTGAATAAATGGGGTGTTGTATTGTAATCTTTCTTGTGTGGTCTCTTGCGGGGCGTGGTGAGGCATTTTAAATATACTGATCTATATATATATATATATATATATATATATATATATATATATATATATATATATATATATATATATTTTATATATATATATATATAATCAGAGTTAAAAAGCCACTCAGAACGTTAAAAGTGCTCAACCATGTAGGGAGCGACATACCAGTTGAGGAGAGCGTTTTTAGCTTGAAACAAGCTTGTAGGTTTTAATCTCTTCGTTTTAAAATCTTATTTTAAACTGGTATATATATATATATATATATATATATATATATATATATATATATATATTATATATATATATATTCAAATATAAACAAAGCTTGCTCTTATGTCTTAGATTGAAGAAATAGGGGGAGATAAGCATTCATATCTGCAGTGGTAGTTAATACTGCCTAACTAATATTAACTAGATTCTGCTAGATTCGATACAGATTATACAACTCTAAAAAAAGAGGATAACATCAATCTTATATCCCTTGAAGCAAAAGAACATCTAGAAAATAAGTATCCAAATCATTTAAGATTTTTACAGACGGTTCAGTTTTGGAATCATGCACAGGGGCTGGATTTGCCATTCCTGCTTTCAAGATAAGAAAGTCATTTTGTCTAGGAAAAGGTTTTTCTGTATTTACTGCAGAACTATATGCAATTCTTATGGCCTTATACTTCATAGTTGATATTGATACTGCGATTTATAGCATTTTACTTTGTGTTGACTCAAAATCTGTTCTTTACAGTCTGCAAAACTGGAATGCAAAAGTTCGAAAAGACTTGATATTTGACGTAAAATACTTAATACATTCAATTATATGTAAAGGTATTAATGTAGAATTTTGTTGGATTCCATCTCACTGTGGTATTTGGGGGAATGAAGTGGCAGATAGATCAGCGAAAGAAGGAGCTATTAGAAAACATCCTGACAGTACACTAAAATTAGAAAAACATGAAATAAATTCGATGTTAGAAAGTCGTATAATGACAGAAAAGCTTCCTTCAAAGTCAAAAATATTACCGTGTTCGAGATCCTTGTCTAGTCTCATTTACAAAATTCGATTAAATTCATGGAAGACTAAATTTTCAAAAAATGTAGAATGTGCTTGTGGTCATTCAATATCAATTGAACATATTCTTTTTGATTGCCCATTGCTATCCCTGTTATACAACATATCTGGGATAGATGTAGCAAAAATGGGATCTTTAAATGATATAATCTACAGCGAAGAAATGATACAAATTGCATCAGTTTTATCCAGCACTATATTTGCAAATTTATTGTAAACATTAAATCATTTATAGTTATTGTATGAATGTTTATACGTAGCCTTTCACACATGAGTGCATATTCACACTAACACACACACACACACACACACACACACACACACACACCACACACACACACACACACACACACGCATACGCACAATACACAATCTCACACACACACACACACACACACACACACACACACACACACACGCACACAACACACACACACACACACACACACACACACACACACACACACACAAACACGCTCGCAAACACAGACACAAACTCTTACATAGCCCGTTTTTTTTTTTTGTGCTTTTATTTTTTTGGATTGGTTTATTTCTAGTCTAATATCACCATTGTTGTGAACAGACGTTAAATTAAATCAATCAATCAATCAATCACTTGGCCGATCTGTCTGAACATTTCAAGGTATGTTCATCATGGGTCGCGAATAATGCCCGATGTTTTAGTTTACCGTTATAGCCGTTACTAACAGCTGTAACGGCCTGTAACTGTTTTTCTTCTTCATGGAATATCTAAGAAAGTACTTTGTCACGACCGACCCCTGGAGATCTGCCCTGACAGGATCGGTCTAGATGGGAGTGAAGGAGTGACTGACCTCACACGCCCCGCAAGAGACCACACAAGAAAGATTACAATACAACACCCCATTTATTCACACCAACACACAGTCACAAATAAGCATTCCAACACACACAACATGCACAATCATAATCAAGCATTTCAACACACACAACATACACACAATTAAGCATTTCAACACACACGACATACCCATAGTCACAAACAAGCATTTCAATGCACACAACATAACCATAATCATAAATAAGCATTTCCAGCACACATTCCTTTCCGTGCTTCATGTGGTTCCCCCACACCCCTGCCTCTCCAAAGTCCACTAGGAGCACCGTGTCGCATCAGGTGCCCCACACCGGGTCGGTTCTTGAACGAAGTGTCTTTCAATGCCGACACCATTGACACACACACACACACCCAAATTGGACGACACGGAGCTAACCACACTGGTCACATGGGCTGTATGAAGTCCGAGGACAGTGGAGAACGCATCCCGTGGGACGAGGCGTTGTCGCTGAAGGTCCCGGACAGGGTTAGGACCATCCAGCAAGGTCCACGTGCTCCTCAACCAGTGCACGGCCCCACCAGCGCAAGCTTCGGGTGAAGCCCCCCGGGAGGAGAGAAGACGGAAGGAACTGGAAGGAAAGAAGGAGGGTACTGGAACCCCGCAGTCAGTACGGTCTGACACATGCTGTTAAATCCTAACAGCCACTCGCATGATGGGCGAGGGGAGGTTTGCTGAATACATTAATAGCACCAGCTCAACACAGACCTGAGCATAACACAGTAAACAAACCAACTGAGGAATGTTCGCTAAAGGTCTTCTCACACGAAGCAGGCAAAAAAAAATTACATTGAATTAACAGAGTGAATAAAAGAATTTATATCTCCATCCCTCCACCCACGTTCAATGATCACAACACATTTCTCTTCCTTAGGATTTGAACTAATACAGCAACCATTGCTTTATAACTGCCACCACATTTGCAAATAATAATAATTCAATGGCACAATTATCACCACATTTTATAGCAACATTTCAAAAATGACACAATTCTCCAACCACGCATCCAAACAACTAATCATGCGTACGCACGCTCGCAAACATAAAACTCGTTCCCCTTGCACACCCAAACAGACGGTGGCCGAAGAAATAGAGACCAATGATTGTGACAGGGGTGGACGAGCGAGACCAAGCAAGTTCCAACCCTAAATCACCAGGTTCTCCTCCATCCCACCGACTACCGCATCACCAGATGCATAGAAAGGAGAAAGAATTTTGGATATAATTTAGAATGGCCAGGTTAAAGATTGAATTAACCAGAGAAAAGTGGTCTCAAACAATATTTCTTTTATAATTTTTAAAACAAAAAGAAATTGCGCAAAAGAGAAGAATTAGCCGGCTAACAACAACAAAAAAAAAAAACGAACCACGAAACTGATGCTTACCAGCTACCCGTGGGTGACCCAGAAGTGGCGGGTCAAGCCACTATGCGAACCACATTTAGCAACTTTAAACACCAAAACAGAAATAATAAACAACTGCAGGCATAACTGGAAATCGTTGTTAGTGAACACACCCAAAAAACACGTGCAGCCAACCCGCACGTGCAAACAACCGCAAACGGGAGCCCACCCGCTATATAACATCGGCGGTGGGCAAACCAAAAACCATCCTGATGACAGCGCAACACGCTCGAAACAAATTTGTAGATAGTTTTAAGATTCCTCTTTTAACTTGTTCTAGACTATAAATATATATATACATACATAATAGCTGGTAATATATTTCCAGCTTTTTTTTGAAAAAGTGCTCAACCATGCGGGAGCAGCTAAAATAATGATTAAAAGTAAATCTTAAAACCGGGATGACAAACTTGTTTCGAGGTCCTTCCTCTCTTCAGATCCCGTGCCAATCCCCTGCTACTGACCTCAATCGTATATATGTGTTTGGATTGTGAACTGTGGTCCAGTTGGGTTGTGTTGCACGTGTTGTGCAAGGGGGGCCCTGTCAAGGTTGTAAGGCTTTCTTTATTGAGTATTACTGTATGGGGGGTCCTATCAGGGTTGCTATTTTATACTTGTTGATAAAAATTTCCTTTGTGCCTGCAGCTGTCTACGATTTCAACTCTTGTGTTCAATGTTGCCATACTAGTTTGCACAGAATCATCCACTTTTCTGTTGTGCACAAATTACATCTCTTTGTGCTATTATTGTATGCTGCTGCTTTTCTGATTATTTTCCATGTGATGTTAAAATCTGTATTTGTTTCTTAAGACCCATATATGTTTACTTAATTCTGTTTGGTGTTTGTATTTTTCATACTTGAAGGATTGCTTGTGATTGGCGTACCTAGCTTTGAATTTGTTTTCTGTAATCCCTATGTATGTCTCTTTGCTGCTTTTCGTTGTCACAGTGGCTTGGTATACGATGTTATCAGAGAGACATTGGTTGTTCAGAGGGCATTGCTCTTTGATTGTGCAGTTGCAAGTTTTCCGTTTGTCACCCTCGTTTTTGACGTTGGTTTTCTTTTTGTTTGAAGCATCAATTATTTTTTTAAGATTTGGCATACAAGAATAAGATAGTTTGATAGTGTTCCTATTGAATATTTTGAAAAGTTTGTGGTCTTTCTGGAACGATTCTGTTAATATTTTGAAGAATTCTTTGCCAATGTTGGTTTTCACTCTACCATCATATGGTGGGTTATACCATGTTATTTTCCTCTTTCTGTTTTTCTTCCTGCTCCAGTGGTACTTTCAGGTTCATATTTCAACTTGTAGTTGTATCCACTTTTCAACAGTGCTTCTTGGTAGTCTGTTGCTGCATCGTTGAATATTTCTTCATTGCAGGAACGGTTGGATAACCTCTTGTTTATCCCTTGTGGTATGTTTTTTATGATTGTTGGTGGGTGGTTACTCATGGAATTTACATATAATGGTGTATCATTGGGTTTTTTGTATGGTCTGTATTGGTTTTTGTTTAAATCTAGTGTTACATCCAAGTAGTTGACTACTTTTTTGTTGGCTTCTATTGTAATTTTTAAGTTGTGATTTTGGAACAACTTACACAGTTCTTTCTTTTTATTCTCTAACCTCTCTAGGTGTATTGTCCAGTGCCGCCAATCCGTCATCTCTGTACAGCCCAACTTTATGCCCAAGTAGTTTGTGCATT